>OX451737.1:622941480-623541480 GCA_948472305.1 Vicia faba
ACGAGTCACATTCTGTGTTCGTTGCCTTCTGTAACCAAGTTCAAAATGAAAAGGATATTAGAATTGTCAAAGTCAGAAGTGATCATGGTGGAGAATTTGAAAATAAAAAATTTGAAACATTTTTTAATGAAAAAGGCATTTCACATGACTTCTCTTGTCCTATAACTCCCCACCAAAATGGAGTTGTAGAACGAAAGAATAAAACATTGCAAGAAATGTCCAGAACCATGATCAATGAGATTAACATTGCTAAGATCTTCTGGGCAGAAGAAATTAACACAACGTGTTATATTCAGAATAGAATCTCTATAAGACCTATTCTGGAAAAGACTCCATATGAATTGTGGAAGAACAGAAAGCCCAACATTTCTTATTTCCATCCTTTTGGATGCACATGCTTTATTCTGAATACTAAAGATCATATGAAAAAGTTTGACTCTAAAGCACAAAAGTGTATTATGTTAGGATACTCTGAACGCTCAAGAGGGTACAAAGTATACAATACAGAAACACAGATTGTTGAAGAGTCAATCAGTGTTAGATTTGATGATAAGTTTGACCCTCAAAAGTCAAAGCAGAATGAATCTTTTGCAGATATAGAAGTTGAATTCACAGGTGCTGAAGACAACTCATCAGAAGTTCCTAACAGAGACGCTCCAACAACTTCAAAAAGAAATGTTATAAGTGCTCCAGTACCTTGTGTTGATCAACTCCAGAAAAGGTTATCCAGAAGCAGCATAGCTCACCCAGAAGATAAGATCCTGGGAAAGAAGGATGATCCAATCAGAACGAGATCAACATTCAGAAACACTGAAGAATCCCTCATGGGACTGGTCTCACTTATTGAACCAACAAAAATTGATGAAGCTCTTCTGGACAATGACTGGATTCTGGCAATGCAGGAGGAATTAAACTAGTTCACCAGAAATGACGTATGGGATCTGGTTCCAAAACCAAAAGGATTCAACGTCATTGGAACAAAGTGGGTGTTCATAAAAAACTGAATAAGCAAGGAGAAGTCATCAGAAACAAGGCTCGACTGGTGGCACAAGGTTAAAGTCAGCAAGAGGGGATAGACTATACAAAAACATCTTCTCCAGTCACCAGGTTAGAATCTATCAGACTCTTAATCTGTTTTGTTGTAAATAATGGCATCACTCTGTATCAAATGGGTGTCAAAAGTGCATTCTTAAATGGTTACATTGATGAAGAGGTATATGTGCACCAACCCCCTGGGTTTGAAAATTCCAAACACCCAGAATATGTTTTAAATCTAAAGAAGTCACTTTATGGTCTGAAACAAGCTCCCAGAGCTTGGTATGAAAGGATAAGTAACTTCATGTTAGAAAAGGAATTCACCAGAGGGAAAGTGGACACAACCTTGTTCTATAAGACATTTAAGAATGACATTTTAGTTTGTCAAATTTATGTAGATGATATATTTTTTGGATCCACTAAACCTTCTCTGGGAAGAGAATTTGCTAAGTGCATGCAGGCAGAGTTTGAGATGAGCTTAATGGGGGAACTTAAATTCTTTCTGGGCATTCAGATAAACCAAACTCCAGAAGGAACTTACATTCATCAGAGCAAATATGTCAAAGAACTTCTAAAGAAATTTGGCCTCTCAGAATGTAAGCCCTCAAAGACTCCAATACATACCACGTGCATTCTGGAAAAGGAAGAGGTAAGTAAAAAGGTAGAACAGAAAATCTACAGAGGTATGATTGGATCTCTCCTTTATCTGACGGCTTCAAGGCCTGGTATTATTCAGTGTTTACTTATGTGCTAGATTCCAATCAGATCCTAGAGAATCTCACTTAACAGCAGTTAAGCGAATTTCCAAGTATCTGAAAGGTACTAGTAATTTGGGCTTGTTTTATAGAAAATCTAATGAATACAGCTTAGTAGGATACTGTGATGCTGACTTTGCTGGAGATAGCGTAGAGCGTAAAAGCACTTCTGGAAGCTGCCGGTTTCTGGGAGACAACCTAATCTCATGGACTAGCAAGAGACAGTCCACAATAGCGTTGTCAACAGCAAAAGCTTAATACATAGCAGCTGCTAGATGTAGCACTCAAATGCTCTGGATGAAAATTTAACTTGAAGACTTCAACATAATTGAGAGTAAAATTCCTATCTTCTATTATAATACATCTGCCATATGTCTATCCAGAAATCCCATTTTGCATTCTAGGGCTAAGCATATAGAAATAAAATATCACTTTATTAGGGACTATATTCAGAAAGGAATTCTTACTTTAAAATTTATTGACACAGACCAAGCTCCTGATATTCCCGACAGAATGAAGATTCTTATTCTCAAAGTGGCATACAACCTAAAGCTCCTGAACTTATTTCGAACAGGAATAAGCTTTTCCCCAGAGTCCTGAGCTTACTCTCCAGCAGAATAGCTACTCCCCAACAATACAGCTATTCCCCACAGAGTTTTTAATTCCCCCAACAGAATGGAGATTCTCATCCTTGATTCTCCAATGAAGTTGCCAGAACCTTCTTTACTCTCAACATAAATTTTTCAGAGTTTTTTAATCCCCTGCAGATCGAAGATTCTCGTTCTTGACTCCTCAGCGCAAATTCCCCTAGCAGAATGAAGATTCTCATTCTCAATTCCCCACAGAATTTTTAATCCCCTGCAGATCAAAGATTCTCGTTCTTGACTCCTCAGCACAAATTCCCCTAACAGAATGAAGATTCTCATTCTCAATTCCCCACGGAGCTTTCAGATATTCCCCAACGGAGTTCTCCTCAAACAACGAAACATGAATCCCCAGTAGATTGGCATACAACCCAAACTCCTGATTTTCCCAGCAGTATAGCTTCTCCCCGCAGAGGTTGTCAAATAACTTGAAGACACACATACTCTTCAATAGTGGTCCAGGATTATTTCCCTCGACAACAGTCAAAGATTTTATTATCTCCAGCTATCCAGGATTTATCTTCCTCAGCAAGACAGCTCATCAGCTTACATGCGCATACATTGCATTCATATATCATAAACATTGATATAACACATATATTGCATCATACATTTCATGCAACATAACTTTGTGTTTCAGCTAATATTTTACCCTTCACAGGATAAGATTAGCAAGCTTCAAACTTCATGATCATGAAAACAGTTTACGGATGCTTCCAAACACGGATGTTAATCTATTGCTTGTTCAACCCAGGGATCATGAAAACAGTTTATGGGTGCTTCCAAACATGGATGTCAATCTATCGCTTGTTCAGATTCAACTTTTGAAAACAGTTTACGGATGCTTCCAAACACGGATGTTAATCTATTGCTTGTTCAACCCAAGGATCATGAAAACAGTTTATGGGTGCTTCCAAACATGGATGTCAATATATCGCTTATTCAGATTCAACTTTTGAAAACAGTTTACAGACGCTCCAAACATGGATGTTAATCTATTGCTTATTCAACTTCAAGGATCATGAAAACAGTTTATGGATGCACCAAACATGGATGTTAATCTATCGCTTATTCAGATTCGGCTCATTGAAAAAAGTTTACGGAGGCTCCAAACATGGATGCTAATCTATTGCTTATTCAAACCCCCAGCTCAGAGACGTTCCAGACCTGGATACCTTTCTGATACTCATTCTTTCACCTACAACATACAGTTCAACAAACGTTCTTGGATGGCATCTTTAAGCCCATCTCCGACAAGATTTTGTCACATCTCCAAATGGCATCTTTAAGCCCATTCCCTCAACTATGCTTTGACGAGTGCAAATTTATAAGCACTCTAGTGTCCAATCATCTTTTACCTTCGAGTCGCGAATGACAAACTTGCCAATCTAACTCTTCAGGTTCAAGAAGATTGAACAGGGGCAGTTGTTGTACCCCAAAATTTGCCCTCCCTTTTTCACAAGAAATCATAACCCTAGGGTTTTCTCAAATTTTCAAAGATTGGCTCAAGAATCGATCAAACTGACTTTTCTTTTGCAGTAAATCAAGAATTAGGGTTTTCTCTCGAATTTATCAGAAGAAACATAATTCTCAGAAATTCAATTAACTGTCACATGTTTTCACACTTTTTCAAGTTTGTTGAAAGGTTACTGATGGTTCTCAAGGTTTGTTTATCTTAAATAAGAACTGAGATGGTCATGTGGAATATTCAGGTTTTGTTTGATCCAGGTCAACCAAATGATATGCGTCTGTTAAGACGTTTGCTTATTAATGGAATTCATGTTTGCTTGTTTGTTGGAATGCACAATGCATATTTTGATTGGAATGCTGTTGCAAGGTTACGAGATTGCAGAGTTATTGGATTACTTAAAGTTTAAGTTATCTGTATTAAAATTATTGGAACGTCGTTTCAGTTATTTTAAATCAGAAATCTTAAATAATAAATGAAGACTTGAAGGAAGAATTGCAAGATATTTAACAGTAGAGGAGTTTTATTGGATAAAGACTTTTTCATTCATTTCAAATGTTGTTACAAAAATAATTTATTATTTGAATACTGTATGTTTTACAACTTATAGTATTTGAAAAAATAAATGATTACAATTAAATGAAAAAATCTAAGTCTAAGCCATTGCTCCATCGCTCCCATGCTCAAAGTCTCCGACTTCTTCTGCTTTGTCACCGTCCAATTTGTGCTCACATGAAAAGGATAAATGAAAAGAGATTAGTATAGTCAGTTGAATATGAAAAGAATTTTCAAATAAAAAAAAAGAAAAGGAAATTGTTCATCATTAAAATTTTCCGTCTGGAATCAGGAGTGCTATTTTTCATCACGTTTTATTTTTCTCTTCGCAAATCACAAGAAGATTGCTCTTCTTGGTTCACAAAAAGAAAAATAAAAGTGCATATTGAAGAATGCAAAAGCAAATTATTCAAGAAACATAGCAAGGCGCCAAAACTGCATTACAAAGCATGGCATACAAAACAAAACAATTCATCACAAGCAATGTGCCAAGCTGAGTTACAAAGTTACAAATGGAAACAGGCGCCAAACTGTCTAAGCATAACCAAACATAACAACGTTACAAACCAAAGGCAAACTGGAACCTGCTGTACAAACAACACAAGAAAGGTGCCAAACTGAGATACAAAGCGCAAGGTGCCCAAACTGAGTTACAAAAAAAATTGGATGCAAACTGTAAAAATGTAGCAATGCAGCCAGATAGCAGTAAAATGCAGCAGGATGGCAGTAAAAGGCAAGAGGTAATCCAAAATCACAAGTCAAAGACTTGTCACAGCTTTTCATCATTTTCCAATCAAAGGGAAAACTTTTCAGAAAATAAAAAAGACAAAAAGCAAATTTGTTTTGTCATTGAGAGAGAAAGAGAGAAAAGGGAGCACCTTTTTAGTATTTGTACAGTTGGCTAAAAAAATGGATCAAGAAATAATACCATTAAAAACAGCAAGAAGAAAAAAGCCCAGCGGTTTCAAACACAAACCATAAGTCCCAGCCTGCTAACCAAAAGTAGAGAGGGCTGTTATAAAACAAAACTGCAAGCCAAGCCAAAGGACAAGTTAAAAAAAAAACCTGTTAAACCTTTGAACAAGAAACCAAGCTAAAAGATACCAGAGCATTTTCCACAACTCTCCAACCTGCACAATCAACAAAAAAAAACTCCAAGTATCCAAGCCTGAAAACACAACAAAATTTCCAAACCTGTTACAACCAAACTGTAACAACCTACAAAAACTCCCAAACCTGTTACAACCAAAACTGTAACAACCTGCATAACCAACCAAGCTACACAAAACAACACAAACTGTAACTGCAAACCAAATGTAACGAGCTTAACCAAATCCAAATTGTAAACCCTCAACAAAACCAAAACTATAAACCTGCAAAAAAACTTTCCCAACTGCAACAATAGCCAAGCTTTTCAAATAGAAACAAGTATTCAAACACAAGCCTGTTAACAAACCACAAACAGCCAAGCCAAAAACAAACTTGCAGTTTCACAACAAAACTGCAAAAATCACAAAACTGTACACCAGTTCCAAGCTTGCAAAATTGTACACAAGTTCAAACTAGAAGAGCAAAAACATACCAAAAGTCTCAGAATCATCATCATTGTAAATCATCCAACAACAACAAACCAACAAAGTTTCATAACTGTACTCATCATCAACATTCAAAAAACCAACAAAAATCAAAAGTTTCAGACATAGTAACAAGTTTCTGAAATATTTCATCATCAACATCAATTCAGAAGAGAGGAAAAGAGTTCCAGAAGAAACAACAAAAAACAAGTTTCAGAATCATCATCATCAACATTCAGAACAAAGGAAAGAGGTTACCACGCAGCTCGGCCATCATTTCTTCCCTCCTCCGCTTCTAGCCACCAAGGAACGCTCTATCTCTCCATCTCCTTTCTCCTCTCCATTTATTCCAGAAAATCCCAAGGTATGCTTCTCAAACTCCTATACTGTGTTTTAGGCATATAAAAAATCATAAGTTAAACAACTGAACAAGCATACGAATCAAACACCAAACTGAAAAAGCTGTTAAAATCAAAAGAGACAAACCGTACCATTTTAGAACTGAAGCCATGGATCATTGTGAGGAGATGAGAGGTGAGGGTCGCTCCGGCGGCTAGGGCTTAGGGGAGTATCAGAACGAACGCGTGAGATTGATAGAGATGAAGAGAAGAAGCAAGAACGAAGCAAGCGGCGCCGCTG
Source organism: Vicia faba (assembly GCA_948472305.1). NCBI lineage: Eukaryota > Viridiplantae > Streptophyta > Magnoliopsida > Fabales > Fabaceae > Vicia > Vicia faba. Next base: position 622,948,151 of record OX451737.1, read on the forward strand.
TGAAAATCACATGAACCCTAAATTGTTCCAACCCTAACAAAATGTTACAACAGATGCACTGGGTCTTTCTGGCCCAAATAATCCTAAGCCCATATAATACTACCGTGTCACCCCCCCTCTCTATTCTGACCCTCTTCTGTCTTCTTTTATTTTTACCTTGGGCCTAGCATCCTCACAACAATTAAGCCCATTTCTTTTTGTTTTAATTCACCCTTTTTTTTAAATAAACTCATAAAGAAAAATTCAATACCTTTTTATTTTTAGCTTAGTTAACTTATCTTTTAATAACACTAATAATATTTAAAATAATTTTGATTTTTTTTCTTATTTAATTTTAATCATTTTTATTTTTATTATTTTTCTTACATTTAACAAGAAAATACTAAAAATAATAAAGAGCATTAATTTAATTAATTTTGTTTCTTTAAACCCTTTTGTTAATTAATAAAAAAAACACATACAAAGAATAATAATAATTCTTAATTTTTTAGAATAGAGTTTATTTATCCTTTTTAATACATGCATTTCATAATTGATTGATTTTCTTTATTTTATAATTTGTTATGGCTTTACATTGAATTGCGACAATTCGATTTGGTTGTAACACTTGACATTTGGACATTGTTATCCTTGTGAGATTCATCCCCATTTGTAAATAATTGTACCCCTATCCCCGAATACTTTTGTAATAGCTTAGAATTTTAATTCTCGCACTTTATGCTTTCAAATATGCCATGATTAGAGATTAGGGTTTGTATGCGAAAATCCAAAATCAATCGCTAGATGACCTAATACAAGACCTAAATGCATGCAAATGACAAACACAATGCACACTTGCACCTCTAGGGTAACCTCGCTTGTTGCCTCAAAAATGCACTCATGTCCCTCGAATATGAGACACTCTAGCAAATGCCCCTTCAATAAACAAAGATCGTAGCCCCTCGATGACCCTCGATGTTGCCTTCGATAAAATTATCTTGTCCCTTACAAAATTGCTAGAGCGTCTCACAAGTTGCTTTCAATGATTGTATGCGATGACCCGCGCCTGTCCCGTTTAACATCCTAATACAAGGTTGCTTACCAAATGCAATGGTAAAACAACACCGTCAAAAGGGTTAAAAACGTATAGAAAAGATCTTTGAGTAAGATAGGGTAGATAGCTCTTAGTTACTTGATAAAAAGCTTACAAAACATCCTTGCCATTTTTTAAACACACCTCATAACACAATTTCAAAACATTAAACTTTCAAAACATTGAAATATCTTTTCAAAAAGACAAACACCTTTGTATATATTCAAACAAGAATCATTACAAAGGTTGCCACAACGATGGCCTCTTTTTCAAAGCATTTTCAAAACCACACACACAAAGCACCATTTCAAACAATTGAAAAGCAAAAGCAAGTGATCTAAACAAGTAACTAAGAGCCCATGGATAACCATGGATGAAAAGGGTGTTTGCACCTTCCCTTTTCATAATCTACCCCCCGAACCCAAGAAAACATCTCAAAGGTCTTTCTTGTGCTTTTTGACCTTTCCTTTGGATAAAATAAAAAGTCGGTGGCGACTCTTTCTAAACCGCACAATTGTAAACACAAACGCAAAACCTCAAGTCAGTTCTCCCACCGTATCACAGCCATAAACTTATATCGTCGCTTTAGCGTCATGTTATATCCATCGCATAATTTTCATGAAATTATAACATCATAATCACTTTATGTTCAACACAAAAATCATCACAAAACAAAGTATCATATAATATCGCAATTCACTATAAGTCATCAAATAAAACTCAACGCCAAAAGACTCAAAAATAAACATAACCGACTCCATGAGACACGACTATGTTATGCATGTTGTACACGTCGCTTTGTCCATAATTAGGGACATTCGGCATAAAAGCCCATCGTCGCTTTGGCATAAAAGCCCTCGTCGCTTGGCATGAAAGCCCTCGTCGCCAATGCAATGTATGTGACTCGACAACACGACATCACAAACACGACACAACAAAACATCATTGTCGCACATCAAAATTTGTATAAAACCCACGTCACATATCATCGCATCACATATCATCAAGTATTCATTATAAATAAACCGTCGCAAACATCGTATTTAATCACACCATATCATTATCAAATAATTCACTAAATTTCAAACACGGAAAAATAGTCAAACATCAATAATCATCGCGAAAGTCATTCATAATAATCGGCATCAATCATAATCATTAATGTTGAAATCGGATTGTCCATACGCGACTTAAACCGACTAAAACGCAACCCATTTCAAATTAACCGTAAATTGACTTATTTCGGGTCGCTCTGTTAAAAACTCGTAATCTCGAAAAACTATCCTCACCACAAATTTCTACACGTCAAAAATAGCTAGCACGTCAATTTTCGTTCAATTCGGAGCAACTTGCTCCGTCGCCGAAATTGCTGAAATCGAGAAATCAGAATATAATCGGGTTCCAAATTAAATCGGCTAACTTATGTCATATTTGAATTTAATTAATATAAATATTTAATATATTAATTTAAGAAAAGAAAACAAAACATAAATTAATTAATTTTTCTAAACTTAGTTTCTATTTCAATACTGCTAGTTTTCATTTTGTTTTCTCTAAGCTTCATATAATCTATGCTTAGAAAATGACATACTGCTATGGTTATACTGCTATGCTTAGAAATGACATACTACTGCTAGTTTTCATTTTGTTCTCTCTAAGCTTCATATAATCTATGCTTAGAAAATGACATACTGCTATGGTTATACTGCTATGCTTTGTTTTGGTTATAACATAATTGCTACTAGTTCTAAACTCCATTTAATAAATATACTGCTACTAGTTTCTAAACTTAATATTCCATACCATAAGTTAGTTTTCTAACTTACTGCTATTACACTTTTGAAGTATATACTGCTATTTCTAACTTAAGTATATACCACATAGTATTTTTAGGAAATATGTTACTAGTTCATTAAGAAAGGTAATATACTACATAATTTTGTTTGTTCTAATTTAATTTCTATTAACATAACAATAATCCCACAACACTAAAACATAAATTAACTCTCCTAATTTATCTCAACAAATCTCAAGAACCATAACATCAATTTTATCCCAAATCAAAATATATTAAATCAAACCCTAACTATAAGCATTGAAAAATAAAACCCCTTACCTTAGATACTTGAAATGATTCTTGATGATTTCAATCAACCCAAAACCCAATCTTTGTTCTTCTTACTCCTCTTCTTCTCTTCCAAGACTCTCTTGCTCTCTCTATGCCTCTAAGTGTTTTTTTTATGTGTTATGTCAAAATAAGTAGTGTTGTGTTTGGTTTTGGTCTTGCAAGACACAAGCTAGCAAAATACCCAAAAAAACCTTCTTGTAAAATATACTACTAATTAACACTAAATAATATCATTAACCCAAATAATTAAAGTAACTCCAAATAATTAAATATCGGTCCGAATAATATTTTACCGAACCGAACAGAATAAAAACCGGACCGAACAAAATAATTACCGGTCCCTCAAAACAAATACCAGACCGAATAAAATAATTACCAGTCCCTCAAAATAAATACCAGAACGAATAAAATAATTACCGATCCGAATAAAACGTCTCCGAATATATTAACAGATATAACAGTTAATTTAAATATTCTCGTCGCAAAAGTAAACGTCAAACGGTAATTCGAAAATATTAATATAATATAATATTTAAATAAAATGGGGCGTTACAGTTGACGCTTCCTGTTCCTTTCATCAGGATGCTCCTGGGTACAATTTAGAAGATTGTTTTGCTTTAAAGGTCGGAGTTCAGAGGTTGGTCCAAAGCGGTATCTTGTCATTTAAGAACATTGGCCCTAATGTTCAAAAAAATTCCTTAGCAGAGCATGAATGAGTCTTTGTTGGTGGTAGTTCCAAAGTTTGGGAAATGTTTCCTTTAGCACAAGTCCAGATAAGAGAGTCATCTTAGTTATTAGCACTTTTACTGCTTTCTCATTTGTAATTTTTCTTGTTTATCATTGCACCGTTTGCATGTAAGAACTTGTTTGCATTTGAATGTTTAATCTTAATACAATGAGTATGTTTGTCTTGAAGAAATTCATTCGTTTCACTCGTATTTGTTTTCAATTTTAAATTGCCTTATGATACGAACTTGTTACCCATTCTCTCGCCTAGGCAGAGATTGGAGGGAGGATGATGATATTAAAACACAAATTTTCTGGTTGTATGCTTTTGGATAAAACCATGTTGACGATGTACAAGCATTGTTTCAAATCCTCAAACACCGGAGATATAAGGGAGTGAAACCCTCGTTAACCCCTTTGAGACTTGAATTAGGAGTTTCTTTTTCTATTAAAAAAACCCTCATTTTTTAACCTGAGGCAGGGTAGTGTTCGGTTGATCTGATTGAGTATTCAAATCTCATCAAGAGTGCACATCTAAGGATATAATAATGGTTATCCTTCAAGAGGTTGAGGGAATTCAAAACTGCAATGTTTAATCTTCGCATATCAATAGTGTGCATCAAAATAAGACGTTATCCCAATGGGTATCTATCACACATCAGGAGATCAACATATGACGATACAATAATGGTTATCCTTCATCTACTTAGAAATAGGGCAGTCATAATTCTTTTGACAAGTCACGAACGACTCGAAGTCACGTGACATGTTCAAAAAGAAAAAAGAAAAAGATGATACGAATAAAAAAAATGATGATGAAAAAGAAAGAGACAGAAAGCCCCGCTAAGTCGGAACTTGGAAAAATAAGTCGCTTAGGCAAAAGTCAGGGCATCCCGCTGCACTTCAGAGTCAAAGTCAAAAGGAATTTGTCCAGAAAGCAAGGAAGAAATGGAAAGCCTGAAATGTGATAAAGGATTACAGCGTGAAATCCTCAGCAAACAACAGAGTCGTGTGACAAGAAACCCAAAAGAAGCAGGAATGAGTGACTTGCATGTCCAAAGAAAACCTTGTTTGATTCCTCAACCATCTCGAAATTTCTTTTGAGAGATTAATGTTCGTGTCAGGTTAACTGAATTTAGGACTGAAGAACATCATGAAGGGGGTGGGCACCAAATATTTTTTAGCCTTAAAACTTTTTTCTAAAACCGTGAACCAGGCCACGTTACAACCCTCAAAAGTCCTAATTGAAACAAGGTCTATCTCGAAAGCATACTCCAATGAGATAGTGTTTCCTAACTCCCATTAATTTTTCTAAATTATTGTGATTGGTATCATACGCTTTTGTTATCTTTCATACAAAAAAATCCATGTCGCATCCTGGCTAGTGATTCGTTCACAAGGTTTTGCGACATCTTTTTAAATAAAATATTCAAGACTTACATAATTGTTGCATTAGAATTTTCATTCTTAGAATAAACATCTTCTGCTTGTAAAACAACTGCTTGATATCATGGAAGTTTACATCTGAGTATCAGTGAAAGGCATGTTGCTGAGAAGAGTTGTGGAGAAAAGAGGATGCAACATTTAGCCAATCTAGGGCAGTTACGTCGAGATTCGACAAATCTATAAAAGCCATTTGATCAGAAAGGTTATCTTAAAATCATGTAGCCAAAGGCAAGTTATGAAAGATACCTTGATCAGCACGGTAAGCTTGGGACACCAGATTGGTTTCCAAGGGCATATCCAGATTTCATCAAGATAGCTGCTATGTCTACCCCAAGCCAAGAATCTTCCTCAAGCAGGATTGTTTCTTATGATCTATTTTGTAGATGTGTGTCTGGCTTCCTCTAACAATTGTTGATCAATTAAGGGGTTTCCTACAGGTTGTGTTATGATGTTGGGTTTATAATCCCATTTTTCCAGTCTTGTTGCAGACTTCTCCAGCTGAGTGTGATTCTTTACCCAGCCAGGTGGTGATCAAACAGAGTTTAAAAAGATCTATGAAGCCTTTTCTCATTTGATGGAGTTCTTTCTCCCTTTTGTGTATTTAGAATTGATATGAAATCTCTTGTAGAGTATTACTCCCTCTAGTTACAACATTATTATTGTTATGTGCTCCCTAAGTATCTAGACAAGGGCAATATCTTTTCTAAGTAGTGTTGAGAAAGTTGTCAACTTTTCGGGAAGGTTTTCTCAGGTCGTTTGCGCTGGTATGCGCGTGATTGTTGTATATTGAAGATGATAGCAATTGGCGTAAGGTGTGGTATTGGGTTTGTGATCTCATTGTCCCCAGTCAAGTCTTGGTTCATTTTTTAATTTTGAGTTTGCATGGTCTGAGGCCTCTATCCCAAATTCCCCAGCGAAGTCTTCACTCATATGACGAAAGGTCTTGTTCCCTTGGTGTGCTGAGATGGAACTATTTGCAAAATGTCGCTCTTTTTGGCAGTATTGGCATTATCGTTGGTATTTATTCCCCAAGTAACTAGACCAGGGCAATATCTTTTCTGAGAAGTGTTGAAATGATTATTAACCTTTTGGTTTTCACCCGCGAAGTGCTGGGTTTGATTTAAAATACCCATGATTTTGACCTCTTTCTATAATGTTGACTTCTTGATTCCCCAGGAAGGTTATCCCAGGGCATCTTTTGTTGGAATAAGTTTGCATGATATGAAGACTCAATCCGAGATTCCCCAGTGAAGGCCTTACTTATTTGATAGAAGTATTTTCTCCCCGTGCATGCTGAGTTAGACTCATTTGTGAAGTATCTCCCTTTCGGCAGTACTTGCATTTTGTTTGATTTCCCGATAATCAGGCAAGGGCAATGTTTTATTTAAGAAGTGTTGAGACATTTTTCAATTTTTTTTGGTTTTCACCCGCCAAGTGCGGGGTTTGATTTAAAATCCCCATAATTTTGATTTCTTGTTGTTATGTTTGACTTCTTAACTCTCCAAGTTGTCATCCCCATGAGGTTACATACTTTCTCCCTAGAGAAGTTGGTGCAAAACTCATGCTCAACATTGAAGAATGCATTTTGGTTTCCCCTCAATGATGTGGTGTTGTCCTCCCCAATGAAGTTAGCACGAGGTCCCCAGTTGATATCTCGATGATGAGACACTATCTCCCCTAATAAAGTCTATATGATATTTCCCCAATGAAGTCAGCACGAGATCCTCAGTTGATGTTTTGATGATATGGTTTTCATATGCCTTATTGAAATCAGTATTGCAATCCCCTAGTATAAGTACGGACCATGAAACATGTGTCTTCCCAACTGAAGTCTGTGTTTTATTCCCCGGTGAAGCCTGGAGAAGGATGTTATATCCCGATATCTGTACTGATTTTTCGCTATGATGTGATTATTTTTGGATTATGTTCTTTCCCAATGAAGTTAAGCCGCGAAATAGGATTTTGTTTCCTCAATTGGTGCTTATCTTTCTTATGGAATTTTTATCTTGGATGTGATTTAGCCGAGTATTGATTGTACCCGCGTTGGTTTTGTCTTTTTATCCCCAGTGTTATATGTCTGTTTTGTCAACATGTACATGATAACACTCATACATTCATACATACATCATGCGTAATTGAATTTAGCAAATCATTGCTCATTCGCATTCATTGATATTTTGTTGGCATGTTACCCTATTTTACAGAGTTGTGTTGTCCTCTCTCCAATAGAGTGTCAACCTTAAGCAGAAAGTGTATATTCTTTCATTTTCCCCACTGTGCTATCCCTCATGGAAGATTTTTGCTTTAGCTTTCATGTACAACTCTTTGTCTGGATGATTGGGTTTCCCTCTTGAGCTTATTTCTCAAAGGATGTATTTTGGTTGACTGATTCATTCCGGTTTATTTCTGGTTTGAAGATTTGGGTCAAAACAATACTGTTACTTATGATCTCTGCAAGCTTCGAGCCTTGGTTTGATAATGTGCATTTATTTTGCACGAGAAGACTTTATCTCCTCAACAGGAATATATTGGCATTTCCCCACGAAGCCATAATTCATTCCCCAGAAAGTCATATTCTATTCCCCAGGAAGTCATATTGCTTTCCCCAGGAAGTCATTTTTACAATCCTTCACAATAGCAAGTAGCATGTCTCTTTATTTTAGCAACTTGTACTTCCCCGTAAAAGTCGAAGTTGCTTTTTTCTATTTTCTCTTACTACCTTCAGTAAACGTTGGTAGTTCACCATCTCTGAATGTTGGTGATTGTTATCTTTTTTCTACCTTCAGTGAACATTGGTAGTACACCGTCAGTGAACTTCGATGCTACGATATTTTCTCTCTACCTTCAGTGAAAGTTGGTAGTTCATCGTCAGTGAACGTCGATGATATTTTATCTTACTACCTTCAGTAAACGTTGGTAGTTCACCATCAGTGAACGTTGGTGTTTGTTATCTTTTTTCTATCTTCAGTAAACGTGGATAGTTCATCGTCAGTGAATGGAGATGATATGATTTTCTCTTTCTACCTTTAGTGAAAGTTGGTAGAACATCAACAGTGAATGTCAATGCTTATTATCTTTTTGCTATCTTCAGTAAACGTGGATAGTTCATCATCAGTGAACGAAGGTGCTATGATTATTCTCTTTCTACCTTCAGTGAAAGTTGGTAGAACATCGGCAGTGAACGTCGGTGTTTGTTATCTTTTTTCTATCTTCAGTGAACGTTGATAGTTCATCGTCGGTGAACGATGATGATATGATTTTCTCTTTCTACCTTCAGTGGAAGTTGGTAGAACATCGGCAGTGAACGTCGGTGCTTATTATCTTTTTGTTATCTTCAGTAAACATGGATAGTTAATCATCAGTGAACGGAGGTGCTATGATTATTCTCTTTCTACCTTCAGTGAAAGTTGGTTGAACATCGGCAGTGAACGTCGGTGCTTGTTATCTTTTTGCTATCTTCAGTAAATGTTGATAGTTCATTGTTAGTGAGCGGCGATGATATGATTTTCTCTTTCTACCTTCAGTGAAAGTTGGTAGAACATCGGCAGTGAACGTCAATTTCTGTGATCTTTCTCTCTGCCTTCAGTAAATGTTGTTAGCTTCGCCTTCGGTAGAAGTTGGTCTATCCTTTGACCATTCTACCATTCTCCCTGATTCAGTTCTTTTGGCCCACCAGTGATTTATTTTCTTGATCGGGTTTCTCTTTTGATCCTAATTTACTTTGCTACATCCCTAATGGTGTCTTGCGTCCATTTGAAGTTATTCATACACATTCATACTCATAAGCATTGCATGGCATCTTAGGGCCAAAAATAGGGTTTGTTTTATATTTAAGTATCTTCGATCACATCGACGCGAAGATTCTTAACCTTCGTATCTCTGGATAGAAGAAACTTAAATAAGGGTAGCTGTTGTACCCCAATTTTCCCCCCTAAGATTCCTCTATCATCTCATACCATCACAATGGAATCAGATCACAAATTAGGGTTCGAGTTTATCTTCTACTGCATCCTGTATTAGGTTTTTCCTATGGAATCACCAAGCACCTTGAAGCACTTGTATTTGTATATCTTGTACATGTATGCTTCTAACTAACCTCAAAGTGTTTATATTTTGTCTCTTGGAATATCATCTTGTAGGCCATGGCACAATTGCAATCATCTCACCATCTCCTAGCACAAATGATCAAAACTAGGGTTTGGAGTTTAATCAGGAGATCTCTGAATTTTTGGGCAATTCTTGATCCCATACTTCTCTACATAGTCATGAGCATCTATCATTGGATGTTTGATCATCAATTTTGGTTTGAAAGGGTTCAATTGATGAAAAGGGGTAAAATGGTCATTTTGTCAAAAGACAGTCAAAATCAGTTGTTGACCAAGTGAACTTTTGGTCAACCATCAATTCAATATCCCTGTTCTCATATTTCATGGTCAATAGTGCAAAAATATCAAGAGGAAGTGTGAATTGGAGATAACTTGTCAAGAAAGTTATTTGATGTTTTGAAATTTTTTTAAGTATCCTTAGGGATGAATTTTGACTGGCTACAACTTTCTCATTTTTTATTGAAAATATTCAAACTTTATATGCTTAGAAAGAGGATGAAAAATTCTCCAACTTTGTAGGAGTGGCCACAAGTCCAAAAAATGAAAGGAAAACAAGTTATGAAGCTTGGAAGATTTTGACACTTAGTGAAATTTTGGTTAAAAATGCAAAAATTTGACTTCTTCATGTCTATTTTTGAATGACCATTTGGACTCAAATCAAAAAGTTGGCAACATGAAAGTTGTAGGTTGGAATTTTCTCTTCATTTTCCATTCAAGAATCATCTCAAATGGTTAAGTGTAGAGAAAGATATGATGATTAGGATTTTGGGCTGAAAACTGAATTTTTGCCCAGCACAAGGCAAGGCACGCCCAGGCATTTCATCAAACATGTTGTGAGCATGCATTCATCATCATTTTTATATGTGAAATATTCATTATTTTGAAAAATGTTCAACATCAAAGTTAAAGCCCTAAATGTGAGAAACAACTTTGATTCATAAAGTTTCTCCAAATTCTTCCTACATTTAGAGATATAATTGTGAGAAGTAGGCACCATGCATACTGAATTTTCTTCCCAGCCAGCAAGTCACGTGTGCAGCAAGCCCAGGCAGGCAAGGAATTTTGTCAAACAGTTTGTAAGCACATGTTCATGGCCAAATATCTCATTGATTCAAGCCTCATTTGGAAAAAAATTGAATATGAAAGTTGGAGTATGAAGTGTCCTCTACATTTTTGATTCAAAGTTTGTGATGTTTCATGCACCATAGGGAGAGATATAAGGGAGAAAAGAGGTGTTCATGAAATAACATATTTGCAAGAAAATGCATGGAATTTTTTTTATGCAACCAAGCCAATTTCCAGCTCATCACCCCAACCTTTGTTCACTTACTCAAGCACGTGATTTGCACCCTCATTTGCACACAAAAATGCTGCACATCACTCCCTCTCTCATTCTTTCCATTTCTCTCACTTTCCATTTATCTTTTTCTTCACTCTATATAAAGCATTACATTCAACAAGGAAGAGGTGGGAAAAAAATAACAAGTAGAAAGAAAGCAAGCCTATATCTCTCTCACTCCCATACAAAGCAAGTGATCCTCTCTTCTCTCTCATTGAATTTCCAACCAATTTCCACCATTGTTGTCAAAGAAAGCTTCCATAATTTTTAAATCTTCTTCATATCTCTCTCTACTCATCATCACTGCATCTTCAAAGCAAGCATTTCTCAAAAGCTACCTCTTTATTTGAGCTCCAAGAACCCTCAATTTCATTACAAGGTATATGATCCATCTTTCTCTCTCTTGATGCAACTTGCGTGTTGTTTTAATCCATGAGCATTTTGCAAAATCTAAGATCATATTCATAATCCTTGCATTTTTCTGATCAGTTTTTATTTTTGGATCGTTTAATTTGGTGGAGAATTGAGGGAGAAAATCAAGATTGAAAACTGTTTGTTGAAATGTGTAAATCAAAATAAAGTGTCATGTAGCTACTTTCGAGCGTGTTTTTCCCAATCATCCAAGTATCATTTCATGAATTTTTTGATCCTAGCATGTTCTAATAATTTCAATCTTGAACTTTGGTGTTGGAATTTTTGGATTTCATCAAGAAATGAGTGAGTTATGATGATCTGAAAATTGTGTGTCAAAGCTGAAAAACGTGCATGGCATGGCTGATTGGTAGGGATGATGAGGTGTCTTGTTTTAATTGAACATGGCTTCAATTCTTTTTACAGCGCGTTTTTGCAAAAACAGGTGTAATATCCTTTTAATATTAATTCTTCTTTGTTTTCTCAAATTTTATTTTAATATTTCCTTCACTTCAAAAATTATGAAAAAATTATTTTAGACTTCTTTTTCAATATATTCTCATATTTTTATTTTTATTTTTATTTCATTTTTTTATTATTTTTGTTGATTAAATAAAAACATGTAAATAATTAGGGTTTTAATTTTTCTTTTAAATCTTGAATTTTATTTTCCTATTTCTATTAAGTAAAAAAATCCATAAAAAATATTTTTGGACTCCTCTCTGAGTTTATTACTTGAAAATATTTTTTGTCCAATTTTATAAAAATTTTGGTTACATTTTAAAAAATCATTTGAACATAATATCTTTTATTTGTATTAATTTTATTAGTTTGTGTAAATAATTTTCTATTTCTTTTTTCCTTTTGAGATAAAATTCAAGAAAAATATGCTTTCTGATCCTTTTAATTTTCTTGACATTTAGGTTATTTTAAATCAAATTTATTTTGCCTTTGGATCTAATTGATTAATTTGTGAACTTAATTTCCTCTTTTTGGGTTTTTGCTTGATCATGCACATTAATGGATTTAAATTTCTAACTTCCTATACCTATAAAATAAGAGATGAAGTTGTTTGGAGTGCTTGAACATGTTGAGGCCATAAAAATCATTTTTCTGGAATTTGACAATGTGATTTCATATTTTTCACAAATTAATTTCCAAAACCATCTAGTTTACGGCTTAAACTTACTAGTTTCCAAGTTTGCATTTCTAAAGCAAATTTCCACCTCAATACAGGGACTCCAAATTTTATTTATGACTTTTATAGGATCTTAGGAAGTTAGGGTTTTAATTTCATAATTTTTCAAGTCATTTTCATATTTTAAAACTATTTTTGACTTAAGATTGCATTTAGGGTTTTCCCTTTGAACAATGTTTGTAAATTAAAAAGTTTTGTACATGATTCTTGTTTGATTCTTGAAATAGCATGTGGTGCTGACTTGGAGCATATCTTGAGGAAAAATTCTTCAACATCATTGGGTCTTGGGTGTTGATAGGTTGATAAACCAAATCCATCAAAATGGACGAATGATATTGATGATATTTGAAGCATTAATCCCTTCCCTCTTCATCTTATTCCCCTTTCTTATTGTATTACATGTTATGGGATAATGATATCTATATCATTTATCCAAACATGAAATACATAAATTACTATTGACCGGCCTCAAAATAGGTGTGACTTCTATATAAGTCCACTTACGATTGCTTAACATAGCGCTAAGTTTTGTTCCGATTCGAATAAATGATCATTCGTGGCCCAAACTTATGATTGCAAGCCCAAGTATGTTAATTTGATATCTTTGATCCAATAACCTTGAGATTCATTGTGTGGAGGCTTTGGTTCTACTAATCCTCTAATGGATCTACAACACCTTTGGTCAACGCGGATCACTTAAACATCGTTGATCATTAAATGGTACTTATGAGAATTCCAAATGGATGATATACTTGACAAAAAGAAAATGCAACTTGTTGTGTGGATGATTTGCTTCTACCAATCCTCTAATGAGTTCCAAATGCAAGTTTCAAGATGGTCATCCAACTAACCACTAATTATTGACTTGTTTTATCTTATGCTTTTATTCTTTTTTATGCTTTATGTACTATTGACTTTTAGCATTTACATTTCATGCCATTTTCATCTTTTCTTATTTGAGCATTTATTTTCTTGCCATTTTTACTTTTCTCACTTGAGTTTTTCTCTTCCTTTTTTAAGATACTTAATAATCAACATAAACCATAAAAATCTTTAATGATACTTGGACTACTTGGTTACTATCCTTGGCATTATGGAGCATGAGACTTTTCTTGGACTCAGGATTAGAAACCTTGACCTATCTTGGAGATCTTATTTGATTATTTTGTCTGGAATTCTTGAGGTTTACCTCAAGACATTGGGTTGTTTGTTTGTTTTGTGTGCAGGTTTTTGTGATCACATCCTTTATTTGTGATCTGGAATTCACCCGTATACAGCCGTTACTCTGCCCAATTTTTTGTGAAGATTTAATACATTTGAAGTTTAGTTCTCTCAAGAGGTCTAGTAACTTTGCTTGCTTGGTTTCAATCCAAAGAATGGGAATCCTATCTTGACTCATAATGTCAAGTATTGGCTTCTTGTTGGTTAGATGATTCTTCTCCTTAGATTTTACCTTATGCTTTAGGATAGTCTCTTCTTCTCCTCCCATCTTCTTTAATTTCAAAAATCTTCTCCCTCCTTTTGAAAACTCTTCTTGTTTCTAAACTTGAACCACTTTCATAATAAACTTGGACCTAGGTCCATGCATTTTCAAAATCTTTTCATAAATAAACTTCAATCAACTTCACAATACATTCACATTTTTTGTGAGAAGACTAAAAGTCAATCAATCTCATTTCAAACTATTTTGCCACTTTGAGTTCTACTTTAAAACTTTTCTCAAAATATCAGACTCTTGTCAATTGTTGTAGTGATGCAATAATTATACTTCTACAATATGTAGTGAAATGAGATATTTTCCACTTGGGTGTTGAGTGAGACATTGTTGATTTTAAAATCCAAGCCATATCCTCCACTTTGAGATGATACAAATTCTCCTTTCTCATGATTGTGGGTAGTAAGTATGTTTTCCACACGGACAATGACAATGATGTCTTATCTCTTAAAATCAACCAACACACTTGTGTTTCAAATTTTTAAAAGAGGAAATACGTGTACCCTGATCCCCTATTGACAGAAAGGTGGTACGTAGGCACTAAAGGTTCGCAACTGCGGCGGGTGCAAAAATCATAAAAAATACTTCTCTTCTCACCTCCACCATCTATTTATATACAACATATTTTATAGCCAAAATATACAAATTTTTCAAAGAGGTTCCTGCAGAGTACTGTAGATGTTTAGGGTGCTAATACCTTCCCTTTGCATAACCAACCCCCTTACCTTGAATTTTTCCCCCTTTTTTTGGGTTATTCGCTCTTTTCCCATTCCTTTGGAAACAATAAAGCGCGGTGGCGATTTTTATTTTTTATTTGTATAAAGTCTAGTCAATCCAATGGCTTAGTCTTAAACATTTCTAACGCTACACCATGCTTTACTTTTTCTTCTGAGGATACTTTCCCATAAATCATGCTTACAAATTCAGATTAGGCGTGGCTAAAGTTTCTAACCACTCTACTTTGTGCCTTGAATCATACTTGTTTAAACTTGCTTCAAGAACAAGTCAGTGCCATAGCATATGATGGTTGTACTCTTGACTTTTCCAAGCTCCTAAATCCTTGCCTATAAATCTAACTTCAATTGCAACTGTTAAAGGGGTCGAAAAGATTAAAAAAAGCCTTAAAACCGTGCTGAAATTTCAAGAACCTAAAACGGAAAGCCAAACACAAAACCTGCTAATTTCTATTGTTTTTTACATTCAAACTCTAATTTTTCTTGTGTGTTCCCTGATCAAATCATCCATACAGTTTCCAGAATACACATAGAAGCTTTCCCAACTTCTGTTTTCAAACTGTAAAATAGTAGTCACCATTCTCTGTTTCAAAAACCAGAATTTTGCAGCTTGACTGCACCAGAGCTTTCCCATCATTCATAGCTCAAGCTAAGAGCTGCTTCAGTTTTCTGAGAACTTGAGGAAGCTGATCAGAACATTATAGCAACCTAAACACATATTTGATTCACAAAATAATTTCCAGCTGCAAGGTAAGCTTCTTCTGACTTTTATCACATTACTTAGGCATTGTTAGGCTTGCATTTTCAAAAATACAATGTAGACATCATGACTCCGATTCTGTACATATTCATAGATTTTCATGTATTTTTCCTAAGTAGAGAGAACTTCATATCAGAACTTATTGAGGAAATTAGGATTCAGAATTAGGATTAGCAAAATTCATGTCTGCTTCTGATTTACAGTTTTGATGTTTTATACTCCTGAATCCATGATAAAATTTTCCATAACTGCTATGTTTGTATTTTCCATTTCTGTTGAGAAATGACTAAGTTGCAGATACTCTGGTTGACATGGAGAAAAAGATGGAGTTCATCATCAGAACTTACTTTGAAATATATGTTTTTGTTTTTGCTTCTAAAACTGGATGTATAGCCACCCCAGTGGTAGAGAACATGCGCATAAGACATTAGTGTTAAGGGTCCTGAGTTCTAGCCCCAGAAACCCCTTTTATGTTTATTTCCTGACATTTTTACCCATTATTTGTCAAACAATAACCCTGGACCAAAACTTCTAGATAAAATCCCTCCCATTTGTCTGTCAAAATAGTGACCCTGGACCAAAACTTCTAGATATTCTCATCCAACAGCTTTGACGCTTCACTTGCCCATTATCAGAACTTATAGGTTCCCAGCTGCACTAGAACTTCTAGATTCCCTCAACAATCAAAACTTCTAGGCTTTCCTTTGTTCCCAGTGACTCCTTGTTATTGAGTCTTTAACAATCGAGTATTGTTAATTTATTTTTTTTACCATTGTTTATGTTTGCGTTGGTGGAAACTCCAACGGGCAACAAGGACAGAGGTACCAGAGGTACGTGTTTCGTCGATAGAACTTTGTTAGTTATTATTATTGTTGTTGGATGAGTTGAAATAGAATTGCACGTGTGCGTTAGATTTTAATTATTGTAAGTTGTGATTATATCGGAAGGCTAGAGGTGGAAGCGAAGTTATGGGAAGTGGTGTCGGATGAATTTTCGAGGACGAAAATATTCTAAGTGGGGGAGAGTTGTAACACCAGGAAATTCATTAAATTATTTAAATGGATTACTGAGGATTTAATTATTGGAATTTAGTCGAAGAAGGAATTATCGGAATAATTATAAGGAGCATTATTGGATTAAATACATATTGTTAGAATTGATAATCAAATAATTATTCAATTTAATCAAGAGAAATTAATATTAGAAATAATATTGATTTTAATAGAATATTATTTTATTAGTTGGGTCAAGTGGGGTGTGTTAAATAGCAAGATTAGGAATAGAATTAATAGGCCCATTAAAGTTACTAATAGACCTATTATTATTATATTAGGTTATGATATATATAAGCTAGCAGCCAAAAACCAAAAGAAAAACAATTATCACGTAGCAGTAGAAGAAACAAGGTTTTGGAGGCACCAAGTGGGAGGCAAGAAAATTTAGAGAAGTTGCCGTCAAACAAGTTGCAGTTTCAACCGGAGCATTCGACCGAACGAAAAAAACAAAGGTAAGGGTGGGGTTCAAATTTTATAACCGGGAATATGGTGGTTAGTATGTGGGGATTTAGGGCGTGAATTTATTGTTGTTAGTGTTTTAATTAGTGTTGATTATTGGTGAAATTTAATGTTCCTGTGTTACGCTTTGGTTAGTCTATGAATTGTTATACGCTGGTTCTGTGAATAGAATGAAACTATCGGGAAGTTGTAGGAAATTATTCATGATAGGGCATGCCGATCGCGTTGTTGTTAGATGCCGTTCGGCAAGGTGGGGATGGAGAGTGACAATCGACAAGGTGTGTGGGTAGAGGTTGTTGGTCGGCATCCTTGAGAGGGAAGAAGAGTGTCATTTGGCACTGTCTGCTAGGTGCAACGACACTTGTTTCTTTTTGTAGCAATATGTTATATAAATTTTTATGGTATCAGTATAGAATTCATTGATACAAAAGCAAAGCAGTTAGGGAATAAATTGAACCATTCTTATCAGTAGTATGTTATAGGAGAAAAATATTAATAGAAGTAGCCCTCATGTCAGTGATCTTAAGCTAGTAGTTATAATATAATTTTAACAGTCTGTAGTAATAAGAAAGAGTTGGAAATAATTAGTAAAGTTGTAGTAACTGTTTTGGAGGATTAATTAAATGGCAGAAGAAAATATATTGCCATGTAGTGGATTTTAGACGTGAATATTAGGAGAATAATTCAATAATGAAGAACTAATACATAGAGATTTATGGGAGCATTTTGGAAACGACTATCATGTTTGTGTTTCCTTTGTGATGTACATTGATGTTATGATGTTGCGAATATTTTTATGAAGTTGCAGGAATGGTTATGATATCATGTTTGTGTTTCCTTTGTGATGTACGTTGATGTTATGATGTTACGAATATTTTTGTGAAGTTGCAGGAATGGTTATGACAAAGATTTACCCCTATTAATTGGTAATATTAGTGATATAGGTGTATGCATCATGAAGTGTTTAATGATATTGTTGTACGTGTTGTACATTCATACATTTGCATTTGTGAAAGCCTGTATTGGCGGAAATTGTGAAGACCTATATTGGCGGATTTTATGAAGTAGGCTTATGCCTTGCACCTCTATTAATTGGCAATTAGTTAAGAGGACTGAAGCCCTGTTGGTACCACATGCATATGCACAGTTGTGTCGCATTCGAATTGCATTTTGAATCGCTAATGATAATTGTGAATGTTTATTGATTGTTGTGCATTGTTGAGAAGCGGTGAAATTCATAATGTTCTTGTCTAATATATTAATTATCATATTCTTATTTATATTATTCGATATCTCACCCCTTTATTTCTTTCGCCGTTGCCTCTATACTGGTAACATGCAGGTAACGAGGAGTAGAGACTTAGTAGCTTGCTGGTGTCGTCGCTCTGATACGTAACACTCAGGGGGATGAACGCTTATTTGATTTTATGATGTTTTAAGTTTAATCCAAGTTGTTGTTTTAAGAAGTTGTTTTCTTTGAATTAAGTTGTTTAAAAGATGCTATGTTCTTTTGAAGTTTTAAAGTTGTGAATCCGCTGCGCATTTATGGAATCAAGTTGAAACATTTTGGAAGACTAATTAATTGTTATATGTTCTTTGGATTAATATGCGCTATGTATCTATTATGATAGGTTTTTATGTTGTTGGTTTTTTAAATGAGAATGTAATGCCTCATGTTTTCGGAAATTTTGGCACTTTGATTTTAATATAACTGTGGGGTAGATTTGGGGTGTTAAATGTATCGCGGTAGAACGAAGATAACATTCCCTTTGGGGGAAGTTTTGATTGATTGAGTGTTTTTCAAGTTTTAAATGAGTTTGAATAACGATTAAATGTTCTTGGATTTTTTATTTTTGAATGAGAAGTTTTAATTACAAAAGTAGTAGAAAAAAAGTTTAAGAGGGAGACTAGGAAAAACCCTAATGTTGTCATGCATGGATTCCAACCTAAGGTCTAATTAGTTCGCATCTTAAAGAAGAGGAAACTATCATCTTGAGGGAGCATGTCATAAGCATAAAGTAAAAGGAGACGGTGTTTGTGAAGAGTGATCGTGCATGGTGATCAAGGTAAAAGTGACGACAAAATGAGTAGTATTATAAAAGGCGTAAATGGAATGCTCAGTGTGTGGGGATTGAATCGGGTTATGATTAACCAAGGGATGTACTTGATTAATCTCGTGAGAGTAAGTGCTCATACCCTCAATTATAAGACCCTTTGTGCATGGAAACACTTGGTATATGGACCAAAGTGGTTGATTTGGGTTATGGTTAACCAATGGCAAGACTTGATTAACCTCGTGAGAATGGCCATGCCTAAATTCAACTATGAGACCCTTTAAGAAGATGCTTGGTATGTAAACCAAGGGGAGAGAATTTGCTTCAATGGATAAGATGAAAATCAAAAGCCCATACAAGGTGGCTATATGCATGCTCCTAGAATGTGGGACTAACGTGTTACTAGTATTCTAAACGACTAATTGAAACAATAGATCGAATAGTTGTCACCGTAAGAAAGCCCAGGACCAAGCTATGAAATATGTGCGAGTGTGCATTTGTAAGTGGATACCTCTTCATTGAGGATGAGCCCAAGAGGAGGCCATGTGTTCTAATTGAATGACATATGCATAATTAAGCAACAATTAAAACATACAAAGAAGTAAACCCTAAGCTATTACAATCATATGGAGATGGGGGTACAAGTTTATAAATGGGGATGAAGTAGAAGCCTAATTAAATTATTACAACCATATTGAATTATAAATTACAATACAAATATAAATAAATATAAAGATAATGTAAAAAAAAAGGAAAATTATATTTTAAAAAACCTTTTATGTATTGAGGCACGCACTTATGCATTGATACGAAAACTTTTATATGTTGACGCATACACTTATGTATCAATACATATCATTCCTTTCTCCTGGAAGTAAAAAAAACACAGTATGAGTTGACACATAAGGGTTTGTATCGACTCATTTCCTGTTTTGTATTGACACATGCGCGTTTTGTGTCGATTCATACTCATTTTCTTTCCTTGGAAGTCAAAAGCAACTCAATATGAGTCGACACATAATGGTATGTATTGACTCATATCTGTTTTGCATCGACACATGAATGTTTTGTATCGACTCATAACCTGTTTTATGCCTGATATGTGTCAACTCATAGAGATATGTGTCGACTCATACTACAATTTTTTTATTTCTAACATTATTTTGCTACATGTAAAAGTCAGTTCTCAACATATGATTGATGAAAATGAAAATCAAGCATATGGTTAGCTTCAAGAGTATGATATCTACATTTTATCTTCACAAATAAACCACTAATGATGCTTGTATTTAGAGCTCAAGGTCAAGAAGACTTACCTTGAAACTGAAATTTGTGTTTTGAGTTTGAACACCTTTCAAGATGTTGTGATGATCAGAATGGCTTCAGTGAACCTCCAGGAAGTTGCTCCAATCCTTAATTTTTATTGAGAGCTGTTGAATCCCTCCAACCCAGTCAAGTTGCACAATATTGTTTTTTTGTTTGTGTTTGGATGGTGGTGAGAATGGTATCACAGAAACTATTTTTTGAACAACTTGTATGTGAAGTGTTTGGATAGTTTGTTTAGGGGGAACTCTCAAGGTTATACAGTGGGTTTGAGAGTTTTTTGTTTCTCAGTATTGGTTTTTGGTTGCTGCTGGTTTTTTTCTTCTAGTTTTATAGTGTTCTCTCTCCTTTTTTCTGCTATCTTTTTCCGTTCTCCTTTCTCAATATTGCTATTATGTTCCCTTTTCTCTGCCCATTCTATTGTTTGTATATCAGCTGAAAGGTGGAAATTGGGGGAAAAGGTTGGTGATATTTTAAACAATTTTTACATGATGTTTCACTACTTTTTCATTACAGATTTGGGTGACTTCTATTTTGTGTAATGTTTGGCATTTATTTGCATCAATTTTGACAGTTTTAGCAGGTTGTCTTTGCAGGTTTTTGGACTGTTATGCATGGACTGTTTTTGTGTAGGAACAACAGGTTTTAGATTAATCTGCTTGGACTATTTTGTGTAGGTTTTGGAGTGGAATGGGAAAGTTTATGGACTGGTATGTAGTAGAATGGACAGCGGCAGTTTTGGACAATTTTGTGGGGCTGGTTGGTGCAAACTTTGGGCTTTATACAGCAGCAAATTGGACAACATTATTATGCAGGTTTTGATAGTTTGGACAGTTTTTTTGCATGTTATATTTGAACAGTTTGGACTGGTTTTGGGCATATTATATTTGGACAGTTTGGACTTGTAATGAGAAATTCCTTTGTATGGTTTCAAATGGTCATGGCATGAATCCAAAACCAATTGCAAGATAATAAATAGTGACTTGAATCTTGATTATAGTAACTTGTGATGTAAGGAATTGGTGACTTGTGAACCAAAGACATTGTATGAAATACCAATTTCCATTATTTCTAATTTGCAATCCAAATCCAAGTTTTCTTTCTCTTTCAATTTCGAATCTTCATGACAAATTCACACCACTTTTAAAATGATGGATGCCATCTTATTTCAAAATTTAGTCCCTCAAGAAACTCCCCAAATAAAATTTTAATTCTTATGAGAAGAATTCCTTGGTTTCACCCCTAAAACCTCTTGATAAGCAATTGACTTGTAGAAGGAGATAAAGCTCAATGTGACCTTGAAACAAAAATCATAGTTTCCTGAACATTCAAAGGATGATCATTACAAGCTCAAAACAATAAAACCTAATCCACTAAGCCTCAGTATGAAGAACTAAAACCATTTCTCTTGAAGTAACCTGAGAAAACCTCCAAAATCCTAATTAACAACTTCAGTGCCTAAAGAACTAGAAGAACTAGAAAGAAATAGACTTTACTAAATATAAACACCTCCAAAACACTGTGAAACTTTGATATTGCATAACAACTAAACTCTTGGACCTCGGGAGCATTTATTCAATGAAATGCATGATATGAAAATGAACCAATGAAGATAATGTAGATGAAATGCGAAGTCTAAGTCAGACAAAAGTAAAAGGTAGGACAAATTTGAGGTATGACAACTGTCAGACGTAGACTCATTCTAAAACAGACTTCAGATATAATTAGGTGAAGACTCATTCTGATCCTCCTTTGGATACAGTCAGGCTTAGACTCATTCTGATACATGTTCTAGATACAGTTCAGATACAATCAGTCAAAACTTCATTTTGATACTCATTCTAAGACATATTTCAGATAGAATTCAGATATGATTGAGACATAGATTCCTTCTGATGTTCATTCTAGTCGATCTCTTAGATACATTTAGGCGTGGACTCATTATAATACAGAACTTAGATATAGTTTGGAGAAGACTCATTATGACCCTCTCATAGATATAGTCAGGCGTAGACTCATTCTAATACAGACCTCAGATACAGTCGGGTGAAGACTCATTCTGATCCTGTCATAGATACAGTAAAGACATCGACTCATTCTAGAACATCATTCAGATACAATCGAGACATAAGATTCATTCTGAAACTCCCTAGCACATGTGCTAGATACAGTCGAACACATACTCATTATAGTATGCTTCTTAGATACAGTCGAATGTAGACTCATTCTGATACTCCTATCAATAAACATTTTGGATGGCATCTATAAGCCCATCTCTGTTGACACTCTATCATCTTTATGAATGGCATCTTTAAGCCCATTAAAGCAATACAATCAACCAACAGTGTTAATTCGTGCACATGTGAGTGCAAATTTCGGGGTACTTTAGTGTTCAATCCTCTTCCACCTTCAGATCACGAATGACGTATATGCCAATCTAACTCCTCAGGTTTAAGAAGATTGAACATGGGCATCTCTTGTACCCCAAAATTTTCCCTCCTATTTTTCAAGACAGTGCTCCTAGGGTTCTCAATTACTCAAGACTACTCAAGGATTGATTAGACAAACTCTCCTCCTAAGCAGTTGACCTACAACTAGGGTTTTGCTTCTCTCAAGGAAAATTGGACTTCTAATGTCTCAAGTGGATTTCATGGTTTCTCATATACATCAATGTAGCCTCAAGTCAAATTTCAAGCCTTGCAACACAAGTTTTCTCAATCAATTAGTCATATGATTGAAAATCAACTATATTGGGCAAAAAGTTAAATTTAACCAATTTACAGCCAAACTTCAAGATTTTTGGTCAACATCAACATTTTGAAGTCACATTCATCATTTGATCAAGGGTTGATAATGATTCATCAAGAAAACTCAAGATTTATCAAAAGTCAAAAGTTACTAAATTAGGGTTTTCTTAAGGAGAAGTCAACTGAACTTTGACCAAGCATAAATTTCACATAATTCATCATAAATCTCTCAGCCAAAGCTCATTTTGAAGTAAATTCAATTCTCTACAACTTTTTCACTCTAAGCTCAAGGCCAAAAAAATGCTTCATTTGAGAGATATGGGCCAAAACATTACAAGTCATTTTAAAAGTCAACAAAAAGACATGTTTTATCAAAGCAATTTACGTCAAGATAAATTCTTCAAAAGAAAAAATGACCAACACGAAGATTGTAGGGAACATCTTGAGGTTTACAAAAATTCAAAGATCACCTTCATATGATAAAAATTGAGTGAGATATGAATTGTACAGGTTGGGCAAATTTGAGAAAATGCATGAAATCCAAATTAAGCAAACTTGAATTTCTGGGCTAATGGGCTTATCTTTTAAGGTCCAAACGTGTTCTTGACCTCATAATGGACCTCTAAGTACATTCATGAACAATTTTGATTTTGATTTCATTTACTTTGATTTTATTCATTTAAATTCACAATTAAATCAAATAAATATTATGTGGAGGTATAAGGCATAAAAGGATTTTGATTCAAATCTTTTGGAGGCTCAAGATCACATTGCAAACCATGTGAACCTATTTGGGAAACAAATATTCATGGTTTTGTCTTATTCCAATATATTTTTCAAACAAAATCAAAGATAGGTTTTACGTGATGTCCAAGCCCATCTTTTGACCTAATATTTTCTATTATATATACTAATCATCTTCAGACAAGAACGCACGAGAAAAAGATGCTCAAGAACACTCTCTCAAAATCTCAAATTTTGTCAAGAATTTGGAAAAATTGAAATCCCTCATACAATCATCCTCAAGGCCAACCATCCACTCAAATTAATTCGAAATTTATGCAGGTTTCAAATATAATATGTGGCGCCTATTCTCCAAACACCAACAAGTGCCTGGATTGGTGGAAAGCTATACAGTGTGAAAGCTAGAGAGAATGGGTTCAACACCCACCCCATACAATTATTTTTTCTATTTTTTCTAACCTAATTTTCTTTTCTTTTTTCCTTTTCCAACCCTAATTTTTTCCAATTAATTTATCATCAAACTAACCTGATTTTTTTTCTTAATACTAATAAATTAGGTTTAGGTTTTTATTTAATTAATTAATCAACCTTTTTTTAATAATATTAAAATCAATTAGAATTTAGGTTTTATTACTATTATCACTTAAATTATTTTCATAAAAAATCACAAAAAACATATCAAACATTCTTTTTTCTATTTTCTTATTTCTTTTTTCTCATTTATTTACTTTTCCTAGATCAAGTGTATAGGCCACATTCTCCAATGTAATAACATAGATTTATTTTTCGCATTTTTTCCTATTATGTAACTGCTCACAGGATGTAATAGCTTAGGTTTAAATTTCCGCACTTTATTTTTCTGTACATATCTAACTGCTAGTAACTATGGCTTGTATGACAAGACTATTAATTGAATCTAGAAAGCCCTAATTCTCAAGATGAATAACTGAAAACAATAAACTCTTCAAAGTTTCACCTTTAGAGTAACGTCTCTTATTGCCTTACAAATATTGGTCATGTCCCTCGAATGTGGGGATACTTTAGCAAAAGACCCTCGATCAAATCATCATGTCCCTTTCAAATAAAGATCATAATCCCTCGATGACCCTTCGAGCTGCCTACAAAATTATCTAGTCCCTTCGAATTGCGTACAAAATGATGATAGTTCCTTCGATACAATTGCTAAAATATCCTTACTTGTTGCCTTCGATGATTGTACGATGACCCTACGTCTGTCCCTTCACATCCAATAGATAGGGCTACCTACCAACTAATGGTATGGATAATACTATCTCTAAATGAGAAGGAAAAGAATAAGAAATACTTTAGTGGGTAAGAAACTCTTAATTGCTTGCTCACAACTTTTCTCAAAACTTTTTTCACACTACACTCTCAAACAAATATTTTAAAAAATAAAACTCTGTATACATTCATGAGGACTGATACAAGAATCATTACAAAGTCATCCTTACATTGGCGATTTCAAAATATTTTTAAACAAATCACATACACAAAGCAAGTTTTCAAAAGTGAGGTAAGTAATTAAGAGTCCATAGATAATTATGGGTGAAAAGGGTGCTAACACCATCCCTTTTCATATCTTACCCCCCCAAACTCAAAATATATCAAAGGTCTTTCCTGTTCTTTTCACCTTTCCTAAATATTGGATAAAAGAAAAGTCAACGGTGACTCTAGCTATTCGCACATTTGGATAAAACCAAAAAAGTCAATTCTCCCACCGTATTACAGTGTGTTCTGTGCAACATAAGTTTCATGTTGTAGATTGGCCACATATTAGCATAAACATCTTCATATTAGTTTTAGTAGCGACAAGTTCTTGTCGCTATGCTAGGCACTTGTGTGTGCGGCATCGAGAGGTCCATTATGTTGTGTTACGTAATTGTGACGCTTTATAAGCAACTTGAAAAGTTTCCTCTAACTCTGCATTCTTTACTCATTTTTCATTACATTACATGCATTGTAATGTTGTATGCTGTTTATTTATCAATTTTTCATCATTACATATATATATGGGGATATGTGATTGTTTATCTTCTATGCCAAAACGCTTCTGAGTGATATTTTAGTATTTCTATTAGAACATGATACTTATCACGATTTGCTATCTTTATTTTTGATGTTGTCAAAGGGGGAGAAGCACATGTGAGATGAAGTTGGGAGGCAAAAAGTCAGGGGAGCCTTCGGTAACTACATGAAATGCAATGTCGCAAGTTTTTCCATCATCAAAAAGGGGAATATGAGCACAACTTCATCATTAGATGTTTGACATGATGTCAAAATAAGGAAAACTTATCATTTCTATATATTGGATGGTATCTCAATGTCTTGTGGGCACTCCTTTGCATTAAGGGTCTTAAGTATCATTAAAAATCACTTTGAAATTGATCTAATTCATGAAAAACAAGTTTCTGCATAAATTTTCATTGCATGTGTCGACACATACGATTTCCAGGTCAACACATGTAACTCAGTTTTAAATCCTGTAGCCTTTGGAAGGCTTAGGTCGACACATGCATCATATAGGTCGACACATACTGAAGGTTTTAGAAAATGAAGAAATTCTTATTTCATGTGTCGACACATACGAATTTCAGGTCAACACATACAATGCCTTTTTAAATCTAAAAGTTATTGTCTCGCTTTGGTCGATGCATATATTCCTTCAAGTCAACACATATAACTTAAACTTAACGTAAGTGTCGACACATACAATTTTTAGGTTGACACATACTGATTGTTTTGGTCAATTTTTCAAATCCTTTTAATTTTTAAAAATCTCCTTTTTGCCCTAAACTTCCAAAACTATAAATACATCATTCATGCATCATTCCAACTGGATAATACAATAAAAATTTCCTGCAATTGCTCTTCACCTTCAACATCCAACCTATGCCTACACACTAACAAACCATTGTAATGATCTTTTGTTGGGGTGCCATCTAGACGAGGTTTGATAACATCCAATTAGGTTCTTGTGTAGCCGAAAATATTGGGTAAGGATTTGCAGGGGCCTTCATCCAGAAAAACCGTGGGTTTATCCTCCAAGATCATTGGTTGATATTGGGGTTTCATGCAAGATGTTCAAGAGAGGATTGTGTCCTAGTGAAAGCCTTTGGAGATAAAGAACTCAAATGATCCTTTGGAGATAAAGAACGAAAAGGAAGTAGCACGATATCATATGATCGAATTGAAGTATTATGTTGTAATAGATACAATTGATCACGTGCGAAAGCTTTGGAGATAAAGAACGTAAAGGAGTAGCAATATCTACAATTCAATTGGGATCTATTGTGTCTTGGTATTTCTCAATATCAATCGAAGAGAAGGGGTTGAATCAACAACAAGCATTAGGGTTTATGGAGTTTCTCTTGAACACTTCTCTTGTATCAACTTTTTGCATAGTAATAATTATCCTAATTCTATTGGAATTGGATGCAGACGTACCCACATATGAGAATGGAAGTGGGGAACTGCGTAAAAAAAATCCTTGTGTTCTTTTTCTTATCGCTTTTACTTACTTTAATTTTCATCAATCAATTTACCTAATATCATTGCGCAATCAATCGACTCGTAAAAATTTTTAAGAACAATTTTTGTTTTGAATCATGTTTTGATATTACTTATAATCACTTTTGGTTATAAGTGTTTTTTTGTATCAATACAACTCAAAGGAAAATTTTGAAAATTCAATTGCACACCAAGTGTGTGACATATTGTTTTGTTAGTTATTTTGATAATTGGCATTCGAAGTAGTGTTGTTAGTAACTTGCTATAAACTATTGATAACTTGTTTCTTGATTGAAGTATACTTAATTCAGATTATTGTATTCATTCCATAATCAATTTTATATTTGCATATCCGACTTCCAATTACACAGTTCGTATAGACGACATAATTTGAAAACCTCCCGCTTGCACTCTTTTATTATACAATTTTTAAAACCAAAATTTTATCTAGATTTTTGGCTTGGTAATCTATTCACCCCCTATAGATAAGGTGTCATCATCTAATAAATTCCAACTCGATGAAACTATAAACACATAATCATTTTTTGTTCGGGTTCCATTTAGAAAAGTGTTGCTAATGTCCAATTTAGGTTGGTGTGTCGGTAAATTGAGTTGAGAATCTGTGGGGGTTTCACTGGGAAAAACTTAGGGTTTTTCCTTCAAGATCATAGTGTTGAGTTGGGGGTTTACACAAGATTTCACAAAAATTGGATTCAATCGAGTAAAAGCTTTGAAGAATGTTGGGTTTGGTCGAAGGAGTAGTGTGAGACAATGAATTGTAACACCCCAAACTACCTGTAGAATGATAAATAAATATCAGAGTAATTTTAAAACAATTTAACAAACATTTAGGATGCTACATTTTCACAAACATACAAAAACCTGCTCATACTAACTATAATATACATAACACAATATGGATGAACAAAATGGCCAATCATGGTCTTCAAGTTTACTTTTATTACGCAGGATAAAATGAATCACATTTAGTATCAACTTATTCTCATCTAACATAAACCAACATTTATTAAAAAATTAAGGAGTTTAAAAGATTCCAAAAAAGTCATTAAAATTAATAAAAGAAATCAAGCTTTCATCCCCCCGGTGTTACGTGTCAGAGCAATGACACCAACTCGAAAGTAAATGAAGAGAAACCTCTTTCGATCCTTGCAGCCTCAGACTACTCCTGACTATCTTCACAATGTCTTATAAAGCACCATTTCAACAGAAGGATGAGATATCACAATAATAGAAGAGAATGTATAATAATAAGTATATAGCAATTATGATCACACATTGTCATACATTCTACCTATCACATCTTCACGTAATCGATAATGGATATATTACATAATCATCCACACATAGCAACCATTAACATGTAATACATACACCAGTCATGCAACTCAAACATCATGTTAACAATGATGTAATGCAATGAAGTCGACCCGCAGACTCAATGCATGTTGTACCAAAATGGCTTATGAATCCACGCCATCTAGGATGAAAGCCACCAATATCGTGAACAATTTAGTTCACATTGCTCCCGATCCATGCCATCTAGGACCAGAGCCAACTACCATCATGAACAATTAGGTTCATATCGCTCTCGACCCATGCCATCTAGGATCAGAGCCAATAAACATGACTAAAGTCCACAACATGAAATGTAGGCAACACAATCATGCAACAAAATATATCACATTGATATCTATGTACATCAATGTGACACATCATTAAGGCCACCAGTTGTCCAAACATACAACTTACAAATCATACAACCCCAACACATCATACAATATCACCGCACATAATTCCATACACATATCTCAACATAACATACAAAATTACATACAAAAAGGAACCAATCCCCGACAAATATTCACCCATTATATTTAGAAACATTTTTATATGATAGAAAATACTTTTAGATTCCCGTAGGTTCAAATGGTGCGTCAAACGGACACCCGAGTCAAAATATATAAATTTACAAAGTTTTCAAAATAAATCTGCCTAGCCTGCTTGCCCGAGGCTCGCCCGAAGGCTGGGCCTGTCGCCTGAGGCTCGCCTGAATAAACACAAGCAAGGCCACCCTTCTCATATAAATTCCAGAATCACCTCTTTTCCCCATTTCCTTCGCCCTCTCCTTCGCCCATCGAGGCTTGAGCAAGGGCTCTTGCTCGGCGATGCAAAAGGCTCGCTTGGAGAAGCGCGCCTGACAGCAACATTGTTGTTTCTATTCCTGCATTGAATCAGTCCCAAATTGCATACAATTTCACATTATAATAGCCCCCAATGTACCAAAAATAATTTTTTTATCATTCCACAACAATAACACACAATCATACATATCATAGGAATAAAATCATATGAATCACAGACTTTAAATTCATCAATTTCATCACTAATTCATCAGTTCATCAAATTATCACAAAACCAAAAAACAAACCTAAACCTCTACCAATTGTGATAAACATATTACCCCTACATAACCATTATTGTACAAACCTTTAGAGAGTTAGAACCCCATCTTTACCTTAGTTCGATGGTTCCTAAGCTCCAACAATGGTTCTTATCTTTGCTCTAGCTCCTTCTCACCTCCTTGCTTCCTCTTCTCTCCAAAATGAAATCGTACAAAATGATATGATAGTTGATGTCAATCATATCCAGTCATATTACTGGTATTACAAGTCTCAGTACTGATGCAAATACTTTACCAGTTTCAGAACTGACGTCAAACATTTTCCCTAACCCCAGAGTTAAAGTCAATCATATCCACTCGCAGTACTAATGTTACCTCTCGATACTGATGTAAATACTTTACCAGTCTCAAAATTGACAACAAACCTTTTTCCCAACCTTAGAGTTGATGTCAATCATTACCAGTCTCAACACTGATGTCAATCATATCTAGTCGCAGTAATGACATTACCAGTCTCAGCACTGATGTCAATCATTTCTTTTCCAACCGTAGAGTTGATGTTTATATATCAGTTTCTGGCCCCAGTCTCAGAACTGATGTTAACCATTTTCTCCACAGTCCCAATCTCAGACTTAATGTCAATATTTCCTTTGCCCGACATCAATACTGATGCTAATCATTTCCCCAGAAAGTCCGTTATCAACTTTCTTCTATCAGATGACACTCTCCTTATTTGAAGAAATCTATTTCTACAGGATTACTAAACTGCACTTCTTTTGAAAATACCTACGTGAAAAGTTTATCTCTTTAGTAGGAATATGTTTGCAATTCCCCAGAAAGTGGAGATTATTTCCCAACAACATTATTGAAAAATACTCTCTAAATTATCACCCGGCACAAGTAGTGGTCTCTTTATTTGAGAAGCTTGTGTGTCCTTGGATTTTCTTTTGGACAGAAAATGACAGTCGCTTTTGAGTAGTCCGTTAGTTCCCAGAGAAGTTATCCACAGATATAAAGGTTGTTATTTGCTTCAATGAATGGTTAACCTCTTCGATGTGATGGAGATAGTTCATTGTGAAAAACCAATACAAGTGGTTACCTTTTAAAAAGTTACATGTTACCCTTTTCAAGTAGAACACTTGATTAAAGAAGAAGTTGAGACCCGTTCTTCATGGGGGAATTTATTGTTACCTTTTTCAGATGGAAGACTTGATAAAGAAGAAGCTGAGATCCATTTGTTATGGAGAATTTTATTGTTATTCTTTTCAAGTGGAAGACTTGATAAAGAAGAAACTGAGACCCATTCATCGAGGGGAAGTTTTTTTGTTACCATTTTCAAGTGGAAGACTTGATTAAAAGAAGAAGTTGAAATCCGCTTTGGAAACTTATCCTACCTTCATATATTGAGTTGGTAGTTTGTCTCCATCTGTTGAGTCAGTATATCTCTTATTTATCCTTCCTTAATCTGTGAGTGGGTAGTTTACCATCATCTGTGAGTCGGTATCTTGTTACCTTTTCTACCTTCATCCATTGAGTCGGTAAATTACTATCATCTGCTGAGTCGGTATATTCCTTCCTTTTCTACCTTCATCTATTGAGTTGGTAGTTTTCCGTCATCTGTTGAGTTGGTATATCTCTTGTTTATCCTACCTTCATCCATTGAGTTGGTAGTTTATCGTCATCAGTTGGATCGATATTTATTTTAATTTTCCTACCTTTATCCATTGAGTTGGTAGATTATCGTCATCTGTTGAGTCGGTATATTCCTTGCTTTTCTACATTCGTCCATCGAGCTATTAGATTACTGTCATCTGTGAGTCGGTATCTTATTACCTTTTCTACCTTCATCCATTGAGTTGGTAGTTTATCATCATCTGTTGAGTCAGTATATCTCTTGTTTATCTTACCTTCGTCTATTGAGTTGGTAGTTTACATTTGTTTGTGAGTCGGTATTATCCCTCTCACATATTGAAATCGTGTTATCCTGTTTTCGTTTTTCCTCTTTAGGATTTTCCCTAATAGAGTAGAGTTCTATTTTCTCCAGCAAAGCTGAGTTAATCTTTCCCCAGTGGAGTTGGACCCCTTCTTCTAAATTGAACCAATGTGTTTCTATTATTTATCCCATAATTAGTTGAGTCATGTTGTTATTCCCTGCGGAAGTCGAAGTCTTGCATTCATATCATAAAACATTCTTTGTGCACACTTAGAACCAAAAAATTGTGCATTTTGTATTTAAGTACCTCCCATCGCGTCGAGACGAAGACTTCAATCTTCATATCTCCGGATAGAAGAAACCTAAATAAAGGCATATATTGTACCCTAATTTTTTACCTAAGATACCACCTCATATGCATCATTACATATCTAACAAAATACAAAAAATATATTGTGTGGTTGCTTCTTGTGTCAAGTAGGATTTTGAATCAAGAGATCTTCGTCAATGCCAGTCTTGATCAAATTAGGGTTTTGATTGAAGAAAGTGGTTTATTAACTTTTGGCTTAGCGAATGGCCTAATGGCTTGAATTATGATTCAAAGAACTCAAATGCAACATCTTTACCTAATTGTAGGGCTCAATACATTTCCAAATATACAATTGACTGATGGTGAAAGATTTGGAATCAATTGCTGAAAAGTCAACTATCATACCAAAGTCAGACTTTGACTTTTTGGTCAACTTTGGACTTCAAGGATAAAGGGTCATCAAAAAATTTAGAATTATCAAAATTATGCATCAAGAATCAATAGAATCAAGAAAAGTCAACAAAAGTCAACAAAAGTAAAAGGTTGAATATTTTGGACACTTAGAAATTTTCAAGTGTTTTGTCCTTAAAAAGCCCTATCTTCATAAGCAAGTTTCACCAAGATACAAGCTGATTCAAGGAAAACTTTCAACATGAAAGTGGTAGAGCATGATTCATAATAAAACTTTGTCAATGAGGGTTGATCTCCAAAAAATTCATATATTTGGAGATATGAATTATCAAAGTTAGCATCTCAAGATTGTCAAAATATCAAACACTTAGAGAAAATTTTCCAGCATTCTGACATTGTTAAGTAGCTGACTTTATATCCATTTTTCTCAAAGATCCTAATTGATTCAAGGAAAGTGTTTAACAAGAAAGTTATATATAATGTTTCAATATTTCCAAAAAGTCCAGGAGCGCAAATGTGTCATACTTGATCAAGGAGTTTCAAATTTATGAAGATGAGTGATCAAGGTTGCATTACAAGTCATTTTTGTGATAACCAAAAGGCCAAATATCCAAGCCATGCTACATAATCTCACTTTCTAGCCCATAGTACATCTAAATCTATCCAATATCAAGAGAGTACACAATCCTTCAAGCCTTTACCCAAGAGATACAAGCCTTTATCCAAATAACTTGTCATTTAAGGTAAAAAAAAAGTTACCAATACCATTCTTGAAAAGCAAGATTTTTGCACAAAGTCCTCCTTGAGCCCATGCTTCTACTTTTTTATGATTACACTCCACCATAAATCAAGGAAACAATGTATCTTCATCTATCCACTCTTTGTACTATGCCTTGAAACCATGAAAGTTCACATAACTTGATATTTGCATTCCAACCAAACCATTACTCTATAACTTGAGCATTTGTTCATCTCATCACCTCTTATTTTTCTCTATAAATACAGAGCTCATTTGCACTTTTAACAACCAATTCACATCTCTAAAACATCATCTCTCTCAAACACCAAAGTTTGCCCAAAAACCTCATTTTTGCAAGTTTTCATACCATAAACACTAAACTCCTAGTTCTTGCAATTTCTTTGCAAACAACCCATCCAAACACCTTCCATATATCATATAGAAGCTACTATAACCTTAAGTTTTCTTCTATAACCACCCATTCCATACCTCCATTTCTCACTTTTTGAGTTTGCACCTTGAGTTGGTTAGAAAAATTTGATTTTGCTTCAAAGCAAAGTAAGCACGTCAATAACTTCATTGAGGTCCAAGGAAGCTAAGAGGATCATCTCTTTACTACTTTAATCACATTTAAAGGGGCAACGTACTCACTCCGTTCGGTGAATTTTCTTAACTTTGAACTCATAGTTTGAGCTACCACTTACATTTGTGTTCATATGATTGGTGTTATCTGAAGTCCTATGAAAACATGCATTGGTTGAGTTTCTATGTTATTTGATTCAACTTTGAAAAAAATGTTAGATCTTCTGGCCTTATCAAAAATTCATGAGCTACAGTCCGTATTAATTTATGATGTTTACATTTTTGAAATCCTTGTGAAAAACTAAGCAACTTTGATCTTTATACTTTTGCATTTGGTTGAGAAATGAGTGAGAGTTGCCATTTTTCGAAGATGGAAGTTGAAGATGTTCTATTTTAAAAACCAAAAAATTAGAAATTTCGTGCAGGAAATCGATTTCCATAAATTTTTTTTTACGTGCAGCTGAGGGGAAATCGATTTCCCCATATCAGGGAATCGATTTCCACATCAAAATTTTGTTTTCTAGTGCTTCTGTTTTAGGCTTACAAAAAAGGGGAAATCGACTTCCTGAAGCTTTTTCTCAAAAAATTTCTTTTCATTATTTGTCTTGCCTTTCATTTTAAAAACTTTTTCTTCAACTTTAAACTTGATTTTAGATGAGCAAATCCACTCCTTTTGGCTTTATTTTTTGCATGCTACTTGATTCATGTGTGTACTTTGATAATATTTGAAATATTATCAAAAATGTGTTTTATTTTGTTTATTTTATTAAAAATCCCAAAACATGTCTTCTATACTTTATTTTAAGAATTTCTCTTGTTTCTTGGTTGTTTTCTTGATTGTTTCTTGATGATTAATCCTACCTTGCCATGTGTTGTACCCCAAAATTTTCCCACCCATATTTCTCAAAACATTTCAAGAAAGATCCTCGAGTTGCTCAAGGAAGTCCAACGGTTGGCCACACAAGCTCTCTCCTAAGGCAGTCTACCCCAAATTAGGGTTTCATGTTGCATAAAGATACTTGAGTCCAAGTGACCCCAAATGCTCAACATTGTCCTAATATGTTCTCAAAATCATCCATGTCAAGTTTCAAGCCTTGTAGAGGAAGTTTGCTCAGTCAATTGCTCAAAGGTCCAAAAATCGACTGTGCTAGGGCAAAAGTCAACTGTGGCCCACATACAGTCAAACTTCAAGATTTTTGGTCAACATCCTAATTTTGAAGTATATTTCATCATTTTATCAAAGGTTGATCATGATTCATCAAGGAATTCTCATAATTCATCAAGAACCAAAAGTTGCTAAATTAGGGATTTGCCGGAAAAGTCAACTCAACTTTGACCAAGCATAACTTTCTCATACTTTATGATAAATGACCCATCCAAAGCTCATTTTTAAGAGGATGTAATTCCCTACAATCCATCCTCATCTCCCAAGTTCAAAATATTCACTCACAAGAACTTATGAATTTGGACATTATAGGTCATTTTGAAAAGTCAACAAAAACACCTTTTTTTTCAAAGCTTCATAAATTAGCATGGAATATCAAATTGAGATTAGACTAAAAGGGTTGATTAGAGGACGTCTCAAGCTTTCTAAAAATTCAAAGAACACCTCCAAAGAATCAAAATTGAGGAAGTTATGCATTGGTGAAGTTGACCTTTTTTGCAAAATTGCCAAAAGTCAACTATGCCCAAAACTTCAAATTTTGCCAAATGGGCCCAATCTTTTTCACTTGTTTTGAGTTGGCAACATAGCCCACGAGCTCTAGCCTTTTCCATATGTCCATATCTTATTTTTATTATTTATTTTGGTTTTTATTTGAATTAATCCAATTTAAATCAAAAACAAATAAAATAAAATCCAAAACATTGATAACAAGAGATTTTATGATTATTTCAGGTCTTATTACATAGCTAGCATCATTCAAATTCGTGCAAGGCATTAGATTGAACAAAAAGATTGAAAAAGGCCATGTTTGGAAAGGTTTTAGAATTGAATCAAATCAAATCAAAAATCATTGAAGGAGAAATATTTGGATGCAATTATCAACCCTAATGCATTCACTCATACATATAGAACGAGGCCAGACCTAAAAAAAAGGCTAGAAACAGGCGTGAGAGCAAGAACGAGATTTGAAAAAAAGCAAGAAAAGTGTGAAATCCAAATCCCACTTAGAGGCATCCTCAAGACCTTTGAACGATCCCAATCGACTCCTGGGACTCTCAGCAAGCTAAAGCCATCAAGAACCAAGCATTTTAAGCCCCAAATCGCTCTGTAAGTCGTGCACGATATACCCCTGTTCTTGAATTCGAATCTCATGTTTTAAGCATTGTTAGGTTGAATTAATCATATATTCTTAATCTATAGAGCATTTGCAAACATCCTGCATTATTCAATTTCATTTATATGGTCTGTAACGAAATTCACCATTGTTAGGGTTTTGGAGTTTGTTTTAGGGTTTTTGATTACAGGGACAATTGGCCTTCATGAATGGTACCTTTGAGTTCAAGAGGACAAGACGAGTCCAACCATGGCCTTAGATATTATTTCCATGGCCTGTGGAAGATTTTGAGGAAGGACATGTCTGTAGCAACGGACGCTTGTCCGTGGG
Source organism: Vicia faba (assembly GCA_948472305.1). Lineage (NCBI taxonomy): Eukaryota > Viridiplantae > Streptophyta > Magnoliopsida > Fabales > Fabaceae > Vicia > Vicia faba. Next base: position 622,984,482 of record OX451737.1, read on the forward strand.
TATAGGTTGTTAAACCTTTAGCGATGGAGAGAGGAAAGGGACGATGAGTTGTCACTCCCCCATAGGCCATATTAAATGATTCAGTGTGCATTTTCTTTTGTTTTCCATTAACATTTGTTTTTTCATATTATTATTATTATTCCATAACTGTACAACAAGCAACAAGTGGTCCAATGGCAAGCGTAGCAAGGAATTTGCCTTGGGGCCTGGGTTCGAATCCCAGGTTCCCTAAATTCTCCATAATGTTTTTCCTTTCAGTATCCAATGCATGTGCAAGCCAGGAGACCACCATAGGTCTTCATCATCAAACGTGCCAGATGGCCAGATGGCCAAATCTGAGGGCCACCACTGAAAGTACATCATAAGCCATAGTCAACGCGTATGCACATGATTACAAAGGTCAAACAGATTCCAGCATTAATGGGCCCAGGAAATTGCTATTGACACCCCATTCTCAGTCCCAATCCCTATCTTTTTCCATATTTTATTTTATTTCATTTAATTTTATTTATTTATTTACTAACTACTAAATTAATTTTCTTTTATTTTATCAAAAAATCACCAAAAATATTTTTATGTCCAAATTAAAATTAGAATGTTATTTTCATCAATAAATTAATTAATTTAATTAGGTTTGATTAATTAGACAATTTTAATTTCCTTTTGTAAATAATTAAAATCAATTAAAATAATTAGGATTTATACTAACTTAATTATTTTATTTCTTTCCTAAAATAACCAAAAACCAAAAATAGGTCTTTTAATTATTTTCACTAATTAATTTAATCACTAATTAATTTAACATTTATTTTTTTTAAAACCTAATTTCTTTTCTTTTAAAAATATGAAAAACAACAAAAAACTTTTTTTTTTAAATTAGGATAGAAGGGTCAAAACCCTAGTTTCGCATTCGATCTAATTTGTCATCGCGCGCTTTATTTTTATTTTTTATCCAATTATTGTATCTGCTCACAGTTTGTAATAGTTTTAATTAGGACTTTTACATTTATCGCTTTTATTTTCAAAGGGTTTGTTTTTGGCTATGTAAATACCCGAAGCCTTGTAATAGCTTAGATTTATTTTCTCGCATTTTTAATTCCCGCAAATATTTAACTGTTAGATGTATGATATAGGGATGCATGACAAGAATGTATGTAAACTTTAAAACAGTTAGATCACCCTAAAATGTGCAAAGATAAATAATCTTGAAATTGAATCACTCGCACATGCGCACTCCTAGGGTACACTCCCACTTGGTTTCCTTCGGTAAACGGTCATTGAGTATAGGATGCTTTAGTGGTCATCCTTTTGTATAAACAAAGATCAAAGTCTCGATTCGGAAAAGTTGCCTCGGAATGGTTGCCTCGGAATTGTTGCCTCGAATGATTGATCTAAGACATTAAGGTTACTACTAAGATGTCCTAACATTGCTTTAGTGACCGTATGTCCCTTTCGAATTGAGCCTCAAAACTTCAACGACGGTGCTACCTACTCACTAATAGTGGGATAGCATTGTCTAAAGGAAACGAACATAGAACGATTCTTTTTTCGAGTAGGTAGATTAGCTCTTACGTACTTGCTCAAACAAAAACAAGCTTTGTCACACTTACACTCGTTTACAAATAAAGTTTTCAAAAACACTTCATTACACTCTTGAAGACAGAAGCAAGAGTTAAATCGAAGTTAAAATAAAAACTTTTCAAAACCCACAAACACAAAGAAAACAATTTTTGAAAATGATGAGCAAGTACCTAAGAGCCCGTAGATAACTACAGATAGAAAGGGTGCTAATACCTTCCCTTTCTATAAATCTACCCCCCGTACTCAGAAATATCTCGAAAAAGGAATTTTTCTGTGCTTTTTTCCTTTCCTTGTTGGATAAAATAAAAGTCGGTGGAGACTCTTGCTTGCCACGACATTTTGCAAACACAAACACAAAACGCAAACCAGCAAATTCCTTAAACAAATAGGGAAACCACGTCCTGGTTCTGGCCACCGTATCACACAACTGGCAACTCTGCTGGGGACGAAATAAGTGGGGTGTACCTTAGGATTAGTTCATCATATTGTTTTCTATTGTTTGATTTGATTGCTTTATCTTTGTGGGCTTTGTATCGGAGTTACTATAGATCCTAACTCGGATCTGGGGATACCTTTTAGGTAAGTAGCAATAGACTGTGAGGGAACTGTATGGCGTAGACCAGTACGGTTGAAGCAGTAGCTACGTTGATGTGGCACATTAGTTGGTACCGATATCCCTTGTGGAGCAACAAGGAGAGTATGGGGCTGCTAATGGGTCATTAAGCATCAACTGACCTTAGAACCAATAATTGACCCACTTGGCCATAGAAAAGTAGCAGTATGCTACACTCATTGAGACCATACTCTCGCGATGATTTCGGCTGCAAGAAAAGGTTGCTAAACTGGAATTATGACCGATCGAGGATGGTCAGTGATATTGAGAACCTCTAGAACCCGGTTACTATTACTAGGACAGGTTGAACCAACTAAAATGAAATAGGGTAATACCTAAACTCCATGATAGCCTTAAATTTAAGGGCTATTGTGTGGCTTGTGTGCTTTCTACTTGAACTACTTGCACATGTTTGTTACCTAACAACTAGAGTTCCTTACAGGTTTTGTTTACAGTCCTTATCCAATACCTTGGATTTCTTGCCGGATTTACTTGTTTACATCACCTCATACTTTTGCTTAAACACATAGCATGCACATCATAACATCATGCCTTAACATTTCCTTAACCATTTCAAGGATCTCAAGGGTTTGTGATGCAGGTTATGGCAAATCAAACGTCTAGCAAGGGGAAAAGGGGATTTATTTTCCTCTAGCCAATGTCGTCTAGAGATCAAAACACGATAACTTGAGTCAGGGGCTATGACCCACTCGATATGGTGAGCTTGACTCTTGAAGAAGGACTCTTGACGACACGAAGTTTCTTCAATCAAAGCTGCAAAATTCAAAATCTAACAGTTTCTTGTTTACCCCGCGAGATCCTTGAAAACATTGCATACATATCATTGCATAACAGGTCTCCCAGTACAGGTCTCTCATGTTCTCGCTGTTTATTTCAGCAATGGCTCTCCAACAAGACACCAGAGATCTTCAAGAAACTCAGTTCAGGGAAATATTCCTAAACCTGTCCAAGGGACAGGAAGAGTTGAAAACACTCCTCGTTGGGAACTTGGTCAAGAAAAGTCCTGAAGACAAAAAGGACAAACGGCTAGAACAACTGCAAGCTGAGGTAGATGCAATAAGAACCCAAATGCTAGGGCAGATGGCCCTTATCCAAGGCTTAGCCCGGGAACAAGAAGAGTTGAGAACCATTATCAACCAGCTTCATCAAGACAGATACAAAAGTATGAAGCAAACAGTCAAGGCCGGGGACCAAGTCATTAATCAACCTCCAAGAAGAGAAGGGTTTGGGTTGGTAAAAAATGGACCTCTCCAAGTTGTTACTACCTCACGGTTCCAACGACAACCTCGCCAAAAGCAACGGGTTAATCAGAGTAAGCCAGATACACCCAAGAGGCAGTTTACCAAGCTCAACATGCCGCTATCTCAAGCTTTACAACACCTGTTGAGAATGAATCTGGTGACGTTGATAGGACCTCATCCGAATCCTAAAACTTCTTCCCCTAACTACAATCCTGATGCAAGGTGTGCATACCATTCCAACAACCCAGGGCATGATACTGACGACTGTTGGAAGTTGAAATACAAAATTCAAAACCTGATTGACGAAGGAGCATTGGAATTCACACAAGATGGTCAACTGGAATGTTTCTGTCAATCCTCCAAGGCTCACCACTTGAAGTGACAAGTTCTGACAAGAGAGGCTTTTGTTCATTAGAATTTTCTAGTTGTAATTTTCTTTTGATTGTTCGAATATTTGTTCATGTCAAACTTTGTTACTTTATCAATGCATTGCATATGTCTGTTTTGAATCAATCCATTTGTATTCTCTATATTTAAATTTCTTTCCCTTTTATGATGTTCAACTCTCGATTAAAAAACTCTAAGCCTTTAGAGGGAGGGTGACGAAAATATTACCACAATCTCTACAGTATGCTTTTGAACAGACTCCGCTGACGATGTACAAGAGTTGTTTCAAATCCTAAACAGTGGAGTTATAAGAAAGATAATCCCTCGTCAACCCCTTTGAGACAAAGAAGTAGGAGTTTTTATTTTCACACAAATTAAAACCCTTAATCACAACCTGGGGAAGGGTAGTTTTCTCGGTTAATTCAGGTGCACAATGAATGGCTTCAAAAATGTCCTTCCAAAATAAAAGACGGTGGCGGTTCCCTATAATCGTCAGGACAGGCAGTCATTATCTCTCAAAATAAAAATTAAGTCAAAACCTATGAAGGAGACTTAAGAAAAAAACTAGGGCATCCCGCTGACTGTAATCACAAAAGGAAACAGTTCAGGCAAAAGACAGGGATAATAAAATAAAAAAAAGAAAGAGGTCCTACAAGCCCTAAACAAAAAAAGAGAGGAAATGACTGCCTATTCAAAATAAACTGTCAGTATCCGAACCATCATTGGAATATCAGAGCAAAGAGTCAAACAGGATATAATTACACAATTAGCTAAGTTTAGGACTGAAGAACATCACGAAGAACGGGTGGGTACAAATAAAATTTGAGCCTTTATCCTTTGTTTCTTGAACCGTGAACCAGGCCATGTTATAACCCTTAAAAGTCCTAGCTGAAGCATGGGTTAGTTCGAAAGAATACTGTTACAAAAAGGTATCTTGACTCCTGTAAGACTTGCTGTAAATCCTGAGTTGACATCACACTATTACAAAAACAACTTGTTTTACTAAAAAAATGAATTTTCAAACTTCAAGACAGACATAAGCTTTGCATTCTTAAAATAACATTGTTTGCATATGACTATTTGTTCAACAGCAGAGAAATTCGCATGACGAATATCTAGTGAACAAAAACCTCCTCCAACGAGAGTGATCACCTCAAGTGGAAAAACGCTTCCAACCAAGGGGAACGGCATGATCATTGTCCATCATCTGGGGCAGTCAAATCAAGATTCAAGGAATCTCTCAAAGATGCCAAATAGACAGGAGAAAATCACCATCTGAATCACTTGGGGCATTGGACATGAATTCCAGCAACGAATCTTGCATGATCAAACGAACGTCTTCTGGTAGTATGGCAACACAACACTATCGACAGTGACAACTCCCTACACTAGGAGAGCATGGACATAGTCAGAAAATACTGCGCGTGAACAAAAACCTGCTAGGTCGACTGGCCTAGGAAAAAATAAGGGCATCCCAATGAACCAAAAGGGTTCGGGAAAAAATTAGGGATAAAGGGAAAAATCTGTACACCCGGCAAGTCGAAAACCTGAAAAGGCGGCTTGGGCAAAAAAGGGTATCCCGGTGGACTGAAAATCTGAAGAGACAGTCCAGGTAAAAGTTAGGGATTAAAGCGTATGACTATGTCCCGTCATCTCGTCACTTAGAAGACTTATCATTCCAATCGACAGTTACCAAACACCTCATAGGTTGGGATAACACTCGATCCGCAAGGCCTTCGCAGGCACCTTCTCCCGCAGATACAGGGGCATAAAAATCTCGATGCAAAGCCATCGTCATATCCTCAGCATGCGTCCCAATAACATTCACTCCCGACAGAGTAAGAGAAAGATAGTGGTGTTAATTCTCCCCAGCTGAAGCTCGCAACCGCGAATGAATCAGCAGTATTCTCCCCAAGCAGAGTTTGTCTACCATCAGCACTGGAGAGTTATCCCCAGTAGAGCCTAAAAGATTATTCCCAGTGAAGTCGTAACTGGAAAACCATCCCCAACTGAGTTTATTTCTCCAAATTAACAGGTCATTTAGCAGAGTATGTACTCCCCACAGAGTCATTTCCCCATCAATTTATTCCTCAGCGGAGTTATCCTCTCCTGCAAGTTTATTCTCACAATCATCTTCATTCACTATCCTCAGAGGAAACGAAGAATTCAACTCTTTTCTCCAGCAGCAATCCAGGATTTATTTTCCCCAACTAAAAAGATCACATTTCCATACATCACGACACATGCATATACGCATCACACAACACAATCTGATTTATTTTGAGAACATCATCGCCTGATACATATCATGCATTGCATACAGCTAACCTTTACCTTTCAGGAAGGATACGATTAAATTCTCACAAAAATCAAGCTATGAAGCTTTTTACTCAGTTGAACAACGAATGACTGAAGTTCCTAAATGTCAGCAGAGATGATTCCTCAGTTGAACAACGAATGACTGAAGTTCCTAAATCTCGACAGAGATGTTTCCTCAGTTGAATTACGGAAGAGTTCCTAAATCTTGACATAGATGTTTCCTCAGTTGAATTACGGACGAGTTCCTAAATCTCGACAGAGATGTTTCCTCAGTTGAATTACGGACGAGTTCCTAAATCTCGGCAGAGATGTTTCCTCAGTTGAATTACGAATGAGTTCCTAAATCTCGACAGAGATGTTTCCTCACTTGAATTACGGACGAGTTCCTAAATCTCGACAGAGATGTTTCCTCAGTTGAATTATGGACGAGTTCGTAAATCTCGGCAGAGATGTTTCCTCAGTTGAATTACGGACGAGTTCCTAAATCTCAATAGAGATGTTTCCTCAGTTGAATTACAGACGAGTTCCTAAATCTCGACAGAGATGTTTCCTCAGTTGAATTAAGGACGAGTTCCTAAATCTCGACATAGATGTTTCCTCAGTTGAATTACGGATGAGTTCCTAAATCTCGACAGAGATGTTTCCTCAGGTGAATTACGGACGAGTTCCTAAATCTCGGCAGAGATGTTTCCTCAGTTTAATTACGGACGAGTTCCTAAATCTCAGCAGAGATATTTCCTCAATTGAATTATGGACAAGCTCCTAAATCTCAACAGAGATGTTTCCTCAGTTGAATTATAGACAAGCTCATAAATCTCAGCAGAGATGTTTCCTCAGTTGAATTAAGGACGAGCTCCTAAATCTCAGCAGAGATGTTTCCTCAGTTGAATTACAGACGAGTTCCTAAATTTCGACAGAGATGTTTCCTCAGTTGAATTACGGACGAGTTCCTAAATCTTAGCATAGATGTTTCCTCAGTTGGATTACGAACGAGTTCCTAAATCTCAACAAAGATGTTTCCTCAGTTGAATTACGGACGAGTTCCTAAATCTCGACAGAGATGTTTCCTCAATAGAATACGGATGACCGAAGCTCCTAAAATTCTACTTCTCTCAACAAAGATCAGCCTTCCTCAGCGGAATCTTCCTCAACAACAGGTATGCAAACTCTCGCTAAGGAATCTCTTATGCGATCGACACTCCTTCAGATGGCATCTTTAAGCCCATCCCCTCGTCAGCAAATTCCAAATGGCATCTGTAAGCCCATTCCCGACATCCAAAGACAATTCCCACTTCATGTGAGTGCAAATTTCTGGGCACTCTAGTGTTCAATCCTCTTCCACCTTCGGATCACGAAAGGCACAAAAGCTAATCTATATCCTCATGTTTAAGAAGATTGAACAGGGGCAGATGTTGTACCCCAAAATTTTCCCTCCCATATTTCTCAAAACATTTCAACAAAGATCCTCAAGTTGCTTAAGGAAGTCCAAGGGTTGGCCAGACAAGCTCTCTCCTAAGGCAGTATACCCCAAATTAGGGTTTCATATTGCATCAATATACTTGAGTCCAAGTGACCCCAAATGCTCAACATTGTCCTAATATGTTCTCAAAATCATCCATGTCAAGTTTCAAGCCTTGTAGAGGAAGTTTGCTCAGTCAATTGCTCAAAGGTCCAAAAATCGACTATGCTAGGGCAAAAGTCAACTATGGCCCACATACAGTCAAACTTCAAGATTTTTGGTCAACATCCTCATTTTGAAGTATATTTCATCATTTGATCAAAGTTTGATCATGATTCATCAAGGAATGCTCATAATTCATCAAGAACCAAAAGTTGTAAATTAGGGTTTTGTAGGAAAAGTCAACTCAACTTTGACCAAGCATAACTTTCACATACTTTATGAGAAATGACCCATCCAAAGCTCATTTTGAAGAGGATGTAATTCCCTACAATCCATATTCATCTCCCAAGTTCAAAATATGCATTCACAAGAAGTTATGAATTTGGACATTATAGGTCATTTTGAAAAGTCAACAAAAACACCTTTTTTGTTAAAGCTTCATACATTAGCATGGAATATCAAATTGAGATCAGACCAAAAGGGTTGATTATAGGACATCTAAAGCTTTCTAAAAAGTCAAAGAACACCTCCAAAGAGTCAAAATAGAGAAATTTATGCATTGGTAAAGTTGACCTTTTTTGCAAAATTGCCAAAAGTCAACTATGCCCAAAACTTCAAATTTTGCCAAATGGGCCCAATCTTTTTCACTTGTTTTGAGTTGGCAACATAGCCCACGAGCTCTAGCCTTTGCCACTTGTCCATATCTTATTTTTATTATTTATTTTGGTTTTTATTTGAATTAATCCAATTTAAATAAAAAACAAATAAAATAAAATCCAAAACATTGATAACAAGAGATTTTATGATTGTTTTAGGTCTTATTAACAGCTAGCATCATTCAAATTCGGGAAAGGCATTAGAGTGAACAAAAAGATTGAAAAAGGCCATGTTTGGAAAGGTTTTAAAAGTGAATCAAATCAAATTAAAAATCATTGAAGGAGAAAGAGTTGGATGCAATTATCAACCCTGATGCATTCACTCATACATATAGAACGAGGCCAGACCTAAAAGAAGGCTAGAAACAGGCGTGAGAGCAAGAACGAGATTTGAAAAAAAGCAAGAAAAGTGTGAAATCCAAATCCCACTTAGAGGCATCCTCAAGACCTTTGAACGATCCCAATCGACTCCTGGGACTCTCAGCAAGCTAAAGCCATCACGAACCAAGCATTTCAAGCCCCAAATCGCTCTGTAAGTCGTGCACGATATACCCCTGTTCTTGAATTCGAATCTCATGTTTTAAGCATTGTTAGGTTGAATTAATCATATATTCTTAATCTATAGAGCATTTGCAAACTTCCTGCATTACTCAATTTCATTTATATGGTCTGTAACGAAATTCACCATTGTTAGGGTTTTGGAGTTTGTTTTAGGGTTTTTGATTACAGGGACAATTGGCCTTCATGAATGATACCTTTGAGTTCAGGAGGACAAGACGAGTCCAACCATGGCCTTAGATATTATTTCCATGTCCTGTGGAAGATTTTGAGGAAGGACATGTCTGTAGCAACGGACACTTGTCTGTGGGTATAGGTTGTTAAACCTTTAGCGACGGAGAGAGGAAATGGACGATGAGTTATCACTCCCCCATAGGCCAATTCAAATGATTCAGCGTGCATTTTATTTTGTTTTCCATTAATATTTGTTTTTGCATATTATTATTATTATTCCATAATTGTACAACAAGCAGCAAATGGTCCAGTGGCAAGCGTAGCAAGGAATTTGCCTTGGGGCCCGGGTTCGAATCCCAGGTTTCCCAAATTCTCCATAATGTTTTTCCTTTCAGGATCCAATACATGTGAAATCTAGGAGACCACCATAGGTCTTCATCATCAAACGTGCCAGATGGCCAGATGGCCAAATCTGAGGGCCACCACTGAAAGTACATCATAAGTCATAGTCAACGCGTATGCACAGGATCATAAAGGTCAAATGGACTCCAGCACTAATGGGCCTAGGAAATTGCTATTAACACCCCATTCTCAGGCCCAATCCCTATCTTTTTCCATATTTTATTTTATTTCATTTAATTTTATTTATTTATTTACTAACCACAAAATTAATTTTCTTTTATTTATCAAAAAATCACCAAAAATATTTTTATGTCCAAATTAAAATTAGAATGTTATTTTCATCAATAAATTAAATAATTTAATTAGGTTTGATTAATTAGAAAATTTTAATTTCCTTTTGTAAATAATTAAAATCAATTAGAATAAATAGGATTTATACTAACTTAATTATTTTATTTCTTTCCTAAAATAACCAAAAACCAAAAATAGGTCTTTTAATTATTTTCACTAATTAATTTAATCACTAATTAATTTAACATTTATTTTTTTTAAAACCTAATTTCTTTTCTTTTAAAAATATGAAAAACAACAAAAAACATTTTTTTTTACGATAGAAGGGTCAAAACCCTAGTTTCACATTCGATCTAATTTGTCATCACACGCTTTATTTTTATTTTTTATCCAATTATTGTATCTGCTCACAGTTTGTAATAGTTTTAATTAGGACTTTTACATTTATCGCTTTTATTTTCAAAGGGTTTGTTTTTGGCTATGTAAATACCCGAAACCTTGTAATAGTGTAGATTTATTTTCTCGTATTTTTAATTCCCGCAAATATTTAACTGTTAGATGTATGATATAGGGATGCATGACAAGAATGTATGTAAACTTTAAAACAGTTAGATCACCCTAAAATGTGCAAAGATAAATAATCTTGAAATTGAATCACTCGCACATGTGCACTCCTAGGGTACACTCCCACTTGGTTGCCTTCGGTAAACGGTCATTGAGTATAAGATGCTTTAGTGGTCATCCTTTTGTCTAAACAAAGATCAAAGTCCCGATTCAGAAAAGTTGCCTTGGAATGGTTGCCTCGAAATTGTTGCCTCAAATGATTGATCTAAGACATTAGGGTTACTACTAAGACGTCCTAACATTGCTTTAGTAACTGTATGTCACTTTCGAATTGACCCTCAAAACTCCAACGATGGTGCTACCTACTCACTAATAGTGGGATAGCATTGTCTAAAGGAAACGAACATAGAACAATTCTTTTTTCGAGTAGGTAGATTAGCTCTTAAGTACTTGCTCAAACAAAAACAAGCTTTGTCACACTTACACTCCTTTACAAACAAAGTTTTCAAAAACACTTCATTACACTCTTGAAGACAGAAGCAAGAGTTAAATCGAAGTTAAAATAAAAAATTTTCAAAACCCACAAACACAAAGAAAACAATTTTTGAAAATGATGAGCAAGTACCTAAGAGCCCGTAGATAACTACGGATAGAAAGGGTGCTAATACCTTCCCTTTCTATAAATCTACCCCCCGTACTCAGAAATATCTCGAAAAAGGAATTTTTCTGTGCTTTTTTCCTTTCCTTGTTGGATAAAATAAAAGTCGGTGGCGACTCTTGCTTACCGCGACATTTTGCAAACACAAACGCAAAACACAAACCAGTAAATTCGTTAAAAAAATAGGGAAACCACGTCCCAGTTCTGGCCATCGTATCACACCATGTTTTGATCATTGCTTGATAACATGATGTTTGTGTATGCTCATTGCCTCATATAATTATTACTTGTGTAAAAAATCCAAGAAAAAGGGATAATTTTGTTGACATTATAAGTCATGTGCATATGCATTACCTTTTGTATAAAATTCCTTGTAAATCATTACCATGTGTATTCTCATATACTCTAAGAAAACTTTAACCCTTTAAAATAATTTTCAAGATTTAACCACTTTCATATAAAAACCTTGACTTTGTGTCATTGTATTTTCAAACTTTCTTTTTAATAAAAACTTTAATATACTTAAATTTATCAAAACAATTTCAAAAGACTAAAAAGTGACTCAACTTCACTCAAATCTTTTTGCCACTTGGCTTTTCAATTTAAGACCTTTTCTCAATGATATTAGATATAAATCCTCTTTATAGTTGAGATATGATTCTCCTATCCCCGTAGTAATTGTTAAAGTAAGTGTGATTCTTTCCATATGAAGATGTTAGTTGGAAACTTGTTGATCTTTATATCCAAGTTAGTAGCCCTTCCTTCATGATGATGCAAGATCCATCTTATCATACTTGTGGTGGTATTAGTTGAGCTTTCTCTCTAAAAGATAATGAAATATCTTTCCTCCTAAAATCAACCACAACAAACCATTTAGTTATTTTTACCACGAACTGCGAGGTCTTGATCCTTAATTGGTACGTAGGTATAATAATATATCTTTCCAAACAAAAATATAATAAAAATATTTCTTTTCCAATCTCCATACTCATTTAGCAAACAAACAATTTTGAACCAAAAACAAACATTATAAGTGGTTCCTTTAGAGTACTATAGATACATGGGGTGCTAATACCTTCCCTTTGTATAACCAACCCCTGTACCTTGGATCTCTTCCTTATGTTTTGCTTTTAGTCTTTGCTTTTCGCATTTCATGTTAAACAATAGGGTTTCTATCTTTTCCCTTTTCTTTGGAAACAATAAATTTCGGTGGTAACTTCTTAAGTCTTTGTGAGTCAAGTTCCTTAGTAGCTTGGTCTCCTCGATTTTTCACCGCGACAGAACCATGTGTAATGAGCCTTATATGTTCGGGGGGGGGGGGGGGGGAGTGTGAGGGGGGTGAATTCCCAACCTTGTGCTTTCTTTCAAACATAGTCTTTAATATGGTTCAAATCACCAAATCCTTTTTCAAGGTAAAAAAGTACAATCAAATTCAAACTCTTTTTCCTTTGGGCTTTTTCTTTTGAATTTTTTTTCACAAAAAGGATGTGTTATTTCCACTCTACGCAAAACGACGCGTAATTCCCCAAAGGTCGGGTTGCAATATCTCAAATTTTAGAGTGGGAATGTAACATTATCCGCCTAAAAAACAAAAAAAAAATCAAAACACGTTTTTAGGTGAACTACGAATGTCCTGATCCCCTATTGCATGAAAGGTGGTACGTGGGCACAAAGATTCGCAATTGTGGCGGGCACAACTAATAAAAACTTTCTTTTTTGTATATACTTTGCATTCATTCATTTTCCCTTAGCTTGTTAGCTTTAGATTTAACACACCCTTTGATTAGACAACAAGAGTGGATCCCGTGGAGTACCACCGACATGAGGGATGCTAATACCTTCCCCTTGCGTAATCGACTCCCTTACCCATTCTCTTGGGAACGGGACTTTGATTTCTCCTTTCTCAGGTTTTCTTCGATGTTTTCCTTTCCCTTCTGTGGGATAAATAAGTATTCTATGGCGACTTCATTGTTCAACTTTTCTCTAGTTGCTTCAGGTGGCGACTTCACTGGGGAAACCTAAGTGAGTAAGTCCTAGCTCTTGTTTATTGTGCCCTTGGTGTTTACTTCTGTTTTATCTTTATAGCTTGTTCATTTGTATTTATGTTTATGTGTATATATGTTTGCATGCATTGCATTTTATTGCTTTCCATATTCTGGGTATTGTTGCTGTACTAGTTGTTGGATTTTCTATTTCTTAGGTTGGGTTGCGTGTTACCATGAGGTAAAAGGCCCAATACACAGGCCATAGTTGTAAACATTTAGGAACACATAGGACTAGAGTAGATTTTCGCGACGCCCAAGGGGTGTAGGCCCCACTGTGCAATCATGAAGTACTACGCTCAGACGAGGTTCATTTGGGGGCATTATCGTCTTACATACCTCTATTATGATGATATGTTTTCACGTGGAATCACGACTCTGGGTTACCTTTTGGGCTTACCCTGACCTAGACATCACCCGTGAGTGGGGAGGGATTATTCTTACAAGTACTGTTGTTGAGATACATGATACTTGGTTTTATTGTGTTCTGAAAGTGGTGTCCAACCTTTGATCCTATGATACTCAGATTATTCAGAGACTATACAACAATTTATTCAGAGGATTGTACAACTGTTACGCTGATTCTTTTAAACGTATGGTCTTGCATGTCATTTAAACCAATCCTCATAAGAGTTTATTTCTCTTATCATCCATGCATCATTATGCATCTCATTCATTCAAACCCAGAGGACTCATTGCAACCTGGTTTGTTATTCAGAATCATAAGACTGCAAAGTTGATTTCCCAACATCCAAGACTTATCATGGATCAGTTACAATCAGATATGGCCGAGTTGAGTACACGTTTGGACACCCAGATGGGTCAATTCATGGAGGTTATTCAGAATATCACATGTGGACAAGAAGAATTAAGACAGGTTGTTCAGAGGCCTGCAGTTGTTACTGCTGATCATGTTAATCCACCAGGTGTTAATCTCACCTAAGGGGAGATTCCTTTGAATCAGAATGTCAGAAACACCATTGAAATTCCTATCAATAAAGCTCCACACCATGAGGATATTTTTGAGTCGTCATATGACACCTTCAGGTTCCCGATTGATGAGACTGAGTGTAAGAAAAAGCTTCACCTCCCGGAGGAGAGGATGAAAACTATTAAGGGTCTTAACTCCCTTGGTTTAGACGCTTCTAGTTTGTGCATAGTGTCTGGTATCAAGATTCCTACTAAGTTTAAAGTCCCCAACTTTGAGAAGTACAAGGGTACAACTTGTCCAATGACTCGCGTCAAGGAATTTTGCAATAAGATGACTCCTTATGCGGGAGATGACAAGCTTCTAATGCAATTCTTTCAAGATAGCCTCAGCGGAGCATATCTTGAGTGGTATACTCAGCCTGGAAGGACCCACATCCGAACATGGAAAGAATTAGCTGAGGAAATTCTCAAGGAGTATAATTCTAACAGTAACATGGCTCCTGCCGGAATCCAACTCCAGGGTTTGATTCAGAAGATTGGTGAATCTCTAAAAGAGTATGCACAGCGTTAATACGGTGGGAGAACTTACTTGGCTGTTTTGAATTTTATCGCAATTGTTGTGGATATCAAGAGTCACCACCTACTTTTCTTTTATCCAATAAAGGAAAGGGTGAAAAGAACAGGAAATACCTTTTGAGATATTTTCTTGTGTTCGGGGGGTAGGTTATGAACAGGGAAGATGTTAGCACCCTTTTCATCTGTAGTTATCTACGGGCTCTTAGTTTCTAGCTCACTTTGAAATTATTTGTTTGAAATGTGTTTGTGATGGTTTTGAAAGAATTTTTGAAAGTGTCTTTTTTTATGCAAACTTTGTAATGATTCTCGTCTCTATAAGAATGTATACAAAGTGTTGACTTTTGAAAATATTTCATTTGAAAGTGTTGGTGTATCTTGAGAGATGTTTTCAAAAATGGTTGTGATCAAGAAACTACGAATGGTCTACCTACTCAGAAAGTCTTTGTTCATTTCCAGCTCCTTTAGATATTGTTATCTTACCATTGATTGGTAAGAATCTCTATCATTGGATGTGAAGGGACATGCGTGGGTCGTCATACAGTCCTAGAAGGCAACATTGGAGGATACTTTAGCAATTTGTTGTGAGGGTCTAAGATCGTTTACCGAAGGTAACATCGAAGGATCATCGAGGGACTACGATCTTGTATTCGAGGGTTATTGCTAAAGTATCCCACGTTCGAGGGACATGGCTGTTTTATTCTAAGGAAACAAGTGTGGGTTAACCCTAGAGGTGCAAGTGTGCAAAGTATATTGATTTCATGCATTGTTGTCTTGAATTAGGGTTATCTACTTGTTGATTTTAAGTCTTTCCATGCAAACCCTAATTACTAGCAATATTATTGAAAGCGATAAATTGCGGAAATTTAAAGTTCTACACTATTACATCCTTTTTTAGGGATGGGGATACAAATCACAAATGGGGGATGAAAGAAATTAAAACCTAATTACTATTACAACCAAATTGAATAATAAATAGCAATATCTAAAAATATAAAGATACTGTAAAAAGGATGGAAACTTGTTTAAAAAAACTTTATGCATTGACACTTGCACTTTTGCATCAATACATATCACTTCTTGCCCCTGGAAATCAAAACCAACTCAGTATGTATTGATACATAATGGTTTGCATTGACTCATTTTTGTTTTTCATTGACACATGCACTTATGCATCAATACATATCACTTCTTGCTCCTGGAAATCAAAACCAACTCAGTATGTATTGATACATAATGGTTTGCATCGACTCATTTCTGTTTTTCATCGACTCATTTGTGCTTTGCATCTACTCATACACATTTTTTCTCTCTGTAATGTGTCTTGATAACAATATGTATTGATACATAATGCATTGTATCGGCTCATTCCCTATTTTGTAACCAATATGAGTTGACTCATATGAGATATGTATCGACTCATATTGCAATTTTACCTCTAACATTTTTATGTTACCTATATAAGTCACTTCTTAACACATGTTTAATGAAAATGAAAAGTAAGCATATGATTAGCTTCAAATAAATGATAACTACATTTTATCTACACAAATGAACCACTAATGATGCTTTTATGAATAGTTCAAATGTCAAGAAAACTTATATTGAAACAGAAATTCGTGTTTTGATTTAGAGTTGTTGTATTGTCTTGGACAAGTCAAGTTGCAGGTGGCTTTTTTTGAGTTTGGAAAATGTGATAGTAATGTTACAGAAGTTGCTCTTGTGTTTGAACAACTTATATATGATGTATATGAAGTATTTGAATGGTTTGTTTGGGAAAAACTTGCAAGGCATGAGAGATTAAAAGATTTGGACTTCACAACTCAAAGATGGAGGCTTTATGAACATTTTTGTTTTTTTGAGAGTGAAGAGATTTTGAATGCTTGTTTTCTCTTATTATATTACTTTTTTTATCTTACAATTGATCTCTCTATTTATAGGCAAGAGGTTTGGGAGGTTGAAGTAATCAGATTTGCAAAAAATCATTTTATGGTTTGGTTAGATTGTACATGAGAATTCATGACTTTGCATAGTTCCAATTGTTTTTTAGGAGTGCTTTGCAGGTTCTAGATGGTTGCTTTTTGCTTTCGTATTGTGTATGTCCAATAACCAATCACAATCCACGACATCCCAGAAGTTCCATCTACCTATCATTCCACTCCACCAAACACCCCTCATTCACCCATTGTTATTTCTGATTCTCCCTCTCCAATCAACCCTCCAGAAGATCACCTCCGTACAGTAATAGACTTAGAAGCGCTGGACAACCTTGCCTCTAGCTCTCACAAAATTTCCATCCCAAAACCAAAACCAAATATTACCAAGGCAGATATTGGTAAAATTTTGCTGATTTTTGAAACAAAGATACTTGAATGGGTTAACTCTCTGAAGCTAACCTTCTTAGAGAATCTGAATCCTACTGCTTCTGATTCACACTGGAACCAGTTCAGAAAATGGTTCAATTCTGAATCCCAGAAACTCAAGGAGTTGAGTTAGGAAATGGCTCAACAGAACTTCTGTGATCAGCTGAATGTTTTCAAGGATTAAGTTCTGCGCCACTGGGAAAAGAAACCTCTTCTTCTGTTGGACAATGCCCATTGGGAAGATCACCATCCTTTAGAAGTTGATGAACCTTGCTCTGATACTCTACCTCTGGTTATGGTTCAAGACAAAGGCAAAGAAATCGAAGAAGCTACTAAGTCAGAATCTGCCGCATCTTACTCTGAAAAGGTGCCACCTTCTATTGATATACCTTCTTCATCTATGGTTCTGCAAACTCTGGAGGAGTTGAGGAAAGAAAACGCAGTGGTCAAGGAGAGACTAGACAAGCAATATGACACATGCAAGGAAATCAAAGGGATGCTGGGAAAACAAGAAAAGTCAAACACTCAGATTAAGAATTTGTTGGAAGCCCTGTTAGCACAACTTCCTCCACCTTAGTCTTAGTTTTGAAAATTGTTTTCTTTATTGTGTCCAATTTTTTTTTGTTTTCTTCTGAATGTGTCATTGCAATCCTCTTTAATACAACTCATCTTTTATTTCTTAAAGTGTTTATATTTATTTTTGATTCTTGACAAAAATGGGGAGAACGTCAGATATTTCTTATAACAGTATCGAGACACTGTCTCAAACATTTTGAATATCATAACTTCTCGTTTTCTTCTGAAAGCAAAACAGGAAAAAAACTCTGGTGAAGACAGAAGTAGATGCATCAAAAACTCTGATCAGAATAAACTTCAGGGAAGTATTTCTTCTCTATCTGAGTATTCAACTCAGGGGGAGACTTAAAATGCTTTATGTTTTTTCGGTTTCTATTGAAATATCCTAGTTTTTGTCATCATCAAAAAGGGGGAGGTTGTTAGAACATAGTTTGATTCTACAACCCTTGTAAGAGTTTTGATGATAACAAACACAAAGAAAAATTATGCTCCCTAAATTTATATTCTGTTTTGCAGAGAAGTTCTGATGGAAGAAGATCAGAAGATGAGTTACAAAGTTGTTTCAACTCTAATTATAAACATCTCTTAAAGAAGTTCTAACGCTATAAACAGGACTCCGTGTTTCTGATCCACAAAGCTCTGGAAAGAAGCAACAAATACTTTCATCTTCTGAAGTAAGCATGTTCTGAAGCATTACAAATAAATTATTTCCATTTCAAGAGTAATGGCTGGAAGGGAACAAGGATATTTATTTTTGGAAAGAACTTTAATTGTCATTGATCAACATTCAAAAAGCTCATACATGCTTCGCCTATTTAAACAAAGTTTGGAGGATAAATCATTCACGATTTTTTCACGCACATTAATGCAACTATCTCTATCATCCTCAAAGCTCAAAAATTCAAACTGTGTAAAACATCCTTGGGATAATGTTTTATTAGAAAACATTCTTATACACTTTTATTCAAATATTGTTTAGAGAGATTCCTTGAGAAAAACCGGCTTGTGGTTCATACTCAAGAAGACTTTGACGGTTGTTATAGTAGTTTTGTAATCAAGATTGGTTAGTGGATTAAGATCTCGTTGAGAGAGGAGAAATCACCTTGGCGGGTGGACTGGATTAGTTTGAGTTCAAATGAACCAGGATAACCAACGTGTTCTTTTCTTTATGTTTTAAAAATTGAAATTCAAACCCACCTTTCTTGTGTTTTTCCATTTTTCAATTTGGAAGAAGCATCAAAATAAATATTTGGTCGATTTATACTCAAACAGCAGTTGTATGTATTTGTCTTTGATTGGGTAAGAATCAGAATAAAACTTAAGTTTGATTTAACTGAACCAGAGAAAGTGTCTACCAGAGAAGTATCATAATAAATCTTTGGTTGATTGAATCTGAATGATATGCTATAATGGACCCGTGTTAAGCCGTGTCCGGAAATGTATTAGAAGGAACCCGTGCTGGATTGCTTCAAGATGAGCCCATGTGAAGTTGCATTTGGAAATGCATTAGAAGGAACCCGTGTAAGATTTATTCAGAATGAGCCCATGTGAAGCCGCATTTGGAAATAAATTAGAAGGAACCCATGTAAGCTTGCTTCAGGATGAGCCCGTGTGAAGCTGCATTTGGAAATACATTAGAAGGAACCCGTGTAAGATTTCTTCAGGATGAGCCCGTGTGAAGCTGCATTTGGAAATACGTTATAAGGAACACGTGTAAGTTTGCTTCAGGATGAGCCCGTGTGAAGCTGCATCTAGAAGTAAATGAGAAGGACCCTGGGTAGGGCTGCTTCAGGATGAGTCAGTGTGAAACTGCATCTGGAAATATATGAGAAAGAGTCTGGGTAGGGCTGCTTCAGGATGAGTCTGTGTGAAACTGCATCTGGAAATTCATGAGAAGGATCCTGGGTAGGGCTTCTTCGGGATGAGTCCATGTGAAACTGCATCTGAAAATATATGAGAAGGAATTCGTGTAAGATTGCTTCGTCTGGTCGTGTATGGGAAGGAGCATGTGTAGGGCTGCTTTGGGATGAGTCCGTGTGAAACTGCATCTGGAAATTCATGAGAAGGATCCTAGGTAGGGATGCTTCGGGATGAGTCTATGTGAATTTCCATATGGAAATATATGAGAAGGAATCCGTGTAAGATTGCTTTGTCTGGTCGTGTATGGGAAGGAGCCTGTGTAGGGCTTCTTCGGGATGAGTCCATGTGAAACTGCATCTGGAAATTCATGAGAAGGAATCCGTGTAAGATTGCTTCGTCTGGTCGTGTATGAGAAGGAACCCGTGTAAGATTGCTTCGTCTAGTCGTGTAGATAGTTGCTCTGTCTTGTTTCAGGAACTAATCTTGGACCTGTTGAAAATTGTTGATGATAATTATCTGTTGATTGATCTTTCCTGAAAAGGTAAAGAGTTAGTTGTATGAAATGTCATGATGTATGATATGCATTGCGTAATGGTGTTCTCAAAAATGAGGTTGTGCTATATGCGCTTCGTATGCATATGCTATGAAATGTGAAATGTTGTTGAAGTGTATCTTTGTCTGGGAAAATAAATTCCTGACTACTGTTGTGGATGAAGAGTATGTGTATCTTCAATTTTGTCTTAAATACTTTTGCTGGGGATTCTTGTTTGTTGTTTAAGTAACCTCTGCAGGGGATGTTGATTTCTGCTTTGGGGAGTAGAGTTCAGGAATCTTAGTCCTCCGTTGCTCTATTGGGGAATTTAATTCTCATATACCCTGACTGGGGATAGAAGAGATGATTAAACTTCCGATCTGTCTGGAGAGAGTAAAGTTAACTGGTATCTGGTTGGTTTCCAGGCTTTGCAGTAACTCTATGGGGATAGTACCAACTCTACTGGAGAAGATGAGTTCTATTAGTGATGTGTAGTAGTCTGAGGAAAAGACTCAAGCTGGGGAGATTGTAATCTGTTGGGGAAATAAACCCTGATGAGGAAAGTATCCTGACGATCTTACTGGGGAAATGAATTCGTCTGGGGAAGAATTTTTACAAGGTTTCTTTTCCAGTTTTGGAAGACCAAACTCGACTGTGGAATGTCAAAATAAATCGAAGCCTTGATTATATCTGAGGATGTATTGAATGAGTATTATAATGACATCCATATCTGGATCGTATCTGAAATGTATCTGTAGGAGAGTCTGTCTTGAATGCTAGAATAAATTTGTATTTAGATTGTATCTGCATTGTATCTAGAATATGATAAACTGCCGGAAATTTCCATCTGTTTGGGAACTGGCATGATGTGTGTGTTCGTTGGGAGAAGATCAAACTCCTCTATCTGCTGGTGAGTTTGACTATGTCATCGTCTGGAGGATGCCCCACTTTTGTTTGAAGATGCTTTTGCGCTTGTCGAAGATAGCCTTGTGGGGGATTGTACCCTTATCCCTGAAGATTATTCTGTGGGGATAACTTTATAGAGGTGGCTCTGGCGACTTCACTAGGGATCACCTTATGAAAGGGACTTTGTATGGATTTATCACTGTCCATAGTAGTAAGTGGTACTTCCAGAAAATGTTTGCTTGGTCGTACGTTACCCTTTACTAGAATTCATGTTCAATGCCCTAAGTGATTCTGTTGGAGACCCGCCCCTGGCTATTCAGGACTTTATGAGAGATTTCTTGGATACTTGGCTTGACTGCCACTGATGAGTTGGACAATAACATATCATGCCCCCTTGATTATGGGAGATTTGTCATTGGAAGTTTCTTCCCATTTGAAGTGATTCTATTTCTTGAGAGAATTTTCGTTCATTGGATATTCACCGTGCAAAATTCTCTGTTGTCAACCATTTGGCCATATGCAAATAGCGGTATTCAAACAATGCAAAGTTTATGTTTGTCTTGAAGTTTATGAAAATTAATTTTTTAAAAATCAAAGAATTTTGATAGAATATGAATTCAACTCAGGATTTACAGTAAGCCTTACAAGAGTCAGGATACCTTTTGTAACAGTATGCTTTCGAACTAACCGATGTTTCAATTATGACTTTTAAAGGGTTGTAGCATGACCTTGTTCACGGTTTAAGAAACAAAAGATAAGGCTCAAAGTTTATTTTTACCCGATGCGTTCTTCATGATGTTCTTCAACCCTATACTCAGCTAATTGTGCATTTATCTCCCAATAGAATTTGGAATGATATTTTGGTGATGGTTCGGATACAAGAAGTTTATTTGAGAAGGCAGTCAATTTGCAACATTTTTCTGTTGTTGAGCATTTGTAACGACCTCTTTTTATATATTTATTGTCCCTGATTTTTGCCTGACTACTTTTGCTTTGAAACTACAGTCAGCGGGATTCCTCAGTTCTTCTTAAGTCTCCTTCATAGATTTTGACTCAGTGGGCTTTTCTTTTGAGATATAACGACTACCTATTTTAAGGGAACCATCTCCGTCTTTTTTTTATTCAGGGGGATGTTTTCATTGTGTACAAAGTGAAAGCTTGCGACTGAACGCGCATTTAAGTTAACTGAGAAACTATCCTACCCCATGCTATGATTAAAGGATTAAATTTGTGTGAAAAAGAAAACTCCTACTTATTTGGCTCAAAGGGGTTGACTAGGGATTATCTTCCTTATAACTCCACTGTTTAGGAATTGAAAGAACGTTTGTACATCGTCAGCAAGATCTGTCCAAAAGCATATTGTATGAGATTATGGTATTGTTTTCATCATCCTCCCTCTAAAGGCTTACAACTTTTAACGAGAGTTGAATATCACAAAAAGGGAGTAAAAAGCATAGTTTAAATATATTGAAAATGAATGGATTAGTTCAAAACAAACATATGTAATGCATTAATGAAACAAAGTTTGACATAATATAAAAGTGTTCAAACAAAAAAAAGAAATTACAATTGAAAATTCAAAATGAATTGGACGCTCTCAATGATTTGGCATGGGAGCAGTGATCACATTAGGAGTCTCAAGAGGGCCGAATTCAATCTCCTTGGCGTTAATCATATTTTGAATCTTGTATTTCAACGCCCAACAGTCATTAGTATCATGCCCAGGACTGTCGAAATGATAGGCACATCTTGCATCAGGATTGTAGTTAGGAGAATAAGTTTTGGGGTTTGGATGAGGTCCTATCAACGTAATCAGATTTATCCTTAACATGTGTTGCAACGTATGAGATCGTGGTATGTTGATTTTGGTAAATTGTCTCTTAGGCTCGTCTTGCTTTTGCTGATTTCCCCATTGTTATTGTCGCACCGATGTAGGATTAGAGATCAGGACTGCCCCCACAGATTGGGTGTGGTTACTCTTGTTACGACCCTTCTGGTTGTACACGGTATTGGAATCTTTCTTCCAATTTTATGGCTTCTTCTGAGTATCAGAAATTGCAGCCACTTGGATCTTTCTGCTTCTGATTCCATTTTCAACTTGTTCCTCAATTAGAATCAGCTCGGTGAACCCGACCGAAGAGCTTCTGATTAGGCGATTGAAGAAAGGTCTTGTCAAAGTTCCCATAAAGATATCAACCATCTCCCTGTCAGACAAAGGAGGTTGAATCCTTCCGGCTAGGTCCCTGCATTTTTGGGCATACTCTTTAAAGCCTTCATTTGTGCCCATAGTCATATTCTACAACTGCATACGAGTTGGTGCAAGATCAATGTTTTATTGGTACTACTTGTAGAAAGCTGCTGCTAGATCTTCCCAGGTGTGGATATTAGTCCTCTCAAGTTGATAGAACCACTCCAACTGCGTTTCAGATAAGCTTTCTTGGAAAAAGTAAACCCACAACTTCTGATCAGTGGTGTGTGGCTGAATCTTGCAGACATAAGATCTCATATGCATCTTAGGACAAGAGACCTCGTCATACTTAGCGAAGGCAGGGAACTTGAATTTGTGCGAAATAACCACCCTAGGGACCAACACTAAATCTCCAAAGTCTAGACCAAGTACTGCTTTGATTTCCACAGCCTTAAGTCGGTGTTTAAGATGTTTATGTTTTTCATCTGCTGGTGGATATTGCTCCTCAGAATAGTCTTCGTCCTCAGTAGCTTGGTTATTTCCACCCCTAGCTCTAGTGCTTCTAGCTTCCTCTTCTTGATTGTCTTCTTCCTCATAAGAAGAATCTTCTATTTGAGCTAGTCGGGAAGGCCCCTTGAACCTTCTTCCCATGTTGAGGATGACAACCCTCTTCTTAGTTTTCTTCTTGGTGACAAGGAGTGCCATCATTTCTTGTTTTCCCTTAGCCAACTTGAGGAGAGTCTCCCAGAACTGAGCGTGTTGAGCCTGCAGGTCCTTGACGGTTTGTTCTAGAGCCATCTTATACTGAAATAAACAGTAAAGAGATGAGGAAACATGTGTCAGGAAACCTGCTTATGGTATGATGCATGTTATGCGAATGCAATGTTTTCAAGGATCTCGCGGGGTAAACATATGAAAATGTCAGAAGTTGAACTTTGATTACAACTTTGATTGAAGAACTTCGTATCATTGAATGTCCTTCTACGAGAATCAAGCTCACAATTTCAAGTGGGTCATAGCCATTGACTCAAGTTATCGTGCTTTGGTCTTTGAAAACATTTGGTTAGAGGAAAATAAATCCTCTTGCCCCTTGATAGATGTCTGGTTCAGTATAACTCTACATCACATACCCTTGAGACCCTTGAAATAGTTATTGAAAATGCTATGGCATGATGTCATGATGTTATGAACAAATAAACATATACAAGCAAAGCAAACAAGTCCTTAGGTTTAGGCTTGCATGGGGTTTATAGGTAAGTACCCTCTTGAAGTTTAGTTGGTTCAACCTGTCCTAAAAATTAACCGGGTACTAGGGAATCTCAATATCATTGATCTTTCTTCATCGGGCATTGTTTTAGTGCAAGCCTCTATTTTAGAGACCGAAATATCCCGAAAGTCCGATCTCAATGAGCGTAATATCGAGTATTAACCAACTTTGGACTGCACCAAAGCCGACTATCTTACTACTTCCTAATGGCCAAGTTGTTCAATTAAAGGTTCTAAGGTCAGTTAGTGCTTCATGACACCACACATCGGCACCATATTCTCCTTGATTGGACTCAAGTGGTACCGGTACCAACAAATGTGTCACACTAACGCACCCATCGCTTCAACCATGTCAGTATACCCCGCACAGTCCCCATGATCTATTTCTACTTACCTAATGATGTTCCCAGATCCAGGTAGAGGATCTATACAAAAACCAAACATGGAACCAAAAATGTAAAGCAAACAAATCAAACAATGATAGCATTTAAAGGTGATATAGTCTCTAAGGTAACCCTACTTTTAAGTATGTCCCTAGCAGAGTCGCCAGTTCTGTAATACAGTGGGAGAACTGACTTGGGTGTTTTGAGTTTTATCGTAATTGTTGCAAATAGCAAGAGTCGCTACTGACTTTTATTTTATCCAATAAAAGAAGGGGTGAAAAGAACAGGAAAGACCATTTGTGATATTTTCTTGAGTTTGCGAGGTAGGTTATGAAAAGGGAAGGTGTTAGCACCCTTTTCATCTATAGTTATCTATGGGCTCTTAGTTGCTAGCTCACTTTGAAATGCTTTGTTTGAAATGTGTTTGTAATGGTTTTGAAAGTATTTTTGAAAGTGCATTTTCTTAGGCGAACTTTGTAATGATTCTCGTCTCTATAAGAATGTATACAAAGTGTTGACTTTTGAAAATATTTCATTTTAAAGTGTTGGTGTATTTTGAGAGATATTTTGAAAAATGGTTGTGAGCAAGCAACTACGAACGTTTTACCTACTCAGAAAGTATTTGTTCATTTCCTCCTCCTTTAGATATTGCTATCTTACCATTAATTGGTAAGAAGCCCTATCATTGGATGTGAAGGGACAGGCGTGGTTCATCGTACAATCATAGAAGGAAACATTGTAGGATACCTTAGCAATTTGTTGTGAGGGTCTAAGATCATTTACCAAAGGCAACATTGAAGGCTCATCGAGGGACTACGATCTTGTATTCGAGGGTTATTGCTAAAATATCCCACGTTCGAGGGACATGATTGTTTTATTCTAAGGAAACAAATGTGGGTTAACCCTAGAGGCGCAAGTGTGCAAAGTGTATTGATTTCATGCATTTTTGTCTTGAATTAGGGTTGTATTCTTGTTGATTTTAAGTCTTTCCATACAAACCCTAATTACTAGCAATAATATTGAAAGCGATAAAATGCGAAAATTTAAAGTTCTATGCTATTACATCCTTTTTTTTGTGATGGGTATACAAATCACAAATGGGGGATGAATGCAATTAAAACCTAATTACTATTACAACCAAATTAAATAATGAATAACAATATCTAAAAGTATAAAGAAAAAGTAAAAAGGAAGGGAAATTGTTTTAAAAAAAACTTTATGCATCCACACATGCACTTATGCATCAATACATATCACTTCTTGCCCGTGGAAATCAAAACCAACTTAGTATGTATTGATACATAATGGTTTTCATAGACTAATTTTTGTTTTGCATCGACACATGCACTTATGCATCAATACATATCACTTCTTGCTCCTGGAAGTTAAAACCAACTCAGTATGTATTTATACATAATGGTTTGCATTGACTCATTTCTGTTTTGCATCGACTCATTCGTGCTTTGCATCGACTCATACACATTTGTCTCTCTGTAATATGTCTTGATAACAGTATGTATTGATACATAATGCATTGTATCAGCTCATCCCCTGTTTTATAACCAATAGGAGTCGACTCATATGAGATATGTATCGACTCATACTGCAGTTTTACCTCTAACATTTTTAGTTACCTATATAAGTCAGTTCTCAACACATGGTTAATGAAAATGAAAATTAATCATATGGTTAGATTCAGGGGAGTGATATCTACATTTTATCTTCACAAATGAACCACTAATGATGCTTGTATTAAGAGTTCAAAAGTCAAGAAAACTTACCTTGAAAATGAAATTCGTGTTTTGATTTAGATTTGTTGTATCGTCTTCGAGAAGTCAAGTTGCATGTGGTGGTTTTTGAGTTTGGAAAATGGTGATAATGATGTTACAGAAGTTTCTCTTGTGTTTGAACAACTTCTATATGATGTATATGAAGTATTTGGATGGTTTGTTTGGGCAAAACTTGCAAGGTATGAGAGATTCAAAGATTTGGACTTCACAGCTCAAAGATGGAGGCTTTATGAACAGTTCTGTTTTTTTTTAGAGTGAAGGGATTTTGAATGCTTGTTTTCTCTTCTTCTTTTACTTTTTATATCTTACAATTGATCTCTCTATTTATAGTTAAGAGGTTTGGGAGGTTGAAGTAATCATATTTGCAAAATAGCATGTTATGGTTTGATTGGATTGTACATGAGAATTCATGAATTTGCATAGTTCCAATGAGGCCTGGCCTGTTTTTTAGGAGTGCTTTGCAGGTTGTAGATGTTTGCTTCTTGCTTTGGTGTTGTGTATGTGCAGAAGAAACCATTGAGAGGCTCAAGGAGTTGCCCTTGTGGTTAAGGCCATGCTTTTCAAGAATGGCAATGGTGCCTTTATCCCATAAATGGAAAGATCTTTTGGACAATGGCTCAAACACTTGTATAATAGCTCAAAAGTAGGTGTAACCATTAGATTATGGTGAGATTTTCAAGTTACAATTCCTGCAACACAATATTATGCAGTATGTCATATGGATTGGATCTCATGTTCATCCCAAAATGACTTGTAATTCAAGAATGGATGTCCAACTTCATGCCTTTGAATATCCTACCTCAAGTATGATAAATTCATGATCCTGGATGTTTTGGAAATCTTGAATCATCCTCTATAACCGTCATGTTTTCCACTTTTGTTAGATCAAATTGGAACTAGGTGAAAATTGGCCAAGAAGTTGGGACAAAAACCTGACCAAACCTGTTGAAAATTTCTCTAAGTGTTTAAGAGAAAGTGCATGACTTCATGAATTTATAACTCAAAATCCAATCACTTCTAGGACTTGATCATCAAACAAAATTTGTAGATCTCATCAATATCTACAACTTTCATGTTGAAAGTTTTCTTTGAATCATTTTGCATCTTGGTGAAAAATTGGCATGAAGTAGTGAAATTATCATGTTTAAAACACTTAGAAAATTTTTCTAAGTCTTGAAAAGTTTGACTTTTCAAATTGACTTTTGAATTTTTTGATTTATTGATGTTCAAGCTTCATATTTTTAATTTATTGCTGAATTATGATCTTTGAAATTAAATCTTGACCAAAAAGTCAAAGTTTGACTTGTTGTGCATCAGTTGACTTTTCTTCAGGTGATTAAATTTCAACTATCAATCAATTGATCTTGAGAGATGAATTGAGTCATGCAATTAGGTCAAAATGATGTCCTTGAATTATTGATATCATGTTTCAAACCAATAAGTCATTTATTAAGTCAAAAGTCAAGAATCAATCATTCTCAGTCAAAACCCTAATTTTGACCATTTTGCCCTTTTGATGATTTGAACATTTTTCTTGAGGAATTATGATCCAAACTTGATCAATTGATGCATATGACTTCAAAATGTTGATATTGGTCAAAAATCTTGAATTTTGACTGTAAGTTGACCATAATTGACTTTTTACCCAATACAACTGATTTTAGCCATCTGGTCAATTGGCTGAGCAAAATTGTGATTTCAAGACTTGAAATTTGACATGAGTATTCCTGAAGGTCTATAATGATCTGTGAAGGTCATTTGAGACATTAGAAGTCCAATTATCCTTGTGAAAATCAAAACCCTAATTTGAGGCATCAGTGTTTAGAAGATGGTTTGACCTAGTCAACACTTGTGCAAGCTTGAGTCATTGAAGATCTTTGTGAGAAATGTCTTCCAAAATGAGAGGGAAAATTTTAGGGTACAACAAGAGCGATGGAGAGAAATCGCTGCCAGAATTCAGCCTCCTATTTTGGAACGAGAACTTGTTGATATGTTCTTAGATACTCTGCAAGGTCCCTATCTGATGGTCAGATGTGCTTCTAAATCTTTAGAACTGGTTATCGTAGGAGAAAAAAATTAAGCATGGTATCGAGATTGGTAAGATTCAGGATGTTGCTACTAATTTTGAATTCCCATAGCAGGATGATGAAGAAACGAGTGCAGTTTCCGAGGACAAAGAAGATCATGCTTATCCTCCAGTTCAGATCCTTATCAGCAAGTGAGTATGGTTACTTCTAATCAGAATGCTCTGCAATAGCAATATGCTCCTTAGAAGCAAACCTATTGACAAAGACGTAAGTGAAGCAACCTGAGAAAATAAATCTCTCAAACAATGAAGTCGCCATCGAATATTTATTTATCCCACGGAGGGAAAGGAAAACATCGAATAAAACCTGAAGAGGGTGAAATAAAGGTCTTGCGACCAAGAGAACATGTAAGGGAGTCGATTACGCAAGGGGAAGTTATTAGCACCCCTCACGTCCATGGTACTCCATGGGATCAACTCTTGTTGTCTAATCTAAATGGTGTGTTTAAATCTAAATCTAGGTTGTGAAGGGAATGCATGAATTCAAAGGATTATGTACAAAAAAAGGTTTTATTAGTCATGCCTACCTCGGTTGTGAACCTTTGTGCCTACATACCACTGTCCGTGCAATGGGGATCCAGGAACTTGTAGTCCACCTCAAAAGTTTTGGTTATTTGCATGTTTTTTATGGATAATTCTATGTTCACATCCGTGTGGTTAGGATTGTAACTCGTGCTTGGTGTTGGAGCTCGTAAAGAGACTCATGATCGGCCCCTCGCACACTTAGCATTTCCAGGTTGCTCGAACTTAAAACAACAAACCCTTATCGAAAAGGTTTTAAAAGAAAAATTCTGAAGACAAAAAAGAGTTTGCATTGGTTAATGTTTTTTATCTTGAAAAAGGGTTTAATAATGTTAGAGTGTTTTGAAGTTTGAACAAAGAAAAAGAGAGTTTTAGTTTTAAGAATGCAAAAAGGGGGATGAAAAAGTCTAAGGGATATTAACAATCCTAGTGTTTTCATGAAATTATGGTCCTATAGTTTGGATAACAAAGGGAAATATCTACCTAAGTTAGCATGCATGGTTTACAAATCTAATGTCTACCCTGAATCGAGAACGAAACTAGTAATCCTAAGGGAGCATACAAAGGTCTAAAGAAAAGCGCAAACACAAGTGCAATCAAACAAAAGTTGAACCAAAGCCAAAAAAAATCAAGTGCGAGCTAGCAACAAATAATGAATCCAATGGATTTCAAAGTGGGAGTAAGGAACTCTTTCCAGTTGATTTTCTCAAGAATCGATATCGAGTAATAACTCAAAGCACTAATGTTTAAAGAAATGTGAGTTAACATCGTCGAAACGAATGACAAAGTGTGGGGGTTGGTTATGAACCCTTTTCCCCTTTTTTTGACTCAATGCACAAGAATAAGCATGGTTCAAAGCGTCAATGTATAACGTGAGCTAAGAACGACACGGACTAGAAAGTGTGAGGATGATTGTGAGCCCTTTGCTCCATTTATTGACTCGATAGCAAGCACAAAGTAAAAGGGGAGGGGAATTGCCTTCTTTGAGGACTTTAGCAAAATTTCCTCTTTTTTAAGTATTTAAACAAACACAAACATTGCCTCCTTTTAGGAATTTAAACTAGCACAAACATTGCCTCCTTTGAGGACTTTAAATAGAATTGCCCACCTAAAGTAGGGACTCCTAGTCATGCATATCTATTCATGCTTCTCATGGAAAGGAAAGAGAAAAGACAATGCGGAATATAAATAGAATCAGAAACAATACCAAACGAACAATAAGTCCGTAGTAAAGCAATATCAAAGCAAAAGAAACCTGATGGTCTCTGTGCAAGCTTCACCAATCAAAGAAAAGAAGTCAGAAATCATGCTCGGAATAAGTGTTAAAGCACCATCAATGTGAAAATAAATCACAATTGATATCCAAATATCAAAACAAACAATCCTGCACAAGATATAAGTCTCGACAAAACAAAAGTGTATCCAAAGTCTCATGTACCAAGACACCTTCAAAAGCTTGCACGAGTCACAAAATGAGTTAGTAATAACAAGGAAGAGTAAGCATAGCTAGAGTATCAAGTCACAACTCAAAAATAATATTGAATTGCAAATAAATCAAATCCAAATGAGCATCAAAACATGCATATTTAAAACCGGGTAGCAACATCACCATCTCATGAACCGAGCAAAAGGTCGATCTAAAATCATCAAAACTCAGTGCAAATGCCAAACAAATACCAAGGCAATCTCACTTGTGAATTAACCAACAATTAAATCACGCGTTTATACATACTTACCATGTCCGGGAAGCATTACGCCATATCATGAAATCGCTCGAAAAATCACATCAGAAATGATAAATCTCAACATAGATGTTCAACAAATGCTCAAATATGATCAAGTATGCATGAAACAACAATTAAAGAGAAATTTACATTACATTTTCATTTTCTGGGCAGAAACATGTACATGAATTGATATCAATCAAAATCGAATTGAAAACTCAAAATCGGACACATACAAACACTTAACGATTCAAGTAATGTTGCTAGGAAATTACAAATAAATTGCAAACAATTAATTCACATTAAAGCATTGATTTCCAAGCATAAAAAAATTATTCAACGCATCAAAATCAATTAACCGACTTGCAAAAAATAATAAACTCATGAAATTTCAACAATTATGAACAATTATTGAATCGGAATCAAGCTTCGATGCCTAGAAATAATAATCAACAACAATCGACGCGTCGACACATGAAATTCAAACAATTAAGAAATTAATCATCCGATTCCACATTTGTCCATAATCAAAATTCAAGAATCAATTAATTCTCATAAATTCAATAAAATTAAACTCATGCAAAAGGTCAATTATGCACTTAATTCACAAAATCAATTATTCAATTAAGCACTTTAATCAATTAAGTCTTAATAATTATTATCGAATCGATGCAAATAATTCAATCTGAGATGAAAAGGAGGCCGGGTCGGAGAAGAAAGAGATCAGAAATGAGATGGAGGAGATCAGAGGGAGAGGCCGAGCCGAAGACGGAGGGAAAAGGTCAGTCAGTTGGTTGATTAGCCGGTTGGTTGATCGGTTGAATGAAAGAGAAAGGGACAGAGGGGGCACGGTTTGGCTGGAGGGGAAGGGTGCTCACAGAAAGAGGGAGAGAGCTCGGTGGAGGGAGATAGAAGGAATAACTTTTCTTGCACTTGAGAGAATTGAGAGAGAAAAATTTCTCTTGAATGAGATTTTTTGTGAATAATGGCCAAAAAGTGATTCCAATTTGAATTTCAAAAATATACAAGCAAGCCCCTAAGTCTTGTTTGGAAAATGATATAAAAAGAGCAAATTCCCTTGTTTGTTGTGTAATGCATAATTTTCAGCTTATTTCAGTGTATGGTACGAGAACAACCTACAAGCTCATCACTTCCGGTGTGTAATCCTAACGCGAATCCTGAAACTAAGT
Source organism: Vicia faba (assembly GCA_948472305.1). Taxonomy (NCBI): domain Eukaryota; kingdom Viridiplantae; phylum Streptophyta; class Magnoliopsida; order Fabales; family Fabaceae; genus Vicia; species Vicia faba. The sequence goes on from OX451737.1 coordinate 623,016,499, forward strand.
CATCAATAATGAAATTTGTGAAGCAGTGCCGAAAGAGTCGCCCTAATACGATAAAAATCAAGAAAGTAATTGATTTCGCAATGGCGAGAAACTTGAGACAAAAGACCCTCTGTTTTGGGTTATGCAGATTTTGCAGCTTATTTTGGTGTTCAACTTTAGAAATAAGCAATAAACTGAAGTCTTCTGAGCATAATCCGAACTCGGACTCTGAAGCAAACTTGTAGCTAACAAAACTTGTGACACTTGAGCATAATCGGAGAAGATAACAAGACAATTCTAGTGCCTGAAGAACCACTCTTAAACCATTTTCTAGCCAGAAGTTACAAATTTTGACCTCGAACTGTAAAATGCTGATTTTCGGCTTGAACTGTCTCAAATCAACTGGAACGCTTGACTTTGTCTATAATTCAAAGCATGATAGAACATATGAGAGCTTGGCATGATGATGACTTGATGACTCACTAATTGATAAGTTCATAAAAATATGCGAAGCACACGTTAATCCTGAAAACCCTGAGTTTCTGCTTAGTATCGCTTGATGAACAATCGTCTTCTGTTAACTTGGTGCAGATAAATGCCTTGATCCCGTAACCATGGAATCAATGATATGTATGCATGATTATGTTAGATAAAGTAAGCCAATTAGTATTAAAATGAAGAGGGAAAAGTTTGGGGTGCAACAGCTACCCCAATTCAATCTTCTTTAACCTGAGGGTGAGATTGGCGCTAGCCTTTCGAACAATCAAGGTAGAAGGGGATTGAATACTCAATAGAACCATAAAATTTTCACTTTGAAGAACAAATAAAAGTCAAATATTTGGTTTTTCTATATTTTCTATTTTTTGTTTTGCTTTTGAAAAAAGGTTATCCGTACATCGGACCGGGGTTAGACATACGAGGGACCAAGTAAACTTGGAGAATACATGTCAAGTCAAGATTAGACACATATAGGGTATCAAGTATATGCCAAGTCAAGATTAGACACACACAAGAAAGAAAGAGACCGACCAAAGAAGGTTTCTAACAAAGATATCAAGCATACATGTCCGGAGTTAGTAGCAAACACATGCAAGAAAAAGAATAGAAGAGGACTCTAATAAAGATATTAAGAATACATGTCCGGTGTTGGTAGAGGACAAATAAAAGTAAGATACTGACCTATGTAGGCTATAATAAAGATATCAAGATACATTAAGAGTTGGTAGCGGACACATATAAGAAAGAGACCGAAAGAGGACTCAAACGAGGAAGGATGCACTTTTCCAACCAATGATATCAATAAGACATGTCTGGTGTTGGTAGCAAACATATACAAGAATGAGACTGGAAGAGGACTCTAACAAGGATATCAAACATACATGTTTGGAGTAAGTAGCGAACATATACAAGAAAGAGACCGAAAGAGGACTCTAAAAAGGATATCAAACATACATGTTCGGAGTTAGTGACGAACACATATAAGACATATATCAGGTATATGCCAGGTAGAATTAGACATATATAAACAAGGAATACACTGAATGAAGAAGGCTCTAACAAGGAATGCTAACCGAGGATAGACTCTTGAGGAAAGAACATTGATCAAAGGCGAACTTACTGGGGGAACAAATAGATATCAACTTCGATAAAATGCTAAGAGAAAGAAAACTTGCACCTAAGAAAGAGACCAACCAAGGAGGGTACTCTAACAAGGGTCACTAAGGATTCTTTGGGAAAGAGAAAACACCACAAGACCCGATTGGAGATAGAAATCACAACAGACTCCATCGGGGAAGCAGGATGGGATAACCCTAGTAATAAGCTGCGAGGGCTATTTATCTATTAATATAACAAATCAGTTACTTCAGGTAAGAAAAAAAATGGCTTATGTTTCAATTCATGTTTGAATATATTCTTTTTTCAGCGTAATGCTCCATTTTAATGGAAATGCTATGTTCTTGGGTGGATGCAATGTAATGATGCATGTTTAAATGATTCACTGGGGAATAGCAATATAAAAAATGAACTGCCAAGGAAACTAGGAACATCTGAGAAATCATCCTTGGGAAATTGGACTTTAACAAGGAATAAGCATATGAACTGAAGACCACTGGGGATGAACTACGATACAAGATTGCAATTCAAACACACCAACTCCGAGGATGGATGCCACTGAAAAGTAGACTTTAGAGAGAACACTGCAAAAATAAATTGCAGTTCACCGAGGAGAGATCTTTGACTCCAAACAACTCTTAACTTCCCGTGGAAACAATCAATTATCTTCCTACTGAAAATAAGGAGCATTTCCTTGGGGAAATAGAGATCTTCTTGCGTGTATTTCTAGATGAAAGCAGACTTTACCAGGGATAAGAAAACTCAAGAAGGGATAACAAGAATTCTTGAATAAAAGAAACTCGACGACGAACTCCACTAGAGAATGAATCTTCACCTGGGGAAGAAACATTTTACTGAGGGAAACATATCGCCCTTCATAGAGTCCTAAACAAAAAGCATCTTCTACTGGGGATAACAGAACACCTTCCATCACTGAGGAATAAGTGAATTCTTACGAGAACTCTTGCATGTGCGATCCATATTGGGAAGTTAACATCGAAAGGCTTTCACCCAATCACAATCTCACTGGGGAGAATAAGATGACTCCTTGAATGACATCCATGGGGAGTGAGTTCAAGTGCCAACTCCACTAGGGAAAAGCAATCCGCTTCATAGGGAGGAGAGACATCTCAAACCAGAAATTCTCAAAGCTTAAATTCCACTAGAGATGGAAATAACCTCCTTCGTTACTGGGGATAAGAGATCTCATACTCACATCAGCATCCATAACAATGGGACGCCAAACTTAGGATATTCACCGCTGCATAATCTCACTGGGGAGAAAACTCGGTCTACTACGGATGAACAAACGACTTTGTGGAGATAATGATGATCTCTTACTGACAAAGATACCTAACAAGAGTCTTTTAGAAGATGCAGACCATCCCGGGGATATAAACTGTGGTACCACTTCTCACCGGGGAAGGAGACTCAAACTTAATTAGGGAGAGAGATGTAAACCACCCATGGGAATAATCAATTGTACCAAAATCAGGGAGATTAATGCTGACCACACTTGGGAGATAAACAGTTGTATCAAAATTGGGGAAGAAATATATAAAGAGAAACTTCTTAGAAAACAAGCTTTTTGGTGAGCAAAAGTGTAGATTACACTAGGGAAAAATATTTTATTTGAAGGTAAGATCCTCTTCAGCACCAGATCACCAACTTGGAAATTCCAAGGACATAATTTCTTGTTAAAAGCTTTCTTCATCCGCCTCTGGTACAACTTACCATGGAAAATAGTTATCAATATCTTCTCGTCAATGAGATTAAATTGATTAAGTATATTCTGAACCTACTCAGCTTCATCAAGTTTTACATGTGTCATTATCCTTAAATAATGGACCTCCACTTCCACGGGCAGGACGACTTCTATACCATATACCAGAGAGAAAGGGGTTGCCCCATTCGAAGTACACACTGAAGTACGATAACCATGTAATGCAAATGGCAACATCTCATCCTAATCTTTGTAGTTCACAACCATTTTCTGCACAATCTTCTTAATGTTCTTATTTACTACCTCAACAACACCATTTATCTTTGGACGATATGGAGAATAATTGTGATGCTTTATATTGAAATTGTCACACAACTCTTTCATCATCTTACTATTGAGATTCGGTCCATTATCAGTAATGATCTTCTCGGGAATCCCATAACAACAAATGATATTCTGCTTGATAAAGCGAGTCACCACTCGCTTGGTGATGTTGGCATACGATGCAACTTCGACCCATTTGGTGAAGTAATCAATGGCAACCAGGATAAAAGTGATGCCTATTGGAAGCATTTAGTTCAATTCGTCAAATCATATCAATGCCCCACATTGCAAATATCCAAGGAGTAGTCAAAACATCCAGCGGATTGGGAGGCACATGCATTTTATCTACATAAATCGGACACTTGTAACATATTCTAGAATGATTGTAACAATCATTTTCCATGGTAGACCAATAATAACATGGTCTCAATATTTTCTTAGCCATGGTGTGCCCACTGGAATGCATTCCGAAGGAACCTTCATGTATCTCTTCTATGATCTTATTTGCTCTGTGTCTATCCATGCATCTGAGTAAAATAGAGTCATAGTTCCTCTTATACAAACTCCACCGTTGAGGAAAAACTTATCTAAGTACTTCCGCAAAGTCGTCTTATCTGTCATAAATGCATCCTATGGGTATTTTTACGTTTCAAGATATCTTTTTATGTCACAAAACCAAGGTTTCTCATCAACTTCTTCTTCTATCTTATAACATATTGTTGGCTCATCCAATCTCAAGAAGGTGATAGAAGGGGCCTCATTCGCCCATCTAACTTTAAACATGGATGACAGGGTATCTAAGGTGTAATACGGTGGGAGAACTGACTTGGGTGTTTTGTGTTTGATCGCAATTGTTGCGGATAGCAAGAGTCGCCACCGAATTTTCTTTTATTCAATAAGGAAAGGGTGAAAAGAACAGGAACGACCTTTGAGATTATTTTCTTGAGTTTGGGGGGTAGGTTATGAAAAGGGAAGGTGTTAGCACCCTTTTCATCCATAGTTATCTACAGGCTCTTAGTTGCTTGCTAGATCACATGCTTTTGTTTGAAAATGTGCTTGTGATGTGGGTTCTGAAAGTATTTTGAAAAAGTGTCTTTGTAATGGTTCTCGTTACTATAAGAACGCGTGCAAAAAGCTTTGTCTTTTGAAAATGTTTCAAATGAAAGTGTTGGTGTATAAAATGTTTTTGTTGTGAGCAAGCGAGCAACTAGGAGCATCCTACCTACTCAAAATGTCTATGTTCTTTTCCTCCTCCTTTAGATGTTGCTATCTTACCATTGATTTGGTAAGAAGCCCTATCATTGGATGTGAACAGACGCGCGTGGGACGTTTGTATAGTCATAGAAGGCAACCTATGGGACGTTTTAGCAATTTTCGTTGAGGGACTACATCGTTTACTGAAGGCAACATTGAGGGTCATCAAGGGACTACGATCTTTTATCGAGGGTCTTTGCTAAAACACCCATATTCCAGGGACATGACTATTTTTCCGAGGCAACAAGTGAGATTACCCTAGGGATGTATGTGTGTGAATAATGTGTTTGATTTTCATGCATTTAGTCTTTGATTAGGTTGATCACCTTGTTGGTTTTATCTTGCCATACATCCTAGTTACTAACATTTGTACAAAAGCAATAAAAATGCAGAAAATAAACCCTACACTATTATAACCATATTGAGTAGCAAGAAAATGTAAAGACAAAATAAAATAAAGAAAGGAAAGTGGGTTTTTTCGATTTGGGCAGAAACACCCTTCAATTATGCCCTTCCTGGCTTCCTTCGATTTGGCCTGGGAGTAGTAAGGACCTGTCTTTCGATTTTACCCCTTTCCTGTTTCTTTTGAATGAGACCTGGAAGTCAGTGTGGCCATCCTTCTGGCTGCTTCTTTCGTTTGAGGCCTGGCAGTCAGTATGAACATCTCACTGGCTGCTTCTTTTCGTTTGAGGCCTGGAGTCAATGTGAGGTGCACTCTTCGCCTCAAGCTCCTTGTTGCCTTCTTAGACTACAGGGATGCTAGGCCCTCAGGTTGAGATTCGAAAGTCTTGAGTATTTAGCCAACCAAAAGATACAGATAACCTATTTTAAACTTTTAAACATGCAACATTAGAGTGTAACTTTCGAAGGCTACAAGCCAGGGGGTTAGCACAAGATTATTGGGTCTCAAAATCCAAAGTCTAACTAGTCGGGGTTGAAACTTTCAACATATAGGCAGTCAGGATCGAAGGTTAAAGCATGGTCAAACTCCCTAGATGGAATATATACATTTTCTCTTTATTGGTATGTACACATGATATTTAAATGAAAGAGTTCCAAGTTTAGAGAGAACTTACCTCTTGAAGCGCTTAAATTGAAGGAAACTGTAGGTGACTTCTTTGGTCGTGAATAGAAGTTCATTGGGGTCTTCCTAAGGCTAGTTCAGTTACTATCTTGTTTGAGCAGTCACTAAATCAAAGGAGGGTATATGAGTGAATCAAAGGTTACTCTATAATAGGTAAGGGAGTGAATCAAAAGATTATTATATTATGGTTAGGGGAATGGGTCGAAGGTTAGTTATCTGGCAACTTGAGGAGTGAATCGAAGGGTTCACTTAGTGTGTGAAGGGGTCTGAGTTTTTTAGAAGTGCTTAGAATATTAGAAATAAAACGTTGGATAGTGTTTGAGAGATTTTTGAGAAATTTATCACTTTTCTCACAACAAGAGTTTTTGCAAATATCCAGGGGCCCCTAAGACGTGTGGTGGAGGCTCATATTTATAGGTGATTTTGGTTGATGTTTTAGGAGGGAAAAAAGAAGAAATTTAAACAAAAAGGGCATGTTATTCTTGTAGCTTTCAGGGGGAAGTATTCATATTCCAAATTGGAGCAAGAATAAGGGCGGTGTTTACAGGACTGCTGTGCAGCAGTTTTGGAGTGTTATGGCCAGTGTATCAGGCCTGAACTTGGCAGCACATGGGACTCTGGCCAGCAAGTATCTTTAGGTATCTCAACCTTTTTTTTGACCCCCTAGCCCTATCCTTCAACCAGACTCTTTTTTAAACAACAACATTTCTTTTCAAACCAGAGTGTTCTTCGAATGGCTCATATGTGTATCCTTTGAAGGGGGGAAAATAGGTGTCTTTCGAATAGGCCTTTTGTATGTTCCTTTGAATGGACCAAATGCATGCCCCTGGAATGGATCACTAACATATGTCATTTGATTGGGACATCCAAGTATGTCTGGCAAGTCCTTCGAATGAGCCACCATGGTACGTCTTTCGAACGAGACAATAGCTATGTGTCATAGTGTAGAAATTGTGTGTTGAAGAAAACTATTTCCAAGGGAGATACTGCCCAGTCGAAACTAGCATGAAAGTAGCCAATGCTTTATGGGTGCCATTGCCTTGTGAATGCCAGCCATGGGGGAGATTTTTGCCTTGTGCATTCTGGCCTAAAGAGAGTCCTGGTTTTTGTGAGTCGAAGGAATCATGCAAAGGGAAAATGGCCTCTGAATCGAAGGAAATCTTTAGGAGACCATTTCTTTATGACTCCAAGCAAAACATGCAAGGAGCCTTTGCTCAAACAAAAGCTTGCATTAAGAACCAATGCCCACTCAAACTTGCCTTCAAGGGGTCATATGGCCAAACGAAAGATGTACCCAAACTTGCATTCGATGGAAACCACAAACCCATACAAAGAAAGAACCCAAAGGTTGTATTGAAGTGGGCCACATGCCCAAACGAAAGAGGTATGCAGGAAGCAAAAATTCCCAAACGAGGCGTGCATCAAGGGAAGGGCCACATGCCCAAACGAAAGAGGCATGCGAGAAGTAAAAATGCCCAAACGAAGCCTGCATCAGTGGAGGGCCATATGCCCAAACAAAAGAGGCATGCATGTAGTAAAAATGCCCAAATGAAATGTGCATCAAGGGAGGGCCACATGCCCAACGAAAGATGCATGCAGGAGGTAAAGGATGTATGCATGAGATAAATTATGCAATTGAAGGATTCCAAAATGAGGTAAAAAGGTGCAATCGAAGGATGCCAAACAGGAGGTCTTTGCATCCTGAATCGTAGGACGCTAATAGGAGGCCCTTGCCTCCTGAATCGAAGGTTGTTATTTAAAAGGGAAACAAATACTCATTTGAAACTTGCATGCAGGGGAGAGTTCAATCGAAGTTAAGCATGAATCGAAGGAAACCTGTTTTTCTTCAATTTTGTCAAAAACTCAAATTTATCTACTCTGCTCTTTCAATGGTCTCCTCTTTGACCTGATGCTTGGAAATCCAATATGATCCATAGAAATTACAAGGGCATTAAAAATCCAATTGTACTTGTGCAAATTTGAACTTTTGAAAATCCTTGTGAGGAAATGTCTTGAGAAATGAGAGGGAAAATTTTGGGGTGCAACAACTGCCCCTGTTCAAACTTCTTAAACCTGAAGAGTTAGATTGGCGAGTCTGCCATTCGTGAATTGAAGGTGGAAGATGATTGAACACTAGAGTTCCCAGAAATTTGCACTTGATGATGTGGTGGTTGATTGTGTAGCGAATGGGCTTAAAGATGCCATTTGGAGAAATGATGGATAATTGTCGGAGATGGGTTTACAGATGCCATATGAAGATGATTGCTGACAGAAATTAGACAAAGTCTAAGCTTGAATTCCACTGGAAAAGAATTAGAATAAGTTTTTGGTTGATTTAAGCTGAAACAGAAGAAGCATCTACCGGAACAGAATCAGGATAAACCATTGATCGATTTAGACTGAACTAGCAGAGGTTTGGAAAGAATCAGAATAAATCTTTTGGAGTGATTTATCTGAACCAGAGAAATTGTCTACCGGAAAGGAATCAGGATAAACCATTGATCGAATTAAACTGAACCAGCAGAGGTCTTGAAAATTCTTTAAAGGGAAAGAATCAGGATAAATCTTTGGAGCGATTTATCTGAACCCGAGAAAGTGTCTACCAGAAAGGAATCATGATAAACCATTGATCAATTTAAACTGAACCAACAGAGATCTTGAAAATTCTTTAACTAGAAAGAATCATGATAAATATTTGGAGAGATTTATCTGAACCAGAGAAAGTGTCTACCGGAAAGGAATCAGGATAAACCATTGATCGATTTAAACTAAACCAGCAGAGATCTTGAATATTCTTTAACTGGAAAGAATCAGGATAAATCTTTGGAGAAATTTATATGAACCAGAGAAAGTGTCTACCAGAAAGGAATCAGGATAAACCATTGATCGATTTAAAATGAACCAGCAAAGGTCTTGATTATTCTTTAACTGGAAAAAATCAGAATAAATCTTTGGAGCGATTCATCTGAACCAGAGAAAGTGTCTACCAGAAAGGAATCAGGATAAACCATTGATTGATTTAAACTAAACCAGCAAAGGTCTGAAGGAAGTATTTGTCATGTAGATCGTCACCCCGTCCTGTTTCGGGAATTGATCTACACTCGATTTATTCATAAATAATTGTCTTGTTTCATTTCAGGTATTAATCTGGAACTTTTTTTTATTGGTCGTAGAGATGGTTGTTTTGTCTTGTCGAAAATTGTCTGATGATAATTTTCTGTTGATTGATCTTTCCTGAAAAGGTAAAGAGTTAGTTGTATGCAATGTCATGATGTATGAAGTGCATGGTGTAATGATGTTTCTCAAAATAAATGAGATTGTGATATATGCATTCGTGTTGTCGATGCTATGATGTATGAATGTAATGTGTGAACATATTAGTTGTTCTGCTGTAGTGTTGCTTGACTGGGGAAATAAATCTCTGACTGCTGCTAGGAATGAGCAGTGTAAGTCTACATATCTTGCTGGAGTTGAAATGTTGATAGATAAGTTTCCATTTATAGAAATAAACTTTGTTGGGGAAGGGAAACTCTGTGCATTGTTTGGGGATTTTGTGAAATCCTGCTGGGGAATCCTGATACCATTAGGCTGCATTCTGGAGATATGACAGTGGTCTTGTAGCAGGATGTCTCTGCCTTTTCTCCTGTTGGAGAAAGTACCTGCGGGGATTTTATGGAATGACCTATAAATATTATCATGTTTCTTAAAGCCATTAGTAATTGTCTTTCTGTTTTCTTTATTTTCTTCTTTTTTTTATGCGTATGTTTGTAAACAGTAATTACGTTCAAATGCATATGTTCAAAAATAATCACTGGAAAATTTTGCAAATAAAATAGGAAAGTAAAAAAAACAGATAACTTTGCACTTTTAAAGGAATAACTTTGTATTAACTTGAATAAGCATTTTTGTACAAAGAGACAAACATTCTTAGTAAGAGAATATCATCGTAAGAATTAAAACTAATAAAAGAAAGACAACTATGTGAAATAATCCCATGGGGTTCCCATTCTGCTATAGCCTTTATGTCTTTGAGCGTCTCATCCACTTGCTGCTTTGTCCGAAGCTAATTGGATTGATTAATACTGTTTGAGTTTGACAATTGATATTGAAGGTTAGCTGTAAGATGATCCAACGGGACATAGTCATACGCTTTAAATCCCTAACTTTTTCCTGGACTTCCCTTTCGGGTTTTCAGTCCACCGGGATACCCTTTTTTTCCCAAGCCGCCTTTTCAGGTTTTCAGCTTGCCGGGTGTACAGATTTTTTGTGTGTATATCCCTAATTTTTGCCTAGGCCAGTCAACCTAGCGGTCTTTTTTATGAGTAGTATCTTTTAACTATGTCCGCGTTTACAGGGTGCGGAAGGTCGTCGGCGTCCATAGTGGTTAAGATCATGGCCCCACCAGAAAATATGTTTTTGATCACAAATGGTCCTTCGTATGTAGGATTCCATTTGCCCTTGGGATCATCTTGTGGCAGTATGATACGTTTGATTACCAGGTCACCAACCTGATATACCTGACGTCTGACCTTCTTGTTAAAAGCTTTAATCATACGTTTTTGGTACATCTGACCATGGCAGACAGCCGTAAGCCTCTTCTCATCAATCAGGTTCAATTGGTCAAGTTGAGTTTGAATCCATTCACCATCATTAAACCCTACATCCTTCATGATTCTCAAAGAAGGTAGTTGGACTTCAATTGGTAGGACAACTTCCATACTATATACCAAAGAGAAAGGAGTTACCCATGTTGATGTGTGTGCCATGGTACGGTAACCATGGAGAGCAAATGGTAACATCTCATTCTAGTATTTATAAGTCATTGTCATCTTCTGTATGATCTTTTTGATGTTTTTATTAGCGGCTTCTACAGCGCCATTCATCTTCGACCGGTAAGGGGAAGAGTTATGATGTTGAATTTTGAATTGCACACATAGTTCAATGATCATAGTATAGTTGAGATTGGTACCATTATCTGTAATGATTCTTTCCGGAATACCATACCGACAAATAAGATTATGTCTGATGAATCGGGCCACAATGTTCTTAGTAGCAGAAATATCATCGCGCCATAGTTAGGGCACATGGCTTTTTAAGCTTCGGGTTTCATGTTACATGGACTTTTAGACCAAACAAATCCCATATTCGAATTCAGGAGGAAATTTTAAGGGGAGTAGGTTACCTTGCTTGCTTTGATTTTTCTTTTTTGCAAGTTTTCAAATATCTTCTCATCGAAGAAGACGATGGAAACTACCATGGATGGTGGTTTGAAACCGTTGACTGACCGCGTGGCAGAATAGGGTGCTATGGTTGGTCCACTCAAATTACAGGGCCCCACCGCGTGCGCGTATTTTGTTTGGCTGACATTAAGATGCATTTTCAAATATAATATTTTTGTTTAATTCATATCCCAGATGAATTGGCCGCCCCAGCGGCAAGCGCGTGTGTCTTAAGGCTTTGGAGTTCCAGGGTAGGGGTTCGATCTCTGCCCCTGGCATATTATTTTCCATGTTTTCTTTACAGATCCAGTACAAGTAATCCAACACACGTATGATGGACCTCAATTCCACACTATTAGATCCCAACAAATCTTAATCCAGTGTTCCAAATTAGCACGCCCACCATGCACCTTCAGGGAGCCTTTCTCATCAGATCTCAACAAATTTTGGGCCTAGGGATTTCTGATTCTCACATACCCCATTTTGCTTCTATTTCCAGGCCCCATTTAATTTCACTTTTGTTTTAATTAACTATTTCTTTTTTTTAATCATTTTTATTTAAATCAGAAAAATCATGAAAAAAATTAGATTTATGTTTTTTTAATTAATTAATTTATTTTTCATAAATAGAAATTAATTTAACTTAATCACACCTTGATTTTATTTTATTAATTAAATTGTAAATTAACTAGAATTAGGATTAACCACTAAAAATATTTTTCTAAACCAAAACCAGAACACTAAAAATATTTTCTTAAAACGCTTAGTAATTTTTTAGGGTTTTTAACATCTTTTCCCTTTTCAATCTCTGCGCGATCATTTAATTTTTCGCCATTTTTATGGTATGTAATTCCCCATCCCCGAAGTATTGTAATAACGTAGATTCATTTTCCAGCATTTTTACTTTCCGCACTTATGTAATAATGCATGTATATATCTAACAGTTAGTAATAGGATTGTATGGAAAAGACTAAAAGCAAACGTTAGAAAACCATAAATCCAAGATTAAAATATCTGAAACTCAACACACTTCACACATACGCACCTCTAGGGTGACCCTCACTTGTTGCCTTGGATATAAACATGCATGTCCCTCGAACGTGGGATGATTTAGAAAAGACCCTTCAGTTAAAAAGATCATAGTCCCTTGATGCTGCCTCAGTAAATGATCTTAGTCCATTTAGTTAGTGCTTCATGACACCACACAGCGGCCCCGTATTCTCCTTGACTGGACTCAAGGGCTACCGATACCAACAAATGTGTCACACTAACATAGCCATCACTTCAACCATGTCGATATACCCTGCACAGTCTCTATGATCTATTGCTACTTACCTAATAATGTTCCCCGATCCAGGTAGAGGGTAAATACAAAACCCAAACAAGGACCCAAAAATGTAAAGAAAACAAGTCAAACAATGAAAGCATTTTAAACGTGATCTAGTCTCTAAGGTAACCCCACTTTTAATTAACTCCCTGACAGAGTCGCCAGTTCTATAATACGGTGGGAGAACTGACTTGGGTGTTTTTCATTTAATCATAATTGTTGCAGATAGCAAGAGTCGCCACCAACTTTTATTTTATCCAATAAAGGAAAGGGTGAAAAGAACAGGAAAGACCTTTTGAGAATATTTTTATTGAGTTCTGGGGGTAAGTTATGAAAAGGGAAGGTGTTAGCACCATTTTTATCCTTAGTTATCTACGGGATCTTAGTTGCTAGCTCACTTTGAAATGCTTTGTTTGAAATGTGTTTGTGTTTGTTTTGAAAGTATTTTTGAAAAGTGCCTTTGTTTAGGCGAACTTTATAATGATTCTCGTCTCTATAAGAATGTATACAAAGTGTTGACTTTTGAAAATATTTCATGGAAAAGTGTTGATGTTTTTGAAAGATGTTTTGAAATGTCGTGAGCAAGCAACTACGAGCGTTCTACCAACTCAAAAAGTCTTAGTTCTTTTCCTCCTCCTTTAGATTATTCTATCATACCATTGATTGGTAAGAAGCCCTGTCATTGGATGTGAAGGGACGGACGTGGGTCATCGCATAGTCATAGAAGACAACATTGTAGGGTACCTTAGTTATTTGTCGTAAGGGAATAAGATCGTTTATGAAGTCAACATCAAAGGGTCATCGAGGGACTACAATCTTGTATTTGAGGGTCTTTGCTAAAGCATCCCACGTTCGAGGGACGTGACTATTTTTATCTGAGGAAACAAGTGTGGGTTACCCTAGAGGTGCGAGTGTGTAAAGTTTTTTGTTATCATGCATTTTTATATTGAATTAGGGTTATATAGTTGTTGATTTTAAGTCTTGCCATACAAATCCTAATTACTAGCAATTATATTGAAAGCGATAAATTGCGGAATTTTAAAGTCCTACGCTATTACATCATTTTTTGGGGATGGGGATACAAGTTTATGAATGGGGGATGAAAGCAAATAAATCCTAATTATTATTACATCCATATTGAATAATGAAGAAAATATATAGAAAATATAAAAACAATGTAAGAGAAAGGAAAAAAATATTTTTTTAACCATTATGTGTTGACACATGCATCTTTGCATCGACACATAACCTTTCTTGTTCCTGTAAAACGAAAATCTGCCCAGTATGAGTCAATACATAAGGGTATGTGTCGACTCATTTCTTGTTTGTGTTGACACATTCGTGCTTTCTGTCGACTCATACACCTTTGGTCTTTCTGTTTTTGGGTCTGAATAGCAGTATGTATCGATGCATGAGGCCTTGTGTCGACTCATACCTTGTTTTGTCACTAAAATGAGTCGACACATGTGAGTATGCATCGACTCATGCTGCATTTTTTGCCTTGAGCATTGTTCTATTGTGTGTATAGATCAGTTCTCAACACAGTATTGACAAGAATAAAAAGCAAGGAAATGGTTAGCTTCAAAAGGTAATGGTTACTACATCTATCTTCAACAATGAATTACTAATGATGTTTGTAATGAATAGTTCAAAGTCAAGAAAACTTACCTTGAAGCTGAAATTTGGGTTTTGAGTTTGAACTGCTGCGTTGGCTATTTTTGAGCTTAGGAAATGTTAATAGTGATGTTACAGAAGTTGTTTAAACAACTCCTATAAGATGTATGTGGAGTGTTTGGACAAAACTTTGCAAAGTGTGAGAGGTTCAACGATCTTAGTCCCTTTAGTTAGTGCTTCATGACACCACACAGCGGCCCTGTATTCTCCTTGACTGGACTTAAGGGCTACCGGTACCAACAAATGTGTCACACTAACATAGCCATCACTTCAACCATGTCGGTATACCCTGCACAGTCTTTATGATCTATTGTTACTTACCTAATAATGTTCCCCGATCCGGGTAGAGGATAGATACAAAACCAAAACAAGGACCCAAAAATGTAAAGCAAACAAGTCAAACAATGAAAGCATTTTAAAAGTGATCTAGTCTCTAAGGTAACCCCACTTTTAAGTAACTCCCCAACAGAGTCGCCAGTTCTATAATACGGTGGGAGAACTGACTTGGGTGTTTTGCATTTAATCGCAATTGTTGCAGATAGCAAGAGTCGCCACCAACTTTTATTTTATCCAATAAAGCAAAGGGTGAAAAGAACAGGAAAGACCTTTTGAGAATATTTTCTTTAGTTCTGGGGGTAAGTTATGAAAAGGGAAGGTGTTAGCACCCTTTTCATCCTTAGTTATCTACGGAATCTTAGTTTCTAGCTCACTATGACATGCTTTGTTTAAATGTGTTTGTGTTTGTTTTGAAATTATTTTTGAAAAGTGCCTTTGTTTAGGCGAACTTTATAATGATTCTCGTCTCTATAAGAATGTATACAAAGTGTTTACTTTTGAAAATATTTCATGGAAAAGTGTTAATGTTTTTGAAAGATGTTTTGAAATGTTGTGAGCAAGCAACTACGAGCGTTCTACCTACTCAAAAAGTCTTAGTTCTTTTCCTCCTCCTTTAGATTTTGATATCTTACCATTGATTGGTAAGAATCCCTATCATTGGATGTGAAGGGACGGGCGTGGGTTATCGCATAGTCATAGAAGACAACATTGTAGGGTACCTTAGTTATTTGTCGTAAGGGACTAAGATCGTTTACAAAGTCAACATCGAAGGGTCATCGAGGGACTACGATATTGTATTTGAGGGTCTTTGCTAAAGCATCCCACGTTCGAGGGACATGACTATTTTTATCTGAGGTAACAAGTGTGGGTTACCCTAGAGGTGCGAGTGTGCAAAGTGTTTTGTTTTCATGCATTTTTGTATTGAATTAGGGTTATATAGTTGTTGATTTTAAGTCTTGCCATACAAACCCTAATTACTTGCAATTATATTGAAAGCGATAAATTGCGGAATTTTAAAGTCCTACGCTATTACATCATTTTTTGGGGATGGGGATACAAGTTTATGAATGGGGGATGAAAGCAAATAAATCCTAATTACTATTACAACCATATTGAATAATGAAGAAAATATATAGAAAATATAAAAACAATGTAAGATAAAGGAAAAAAATATATTTTTAACCATTATGTGTCGACACATGCATCTTTGCATCGACACATAACCTTTCTTGTTCTTGTAAAACCAAAATCTGCTCAGTATGAGTCGATACATAAGGGTATGTGTCGACTCATTTCTTGTTTGTGTTGACACATTCGTGCTTTGTGTCGACTCATACACCTTTGGTCTTTTTGTTTTTGGGTCTGAATAGCAGTATGTACTGATGCATGAGGCCCTGTGTCGACTCATACCCTGTTTTCTCACTAAAATGAGTCGACACATGTGAGTATGCATCGACTCATTTTTGCCTTAAACATTGTTCTATTGTGTGTATAGATCTGTTCTCAACACAGTATTGACAAGAATGAAAAGCAAGCAAATGGTTAGCTTCAAAAGGTAATGGTTACTACATATATCTTCAACAATGAATTACTAATGATGTTTGTAATGAAAAGTTCAAAGTCAAGAAAACTTACCTTGAAGCTGAAATTTGTGTTTTGAGTTTGAACTGTTGCGTTGGCTATTTTTGAGCTTAGGAAATGTTAATAGTGATGTTACAGAAGTTGTTTAAAAAACTCCTATAAGATGCATGTGGAGTGTTTGGATGGTTTGTTTTGACAGAACTTTGCAAAGTGTGAGAGGTTCAAAGATTTGGACTTTAAAACTCAAGAGTGAAGGATTTTTTGACAGCTATGGATTTTTGAGAGTATAATATTTTGAGGGCTTGTCTACACAACAAAACTTTTGGCCCTTTATCTTGCAAATGGCTTCTCTATTTATAGAGAAGGTTTGAGACTTGAAACAACTCAGATTTTGAAATCACATGTTATGGTTATCTTGCTTGTTTTTGAAGCAAGCATGAAGTACATGTTTTCAATGTTTGTACCAAGCTATCTAAAGTGATTGATCACTTTAACCATGTTTTTTCTGACTTGTAGAAGTTGAGTGTGATCAGAACAACAAGTTATAGGCTCAAGAAATTGACTTTGTGATTAAAGTGAACTTTTCAAGAATGGATATGTCACTTTTTCCAAAAATGGAATGATCAATTGGACAAAGGCTCAAACACTTGGATCATAGTTTAATCAGTTTTGTAATCATTCAATTAAGGAGTGATATACAAGTTTGAGGCCTACAAAGTGAAGATTATGCAGCATGGCTATGGATTTGGTTCTTGTTCATCACAAAATCTGCCATGTAATTCAAGAATGACACCCTAACTTCATGGCTTTGATTCTATTAGCTCAAGTATGATCTCAATGAGTTCTTTGACATTTTGGAAAGCTTGTAACATCCTCTAAAATCTTCATGTTTTCTATTTTTGAAGAATCCAATATGGAACTTGATAAAAATTGGCCAAGAAGTTGGGATAAAAACCTGACCAAACCTGCTGAAAATTTCTCTAAGTGTATATACAAAAATGCCATGGCTTCATGAATTTATAACTCAAAATCCAAGCACTTTTAGGACTTGATCAGCAAAGCAAAGTTGTAGATATCATCAAGATCAACAACTTTCATGTTGAAAGTTTTCTTTGAATCATCTTGCATCTTGATGAAAGAATGGCATGAAGTAATGAAATTATCATTTATAAAAAACACTTAGAAAAATTTCTAAGTCTTGAAAAGTTTGACTTTTCACATTGACTTTATACTTTCTTGACTTCTTAATGATCAAGTTTGATATTCTTGAATTTCTTGATGAATTTTGATCTTTGAAACTCAAATTTGGTCAAGAAGATAAAATTTGACTTTTTAGTGTACATTTGACTTTTTCATCAGTTGACCATATTTCATCTGTCAATCCAATGATCTTGAGAAATGAATTGATATATGCAATTAGGTCAAAATGATGCATTTGAATCTTTGGGACCATGTTTTAAACCAATAGATTGTATATTAGGTCAAAGGTCAGTGATCAGTTTTTCTTAGTAAAAACCCTAATTTGTGGTCTCAGTGTTTCGAAGATGATTTTGTTTGGTCAATTCCTTGAGAATCATTGAGCATTGAAGATCTTTTGTGAAATGTCTTGAGAAAATATTGGGCAAATTTTAGGGTACAACAACTTCCTACTAACTAATGGTAGGATAGAACCATCTAAAGGAAGAGGAAAATAACACGAAATACTTTTGAGTAGGTAGATAGCTTTTAATCGCTTGCTTACAAAAACATCCTTTTTCACACAAACACTTTTCTGAAATATTTTCAAAACAAACACTTTGTATGCGTTCTCAACTGATACGAGAATCATTACAAAGTTGCCGAACTTAGGCATTTTCAAAATATTTTCAAACTTACACAATCACAAAGCATTTTAAAAAGTTAGATAGCGATTAAGAGCCCGTAGGTAACTACAGATGAAAAGGGTGCTAACACATTCCCTTTTCATAACCTACCCCCTTACTCAGAAAATTCTCAAAAGGTCTTTCCAATTATTTTCACCCTTTACTTTATTAGAATAAAAGAAAAGTCGGTGGTGACTCTTGCTATCCGCAACATTTGCAATAAAACACAAAACCTAAAAGTTAGTTCTCCCACCGTATTACAGAACTGGCGAATCTGTTGGGGAAAACTAAAAATGGGGTTACCTTAGAGCTAGATCACCTTAAATTTTCTTTCCTTGTTTGATTTTCCTGATTTATTTTTAAGGGTTGTTTGGGTTATTCTTATAAGGATCCTATAGCCGAATCCAGGGCATTTTAGGTAAGTAGCAATAGATCGTGAAAATTGTACGGCGTATACCGATACGGTTGAAGTGATGGCTACATTAGTGGGACATATTGGTTGGAGCCTGTGTCCCTTGAGTTAAGGCAAGGAGAATGCTAGGCTATCACGTTGTGTCATAAAGCACTAACTGACCATAGAACCTTAGTTAACACAACTTAGCCATTAGAAAGTAGTGAGATGACCGACTTTTGTGCAGACTGAAGTTGGTTGATACTCGATACTACACTCATTGAGATCGAACTCTCGGGATATTTCGGTCACAAATCAGATGCTTGTGCTGAAACAATTGCTGTGAGAAAGATCAGTGATATTGAGGCTCCTAGAACCCGATTACTTTCTTTTAGGACAGGTTGAGCCAACTAAAACTTGAAGAGGGTACTTACCTACAAACCTCATGCAAGCTTAAACCTAAGGCCTTGTGTGTTTTGTTTGTGTATGATTAATTGTTCTAACATGACATCATAACATCATGGAATCATACCATATGCATTTTTACTAACCATTTCAAGGACCGAGAGATTTATCTTTGTTCTGTTTTGCAGGTTATGGCTTCCACTCACAGAAACACGATAAGTGTTTGTTGGCATCAATTTTGGTAAAACACTGCTTTCGTAAGTTTTGCTTAATGTCTTGACATTTGAAGTAAAGCATCTCAACTATTTTTGAATGATGTCAAAGAAAATGTCTTAACATCTACCTTCTAATTTGAACGTGTTTTCAGATTTTCTTTTTCCTATTGTTAAGCACGCCTTATTCAGGTTTTGTGGTTTATAACTTGCAAAAAATATGGAGGAATATTTTTCGATCTGTCTCATCTTTATGGATTATCGTGGCCTACTTTCATAGAGATATTCAAGGGATTCAATATATTCCAATATTTGTTTTTCAGCCTGTGATCGGTGGAAATAGAACTGACTGTTTTTGGAATGTTGGTTCGCGTTTGCGTTTCATAAAATGTCGCGGTAAGCAAGAGTCGCCACCGTCTTTTATTTTCTCCAACAAAGAAAGGACAAAAGCACAACAAAATTCCTTTTCGAGATGTTTCTCGGGTTCGGGAGGTAGATTATAGAAAGGGAAGGTGTTAGCACCCTTTCTATCTGTGGTTATCCACGGGCTCTTAGGTACTTTCTCACTATGTTTTCAAAATGTTTTTCTTTTCTTGTGTCTGTGGGTTTTGAAAAGACTTTTGTTTGAAAACTTTGATTTAACTCTTGTATCTGTCCTCAAGAGTGTATGAAGTGTTGTTTGAAAACTTTTGTCAGAAAAGTGTAGGTGCGAAAAGTATTTTTGTTTTGAAAGAGCAAGTACCTGAGAACCTCTACCTACTCAAAAGAAATTAAGCTGTGTAAATGTCCTTTAGACAGTGCCATCCCACTATTGAGAAGTAGGTAGCACCGTCGTTGGAGTTTTCGGGTCAATTCGATTTTAGGGACATGTGGTCACTAAAGCAATGGTAGGACACCTTAGTGGTAACCCTAATGTCTTAGATCACTTTTTATCGAGGCAACCGTTTCGAGGCAACTTTGATCTTTAGACAGGAGGGCGACCTCTAAAACTTCCTATACTCAATGACCACGTCGAGGCAACCAAGTGAGGCGTACCCTATGAGTGGCATGTGCGAGTGTGTCAGGTTTAAGTTATGTTATCTTTGTACATGTTATGGTGAGCTACGATTGATTTTAAGTTAAAGTTGGGATCTTGACATGCATAGCCTAGTTAGCATACATCTAGCAATTAAGGGTTGCGGAAAATAAATCTACGCTATTACAAGGCATCGGGTATTTACATCGCCAAAAACAAACCCTTGAAAAGTAAATTGCGGGAAATAAATAAAAGCGATAAAAAGTCCTAATTAAAGCTATTACATCCTCGGAGCAAATACAATTATATGGATCAAAATATGAATCAAGAATAATCACACGCGCGAGAAAAATTGGATCAGAGAGTTTTTAGGGTTTTGACCCTTTTTTGAGAAAGAAAGAGATTTTTTTTATTATTTTGCATTTTATTAAATTAAACCTAGACTAATTAATTAATTAAATAAAAGAAAGATATTTTTTGAGTTTTTTATGTTTTTTAAGGAAAAAAATAAAAGATGGTCAAAAGTTATTAAAAACCCTAGTTCTATATTAATTTTAAATTATTGCAAAAAAGTTAGAATTAACCTAATTAACTAAATTAATTAATTATTTATTTATTTACAAAAATAATGAAAGGGTGAAATTAATTTTAATAAATAATAATAAAAATATTATATTTTTTTAGTTTTCTGATTTTATTATGAAAATATTAATTTGTTAGTTAGTAATTAATTAAAAATAATAAAAATAAATCAAGCAAATAAATAATGAAAGAAAAAATAAAAAATGCAAACTCAGGGAGGTTTTGGGCCAATTTTGGAGGTGTCTTTGGCAATTTCCAGGTCCACTAGCATTTCAGCCACGTTGACTTTGGTGATTATCCACACGCCTGTTGACTGGGGAGTATGGTGATCTCCCACTCATGTCCATTGGATCTATGCTTGGAGACATCTGGCGCACTAAGATTTGAGGTATACGGTGGACCTCTCTTTGCAAACTGTACAAGAATATCTGAAAAATAAAAGTAACAAGGTTTTGGGGGACCTGGGATTCGAACCCAGGTCCCAATGCTTCCAGGCCAACGCACCAACCACTCCACTAAGCTGCTTTATTTGTTATTTGAATAAAAGACAATTATTATATGGGGAAACTAATCAATATGCTGTAAAATAAAAAAATAACGTGCGCTTTTCAAATAAGCCAACCAGATGCTAACACCTCATCATCTTCTTCGTTCGTCCTGCATAAATAATATCAAATAGCGGGGGTTTTTAACCTCCACTAACTCCTGCAAGGAAAAATAGCGATTAGAAGCACAGTGAATATAAATGTTTCGCGAGGTATGGGTTGTGTTCGTCTTGGTCTCGCGATTTCAGTCATGTGTCTCACTAGTCCCAATTTTTCCTGGATTGAAAAGCCCCATTTAAGAGCTCAAGAACCCTAAAAATTCAGTCATGGTATTTTACGATTCAGGGCACTATAGTCCAATTAATTCATTCCATTAGCTTTGTATGGTCTCTAGCAATGCAAATCAGTCACAAAAACATGTTAAATGCGCATGAATTAAGAGATACAATTATGAAATATAAGGGCAAATCGTGGGACTGTGTATCGTGATTCCTTGAGCTTTGACGCTTGAATTTGATTGCAAAACAATCCTAGTGCCTCCTGCAAGGTGTTTGGATGAACAAAATGCCTTGAATCGACCTAGAATGCAAGAACAAGTTTTTAGTTTTCTTGGAAATTCTTGAATTTGCTATGGCTGTTTCTGTAGCTTTCAATCGTGTGCTAGGGTATGGTTAGCTTGCATACATATAGGAGAATCAAATTAGGTCAAAGTTTTGGATCCAATCCATGTGCATTGATGTTTAAATCTTTGATTGAAAATCAAATATTCTTGATTTTTCATGATTGAACAATGTTGCCAAATTTGGATTTTTTTGTATCTTTGACTTATGCACGAATTTGCCAGCATGTTTTGATCATATTTGCTTCACAAATTGATTTAAAAAACAAATCTTCTATTTTCTTATGATTTAAATTAATTAAATGGATTAATATTAATTAAAAATCCAATTAATCAATAAAAATAAGAAAATAAATCCAATTAAGCTTGGTGGGTCGTGCATAAGTCATGGATGAAGTTTCAAGAAGAGATTTGAGGCCCATTAGAAAAAAGAAGGTGTTTTGAGCAAAGTTGACTTTTGCAAATTCATAAAAATTTCCCAACTTCTCCAATGCACAACTTGCTCAATTTTGATCATATGACCATTTTCTTAGACATTTTGTAAAGATCTTGAAGTCCTCTAACCAATGCCTTTGTTCCCATGTCATTTGGATTTACCAATCTCAAGTTATGGCCTTTGACTCAAAGTGTACTTTTGTTGACTTTTGAATTTGACCTATAATGTAAAAATTGGTAACTTCTTGTGAGAGAATTTTCTGATCTTGGAGTATGAATATGGATTGTAGGAAATTGAATCCTCTTCAAAATGAGCTTTGGATTGGATTTTTCTGATAAACCATGAAAGAGTTATGCCCTGGTCAAGATACAGTTGACTTTTCTACTGTCCAAAAATGGTAACTTTTGCATCTTTGATGATTTTTGAGCTATTCTTGTGGAATCATGATCAAGGCTTGATCAAATGATGATTGTGAACTCAAAATAATATGTTGACCAAAAATTCTGACTTTTGACTGCAAAATGACCATTTTGCCCTTGTAGTTGACTGTGGATCAAATGGGGCTTTTGACTGTGCAAATTGGCACTGTGAGTCTTGAAACTTGGTATGTAGGTGCTTGAGGATGTATATAGGCCTATGAGACTTTATTGACCCATTGAAAACCCCAAATTCCTTGAAAGAACCAAAACCCTAATTTCAGTTGTCTTAGGAAGTGATTTGACTGTACAATCCTTGAGCCATTTTTGAGCAATTTAAGGATCATTCTTGACAAATCTTAAGGAATATGGGAGGGAAAATTTTGGGGTACAACAGTTGCCCCTGTTAAATCTTCTTAAACCTGAGGATGTAGATTGGCTTGCGTGCCTTTCGTGATCCGAAGGTGGAAGATGATTGAACACTAAAGTGCCCAGAAATTTGCACTCGCATGGTGTAGTATCAGCAATGTGATTTCGGGAATGGGCTTACAGATTCCATTTGGAGAGATGATGGATAGGAGGATGGGCTTATAGATGCCATCTAGAGATTGTTTGTAGGTAGTTTTGTCTTTGTTGACGGGTTGTCTTCATTGACGGGTTGTCTCTATTGACGGGTTGTCTCCATTGACGGGTTGTCTTCATTGACGAGTTGTCTCTATTAACAGGATTAGCATCATAAAAATCTTTAGGAATCGATTTAACTGACTTTGTCTCCATTGACGGGTTGGCCTCAGAAAAATCTTTAGGAATCGATTTAGCTGATTTTGTCTCCATTGACCGTGTTCGGATCAGAAAAATCTTTAGGAATCGATTTAACTGGTTTTGTCTCCATTGACTGGATTAGCATCAGAAAAATCTTTAGGAATCGATTTAACTGGTTTTGTCTCCATTGACTGGATTAGCATCAAAAAAATCTTTAGGAATCGATTTAACTGGTTTTGTCTCCATTGACGGGATTAGCATCAGAAAAATCTTTAGGAATCGATTTAACTGGTTTTGTCTCCATTGATGGGATTAGCATCAGAAAAATATTTAGGAATCGATTTAACTGGTTTTGTCTCCATTGACTGAATTTGTCTCTTTTGATTGGATTTGGCTCCTTTGACTGGATTTGTCTCCTTTGACTGGATTTGTCTCCTTTGATTAGATTTGTCTCCTTTGACTGTATTAGCATCAGAAAAATCTTTAGGAATCGATTTATCTGGTTTTGTCTCCTTTGACATAGCTGAGAATTTAACTGCATCTTTCCTGAAAGGTAAAGGTCAGTCATATGCAATGCATGATATGGATCAAGCAATGATGTTCTCAACATAAATGAGATTGTATTATATGATGCGTTTATGCATGTATCATGATGTATGAAAATGTGATGTTTTAGCTGGGGAAAATAAATCCCGGATAGCTGCTGGAGAATGATGTTGAATTCTTCGTTTCCGCTGGGGATGATGAACGAAGATGATTGTGTGAATAAACATGTAGGAGAAGATGACTCCGTTGGGGAATAAACTTGATGAAGAGATTACTCTGCGGGGAATTACTCTGTGGGGAGGAGACGCTTTGCTGAGATATTTATGATAACTCCGCTGTGGATTCTGTTGATGAGCCCTATTGGGGATTTTGATGATGAACTCCGCTGGGGATAGAAAGAACTTCGCTGGGGGTGATCTTTCAGTTGCCACTTGTTGAGGATAACCCAGTTAGACTCTTGTGGGGCTAACCTTTTGAGTTATGGCTGGGGAGATACATTTGCACTCTGCAGGGGACAAGCTTCTAGAATCTACTGGGGAAGATGATTCAACTCTGGCGGGGAAGCTTTTTTAGACTGCACTGGGGAATGTCTCCACTGGGGGTATCTTGTATTCCGCCGGGGAACATTCTTATATTCTGTCGAGGAATATTAAGACTGTCGGGGATGCTCGCTGAGGAATATCTGTATACTCCGTTAGGGGATATTAAGATCTTCTGGGGATAGCCAACTTTTTAGGGCTGATGGTAGACCAACTCTGCTTGGGGAGAGTATTGCTGATTTGTTTATGGTTGCAAGTCTCAGTAGGGAGAGCTACCCTTACTGTCTTAACCTGCGAGGAGTGAAGGTATCCTGGTCATATTCTTCAGCCGAACCTACCTTGGTACCTTGGTGGACAGAGAAACTAGATCGCTTAGACAATTCTTATTGCCCCTACTTCCGATGTCACCCGTAATTAGTCATTTGTCTCGCATGCAAACATTTATGAGCAGCAATTAATGTCAAATGCATATATCAAAAATGAACATTGGAGGTTCTTTGCAAAACAAAACAGATAAAGGAAAAACAATTTGCAATTTGTCTGAAAAATGAGCTTGTATTGATTTTGAAGTTTGCCCGAAAATAGGCGTTTTTGTACAAGAGGCTGACGTCCTAGTAAGAGAACGCCGCCGAACAAATAGGATTTATACAATTTGTAAAAAGAAAACAAAACAGCTATGTGAAAAATCCCACTGGGTTCCAACTCTGCTATCACCTTTATATCTTCAAGCATCTCATCACTTTGCTGCTTAGTTGAAGATGAATCTGATTGATTGGTGTTGTCCGAGCTTGATAGTTGATACCGAAGTCTGGATGCAGGGTGATCCAATGAGACATAGTGTTACGCTTATCCCTAACTTTTGCCTGGATCGCCCTTTCGGGTTTTCAGTCCACCGGGATACCCATTTTTGCCCAAGCCTCCTTTTCAGGTTTTCGACTTGCCGGGTGTACAGATTTTTTATTTTCATCCCTTATTTTGCCCGAACCCTTTTGGTTCACCGGGAAGCCCTTATTTTTGCCTAGGCCAGTCAACCTAGCGGGTCTTTAATTACGCGTAGTATCTTTTTACTATGTCTGCATTGGCGGGGTGAGGAAGGTCGTCACCATCCATGGTAGTCAGAATCATCACTCCTCCTGAGAAGATGTTCTTAACCACAAATGGCCCTTCGTACGTAGGTGTCCATTTGCCCCAGGGATCACCTTGAGGTAGGATGATGCGCTTGATTACCAGGTCTTCGACTTGATACTCTTGTCGTCTGACTTTCTTGTTAAATGCTTTGATCATCCGTTTTTGGTACGTCTGGCCATGACAAATAGCAGTGAGTCTCTTTTCGTCGATTAGGTTTAATTGATCAAGCCGGGTCTGGATCCAGTCGTCTTCTCTCAAACCTGCATCCTTCATGATCCGAAGAGAGGGTATCTGAACTTCAATGGGCAAGACTGCCTCCATGCCGTATACCAAGGAGTAGGGTGTTGCCCCTGTTGACGTCTGTGCTGAGGTACGGTACCCATGAAGAGAAAATGGTAACATCTCGTGCCAATCTTTGTAGGTCACTGTTATCTTCTGCACAATCTTCTTAATGTTCGTATTAGCCGCTTCTACAACCCCATTCATCTTCGGCCGGTAGGGAGAAGAGTTGTGGTGCTGTATCTTGAATTGCTCACAGAGCTCAGTGATCATCTTATTGTTAAGATTGGTACCATTGTCTGTAATGATCCTCTCTGGTACACCGTATCGACAGATCAAGTTGTGCCGAATGAACCATGCCACGAATTTCTTGGTTACCGTGGCGAAGGAAGCTACTTCAACCCACTTCGTAAAGTAATCAATCGCTACCAGGATGAAGCGATGCCCGTTGGATGCCGTAGGTCTGATCTCGCCGATCATATCGATGCCCCACATTGTAAAAGGCCAAGGTGCTGTCAAGACATTCAAAGGAACTGGAGGAATGTGCACCTTATCAGCATAGACCTGTTATTTGTGACACGTCCGAGAATGTTGATAACAGTCGGCTTCCATTATGGACCAGTAATATCATGCCCGAAGGATTTTCTTTGCCATGGTATGTCCACTGGAATGCGTTCCGAAGGTACCTTCATGCAGCTCTGCCATGATCCTTTCTGCCTCAATCTTATCCACACAACGCAGTAAGGTTGAATCATGGTTTCGTTTGTAAAGGATGTCATTGCTGAGGAAGAACTTTTCCGCGAACCTTCTCAGAAACTTCTTGTCATTAACAGACGCGCCCTCAGGGTATTCTTGAGCTTCAAGGTACCTCTTTACCTCATGATACCAAGGCTTTTCTGTTACCTCTTCGGTCTCAAGATCACAATGATATACAGGTTCATCCATTTTCCAAATAACGATTCGGGGAGCCTCGTTATCCCATTTGACTTTGAACATAGAAGACATCGTAGCTAACGCGTCCGCCAACTGATTCTCCTCTCTTGGGAAGTGTTCAAAGGTTATTTCCTCAAAGTGGGGAAGCAACGTCAATACAAACTCCTTGTAAGGAATAAGATTTGGGTGTTTCGTATCCCACTCGCCTTTGATCTGACTGATCATGAGAGCGGAATCTCCGAAGACACTCAGAAACTTGATCCTTAGGTCAATTGCAGCTCGAAGACCCATGATGCATGCTTCATACTCCGCCATGTTGTTGGTGCAGTTGAAACATAGTCGGGCGGTAAGTGGAGTATGAGAACCTTTAGGAGATATGATAACAGTGCCAATACCGTTACCCAAAGCGTTTGAAGCTCCGTCAAAGTGCATAGACCATCGGGATCCTTCCTCAGGTACTTCGTCCGGTCCAGGTATCTCACAATCAGTTACTACCATGATATTCTCGTCTGGAAATTCAAAGTTCATAGACTGGTAATCATCCACTGCCTGATGTGCCAAATGGTCTGCCAACAAACTTCCCTTGATTGCTTTTTGAGTTGTGTACTACATGTCATATTCAGTCAAGATCATCTGCCATATTGCTATTCTTCCGGACAAGGCAGGTTTTTCGAAGATATACTTGATTGGGTCCATTTTTGAAATCAACAGAGTAGTGTGAGTCAACATATACTGTCTCAGCCGGCGAGCAGCCCATACCAAAGCGCAACAAGTTTTCTCGAGCAGTGAGTATCGGGTCTCACAGTCGGTAAACTTTTTGCTAAGGTAATAAATAGCGTTCTCTTTTCGGCCAGACTCGTCATGCTGACCTAGCACACACCCCATTGAGTTGTCCAGTACTGTCAAGTATAAGATTAGAGGTCTCCCTTCAACCGGTGGCATAAGAATGGGTGGCTCTTGGAGATACTCTTTGATTCTTTCGAAAGCGGCCTGGCATTCATCGTTCCAACATACTACTTGATCTTTCTTCAGTAGCTTGAAGATTGGTTCACAAGTAGCAGTTAGGTGTGAGATGAATCGGGCAATGTAGTTCAGCCATCCTAGAAAGCCTCTGACTTCTTTCTCTGTCTTGGGAATTGGCATCTCTTGTATGGCTTTCACTTTGGCAGGGTCCACTTGAATACCTTTGTCGCTCACGACGAAACCTAGTAGTTTTCCAGATCTCACCCTGAAGGTGCACTTGTTCGGGTTTAACCTCAACTTGTACAACTTCAACCGGTCAAACAGCTTCTGTAGATGGTCTAGGTGTTCCTCCTCAGTTTGGGACCTTGCAATCATATCGTCTACGTATACTTCAATCTCATGATGGATCATGTCATGAAACAAAGCAACCATGACGCGTTGATATGTTGCCCCAGCATTTTTCAACCCAAAAGGCATGACCTTGTAACAGAAGGTGACCCACTGAGTAACAAAAGAGGTCTTCTCCATGTCTTCGGGAGCCATCTTTATCTGATTATAACCGGAGAAACCGTCCATGAAGGAGAATACCTTATGCTGAGCAGTGTTGTCAACCAGAACGTCGATGTGAGGCAGAGGGAAGTCATCCTTGAGGCTTGCCCTGTTCAGATCCCTATAGTCAACACACATTCGGACCTTACCATCTTTCTTCGGCACTGGAACCACATTGGCGACCCACTGAGGGTAAGAAGTTACTGCTAGAAAACCGGCGTTAAATTGTTTCATAACCTCAGCTTTGATTTTCTCGGACATCTATGGACGCATATGGAGGACCTTCTATTTTACCGGAGGGCAGTCTTCCTTGGTAGGCAGGTGATGAACCACAATGTCGGTATCCAACCCAGGCATATCTTCGTAAGACCAGGCAAAGATTTCCACGTAGTCATGCAGCATCTGAATCAACCGTTGTTTCACACTAAGCTCCAGATTGGCACCAATCTTGACTTCCTTTTTGTCTGTCTTAGTACCCAGATTTACCGTTTCCACTGGCTCTTCATGTGGCTGAATGGCGCTCTCTTCCTGGAGTAGTAGTCTTGCAAGCTCACCAGGCACTTCGCAATCATCTTCACCTTCGTCTTCGGCTAAGTTGATCGGATTTTCGAAGTCATAACTTGCAGTAGCAGAGTCGTTACCAGTGGGATCCATAGTGGATTGGGACCTGTATATGTGAGTGTGTAAAATAGATGCTTTGCAATATATAATAAAGAAATACAAGGAGCGCAAGATTTGAAATGCAAAAAACATCCAATGCTTTTATTAATGATATATGAAAATGACACACCAAAGCCCTCACAAATGAAGCCACGGTGCCCCGGGTAAGACACCGGGCCATAAAGTTTCATAATATTGTCTGTTACAAATTCAAAACAAAGGAGTTCATTACTGAGTAACAAAAGTAATAGGGATGAAGTCTTTCGCTGTCCAGTTGTTTGGTCCACCGTCGGTCGTAGGGTAGATCCAACTGTCGAGTTCGATTCCTCCACGTCATCTTCAATGGCATTTACTCCCGAATTGCTGATGAACACAAGAGGTTTTCCAATCCTTGCACTACGAACAACCCTCTGAGCTTCTGCAGTGAAACCCAAACCAAACTTGTCAGTCTTCTGAGTGAAATCAGGAAGTCGGCCCCAGTTTGCATACTCACCCTTCTCAATAACAGCCCGAGCATCCTTTAAGGAAGCCATCTTCAAAGGAGAATCTTCAATCACAGTCTCAGCTGATGCTAGTGTCTGAGGAACCTCTTCAAAGTGTTGAAATGGGGTCTCAATGAACTCCTCATCCATCTCTATGTACCGGAACGAATTGAGGTGGCTGACCATGTATTCTTCCTCCCCCTGTACTGTCACAATCTTCCCTCTGACCGGGTATTTCAGCTTTTGATGGAGTGTGGAGGTCACAGCTCCAGCTTTATGGATCCATGGACGACCCAACAGACAAGAATAGGATGGTCGAATGTCCATCACGTAGAATGTAGAATCAAAGACCTGAGAACCAACCCTGATTGGAATGTCGACTTCGCCATGCACCATCCTTTTAGACCCATCAAAGGCCCGGACAACAATGTGACTTGGCTTTAGCTCCAGCCCTTCGTAATCCAACCTGTCTAGAGCTTTCTTGGGCAAGACGTTCAACGAAGAACCAGTGTCAACCAACACATGTGCAAGAGTAGTGCCCCTGCATTCAATGGAGACATGCTGGGCATCGTTATGGTTCTTCCCTTTAGCAGTCAGATCAGCATCGGAGAAACCCAAACCATTATCAGCAGTTAGATTGGCCACACAATCGGTAAACTGATCAGCTGATGTCTCTTGTGGCACGTGGGCCGTCTTTAGGAAGGTAATCAGAGCCTTGGCATGGGCCTCTGAACACAACAACAGTGATAACATAGAAATCTTGGAGGGGGTTTACCCCAGCTGCTCAACTACATTATAATCACTCTTCTTGATGATCTTCAGAATCTCTTCCATCTCTTGTTTGGAAGCTTCAACATTGATGGTCTTTGGTGCCTCCGTCTGGGCAGGCATATCAGTGGCGATCCCTTTTCCCCGAGCATCATATGACTCGGCAACAGGGTTAGAACTAAGAACTTGATTAGGAGGGGAAGTAGGCACACTTGCAGGTGTGATGACAATAGGTCTCTGGATAGTTGGTGGCGCAATATCAGGTGAGAAAAGTCTACCACTGCGAGTGACTTTAGCAGACCCGGTAATGTTGTCGATGCCGGTATTGGTATCAAACTCTTGCTTAACTCCAAGAACATAAACATCTGCCCCATAGTGCCACGGGACAACTTTGTCGGATGTGTAGGGAATAGGCCCCAGAACAGTGATGATTATGGGTGCAATTTTCTGAACAGGCATAATTTTGACAGGCTTCCTTGAGGGAGCCTTGGGAGAATTGTTGAAAATGGTGACAATGGAAACTTCTTCAGTAGGGGTGGCAGGAACAGTAATCTTCTCAAATAGGATTTCTTTATTATCCATCAGGTTTTGGATGCCTGACTTCAAAGATGGGCAACCAGTAGGTGAAACAGAACACAGATGGCAACCTTTACTACATCCCGGAAATAAACCGGCTAGCAACAGGTTCCTCTTGACGGTCATCAGCGGGGTAACAATATCATCCACAGAGGCTATAAACAAGTCTTCCTCTACAGCATTTACTCCATGCTTGGGCATGGGAGCAGTCACAACATTAGGCCTCTCGGGCGCCTCAAACTCAATCTCTTTTGCATCAATCAAGTCTTGGACCTTATTCTTCAAAGTCCAGCAATCA
Organism: Vicia faba; assembly: GCA_948472305.1. Classification (NCBI taxonomy): domain Eukaryota; kingdom Viridiplantae; phylum Streptophyta; class Magnoliopsida; order Fabales; family Fabaceae; genus Vicia; species Vicia faba. The sequence goes on from OX451737.1 coordinate 623,047,580, forward strand.
TCCGTATTATGCCCCGGGCTCTCAGAATGATAAGTGCAGCGGGCGTTGGGGTTATACTTCAGTGATGTAGTATTAGGATTCTTTGGGGCTTCCCTTAGAGTTACCAAATTGGTCTTCAGCAATTGTGGCAATATCTGGGACAAGGTCATGCTGAGACGAGTGAACTACCTTCGAGGTCTCTCACCCCTTTGTGGGTTGTGACACTGAGGAGCACCAGCAGGTTTTGAAATGACCACCGCATTGACAGCTTGGCAGTGTTCAGATCTATTTGGTCTCCTTGAACCATAGACAGCACTAGATTCTTTCTTGAACGGCTTCTTTTCAGTGCTCGAGGAGGCACCTTTCTGTATCTTCCCAGACTTGATACCAGCTTCTATTCTCTCACCAGTCAAGATAAGGTCTGTAAACCCGGCTGAAGAATTTCCAATCAAATGGTTGAAGAACGGACCAGACAGGGTCCCAAGAAACAAATCAACCAGCTCACAATCAGTCAAAGGTGGTTTCACCCTTCCGGAAAGGTCTCTCCATTTTTGGGCATATTCCTTAAATCCTTCACCCGTCCCTAGTGACATACCCTGGAGTTGGGTACGCATAGGAGCGAGGTCGGAATTATATTAATACTGCTTATAGAACGCAGTAGCCAAATCTTCCCAGTTGCGGATACTGGCCCCATCCAGCTGATAGAACCATTTGAGTTGAGTCCCTGAAAGACTATCCTGAAAGAAATGGATCCATAAATTCTTGTCAGCAGTGTAAGGTTGGATCTTCCTTACATACGACCGGAGGTGCAACTTTGGGCAGGAGGCTCCGTCATATTTGGAAAAAGCAGGTGCCTTGAACTTATGGGGAATCACCATCCCAGAGGATAAGTCGAGGTCTCCAAAGTCCAACCCGGGCACATTCTGTATCTCCATGGTGCTCAAGCGGTCCTCCAACTATTTATACCTATCCTCAGCAGGAGGATACTGTTCTTCATCATAATCCGTCTCGTTGTCGGAGACTACAGAACTAGGAACCCTTCTCTCTTGTGGACTGTCTTTCCCTACAGATGAGGTAGTCAGATCAACCTCATTCTGCAGTCCATTTCCAAACCTGCGTCCAGTGTTGAACAAGACGGTCCTCTTCTTCTTCTTCTTCCTCTCTTTCAGAATCAGAGTCTTCAAATCCTGTTGACCCTGGGCTAGGCTCATAACCAACTCTTGGAACTGGGCGATCTGGGCCTGGAGGGCCTTGATAGCTTGTTCAGTGGAAGGTTCAGTAGACATGATGATTGCTGAAATAAACAGCGAAGATGATAAGTGACCTGTAAAAAGGGTACCTGTTATGCATATGATGAATGATATATGCATGCAATGTTTTCAAGGATCTCGTGGGGTAAACAAAGAAACTTGTTAGAATTAATTTTGCAGCTTGATTGAAGGAACTTCATGTTGTTGAGAGTCCTTCTTCAAGAGTCAAGCTCACCATATCGAGTGGGTCATAGCCCCTGACTCAAGTTATCATGTTTTGATCTCTAAACAACCTTGGCTAGAGGAAAATAAATCCCCTTTGCCCCTTGCTAGACATTTGGTTCATCATGACCTGCATCACAAACCCTTGAGATCCTTGAAATGGGTTAGTCCTTATGCAGGATGTATGCAATGTTACGATGTTATGATGTCATGGTAAAGGCACACCACAAGTATTCACAAAAGGCAAACATGGTAAAGGCACACAAGTCACACAAAAGAGCCCTTAGATTTCAAGCTAGCATGAATTTTAGGTACTACCCTCTTTCAGTTTCAGTTGGTTAAGACCTGTCATAGAAAATAGTAACCGGGTTCTAGAGGATCTCAATATCATTGACTACCCTCGATCAGTCATAATTCTAGTTTGGCAACCTTTTCTTGCAGCCGAAACCATCGCGAGAGTTTAGTATCAATGAGTGTAGCATACTGCTACTGTTCTATGTCCAAGTTGGTCAATTTAAGGTTCTAAGGTCAGTTGGTGCTTAATGACTCCTCAGAAGACCCATATTCTCCTCGTTCCAACACAAGGGATATCGGTACAGACCAAGGTGTCACACCAATGTAGCTACTGCTTCACCCGTGTCGGTCTACGCCGGACAGATCCCTCACAGTTTATTGCTACTTACCTAAAAAAGGGTACCCCCAGATCCGGGTTAGGATCTATAAAACTCCGATACAAGCCCACAAAATTAAAGCATATAAGGCATACAATTGAAAACACAAGTGATCTAATCTTAAGGTACACCTCACTTATTAAATCCCCAGCAGAGTCGCCAGTTCTGTGATCGGTGGGAATAGAACTGACTGTTTTTGGAATGCTGGTTCGCATTTGCATTTCGCAAAATTTCGCGGTAAGCAAGAGTCGCCACCGTCTTTTATTTTCTCCAACAAAGAAAGGACAAAAGCACAGCAAAATTCCTTTTCGAGATGTTTCTCGGGTTCGGGAGGTAGATTATAGAAAGGGAATGTGTTAGCACCCTTTCTATCCGTGGTTATCCACGGGCTCTTAGGTACTTGCTCACTATGTTTTCAAAATGTTTTGCTTTTCTTGTGTTTATGGGTTTTGAAAAGAGTTTTGTTTGAAAACTTCGATTTAACTCTTGTATCTGTCCTCAAGAGTGTATGAAGTGTTGTTTGAAAACTTTTGTCAGAAAAGTGTAGGTGCGAAAAGTATTTTTGTTTTGAAAGAGCAAGTACCTGAGAACCTCTACCTACTCAAAAGAAATTAAGCTGTGTAAATGTCCTTTAGACAGTGCCATCCCACTATTGAGAAGTAGGTAGCACCTTCGTTGGAGTTTTCGGGTCAATTCAATTTTAGGGACATGTGGTCACTAAAGCAATGGTAGGACGCCTTAGTGGTAACCCTAATGTCTTAGATCATTTTTAATCGAGGCAACCGTTTCGAGGCAACTTTGATCTTTAGACAGAAGGGCGACCTCTAAAACTTCTTATACTCAATGACCACGCCGAGGCAACCAAGTGAGGCGTACCCTAGGAGTGGCATGTGCGAGTGTGTCAGGTTTCAGTTATGTTATCTTTGTACATGTTATGGTGAGCTACGATTGATTTTAAGTTAAAGTTGGGATCTTGACATGCATAGCCTAGTTAGCATACATCTAGAAATTAAGGTTTGCGGAAAATAAATCTACACTATTACAAGGCGTCAGGTATTTACATCGCCAAAAACAAACCCTTGAAAAGTAAATTGCGGGAAATAAATAAAAGCGATAAAAAGTCCTAATTAAAGCTATTACATCCTCGGAGCAAATACAATTATATGGATCAAAATATGAATCAAGAATAATCACACGCGCGAGAAAAATTGGATCGGAGAGTTTTTAGGGTTTTGACCCTTTTTTGAGAAAGAAAGATATTTTTTTATTATTTTGCATTTTATTAAATTAAACCTAGACTAATTAATTAATTAAATAAAAGAAAGATATTTTTTGAGTTTTTTATGTTTTTTAAGGAAAAAAATAAAAGATGGTCAAAAGTTATTAAAAACCCTAGTTCTATATTAATTTTAAATTATTGCAAAAAAGTTAGAATTAACCTAATTAAATAAATAAATTAATTATTTATTTATTTACAAAAATAATGAAAGGGTGAAATTAATTTTAATAAATAATAATAAAAATATTATATTTTTTTAGTTTTCTGATTTTATTATGAAAATATTAATTTGTTAGTTAGTAATTAATTAAAAATAATAAAAATAAATCAAGCAAATAAATAATGAAAGAAAAAATAAAAAATGCAAACTCAGGGAGGTTTTGGGCAAATTTTGGAGGTGTCTTTGGCAATTTCCAGGCCCACTAGCATTTCAGCCACGTTGACTTTGGTGATTATCCACACGCCTGTTGACTGGGAGTATGGTGATCTCCCACTCATGTCCATTGGATCTATGCCTGGAGACATCTGGCGCACTGAGATTTGAGGTATACGGTGGACCTCTCTTTGCAAACTGTACAAGAATATCTAAAAAATAAAAGTAACAAGGTTTTGGGGGACTTGGGATTTGAACCCAGGTCCCAATGCTTCCAGGCCAACGCACCAACCACTCCACTAAGCTGCTTTATTTGTTATTTGAATAAAAGACAATTATTATATGGGGAAACTAATCAATATGTTGTAAAATAAAAAAATAACACGCGCTTTTCAAATAAGCCAACCAGATGCTAACACCTCATCATCTTCTTCGTTCGTCCTGCATAAATAATATCAAATAGCGGGGGTTTTTAACCTCCACTAACTCCTGCAAGGAAAAATAGTGATTAGAAGCACAGTGAATATAAATGTTTCGCGAGGTATGGGTTGTGTTCGTCTTGGTCTCGCGATTTCAGTTATGTGTCTCACTAGTCCCAATTTTTCCTGGATTGAAAAGCCCCATTTAAGAGCTCAAGAACCCTAGAAATTCAGTCATGGTATCTTACGATTCAGGGCACTATAGTCTAATTAATTCAGTCACAAAAACATGTTAAATGCGCATGAATTAAGAGATACAATTATGAAATATAAGGGCAAACCGTGGGACTGTGTATCGTGATTCCTTGAGCTTTGACGCTTGAATTTGATTGCAAAACAATCCTAGTGCCTCCTGCAAGGTGTTTGGATGAACAAAATGCCTTGAATCGACCTAGAATGCAAGAACATGTTTTTAGTTTTCTTGGAAATTCTTGAATATGCTATGGCCGTTTCTGCAGCTTTCAATCGTGTGCTAGGGTATGGTTAGCTTGCATACATATAGGAGAATCAAATTAGGTCAAAGTTTTGGGTCCAATCCATGTGCGTTGATGTTTAAATCTTTGATTGAAAATCAAATATTCTTGATTTTTCATGATTGAACAATGTTGCCAAATTTGGATTTTTTTGTATCTTTGACTTATGCACGAATTTGCCAGCATGTTTTGATCATATTTGCTTCACAAATTGATTTAAAAAACAAATCTTCTATTTTCTTATGATTTAAATTAATTAAATGGATTAATATTAATTAAAAATTCAATTAATCAATAAAAATAAGAAAATAAATCCAATTAAGCTTGGTGGGTCGTGCATAAGTCATGGATGAAGTTTCAAGAAGATATTTGAGGCCCATTAGAAAAAAGGTGTTTTGAGCAAAGTTGTCTTTTGCAAACTCATAAAAATTTCCCAACTTCTCCAATGCACAACTTGCTCAATTTTGATCATATGACCATGTTCTTGGACATTTTGGAAATCTCTTGAAGTCCTCTAACCAATGCCTTTGGTCCCATGTCATTTCAATTTACCAATCTCAAGTTATGGCCTTTGACTCAAAGTGTACTTTTGTTGACTTTTGAATTTGACCTATAATGTAAAAATTGGTAACTTCTTGTGAGAGAATTTTCTGATCTTGGAGTATGAAGATGGATTGGTGGAAATTGCATCCTCTTCAAAATGAGCTTTAGATGGGATTTTTCTGATAAACCATGAAAGAGTTATGCCCTGGTCAAGATACAGTTGACTTTTCTGCTGTCCAAAAATATTAACTTTTGCATCTTTGATGATTTTTGAGCTATTCTTGTGGAATCATGATCAAGGCTTGATCAAATGATGATTGTGAACTCAAAATAATATGTTGACCAAAAATTCTGACTTTTGACTGCAAAATGACCATTTTCCCTTGCAGCTGACTGTGGATCAAATAGGGCTTTTGACTATGCAAGTTGGCACTGTGAGTCTTGAAACTTGGTATGTAGGTGCTTGAGGATGTATATAGGCCTATGAGACTTGATTGACCCATTGAAAAACCCAAATTCCTTGAAAGAGCCAAAACCCTAATTTCAGCTGTCTTAGGAAGTGATTTGACTGTACAACCCTTGAGCCATTTTTGAGCAATTTAAGGATCATTCTTGACAAATCTTGAGGAATATGGGAGGGCAAATTTTGGGGTACAACACAGCCCAAGCCCATAAAGAAGTTGTTGTTCCTTTATAAGGACTTGCATCCTTATTCGTACAACTACAATAATTGAAGAAAAATATACTTTGTGTGTTTTAGAAGTCTGAATCTTTTAATTGTAATACACTCTAGTATTGTTTCAATACTTGAGTTTTCATTTGAGTTATAAATTTTGGATCATTCATAAGCTTTTAAGTATTGAATGATTGAGGTTTTTCAAACTTAATAATTCTGTTGGTTTTTCACTGTTAGTGATTGAAGGGATTTGAGGAGGGCCTCATACCTAGGCGTATCTTAGATAGAAGTATAGCACGGGTAGTGATTAAGTCATTAGATCGTAAACTCGTTGTTTACTGAGGGTCTATGAATTGATACTATTTAGTGGACTTATCCTTGGCTTGGTAGCCCCCAGAGTAGGTGTTGTTGTACAGCGAACTGGGTTAACAATCCCTTGTGGTTTTACTACTTTTATATTGTTGCATTTTATATTGTCCTCATATATTTGTGTCGTGACATCTCCTTCGACATCACATATCTGATACTAGAATTTCAATTGGTATCAGAGCAGACATCATGCTCTATATCTGGGTGAGATCTAGGGAAGATACTTTCTGGTACTATGGACAAGGAAGGAGGATTTGTGAACAGACCACCCATTCTAGATGGAAGCAATTATGAATATTGGAAACCACGTATGGTGTCCTTTCTAAAATTTCTGGATAACAAGGATTGGAAAGCTGTCTTAAAAGGATGGGAACACCCTGTCAAATTGGGAGAAGATGGAGAACCTACTTCTGTGTTAAAGTCATAAGAAGATTGGTCTAAAGAAGAGGATGAAATTGCACTTGAAAATTCTAAAGCCTTGAATGCTATATTCAATGGAATTAACAAGAACATTTTCATATTAGTAAACACATGTGAAGTAGCTAAGGATGCTTGGGGGATTCTTCAATCTACCCATGAAGGCACATCCAAAGTTAAGAAGTCAAAACTTCAGTTGCTCACCACCAGATTTTAAAATCTAAGAATGAAGGATGATGAAAGTATTAATGACTTCCATATGAACATTCTTGAGATTGCTAATGCATCCAGTGCTTTAGGAGAAAAAAATACCCGAAGACAAATTATTGAGAAAGATGCTTAGGTCTCTCCCCATGAGATTTGATATGAAAGTGACTGCCATAGAAGAAGCACAAGAAATTTACAATATGAGAGTGGATGAACTTGTTGGATCCCTCCAGACATTTGAATTAAGCATCAATGAAAGATCTGAAAAGAAGAACAAAAGCATAGCTTTTGTAACTAATACTGAAGATGAAGAGGAGGATTGTGATCTGGATACAGATGAAGGAACACCTAATGCTTTAGTTCTGCTTGGAAGATAGTTTAACAAAGTGATAAAGAAGATGGGTAGGAACCCAAGGTCAAGATTCAAGAACATCTCATTTGACATCCATAAGTCAAATGAGTTTGGAAGAAAAAGGGATAAAGAAAAATCCACTCAAGGGAGAGGAATACAGTGTCATAGATGTGAAGGTTTTCGTCACATTAGAGCTTAATGTCCTATGTATCTTAAGAAACAAAAGAAGAATCTATTTGTTACTTGGTCTAAAGAGGACTCTGAGAGTGATCTTAAAGAGGAATATGCCAAGTATGTTAAAGCATTGACTGGAAAATATGTTTATGATGAAGATTCTACTAATGGTGAACTAACCTTTGATGAGTTAGCTGCCTCGTACAGAGAACCGTGTCTCAGAAGTTTAGAAGTTTTCCAAGAAGGAGACAAACAGAAAGATCTCATAACTCAGCTGAAGGCAGAAAGGAAAGAGCATCTAAAAACTATCTCTAGTCTGGAAGTTAAGTGATTTCTCTTAATTCAACTCTTGACAGAATGGTTAAATCACTCAAGATACTGACTAATGGGTCTGACACATTAGATGAAATTCTTCAAGTGGAAAGAGCGACAGGAGACAAGAGTGGTCTAGGATTCAATGAGAAAAAGTAACCTTACTCAGAAGAACCTTCATCAGTTTCCACTCATGCCAAGTCTAAACCAAAGATGTCAAATCAAATGTCTCAACATCATGAAAAACATCATGATAAGAAAAGACATCATGGCAAAAAAAATTTAATCACACCAGAGAGAAATTCCAGCCCTGGAGGTGTCACCAATGTGGAAGGTGTGATCACATAAGACCTTTTTGTTTAAAGTTGTATGGGTACCCTAAAACTGCTCCTCTTCCCAAGACTAATCAGATCTCTCAAAATAGAAAAAAGAAGAAACAGTGGGTTCCCAAGACTATTGTTGCTAGTCTCATAGCTCATACCTCTCTCAGAGTCTCAACCAATGATGACTGGTACTTTGACAGTGGTTGTTCTAGACACATGACAGGTGTTAAGAATCTGTTGGTAAATATAATATCTCACTCCACCAGTTATGTGACTTTTGTTGGTGGAGCCAAAGGTGAAATCAAGGAGTTGGAAAGCTGGAATGTTCAGGAGTCCCAAAATTTGATAATGTGTTACTTGTTAAAGGGTTAACATCTAACCTAATAAGTATAAGTCAACTGTGCAATCAAGGGTTCAAAGTAAACTTCACCAAGACAGAATGTCTCATTTGTAATAAGAAGAATGAAGTTATTATGAAAGGAAATAAGATCTAAAGACAATTGTTATTTATGGGTTCCCCAAGAGTTGAACTTCTCCTCAACATGTGCTTTAGCCAAAGAAAATGAAGTTAAATTGTGGCATAAAAAACTGGGACACTTGAATCTAAAAGGAATTAAGAGAATCATATCTATAGAAGTCGTGAGAGGGATTCCTAAGCTCAATATAGAAGAAGGGAGAGTATGTGGTGAATGCCACATTGGAAAGAAAACTAAGATGTCACATCAGAAGATCCAACATCTCACCAAATCAAAAGTTTTGGAACTTCTTCACATGGACTTGATGGGACGTATACAGGTTGAAAGTCTTGGTGAAAAGAAGTATGCCTATGTTGTTATAGATGACTTCTCTAGGTACACATTGATAAGTTTTATCATAGAAAAATCAGAAACTTTTGAAGTCTTTAAAGATCTCTGTCAAAAACTTCAAAGAGAAAAGGATAGTCATGTCATCAGAATTATAAGTGATCATGGAAAGGAATTTGAGAACAATAAATTTGCTGATTTTTTCTTCTAAAGGAATCAATCATTAATTTTCCTCTCCCATTACTCCTCAGCAAAATGGGATTATGGAACGCAAAAACAGAACTCTTCATGAATCTTCCAGAGCTATGATTCATGCTAAGAAGTTACCCTACCACTTTTGGGCTGAAGCTATGAATATTGCATGCTATATCCATAATAGAGTCACTCTAAGAAAAGGTACCTTATCCACCTTGTATGAAATATGGAAGGGAAAAAAACCTACTGTCAAATACTTTCATGTTTTGGAAGTAAATGTTACATCTTAGCTGAACGTGAACAGAGAAGGAAGATGGATCCCAAGAGTGATGAGGGAATATTCCTGGGTTACTCTACAAATAGCAGAGCTTACAATGTCTTTAACTCTAGAACTAAGGTTATGATGGAATACATAAATGTTATTATTGATGATAGAGGATGAAATGATGAAGAAGGTGTCTTAGAAGATGTTGGAACATCTTTGTCATACATTCCAACAAAATCTAATGACAAAAATACTGATCCTAATCCAACTCAAGAAGTTCCTGAGCCCAGTCAAATCAGTAAACGGCCTTCAATTATAACTCAGAGAGATCATCCTAAGGAACTTATTATAGGAGATCTAAATAAAGGAGTTACTACTAGATCAAGAGAAAGGATGTCAAACTCTTGCTTTGTTTCAAATATATATCCTAAGAATGTCAAAGAAGCCTTAACTGGTGAGTTCTTGATTAATGCTATGCACAAAGAGATAGAATAATTTAGAAGAAATGAAGTTTGGGATCTGGTTCCAAGACCTGAAAGGACAAATATGATTGGAACTAAATGGGTGTACAAGAATAAATCCGATGAAAAAGGGGTGGTTACTAGAAATAAGGCAACATTAGTTGCACAAGGATACACTCAAATTGAAGGAGTTGATTTTGATGAAACCTTTTCCCCTGTGGCCAGACTTGAATCAATCAGACTACTCTTAGGAGTTGCTTTCATTCTAAGATTTAAGTTGTTTCAAATGGATGTAAAGAGTGCCTTATTAAATGGAAATCTGAATGAGGAAGTTTATATGGAACAAGCTAAGGGATTTGTTGATCCAAGCTCTCCTAACCATGTGTACAAACTGAAAAAAGCTTTGTATGGATTAAAGCAGGCTCCAAGAGCTTGGTATAAGTCATTGATAGAGTTTCTTGGTGAGAATGGATATAGGAAAGGCGACATAGACAAAACTCTTTTTTGTCAAGGAAGAAGAAGGGAAGATCATGATTGCACAGATTTATGTTGATGATATTGTATTTGATGGGATGTAAAATGACATGGTTCAACATTTTGTCAAGCAAATGCAGTCATAATTTGAGATGAGCCTTGTTGGTGAATTAACCTACTTTCTTGGTCTGTAAGTTAAACAAATGGAAGATTCAAAATTCTTATCTTATAGAAAATATACGAAGAATATAGTAAAGAAATTTGGGATGGAAAATTCCAGTGTGATACGGTGGCAGAACCAACTATTATATACTGGTTTTGCATTTGTGTTTGCAAATGTTGTGGTAAGCAAGAGTCGCCACCGACTTTTCTTTTATCCAAATTAAGGAAAGGGTGAAAAGAACATAAAAAGACCTTTTTGAGAGTTCTCTGAGTAAGGGAGGTAGATTATGGAAAGGGGAGGTGTTAGCACCCTTTCCATCCATAGTTATCTACGGGCTCTTAGAGGTTTGCTCATTTTGAAATACCTTTGTGCTTTGCGTGATTGAAAAATGTTGTGAAATGCCTTAGTGTAACATGAGTGGAGGATGTCCCCAAGCAACGTAGGTACGGGATTCCTGGACATGAAAATCTTGACAACATTGATATCTATAAGCTGATCTGGATTTGGGAATAACACCAACCCATAGACAAGGAGTGCCACAACTTCTTCAAAGGCTTGTAGGTCAAGGGAGTTCCAAAATTCTTGGGCCTTCTCAAACAGGAACTTGTCCAAGAATCCTTTGATACCACTTCTGGTTTCCCAATGTCCCTTGATATCAGATGGTTGTAGGCATAATGCTTTAGCAACCTCTTCAAGTTTTAGTTCCCTTTCTGTACCGTTGTAGGGTAGTTGACTAAGGATAGGAATCTTCAGAAGCTGAGAAAACTCTTCCAAAGTAGGCACCAATTGATAATCCGGGAAAGTAAAACAGTGGTGCAAAGGGTCAAAGAACTGGAAGATAACTTTTATCATATCTTCTTCAATGTTGGTGTTGACCAAGCTGATGAGTCTACCATGCCTTTCACTGAAGTAAGAGTTCTCGGGAATCCTGGATGTAAGCTCCTTAAGCTGAGGAGGGACCCTTACAAGGTTGATCTGAATTATCTTTCTGCGGATAGTTTCCATGTCCTACAAAACAAGAACAAAGATGAAGATTCGAACCCTTGAAGTGGTTAGTGGATGCATATGATGCTGTATGATGTTATGATAAAAACACACCACAAGTATTCACAAAGGCAAACATGATAAGGCACACAAGTCACACCAGACAGCCCTTAGAGTTTAGGCCAGCATTAAGTTTGGGGTACTACCCTCTTGAAGTTGGTGGGCTCAAAAACCTGTCCTATCAAAAGTAACCGGGTTCTAAGGAGCTCAATATCATTGGGTTGTTTTCTACGTTCATTGTTTCAATTTAGCCACTGAACTGGCGATCAAAATATTCCAAGAAAACAACCCTTAATGAGTGTAGTATCGAGTATCTACCAACTTAGGACTGCACCAAAGTCGGTCATCTCACTACCCCTAAAGAGGCCAGGATGGTCAAGTAAGGTTCCTAAGGTCAGTTGATGCTTCACGACACCACACGGCGGCCCCGTGCTCTCCTTGACTTGACTCAAGGGTCACCGGGTACTTACCAAAGTGCCATATCAACGTAGCAAACTGCTTCAACCATGTCAGTATACCCCCACACAGTTCCCTCACAGTTTGTTGCTACTTTCTAAAAGGTATCCCCCAGACCCGGGTTAGGATCTATGAAACTCCCAAAACAGGCCCACAATATTAAAGCAAACAAAGCAAGCAATTGAAAACATAAGAGTTGTCTAATCCTAAGGTACACCTCACTTTTTAAGTTTCCCCAGCAGAGTCGCCAGTTCTGTGATCGGTGGAAATAGAACTGACTATTTTTAGCTGGTTTCGTGAAATGTCGCGGTAAGCAAGAGTCGCCACCGTCTTTTATATTCTCCAACATGGAAAGGACAAAAGCACAGCAAAATTCCTTCTTTGAGAATGTTTCTCGGTTCGGGAGGTAGATTTATAGAAAGGGAAGGTGTTAGCACCCTTTCTATCCATGGTTATCCATGTGCTCTTAGGTACTTGCTCTTATGTTTTCAAAAATTGTTTGCTTTTCAAGTGTATGTGGGTTTTGAAAAAGTTTCGTTTGAAAAATTTCTAAGTAATTCTTGTATCTTTCCTCAAGAGTGTATGAAAAATTTGTTTGAAAACCTTTTGAAAGTGTAGGTGCGAAAAGTATTTTGTTTGTTTTTGAAAGAGCAAGTACCCAGGAGAATCTACCTACTCTAAGGAATTAGGCTGTGTAAGAGTCCTTTAGATAGTGATATCCCACCATTGAGAGGTAGGTAGCACCATCGTTGGAGTTGTTCGGGTCAATTCGATTATGAGGGACATGTGTGGTCACCGAAGCAATAGTAGGACACCTTAGAAGTAACCCTAATGTCCTAGATCCTTTTTTATCCGAGTCAACCGTTTCGAGGCAACTGGATCTTAGACAGGAGGGCGACCTCTAAAACACCCTATACTTGACGACCACGTTCGAGGAAACCAGTGAGGCGTACCCTAGGAGTGGCATGTGCTTGTGGGTTGTTTTTCAGTTAAATTGTCTTTACATGTAATTTGTGAGCTACAGATTGATTTTAGTTTTCATACATTCTATCATGCATTTTTTAACAGTTAGGAGTGCGGAAAATAAATTGCGGGAATGTAAATCTAGCTATTACAAGGCGCGGGTCTATACATCGCCAAAAACAAACCCGTTTGGAAATAAAGTGCGAGAAAAGTAAGTAAAGCGGTAAACCTAATTAACTATTACATTTCCGAAAGCAGTTACATGAATATAATGAATTAAAATAAACTGTGCGCAAAAGAATGAATCGGGACGTCCTTAGGGTTTTGACCCTTTTTTGCAATTAAGTGAAATTAAGCCTAATTACTAATTAATTAATTTAATAAAAGAAAAAAAAATGTTTTTGTATTTTTATGTTTTAATGAAATAAAATAAAAAAAGAATTAAAAATGTCAAAAGAAAAGCCTAAGTCTAAATTTGTTTTTATTTATTGTAAAAAAAAGGTATTAAAGTTAACTAATTAAACTAATTTAATTTAATTTACATTTATTTACAAAATAATTAAACCTAAGTGAAATTAATAAAAATAAAATATTTACATTTTTTAGTTTTTCTGAATTTTTTTGTGAAAATGTTAATTAATTGATTAATTAAATAATACTAATAATAATTACTAAAGAAAATAAAAAGAAAAGGAAAATAGAAAAAGAAATAGAAACCAATGGGGGTGTTGACCCAAGAATGGGGGTGGATCTGGAAGTTTAGGCCCATTAAGAAGCAAGCCTGTTGACTTTCTGGAATCCAGTGTGCAAGCATTGACTGGGAACACCATGGTCCACGCCTAATGGCCATCAGATTGGCGTTAGTGGCCACTTGGCAGGCTGATCGCTTGAGATGCATGATGGACGCTGTTTGGGAGCCTGCATAGGAATACATTAGAAAAAAATAATATTGAGTTTTGGGGGGACCTGGGAATTGAACCCAGGTCCCAATGGTTATTGGACGCGCTTTCCACCAACTCAACCACCTGCTTGCTTTGACATTATAATGGCCAATAAAATTAATATATGAAATACATCAACTAGGCTGGAAAAAGAAAAAAAGCGCGCGCCCGTTTGAACCACCCACTCAGAGATCAGCACGTCATCGTCTCCTTCCTTTTTTCCTGTAAAACAAATTAGTTAGCGGGGGTTTTAAACCCCCACAACCTGCATGGACAAAAAATAGCGAACATGCCTATGTTGTATATAAATTGTTCGCGAGGGTTGGGATTGGTTCGTCTTGGTTTCCTGAGTTCAACCATGTGCGTGAGATAGTCCAATTTTTCCTGGGCAGCAAAGCCCTAATTCACAAACTCAAAAAAACCTAAAAGTCGTTAATGGCAAGTCACAATCATGTACATGATAATCCAATTAATTGATATCAATAGCTTTGTATGGATGCAAACAATGTAAAACAAGCTTTAAATCACATCAAATGTTCATGAATTGGGAGTTTTGATTTTGAAAAATATTGACAAACCGTGATCTTGTTTGGCGTGATTTCTCAAGCTTCAACCCTTGATTTTGATTCCAAAAGACTCCTGAGAGTTCCAGCAAAGTGTTAGAAATGAAAAAAGGCTTGGAATTACGTTGGAAGGTGGATTTCAGTTTTGAATTTTCTTGAGTTGTTTTTGGAATTGTTTTATGGCTCTGTAGCAGCTTTTGCACGTCCAATGTATTAGGTTTTGGTTCAGCATATGTATGGGAATGCATTTAGGTCAGCAGTTGAGCCAATGATCCATTGTATTGATGTCTTGAGATTTTGGTTTATCACCATTAAAGGACTTTCCAAACTTGGTTCAAAACCATGATTTTGTGCACAAAATAGCCTTACACGAATTTGGTAGCTGGCTCATCATACATAAAAGCTATTCAAACCAAAAATATGCCATTCCATTAACTTTTAGATTTTATTTGAATTTTTAGGGATTTAAAATGAATTAAATCAATAAAAATTAAATAAAATGGAAAAATAAATGTTTAATCTTGAAATTAATCATGGGACACGTGGGTGGCATGACAAGGCTGAATCAAGTGGAAGAAAGTGGGCCCTTTTGTCAAAAATTGAAGTTTTAAGGATACTTGACTTTTGCCATTTCACAAAAATTTCCCAACTTCTCCAATGCATATCTTGCTCAATTTTGATCATATGAACATGTTCTTGGACATTTTAGAAATGTCTTGAAGTCCTCTAACCAATGCCTTTGGTCCCATGTCATTTTGATTTACCAATCTCAAGTTATGGTCTTTGACTTAAAATGCCTTTTTGTTGACTTTTGAAAATTACCTATAATGTTGAAATTGATAACTTTTTGTGAGAGCATTTCTTGGACTTGGAATGTGAAGATGAGTTGTAGGAAATGTCATCCCCTTAAAAATGAGCATTGGATGGGATTTTTTTGATGAACCATGAAAAAGTTATGCCTTGGTCAAGTTACAGTTGACTTTTCAACTGTCCAAAAATGGAAACTTTTGCATCTTGATGATTTTTGAGCCATTCTTGTGGAATCATGATCAAGAATTGTTCAAATGATGATTGTGGCTTCAAAATAAGATGTTGACAAATTTTTTTGACCTTTGACTGTCAAATGACCATTTTGCCCCTGCAGTTGATTGTGAAGCAATTAGGGTTTTTGACTGTGCAACTTGATGCTGTGAGCCTTGAAACTTGGCATGTGGATGCTTGACAATGTGTATAGGCCTATGGGACTTGATTGAGCCCTTGAAAACCTCAACTTCCTTGCAATAACCAAAACCCTAATTTTGACTGGCTTAGGAGGATGGTTTGACTGTGCAACCCTTGAGTAGACTTGAGCAAATTGAGATGATGCTTGTCAAAACTTTGAAGAATATGGGAGGGCAAATTTTGGGGTACAACAGTTGCCCCTGTTCAATCTTCTTAGACCTGAGGATGTAGATTGGCTTGCGTGCCTTTCGTGATCCGAAGGTGGAAGATGATTGAACACTAGAGTGCCCAGAAATTTGCACTCACATAGTGTGATATCAGCAATGTGATGGCGGGAATGGGCTTACAGATTCCATTTGGAAAGATGGTGGATAGGAGGATGGGCTTATAGATGCCATCTGGAGATGTGACAGAACCTTGTCGGGAATGGGCTTATAGATGCCATTTAGAAATGTAATGGATAGTTGTGGAGATAGGCTTATAGATGCCATCGGGGGTGTCGATCGCGTAAGAGATTCCTTAGCGAGAACTTGCGTACTTTGAGAAAGAAAGGTAATTTCCTGGCCTGTTATAGGTGTTGATCTTTAAACTCTTCATGCAGACATGCCCTGGCTGGATACAGGTATCGAATCTACAATCGATTGCTCACAGATATGCCCTGGCTAGATACAGGAATCGAATCTGGAATTTCAGAAGGTTGCTTACAGACGTGCCCTGGCTGGATACAGGAATCGAATCTCTAAACTCTTCATGCAGATATGCCCTGGCTGGATACAGGAATCGAATCTACTCACAGATATGCCATGGCTGGATACAGAAATCGAATCTGGAATTTTTCGTCTACAGATATGCCCTGGCTGGATACAAGAATCGAATCTTTAAACTCTTCATGCAGATATGCCCTGGCTGGATACAGGAATCGAATCTACTCACAGATATGCCCTGGCTGGATACAGGAATCGAATCTGGAATTTCATAAGGTTGCTTACAGACGTGCCCTGGCTGGATACAGGAACCGAATCTCTAAACTCTTCATGCAGATATGCCCTGGCTAGATACAGGAATCGAATCTACTCACAGATATGCCCTGGATGGATACAGGAATCGAATTTGGAATTTGTCGTCTACAGATATGCCCTGGCTGGATACAGGAATCGAATCTCTAAACTCTTCATGCAGATATGCCCTAGCTGGATACAGGAATTGAATCTACTCACAGATATGCCCTGGCTGGATACAGGAATCGAATCTGGAATTTGTCGTCTACAGATATGCCCTGGCTGGATGCAGGAATCGAATCTCTAAACTCTTCATGCAGACATGCCCTGGTTGGATACATGAATCGAATCTACAATCAGTCACTCACAGATATGCCCTGGCTAGATACAGGAATCGAATCTGGAATTGTGATAGTTGATAGTAATCATCTCTGGATGGACCTTTTTCCTGAAAAGGCAAAACATCAGTTGTATGCAATGTCATGATGTATGAAATGCATGATATCATGATGTTCTCAAGAATAAATGAGATTGTGTCGTATGTACTTTATCATGTATGTAAGCAGGATGTATGAAATGTGATATGTTTATGGATGTATTTTCGTCTAGGAAAATAAATCCTTGACGAATGTCGGGAAGTCAACTCCTGGGCTGATGCTGAAGAGTAGAGTTCTTCATTTCCGCTGGGGATGATGGTTGAAAGAATAAATTGGTGGGAGAAGATGACTCCGTTGGGGAATAAACTTGGCGAAGAGATTACTCTGCAGGGAATTACTCTGTGGGAGAGATACTTCGCTGAGGTTTTGATGAGAACTCCGCTGGGAATCCCGTTGATATGTTATGTTGGGGAATTTGATGAACTCCGCTGGGGGATAGGAAGAACTTCGCCGAGGACGATCTTTCCGTGGTAATTAGCTGAGGATAACCCAGTTATAAGCTCTGGTGGGGAATAACCTTCTGAATAAAGCCGGGGAGAGTGTTCGTACTCTGCAGGGGACAAGCTTCCAGAATCTACTGGGGATAAGCTTCAGAATCTACTGGGGAGGATAATTCAACTCTCCTGGGGAACTTTTGGACTGTACCGGGGGAATGGCTCCACTGGGGTGCCTGGTATTCTACCGGGGAACAATCTTAGATCGAGACTGCCGGGGATGCTTGTAGAGGAACATCTGTATACTCCGCTGGGGAATATTGAGATTTGCTGGGGGATATCCAACTTCCTTAAAACTGACAGTAACCTAACTCTGCTTGGGGAGAGCGTTGCTGACTTGCTGGAGATACTGCGCCTTTTTAGGGCTGACGAGAGACCAACTCTGCTTTGGGAGAGTATTGTTGATTCCTGTCTTACTCTGCGGGGAGTGAAGGTATTCTGGTTACGTTCTTCAGCTGAACCTACCTTGGTACCTTGGTGGACAAAGCAACTAGATCGCTTAGACAACTCATTATTGCCTCTGTTTCTTGATATCACCTGTAATTAATCCTTTGTTTCGCATGCAAATATTTATGAGTTAGCAATTAATGTCAAATGCATATATCAAAAATGAACATTGGACATTCTTCGCAAGACAAAACAGAAAAAGGAAAAACCATAGGCAATTTGTCTGGAAAAGTAGATTTATATTGATTTTGAATTTTGCCTGTAAATAGGCGTTTTTGTACAAGAGGCTGACGTCCTAGTAAGAGAACACCGCCGAACAGCATAGAGTTTATACAATTTTGTGAGAAGGAAAACAAAACAGCTATGTGAAAAGAATAATCCTACTGGGTTTCAGCTCTACTATCGCCTTTATATCTTCAAGCGTCTCATCACTTGGCTGCTTAGTTGAAGATGAAGCTGATTGATCGATGTCGTCTGAACCTTATAGTTGATACCGAAGTCTGGATGCAAGGTGATTCAATGAGACATAGTATTACTCTTTAATCCCTAACTTTTTCCTGGACCGCCCTTTTGGGTTTTCAGTCCATCGGGATACCCTTTTTTGCCCAAGCCGCCTTTTCAGGTTTTCGACTTGCCGGGTGTACAAATTTTTTCATTTTTCATCCCTTATTTTTGCCCGAACCCTTTTGGTTCGTCGGGAAGCCCTTATTTTTGCCTAGGTGTGTCAACCTAGCGGGTCTTTTATTTATGCGTAGTATCTTTTTACTATGTCTGCATTGGCGGGGTGAGGAAGGTCGTCACCATCCATGGTGGTTAGAATCATAGCTCCTCCTGAGAAGATATGTTTAACCATAAATGGACCTTCGTACGTAGGGGTCCATTTGCCCCTGGGATCACTTTGAGGAAGAATGATGCGCTTGATTACCAGGTCTCCGACTTGATACTCTTATCGTCTGACTTTCTTGTTGAATGCCTTGATCATCCGTTTTTGATATGTTTGACCATGACAAATAGCAGCGTGTCTCTTTTCGTCAATTAGATTTAATTGATCAAGCCGAGTCTGGATCCAGTCATCTTCGCTCAAACCTGCATCCTTCATTATTCGGAGAGAGGGTATCTGGACTTCAATTGGCAAGACTGCCTTCATGCCATAGACCAAGGAAAAGGGAGTTGCCCCTGTTGACGTCCTTGCTGAGGTACGGTGCCCATGAAGAGCGAACGGTAACATCTCGTGCTAATCTTTGTAGGTCACTGTCATCTTCTACACAATCTTCTTAATATTTTTATTAGCTACTTCTACAGCCCCATTCATCTTCGGCCGGTAAGGAGAAGAGTTATGGTGCTGTATCTTGAATTGCTCGCAGAGCTCAGTGATCATCTTGTTGTTAAGATTGGTACCATTGTCTATAATGATCCTTTCCGGGACGCCGTATCGACAAATCAGGTTATGCCGAATGAACCGTGCCACGACGTTCTTGGTTACCATAGCATAGGAAGCTGCTTCAACCCACTTTGTAAAGTAATCAATCGCTACCAGGATGAAACGATGCCCGTTGGATGCCGTAGGTATGATCTCGCCGATCATATCAATGCCCCACATTGCAAAAGGCCAAGGTGCTGTCAAGACGTTCAGGGGAACTGGAGGAATGTGCACCTTATCTGCATAAATCTGGCATTTATGACACGTCCGAGAATGTTGGTAACAGTCGGCTTCCATTGTGGACCAGAAATATCCTGCTCGAAGGATTTTCTTTGCCATGGTATGTCCACTGGAATGTGTTCTGAAGGTACCTTCATGTAGCTCTGCCATGATCTTTTCTGCTTCAGTCTTATCCACACAACGCAGTAAGGTGGAATCATGGTTTCGCTTGTAGAGAATGTCATTGCTGAGGAAGAACTTTGATGCGAACCTTCTCAGAAACTTCTTGTCGTTAACAGATGCGCCTTCGGGGTATTCTTGAGCTTCCAGGTATCTCTTTACTTCATGATACCAAGGTTTTTCAATTACCTCTTTAGTCTCAAGATCACAGCAATGTGCAGGTTCATCCAATTTCCAGATAATGATCCGGGGAGCCTCGTTGTCCCATTTGACTTTAAACATAGAAGACATCGTAGCCAGCGCGTCCGCCAACTGATTCTCCTCTCTTGGGAAGTGTTCAAAAGTTATCTCCTCGAAGTGGGGAATCAACCGTTAACACATACTCTTTGTAAGGAATAAGATTTGGGTGTTTCGTATCCCACTCTCCTTTGATCTGATTGATCACGAGAGCGGAATCTCCAAAGACACTCAGGAACTTGATCCTTAAGTCAATTGCAGCTTGAAGACCCATGATGCATGCCTCATACTCCGCCATGTTGTTGGTGCAATTGAAACATAGCCGGGCATTGAGTGGAGTATGAGTGCCTTTTGGGGATATGATCACAGCGCCAACACCATTACCCAAAGCGTTTGAGGCTCCGTCAAAATGGATAGACCATCGGGATCCTTCCTCAGGTCCTTCATCCGGTCTAGGTACTTCACAATCAGTCACTACCATGATATTCTCGTCTGGAAATTCAAAGTTCATCGACTGGTAGTCATCCACTGCTTGGTGTGCCAAATGGTCTGCCAATACACTTCCCTTGATTGCTTTCTGAGTCGTGTACTGGATGTCGTATTCTGTCAAGATCATCTGCCATCTTGCTATTCTTCCGGACAAGGCAGGCTTTTCGAATATGTACTTGATTGGATCCATTTTTGAAATCAAGAGAGTGGTGTGAGTCAACATATACTGTCTCAGCCGGCGAGCAGCCCATACCAAAGCGCAGCAAGTTTTCTCGAGCAGTGAGTATCGGGTCTCACAGTCGGTAAACTTTTTGCTAAGGTAATAAATGGCGTGCTCTTTTCGGCCAGACTCGTCATGCTGCCCCAACACACACCCCATTGAGTTGTCCAGTACTGTCAAGTATAAGATTAGAGGTCTCCCTTAAACTGGTGGCATAAGAATGGGTGGTTCTTGGAGATACTCTTTGATTCTGTCGAAAGCGGCCTGGAATTCATCGTTCTAACATACTACTTAATCTTTCTTCATCAGCTTGAAGATTGGTTCACAGGTAGCAGTTAGATGTGAGATGAATCGGACAATGTAGTTCAGCCGTCTTAGAAAGCCTCTGACTTCTTTCTCTGTCTTGGGAGTTGGAATCTCTTGTATGGCTTTCACCTTGGCAGGGTCCACTTGAATACCTTTGTCGCTCACGATGAAACCCAGTAGATTTCCAGACCTTACCCCGAAGGTGCACTTGTTTGGGTTCAACCTTAGCTTGTACAACTTCAGGCGGTCAAACAGCTTCTGTAGATGGTCAAGGTGTTCCTCCTTAGTTTGGGACCTTGCAATCATATCGTCGACATATACTTTTATCTCATGATGGATCATATCATGAAACAAAGCAACCATGGCACGCTGGTAGGTTGCCCCAGCATTTTTCAACCCAAAAGGCATGACCTTGTAGCAAAAGGTGCCCCACTGAGTAACAAAAGTGGTCTTCTCCATGTCTTCAGGAGCCATCTTGATATGATTATAACCGGAGAAGCCATCCATGAAGGAGAATACTTTATGCTGAGCAGTGTTGTCAACCAGAACGTCGATGTGAGGCAGAGGGAAATCATCCTTAGGGCTGGCCCTGTTCAAATCCTTGTAATCAACACACATTCGGACCTTACCATCTTTCTTCGGCACTGGAACCACGTTGGCAACCCACTGAGGGTAAGAAGTCACTGCTAGAAAACCGGCGTCAAATTGTTTCATAACCTCAACTTTGATTTTCTCGGACATCTCTGGACGCATACGGCGGACCTTCTGTTTTACCGGAGGGCAGTCTTCCTTGGTAGGCAGGTGATGAACCACAATGTCGGTATCCAAACCAGGCATGTCTTCGTAAGACCAGGCAAAGATTTCCACATAGTCATGCAGCATCTGAATCAACCGTTGTTTCACACTGAGCTCTAGATTGGCACCAATCTTGACTTCCTTTATGTCTGTCTCAGTACCCAGATTTACCGTTTCCACTGGCTCTTCATGTGGCTGAATGGCCATCTCCTCCTGGAGTAACAGTCTTGCAAGCTCACCAGGCACTTCGCAATCATCTTCACCTTCGTCTTCGGCTAAGTTGATCGGATTTTCGAAGTCATAACCGGCAGTAGCAGAGTCGTTACCAGTGGGATCCAGAGTGGATTGGAACCTGTATAAGTGAGTGTGTGTAAATATAGTTGTTTTGCAATATATAAAGAAAGAAAGGGAGCGCAAGATTTGAAATGTAAAAAACGTCGAATGCTTTTATTTATGATATATAAAAGTGACAAATAACAAGCCCTCACAAATGAAACCACGGTGCCCCGGGTAAGACACCGGGCCATAAAGTTTCAAATTATTGTTTGTTACAAATTCAAAACAAAGGAGTTCATTACTGAGTGACAAAAGTAACAGGTATGGAGTCTTTGGCAGTCCAGTTGCTTGGTCCATCTTCGGTCGTTGGGTAGATCCAGCTGTCGAATTCGGATTCTTCCACTTCATCATCCATCCTGATAGCATTTACTCCATGGTTGGCCATGGGAGCTGTCACCACATTAGGCCTCTCGGGCGCCTCGAACTGAACCTCTTTAGCATCAATAAGGTCTTGAACCTTATTCCTCAGAGCCCAATAATCATCTGTGTTATGCCCCGGGCTATCTGAGTGATAAGCACAGCGGGCGTTGGGGTTGTACTTTGGAGAGGTTGTGTTCACAACCTTTGGAGCTTCCTTGATAGTCACCAGATTAGTTGACAATAGTTGCGGCAAGATCTGAGACAGAGTCATGCTGAGACGAGTGTACTGCCTTTTGGGCCTCTCACCCCTTGGTTGGTTATACTGCTGAGGAGCAGCAGCAGGCTTTGAAATTACCACCGCGTTGACAGCTTGGCGGCGTTCCGGTTTGTTCTGTCTTCTGGGACCATAGACAGCACTAGCTTCCTTCTTGAAGGGCTTCTTTTCAGTACTCGAGGAGGCACCTTTCTGTATCTTCCCCGATTTGATACCAGCCTCGATCCTCTCACCAGTCAGGATCAGGTCTGTAAACCCAGCAGAGGAATTACCAATCAGGTGGTTGAAGAATGGACCAGACAGGGTCCCCAAGAACATGTCCACGAGTTCACGATCAGTCAACGGTGGCTGCACCCTGCCAGCCAGGTCTCTCCACTTTTGCACGTACTCCTTAAAACCTCCACCCATCCCAAGTGACATACCGTGGAGTTGGGTACGTGTGGGAGCAAGGTCGGAATTGTACTGATACTGCTTATAAAAAGCAGTAGCCAAATCCTCCCAGTTACGAATATTGGTTCCATCCAGCTGATAGAACCATTCGAGTTGAGTCCCTGGAAGACTCTCCTGGAAGAAATGGATCCATAAGTTCTTGTCTGCAGTGTAAGGCTGGATCTTCCTTACGTAAGAACGGAGGTGCAGATTAGGACAGGAAGCCCCGTCATACTTCACAAAGGCAGGTTCCTTGAACTTGTGTGGGATCACCACCCCAGAAGATAACCCTAAGTCTCCAAAATCCAACCCAGGCACACGTTGAATCTCCATAGCATTTAACCGGTCCTCCAGCTGTTTGTACCTGTCCTCAGTAAGAGGGTACTGTTCATCATTGAAATCTGTCTCGCTGTCGGAGACCACAGGACTAGGAACCTCTCTCCCTTGGTGACTGCCTTCCCCAACAGATGGAGTAGTCAGCTCAGCTTCATTCTGCAGTGTATTCCCGAGTCTGCGTCCAGTGTTGAATAGCACAGTCCTCTTCTTCTTCTTCTTCTTCAGGAGCAAAGCCTTCAACTCCTGTTTTCCCTGGGCTAAGTTCATGACCAGCTCCTGGAACTGGGCGTTCTGGGCCTGGAGGGCCTTGATAGCTTGTTCGGTAGTAGGTTCAGGATTCATGACGATTGAGTGAGTGCTGAAATAAACAGCGAAGAAGATTAAGCAACCTGTAGAAAAAGAGTACCTGTTATGCACATGATGCATGATATGCTATTTATGCAATGCATTCAAGGGTTCGAAAGTTCAAATTCGTTGTAGACAAAAAGGGAACACACGTTATATTAGGAAATGATATGTTCAGTACATCAGGGCCTCACGGGAAAAACATTACAAAATAATTAATCCCAAAAGACACTGCGCATCCTCTTTGGAGCGATGTAAGTGTTGAGAGTCTTTTCCTCGTGAAGTAGGCGGGTGAGCTCCAGAACCTTCTTCTCACTGGCATGTAGACTGGTTTCAAGAGAATTCCGTTCTTCCTTGAGTTGGATCCAGCTCTTTTGCATTTCTTCCCAGGATGTTGGCATGTCAGGATGTTGAATGGTGTAGGGCACCTCTCCTTCCACAACTGGCTCTTTGATCACGGGAAGAACATGAGGATATGGCATCACCAGCTTCTGGGAGCGGGCTCGTACCTATTTGAGATAAGGCTCCAGGGGGATGGAATTCTTGTGCCCCAGTGTCGTGCTATCCACCTTGTTAGGCATCCTCCAAGCTCTGATGAATCTCTGGCGAAGTCCTTGTGCATCTTCGTCGAAGTCAAAAACTATGTCAGGAATCAACATGTCATGAGGGTCATCCCCCCGAGCATATCCAAACTGTCTCAAAGCTAGGCACGGGTTGTAAGTAATACCTCCTTTGATTCCAAGTAAAGGAACATTAGGATACTCTCCGCAATGATCAATGACGGTGACATTTTCTCTAGACCGAGAACACCAATGTATATCAGCATGTGTAAGAGTCATCAATCGTTGTGACCATCTCAAACACCGCTCGTTCTTCAAAACTGATTGTGGAAGGTGTGAAATAAACCACCTTTCCAGGAGAGGAGTGCAGCACATGAGAACACCTCTTTTTCTCATGGTTCGAGTGTAACATGAGTGGAGGATGTCCCCAAGCAACGTAGGTACGGGATTCCTGGACATGAAAATCTTGATAGCATTGATATCTATAAGCTGATCTGGATTTGGGAACAACACCAACCCATAGACAAGGAGTGCCACAACTTCTTCAAAGGCTTGTAGGTCAAGGGAGTTCCAACATTCTTGGGCCTTCTCAAACAGGAACTTGTCCAAGAATCCTTTGATACCACTTTTGGTTTCCCAATGTCCCTTGATGTCAGATGGTTGTAGGCATAATGCTTTAGCAACCTCTTCAAGTTTTGGTTCCCTTTCCGTACCGTTGTAGGGTAGTTGACTAAGGATAGGAATCTTCAGAAGCTGAGAAAACTCTTCCAAAGTAGGCACCAATTGATAATCCGGGAAAGTAAAACAGTGGTGCAAAGGGTCAAAGAACTGGAAGAGAACTTTTATCATATCTTCTTCAATGTTAGTGTTGACCAAGCTGATGAGTCTACCATGCTTATCACTGAAGGAAGAGTTCTCGGGAATCCTGGATGTAAGCTCCTTAAGCTGAGGAGGGACCCTTACAAGGTTGATCTGAATTGTCTTTCTGCGGATAGTTTCCATGTCCTGCAAAACAAGAACAAAGATGAAGATTCGAACCCTTGAAGTGGTTAGTGGATGCATATGATGTTGTATGATGTTATGATAAAAACACACCACAAGTATTCACAAAGGAAAACATGATAAGGCACACAAGTCACACCAGACAGCCCTTAGAGTTTAGGCCAGCATGAAGTTTGGGGTACTACCCTCTTGAAGTTGGTGGGCTAAAAAACTTGTCCTATCAAAAGTAACCGGGTTCTAAGGAGCTCAATATCATTGGGTTGTTTTCTACGTTCATTGTTTCAATTTAGCCACTGAACTGGTGATCAAAATATTCCAAGAAAACAACCCTCAATGAGTGTAGTATCGAGTATCTACCAACTTCGGACTGCACCAAAGTCGGTCATCTCACTACCCTTAAAGAGGCTAGGATGGTCAAGTAAGGTTCCTAAGGTCAGTTGATGCTTCACGACACCACACGGCGGCCCCGTACTCTCCTTGACTTGACTCAAGGGTTACCGGTACTCACCAAAGTGCCACATCAGCGTAGCAAACTACTTCAACCGTGTCGGTATACCCTGCACAGTTCCCTCACAGTTTGTTGCTACTTTCTAAAAGGTATCCCCCAGATCCGGGTTAGGATCTATGAAACTCCCAAAATAGGCCCACAATATTAAAGCAAACAAAGCAAGCAATTGAAAACATAAGAGTGATCTAATCCTAAGGTACACCTCACTTTTTAAGTTTCCCCAACAGAGTCGCCAGTTCTGTGATCGGTGGAAATAGAATTGACTGTTTTTAGCTGGTTTCGCGAAATGTTGCGGTAAGCAAGAGTCACCACCGTCTTTTATATTCTCCAACATGGAAAGGACAAAAGCACAGCAAAATTCCTTCTTTGAGAATGTTTCTCGGTTCGGGAGGTAGATTTATAGAAAGGGAAGGTGTTAGCATCCTTTCTATCAATGGTTATCCATGGGCTCTTAGGTACCTGCTCTTATGTTTTCAAAAATTGTTTGCTTTTCAAGTGTATGTGGGTTTTGAAAAAGTTTCGTTTGAAAAATTTCAAAGTAACTCTTGTATCTATCCTCAAGAGTGTATGAAAAATTTGTTTGAAAACCTTTTGAAAGTGTAGGTGCGAAAAGTATTTAGTTTGTTTTTGAAAGAGAAAGTACCCAGGAGAATCTACCTACTCTAAGGAATTAGGCTGTGTAAGAATCCTTTAGATAGTGATATCCCACCATTGAGAGGTAGGTAGCACCATCGTTGGAGTTGTTCGGGTCAATTCGATTATGAGGGACATGTGTGGTCACCGAAGCAATAGTAGGACACCTTAGAAGTAACCCTAATGTCCTAGATCCTTTTTTATCTGAGGCAACCGTTTCGAGGCAACTGGATCTTAGACAGAAGGGCGACCTCTAAAACACCCTATACTTGACGACCACGTTCGAGGCAACCAGTGAGGCGTAATCTAGGAGTGGCATGTGCTTGTGTGTTGTTTTTCAGTTAAATTGTCTTTACATGTTATTTGTGAGCTACGGATTGATTTTATTTTTCATACATTCTTTCATGCATTTTTTAACAGTTAGGAGTGCGGAAAATAAATTGCGGGAATGTAAATCTAGCTATTACAAGGCGCGGGTCTATACATCGCCAAAAACAAACCCGTTTGGAAATAAAGTGCGAGAAAAGTAAATAAAGCGGTAAAACTAATTAACTATTACATTTCCGGAAGCAGTTACATGAATATAATGAATTAAAATAAACTGTGCGCGAAAGAATGAATCGGGACGTCCTTAGGGTCTTGACCCTTTTTTGCAATTAAGTGAAATTAAGCCTAATTACTAATTAATTAATTTAATAAAAGAAAAAAAATGTTTTTGTATTTTTATGTTTTAATGAAATAAAATAAAAAAAGAATTAAAAATGTCAAAAGAAAAGCTTAAGTCTAAATTTGTTTTTATTTATTGTAAAAAAAAGGTATTAAAGTTAACTAATTAAACTAATTTAATTTAATTTACATTTATTTACAAAATAATTAAACCTAAGTGAAATTAATAAAAATAAAATATTTACATTTTTTAGTTTTTCTGAATTTTTTTGTGAAAATGTTAATTAATTGATTAATTAAATAATACTAATAATAATTACTAAAGAAAATAAAAAGAAAAGGAAAATAGAAAAAGAAATAGAAACCAATGGGGGTGTTGACCCAAGAATGGGGGTGGATCTGGAAGTTTAGGCCCATTAAGAAGCAAGCCTGTTGACTTTCTGGAATCCAGTGTGCAAGCATTGACTGGGAACACCATGGTCCACGCCTCATGGCCATCAGATTGGCGTTAGTGGCCACTTGGCAGGCTGATCGCTTGAGATGCATGATGGACGCTGTTTGGGAGCCTGCATAGGAATACATTAGAAAAAATAATATTGAGTTTTGGGGGGACCTGAGAATCGAACCCAGGTCCCAATGGTTATTGGACGCGCTTTCCACCAACTCAACCACCTGCTTGCTTTGACATTATAATTGCCATTAAAATTAATAAATGAAATACATCAACTAGGCTGGAAAAAGAAAAAAAGCGCGCGCCCGTTTGAACCACCCACTCAGAGATCAGCATGTCATCGTCTCCTTCCTTTTTTCCTGTAAAACAAATTAGTTAGCGGGGGTTTTAAACCCCCACAACCTGCATGGAAAAAAAATAGCGAACAAGCCTATGCTGTATATAAATTGTTCGCGAGGGTTGGGATTGGTTCGTCTTGGTTTCCTGAGTTCAACCATGTGCGTGAGATAGTCCAATTTTGCTTGGGCAGCAAAGCCCTAATTCACAAACTCAAAAAAACCTAAAAGTCGTTAATGGAAAATCACAATCATGTACATGATAATCCAATTAATTGATATCAATAGCTTTGTATGGATGCAAACAATGTAAAACAAGCTTTAAATTACATCAAATGTTCATGAATTGGGAGTTTCGATTTTGAAAAATATTGACAAACCGTGATCTTGTTTGGTGTGATTTCTCAAGCTTCAGCCCTTGATTTTGATTCCAAAAGACTCCTGAGAGTTCCAGCAAAGTGTTAGAAATGAAAAAAGGCTTGGAATTACGTTGGAAGGTGGATTTCAGTTTTGAATTTTCTTGAGTTTTTTTTGGAATTGGTTTATGGCTCTGTAGCAGCTTTTGCACGTCCAATGTATTAGGTTTTGGTTCAGCATATGTATGGGAATGCATTTAGGTCAGCAGCTGAGCCAATGATCCATTGTATTGATGTCTTGAGATTTTGGTTTATCACCATTAAAGGACTTTCCAAACTTGGTTCAAAACCATGATTTTGTGCACAAAATAGCCTTACACGAATTTGGTAGCTGGCTCATCATACATAAAAGCTATTCAAACCAAAAATATGCCATTCCATTAACTTTTAGATTTTATTAGAATTTTTATGGATTTAAAATGAATTAAATCAATAAAAATTAAATAAAATGGAAAAATAAATGTTTAATCTTGAAATTAATCATGGGACACGTGGGTGGCATGACAAGGTTGAATCAAGTGGAAGAAAGTGGGCCCTTTTGTCAAAAATTGAAGTTTTAAGGATAGTTGACTTTTGCCATTTCACAAAAATTTCCCAACTTCTCCAATGCATATCTTGCTCAATTTTGATCATATGAACATGTTCTTGGACATTTTAGAAAGGTCTTGAAGCCCTATAACCAATACCTTTAGTCCCATGTCATTTTGATTTACCAATCTCAAGTTATGGTCTTTGACTTAAAATGCCTTTTTGTTGACTTTTGAAAATGACCTATAATGTTGAAATTGATAACTTTTTGTGAGAGCATTTCTTGGACTTGGAATGTGAAGATGAGTTGTAGGAAATGTCATCCCCTTCAAAATGAGCATTGGATGGGATTTTTCTGATGAACCATGAAAAAGTTATGCCTTGGTCAAGTTACAGTTGACTTTTCAACTGTCCAAAAATGGAAACTTTTGCATCTTGATGATTTTTGAGCCATTCTTGTGGAATCATGACCAAGAATTGATCAAATGATGATTGTGGCTTCAAAATAAGATGTTTACCAAATTTTTTGACCTTTGACTGTCAAATGACCATTTTGCCCCTACAGTTGATTATGAAGCAATTAGGGTTTTTGACTGTGCAACTTGATGCTGTGAGCCTTGAAACTTGGCATGTGGATGCTTGACAATGTGTATAGGCCTATGGGACTTGATTGAGCCCTTGAAAACCTCAACTTCCTTGCAAGAACCAAAACCCTAATTTTGACTGGCTTAGGAGGATGGTTTGACTGTGCAACCCTTGAGTAGACTTGAGCAAATTGAGATGATGCTTGTCAAAACTTTGAAGAATATGGGAGGGCAAATTTTGGGGTACAACAGGTATTTACAATATGAAAAACTGGGGGGAAAGGTAAAATAAAGAAAGCGATAAAAAGGTCCTACTTAGTCTATTACATACCAGTATACTGTTACATTATTATAAAAAAGCGAGAACAAAATAATGCGCGCGAAACGAATATTACGTCTAAAAGAAACCTAAGGAATGGCTAAGTAAAATATTTTTGTTTTTTAATTTATTTAAGAAAAAATAATTAAAATAATCCTAAACTCTATTTAGAAAATTAAATTAAGAAAAAAAGTTTAATTAATTATTTAGATTTTTATTATGAAAATCAAACCTAAATTAAATCCTAAGTTCTAATTTATTTTAAATTAAAGAAAATAGTTAAATATTTATTTAATTAATTTACAAAATTATTTCAATTAAATAAAGCTAAAACTAATATTTTTTATGACTGGTTTTTGTTATTAGTTAATTAAATGATTAATCAAGAAAACAAAAATAATGATAAAAGAAAAAAACTAAAACAAATAAAAGAATACAAATTGGGCCTGAGATGTCTAAAGCAAAATGGGGGTGGGAATTGCATTCACTGGGCCCAAAGCTGTGAAGCCCATGCTTGATTTTGGATTCCATGAGGACTGACCTTGAGGGTGCATGATGAGCCTGCAGATGAGATGCATTAGATCTGATCAGATGGATATCTGATGGTGTGGACGAATGGTGTACCATTTGTGCCTGGCCATGAATAGCACTGAATCTGTAGGAAACATGTTAGAAAAGGTAAAATATTGGACCTGGGACTCGAACCCAGATCCTCTCTCCCATGCACATGTTCCTTTTTTAATTGAGATGTATGATCATTCGTTTACGTAACCAAAACAATAATATTATATAAGAAAATTGGTCAGATATATTGGAAATGAAAAAAAAACGCATGCTAGTTTTGAATGGTTCAATGAAAGAGAGACACGATGGCTTGCCGGAGTCAACATTTCAGAGTTGCAGAGTAAAAATCCAAAACCATAAAACCTGCACAAAGAAAAATCAAGGCTTGAAATTAAGGCTATCCCCACTATTTCGCATGCTACGAGTTCAATGGTGGTGGCCGTTTGGCCTGAAAAGTCCTGCAACGTCATGTTCAAATCTTAACCGTTCTAGAACCTTAAAAATGGTAACTTGTGATCCATGGCCTTATCTTTACATGTAAAACATTAGAAAGCTTCCCAATGACTAAACAAACATGATTATGCGTTTCAAATCTGCTTAAAATGCATACACTAAAATATCAAAGATGCGAAATTTTACCCAAAATGAGTGGTTCAGGTTTCGTGCTTCCAGACATGGATTAACTTGGATAATGATTGAGATGATCTCCTGGTAATGTTAGGAGTTGAATGGTGTGGTTTTCTTGGGTTAATGATGCCTGCAACTTGAGTTTGGGTTTTGGAAACTTGGATAAAAATATGCAATTTTTCGTGGGACTTCCTCAGGCTGTCTAGGTGTACTTGAAGCTTGCCAATGACTTGTTTATATAGAGAGGAGTGAGGAGACAAAGAAGCAAGGGAAATAACAACCATGATTATGTTCTTTCAAAACCATGAATGCAAAATTTGTAACTTTGGCCAAAAACATGGAAACTTGTCCATTTTTTGAATTTGAATGTACTTGGACATGCTGTCCTTGTTGTACACGAAATGTAGGGCCCCTCCATGCATCAAACTAAGGCCAATCAATAATGGCCCATATAATTTGCATTAGTTTCAATTTTTTTGATTTTTAATTAAACAAAATTAATATAAAATGCAAATAAGATCAAGACTATGCAAAAAATGGTTTTAGGGGTCGTTAGACATGTCATGAACATGTTTATTCCCTAAAAATTAGGATCATTAGCTTGAAAAATGATTTGGCCCAAAGTTGACTCCATGCATTTTCTTGAAAATTACCCAACTTGTGCAAGCTATAACTTGCTCAATTTTCAACTCATGATGATGATCTTTAACTTTTTGGAAAGCCTAAGATGTCTAATTCAATCCTTATTTTGATCAATTTTGCATTTGAAGATGTTATCTTGATGTAAAAGGTCTTGGAAAAAGTGACTTTTGTTGACTTTCTAAAAATGACCTGTAATGTATGAGCTTGTATTTTTTAAATGGTGAATTTATTGGACTTGAGGGATGAAGAGAAGTTGTAGGGAATGAGATTCTCTTCAATGTGAGCTTTTTTTTGGGGGAAATGGATGAAGTATGTGAAAGTTATGCCTAGTAAATATTCAGTTGACTTTTCCTATAGAAACCCTAATTTAGCAATTTTTGACTTTTGATGAATTAGGAGCATTTCTTGAGGAATCATGATCAACCTTTGATAAAATGATGGATATCACTTCAAAATGTTGATGTTGACCAAAAATATTGAAGTTTGACTGTACATGGGCCACAATTGAATTTTGACCTAGTATAATTTATTTTCAAGCATTTGAGCAATTGATTGGGAAAACTTGTAGTGCAACACATGAAATTTGTCATGGACAATCTTGAAGGCATATTAGGACAATG
This sequence comes from Vicia faba, assembly GCA_948472305.1. Lineage (NCBI taxonomy): Eukaryota > Viridiplantae > Streptophyta > Magnoliopsida > Fabales > Fabaceae > Vicia > Vicia faba. Next base: position 623,080,005 of record OX451737.1, read on the forward strand.
GAAAACATTTGAGACCTTTTGAGCTCACACATCTTGATGAGAAGTGAAACCCTATTTAGAGGTTCATTGCTTAGGAGGAGAATTTGTCTGGTCAATTATTGGTCAACCTTGAGCAATTGAGGATCTCTAGGAGCATGTTTTGAGTAAAAATGGGAGGGCAAATTTTGGGGTACAACAACTTCCCCTGTTTAATCTTCCTTTCATGATCTGAAGGTGGAAGATGATTGAACACTAGAGTGCCCAGAAATTTGCACTCGCATAAAGTAATACTATTGGTTAATGATGTCGGGAATGGGCTTACAGATGCCATTTGGAAAAGATGACTAAGAGTCTTCGGAGACGGGCTTAAGGATGCCATCCAAAGCAGATGCTAATTTCACACATAGTCCCTTTGGGAGTCCCTGTTCCTGCTGCCTGGGGAGGAGTCCACTAGGCAATATGAGTTTATGTTGTTCTCCTGCTTGAGGAAAACTCTATGGGGAATAGAGTCTAAGAGATTCAGTTGTCCAAGGCTCTATTGAGGAGTTATCTCTGGTCTGGAGAGATGAAAGTTTGCCATATTCTGGTTGGAATCCAGGCTTCTAGTAATTTACTGGGGATAATGGAATTAACCATTATCAGGAAATGTACTAGAAAGAGCCTGTATAGGGCCGTTTCAGGACGAGTCCGTGTTAGACTGCATCTGGATACCGAGAAGGAACTCGTGTAAGATTGCTTCGTCTGGTCATGTAGATAGATTTCCTGTCTGGTTTCAGGTTTTAATCTACAATTAGCTTATTGACAAATAGTTGTCTTGTCTGGTTTCAGGTATTAATCTGGAATTTGAAAATTTGTCAACCGTCCACAGATAGTTGTCATGGCTTGTTACATGTATTAATTTGGAACTATGTTTTTGTTTGGTCGTTGAGATAGTTGTCCTGTCTAGTTTCCGGTATTAATCTCTGACTTAAGAAAGAAATATAGTTTTCCTGGCTTGTTATAGGTATTAATCTTCAATCTCTTCATGTATATAGTTATCCTGGCTTGTTACAGGTATTAATCCACAGCTGATCATCCATATATAGTTTTCCTGGCTGGTTTCAGGCATTAATCTAGAACTTGTTTTGCTGGTCACATAGATAGTTTCCCCGTCTGGTTACGGGCATTAATCTGTGGCCTGTTGTATTTGTTGGCAAACCCGTCTTGTTTCGGGAGTTCATACCACTTGGTTGTACATATAGTTTCCCCGTCTAGTTTCGAGCATTAATCTTTGACCTGCTATAAAGGTTGATAATGTTTGTCTGTATGTTAATTTAACCTGAAAAGGTAAAATCAATTTCATGCGATGTCATGATGTCTTAATTACATGATGCTCCAAAAATAAATGAGATAATGATATATGTATTTGTATGCACATGCCATGATGTATGAACATGTAATGCTATTGCGCAGTATCTTTGTCTGGGAAAATAAATCCCTGACAGCTGCTGAAGAGTACTAGGAAGCTGAATCTCGGACTGTTATTGGTGAGTGAAGAAAGTGATTCTTCAATTTCTGTTGGGGATAGTGAATGGAGATGGTTTTGTTGGCGATTCATTTTCTCTGTCGAGGATCTTCGAATTCTGTTTGAGAATGATTTTACCAAGGGGAAGAGCTTTGTTGAAAGATTTCACCAATTCAGAGAAATAAACTCTGCTGAGGGATGAATTTCCGTAGCTAGAGAAATATAATCTACTGGGGATAAGGCTTTATAAACTACTTGAGACTTACAAAACTTTCTTGCGGAAGGTGAACTTCATAAACTGCTTAGGGACTTTGTTGAAATCCTGTTGGAGAATCTTGAGATGCTTGGTGACTTCACTGAGAAATTTCCCTCAGATGTTAAAGTATAAGTTTGGAGATTGTTGCTCGGCCGGGGATATGAGAACCTGACACTTTTAGGCTGCATATTGGGAATGTGGCATAGACCTTGTAGTAGAACATCTCTACCTTTGTACCTGCTGGAGAAGGTATCTGTCGGGGAAGACATCAGCGGGGATCTTATGGATGGCCCTTAGATATTGTCTTGTTTCTTAAAGTCATTAGCAATTTTCTTTCTGTTTTTAGGTGTATATTTGTAAGCAGTAATCATATTCAAATGCATATGTTCAAAAATAATTACTGGACGTTTTTGCACACAAAACAGAAAAATAAAAACAGAAGTTTGCAACTTTTGAAGAAATAATTTTGTATTAACTTGAGTAAGCATTTTTTGTACAAGGAGACAAACATCCTAGTAAGAGAATGCCGTCATAAGAATACAAATTATACAAAAATAATATACGAAGAAAGACAACTATGTGAAATAATCCCATTAGGTTCCCATTCTGCTATTACCTTTATGTCCTTGAGCATCTAATCATTTTCGTTGCTTGTCTGAAGCTGATTGGATTGATTAGTACCGCTTTGAGCTTGATAGTTGATACTGAAGACTGGTTGTAAGGTGATCCAACGGGACATAGTTGTATGCTTTAAATCCCTAACTTTTTCCAGGACCGCCCTTTTGAGTTTTTAGTCTATCGGGATACCCCTTTTTGCCCAAGTCACCTTTTCAGGTTTTCGACTTGTCGGGTGTATAGATTTTTTATGTATATCCCTAATTTTTTCCTGAACCCTTTTGGTTCGTCGGGGTGCCCTAATTCTTGCCTAGGCCAGTCTACCTAGCGGGTATTTATTTATGCGTAGTATCTTTTAACTATGTTCGTGTTTATAGGGTGTGGAATGTCGTCACCGTCCATAATGGTTAGGATCATGGCTCCACCTGAGAATATGTTCTTGATTACAAATGGCCTTTTGTATGTGGGAGTCCATTTTCCCCTGGGATCACCTTGCGGCAGTATGATGCGCTTGATTACCAAGTCACCAGCATAATATACCTGACATCTGACCTTCTTGTTGAAAGCTTTGATCATACATTTTTGGTACATTTGACCATGGCAAATAGTCGCGGGACTCTTCTCGTCAATCAAGTTTAACTAGTCAAGTCGAGTCTGGACCCATTCGTCTTTATTCAAACATGCATCCTTCATGATTCTCAAGGAAGGGATTTGGACCTCAATGGGTAGGACATCTTCCATACCGTATACCAAAGAGAAAGGAGTTACCCCATGTTGATGTACACGTTATGGTACGGTAACCATGAAGAGAAAATGGTAACATCTCATGCCAATCTTTATTGTTAGACAATAGTTTGATTCTATAACCCTTAATTAGAGTTTTGATGATAACAAACACAAAGAAAAAACATGCACTCTAAAATTATGTTATTTTGTATACAGAAGTTCTGACCAAAGCAGCATCAGAAGTTAAGCTATAGAAGCTTTCACGCTGAGGTAATCAGAATTTATGCTGAAGAATGATGACTAGAACCTGCCTGAAGTGAAGAAAACTCTGATTCTGAACAGAAGGATCATATACAATCAGATCCTCACTTTTATAAGTCAACAATGTTCTGAAGCATTTGCAGCAGGCAAGATTGTAAGATTCTGAAGCGTTACTATTCAATCAAGACAACATCACATACAACAGCTTCATTCAGACAGGATCTTCTCAATATGGAAACTGCTTAAATGTCCATTATCATGCTTTATGTTGGACATGATTCCTTTTCCTATATAAACAAGCTAAGAGATCAAATTGAAAATGATTTTGGCTACACTACTGCAATACAATTCAAAATGCTGTAAGCTTACACACTTATTTCTACGCTCTAAATTGTGTAAAATATCACAGTTGTGATAACTGTTTTTGTAACGAAAAACAACCATACACAGAATTATTTTACCTTGATTAAGCCAGTTTTCCTTGAGATTCACCGGATTATGGTTATAACTCAAGAGGACTTTGACAGTTGTCAAAGTAGTGATTGTAATCAGTTTTTGATTAGTGGATTAAGTCCTCGTTGGAGAGAGGCGAAATCAGCTTGACGGGTGGACTGGAGTAGTTTGAGATCAAACGAACCAGGATAAAAATATTGTGTCTTTATGCATTTGATTTTAAGTTTTCAATTCAACCCCCCTTCTTGTGTTTTTCACTTCTTCAATTGGCATCAGAGCGCCTGGTTCTGAGTTAATACACTTAACTGTGTCAGTACAAGATCCAAGATTTAGAAAAACACTATGGTGGGACCAAGCCAAAGCATCAACAATGACTATCATGAAGACAAGGACAGAATCAGTGGCAAACCTCCAGTCTTTGATGGAGAAAATTTTGACTACTGGAAAGACAGAATTGAGAGCTTCTTTCTGGCCCATGATGCTGATCTATGGGACATGGTAATTGAGGGATACACACATCCAGTGGATGGAAGTGGTCAGAAGATAGACAGAAGAATGATGTCTGACCAGCAAAAACGTGATTTCAGAAACCATCATAAAGCCATAACGATACTCCTCAGTGCTATCTCATACTCAGAATATGAGAAAATCTCAAACAGAGAGACAACCAAAAACATGTTTGACTCTCTGAGAATGACGCATGAAGGCAACATACAAGTCAAAGAAACCAAGGCCCTTGCACTCATTCAGAAGTATGAGGCATTCAAGATGGAAGATAGTGAATCCATAGAAGCAATGTTCTCAAGATTCCAGATGCTTGTTGCTGGGCTGAAGGTTCTTGATAAAGGATATTCTACTGTTGATCACGTAAAGAAGATCATCAGAAGTCTAGTCAAGCAATGGAGGCTAATGGTCACAGCACTTAAGCTAGATAAAGCTCTCAACAAGATATCTCTGGAGGAACTTGTCAGCTCCCTCAGAAGTCACGAGATAGAGCTAGAAGAAGATGAGCCTCAAAAGCAAGGTAAGCCACTGGCATTAAATTCAAACAAAAAAATATGATTCTAAGGTTTTGCAGGCTATGGAAGAAACCTCTGATGGATCCTCATCAGAAGAAGATGAATTGTCTCTCCTCTCCAGAAGGGTGAATCAACTATGGAAGTAGAGACAAAGGAAATTCAGAAATCCTAGAAGATCAGAGAATCAAAATGAATCCTCCTCCAGATACAAAAAGTCTGTCTTCCTCTGGACATAGAAGATCTGAAGGCTCTTCAGGACACAGAAAGTCAAATAACAAGGACATCATCTGCTATGAGTGCAATGAGCAAGGGCACTACAAAAGTGACTGTCCAAGGCTTCAGAAGGAGAAGCCCAAAAAGAAGTTCTTCAAGGAGAAGATGAAAAGCCTCATGGCAACATGTGACGATTCAGACACTTTTGATGCTGACTCAGAGTCAGGTGATGAAAGAGCAAACATAGCTCTCATGGAAAACGTGTTAGAAGACAGTGAAGCTTCTGGTTCAGACTCAGAATCATACACTGACGAGGTATTCCCTGACTTCACTATTAATTTTACTAAGGCTGAACTTGCAGAAATTCTAAATGAAATTCTGGAAAGGTATCAGCAAATCAGAGTCAAATTCAAGAACCTGAAAAGGGATCTTGTCTCTGACTCTAAAAAGACTAAGAGTCTCAGATTAGAAAATTCTGAGTTAAAAGAAAAAGTTTCAAAATTAGAAAACGATTTGCAAAACTCTTAGAAGGAAATAATCTCAGAGACTCCCAGTAATGCTGATGAGATCATCAAAGAGTATGATCACAGCTTTCAGAAGTTTCTGGCTAAAAACATAGATAGAAGCAAGATGACTTCAATGATCTATGGAGTTAGCAGAAATATAAGAAAAGGGATAGGATATCAAGGTAAGGTATGTACACCTAAGAAAGTCAGGGACTTAGTCATAAAACGCACACCACTTAAATCACACTTCATATATGGGCACACACATGACCTAAAATACACCAGTAATGATTACTCTGTCAAACCAAAATTCAACCAGAATTTTGGTAAAACTAACAAACCAGGACCCAAGAAGATATGGGTACCTAAGGACAAAATTATATATGTAAAAGATATCTTTAGCAGCAAGGTTAAAACACCAGTCATGGTACCTGGACTCTGGATGCTCTCGATACATGACGGGAAGAAAGCATATGTTCCAAAGCCTGGAACTTAAACCTGGAGGCTTAGTGGGCTTTGGAGGAAACTAAAGAGGAAAGATCATTGGCTCTGGAACAGTAGGTAATGGAAATCTTCCCTCTATAAATAATGTTCTATTAGATGATGGATTAATGCATAACCTGTTATCCATAAGCCAATTAAGTGATAACGGATATGATATAATCTTTAATCAAAATTCATGCAAAGTTGTTAGTTAGAAAGATGGAACTATCCTTTTTAATGGAAAGAGGAAAAACAACATTTATAAGATAAAACTTTCTGAACTAAAAAGTCAGAATGTAAAATGTCTTCTCTCTGTTAACAACGAGCAATGGGTCTGGCACAGAAGATAGGGACATGTTAGTATGAGAAGAATATCTCAGATTAATAAACTCAATCTGGTCAGAGGACTTCCTAATTTGAAGTTCAGCTCAGATGCTCTATGTGAAGCATGTCAGAAAGGCAAATTTGCAAAACCTGCTTTTAAATCTAAAAATGTTGTTTCCACCTCTAAACCATTAGAACTTATGCACATAGACCTATTTAGACCAGTAAAAACTGCGTCTGTTAGTGGCAAGAAGTATGGGTTAGTGATCGTAGATGACTATCGCAGATGGACACGGGTAAAGTTCTTAAGACACAAGGACGAGTCATACTCTGTGTTTGTTGCATTCTGTAACCAAGTTCAGAATGAAAAGGATCTTAGAATTGTCAAAGTCAGAAGTGATCATGGTGGAGAATTTGAAAATAAAAATTTTGAATCATTTTTTAATGAAAAGGAATCTTGCATGACTTCTCTTGTCCTAGAACTCCCCAACAAAATGTAGTTGTAGAATGAAAGAATAGAACACTGCAAGAAATGGCAAAAACCATGATCAATGAGACTTACATTGCTAAGATCTTCTGGGCAGAAGAAATTAACACAACGTGTTACATTCAAAATAGAATCTCTTTAAGACCTATTCTGGAAAAGACTCCATATGAACTGTGGAGGAACATAAAGCCCAACATTTCTTATTTTCATCCTTTTGGATGCACTTGTTTCATTTTGAATACTAAAAATTATCTGAACAAGTTTGACTCTAAAGCACAAAAGTGTATTATGTTAGGATACTCTGAACGCTCAAGAGGGTACAGAGTATACAATACAGAAACACAGATTGTTGAAGAGTCAATCAGTGTTAGATTTGATGATAAGCTTGACCCTCAAAAGTCAAAGCATAATGAATTCTTTGTAGATATAGAAGTTGAATTCACAGGTACTGAAGACAACTCATCAGAAGTTCTCAACAGAGACGCTCAAACAACTTCAGAAAGAAATGTTACAAGCAATCCAACACCTTCTGTTGATCAACTCCAGAAAAGGTTTTCTAGAAGCAACATAGCTCACCCAGAAGATAAGATCCTGGGAAAGAAGGATGATCCAATCAGAACAAGATCAACATTCAGAAACTCTGAAGAATCCCTCATGGGACTGGTCTCTCTGATTGAACCAACAACAATTGATGAAGCTCTTCTGGACAATGATTGGATTCTGGCAATGCAGGAGGAATTAAATCAGTTCACCAGAAATGACGTATGGGATCTGGTTCCCAAACCAAAAGGATTTAACGTCATTGGAACAAAGTGGGTGTTCAGAAACAAACTGAACAAGCAAGGAGAAGTCATCAGAAACAAAGCACGACTGGTGGTACAAGGTTATAGTCACCAAGAGGGGATAGACTATACAGAAACCTTTGCTCCAATCGCCAGATTAGAATCTATCAGACTCTTAATCTCATTTGCTGTAAACAATGGCATCACTTTGTATCAGATGTATGTCAAAAGTGCATTCCTAAATGGCTACATAGATGAAGAGGTATATGTGCACCAACCCCCTGGGTTTGAGAATTCCAAACACCCAGAATATGTTTTCAAACTAAAGAAGTCACTTTATGGTCTGAAACAAGCTCCCAGAGCTTGGTATGAAAGACTAAGTAACTTCATGTTAGAAAAGGAATTCACTAGAGGGAAAGTGGACACAACCTTATTCTGTAAGACATTTAAGAATGACATTTTAGTGTGTCAGATTTATGTAGATGACATCATCTTTGGATCCATTAAACCCTCTATGGGAAGAGAGTTTGCTAAGTGCATGCAGGCAGAGTTTGATATGAGCTTAATGGGGGAACTCAAATTCTTTTTGGGTATTCATATAAACCAAACCTCAGAAGGAACTTACATTCATCAGAGAAAATATGTCAGAGAACTTCTGAAGAAATTTGATCTCTCAGAATGTAAGCCCTCAAAGACTCCAATGCCCCCCACGTGCATTCTGGAAAAGGAAGAGGTAAGTAAAAAGGTAGAACAGAAAATCTACAGAGGTATGATTGGCTCTCTCCTTTATCTGACGGCTTCAAGGCCTGATATTTTATTTAGTGTTTGCTTATGTGCTAGATTCCAATCAGATCCTAGAGAATCTCACTTAACAGCAGTTAAGCGAATTTTCAAGTATTTGAAAGGTACTACTAATATGGGTCTGTTTTATAGAAAATCCAATGAATACAACTTAGTAGGATACTGTGACGCTGATTTTTCTTGAACAGAGTAGAGCGTAAAAGCACTTTTGGAAGTTGCCAGTTTTTGGGAGACAATCTGATCTCATGGACCAGCAAGAGACAGTCTACAATAACATTGTCAACAGCAGAAGCTGAATACATAGCAGCTGCTGGATGTAGCACTCAAATGCTCTAGATGAAAAGTCAACTTGAAGACTTCTACATATTTGAGAGTAACATTCCTATCCTCTAATAACACTTCAGTTATATGTCTTAGTAAGAATCCTATTTTGCATTCTAGGGATAAGCATATAGAAATAAAACATCACTTTATTAGGGACTATATTCAGAAATAAATTCTTACCATAAAATTTATTGACACAGACCATCAATGGGCTAATGTATTTACAAAGCCTCTTTCTGAAGATAGATTCAATTTCATTCTTAAACATCTCAGTATGAAGTTATGCCCAGAATAAAATGTTTTATTTGCATATCTTAACCCTCAGAACTTTATTGTTTTCTGTGAACATCTGATCAACTTGTCTTCTGAAGTTAGAAGTAAAGTTGCTTCAGAACCTATCTATGAATATATGAACGTTTCATTTCAAGGATAGAGGCGTGCAGTTCACATCATCAAACATATGTCATCCTCTCACAAGCTACCTTCTGAGGCTGAACACGCGTTCAAATTCTGAAGTGTCCAAGGCTCTGATTGGATGCATTGAGACACTTGTCAGTGGTAACTGTTCAATATCTTTCTAAATCCCCTAATCTCAGGTCTCATTAATGCATATAATCATCACTTATTTTCTTGCTCACTGTTTACGTTTTCGAAAAACCTATATAAACTCAACTTACTATTTCATTCATTCACATTTTACTCTCTTCTATATTCTCTCTTGTTTCAAGTTTCATTTTCAAAAACCCTTTCCATTTTCTTCAAAGAACCTGCGTGAACAATGGCATCATCATCAAGTCTCAAGAATCTCAGTGCTCATGAATCTTCATCAATGGAACAATATGAAGAACCCATTAGAACGCTTCTCACTCCTGTTTACAACCTGGAAGTTCTCTCTGAGTTGATCATTGATTTTGAAAGTTTACAAGAAAATGGGTTTAATCTCTATGAAGACGTAACTGCACAGGGTTGGAACATATATTTTGATCGTCTGTTGGGTCCAACGTTTCCCATTCTAGTCAAAGAGTTCTGGATTCATGCTACCTCATTCAACCACTAAGTTATATCGTATGTTATGGGAAAGAAGATAATGATAACAGAAGATTTAATTGGGAAACTCATTGGATGCAATGGTGGTGGAGTCAGATGCATTGATATGGCTAATAGATGCTTTGACCTAAAATCTATTGCCAAGGAAATCTACACGTCTGGACAGCCATCCAGCAAGATCAGAGACTTGAAAGATCATCACATAATCTGGGCTAGAATAATTATGGACTGTATCAATCACGGGAAGCCTACAATCTCTCTTGATTACATCAATATTGATCAGTAGTTTCTGATTTACTTCATTGCAAAGAAGACCAAGATAAACCTTCCACACTTGCTCTTCAACCATCTCAGAAAAAGTGTGAAAGAGATAAGAGAAGAAGAAAGAACTAAGAGGGATTGGATTCCTCTAGGAATACTGATTTCAGACATTCTAACAGAAAACAGGCTGATAGAACATTTGACAGAGGCTCAAGAAATAAGCACTCTGGAAGCAACCGCTGGGAAACCTTTAAACATCAAGAATCTGAAGAAAATGAAGATTATTGAGAACATTAAGAGGGAACCAACTATTGCTTCTCATGAGGCCATCACTTCGAGGAGAATCCCTCTGAAGGATTTTCCACTATTTTTTGAGATAGATGCTTCCCCAGAAATCATAGTCAGATACCTTGAAGCTTGCAAGGCTGATGGGACTATTCCAGAATTCAACATCCAAGATCTGCACAAGCCAGCTCCAGAGGTTATGCTAAAGAAATCCAAAAGGAGGAAAGAAACAGGAGAAGGATCCTCTCAGAAGGCCCCTAAAGTTGCGAAAAAGAAAGGTAACCTATCTTCTGTTTCTGTTATAGAATCAATAGTTGTTCCAACATCTGAAACCATTCCCACTCAACCAATATAAAATCCTTCACCCCAAACATTTGAGGATTTTGACATAGAATTTGACCCATCTGTTACTCTTGGAAACTTTTTGAATGAACCTCACTCCCCAAATCAAAATCCAAATCCGGAACATCATCAACCAGAACTTGCCAAAGTTCTATCTGACATTGAACTGTTTGATTCAGACTTTTCCTCTCCAAAACCAGAAAATCCAAACTCTCAACAACAACCAGAAAATCAACAACCATACTCTCCTCAACCAGAACATCTGAACCTTAACTCACCACAACCAGAAAATATGAACTCTCTCTCTCTCTCTCTCCACCTTTTGAAAACCCATCTTATGAAATTCCTGAACCAGAAACTCAACATTCTACCACAAACCAATTTGAAGACTCTCCTTCAGGTTCTAATACCACTATCCCAATCCCTAGAATAACAGAACCTCTTATGGTTCGCTTACCTCTCACTATTCATGATATTCCATAAACCCCTTCACCATATAAATCTACACCACCAAACACCCCTAACACACCAATTCTAATTCCTGACTCTCCCACTCCTTCACCCATCAACCATCCAGCTGACAACCTCAAACTTGTCATTGATCCACTAGTGTTGGACCGACTAGCTTCCACCTCAAACAAAATTGCCATTCCCAAACCTAAACCAACCGCAACTAAATCAGATGTTGATAAGAGTTTGTTGATTTTTGAAACAGAAATGCAGGAATGGATCAATTCTTTGAAGCAAGCAAGCCTAGAGATTTCTAATCCTGCTGCTTCTGATTCTCTGTGGGAAAGATTCAGAAAATGGCTCAACTCTGAAACTCTGAAGCTGAAAGAATTGGGCTATGAGAGGGCTCAACAGAACTTCAGTGATCAACTGAAAGCCTTCCAAGATCAAGTTCTGAGCCAATGGTGCAAGAAAGAAATTCTTCCGCTAGATAATACTCCCTAGAAAGAGAACCATCCTTTAGAAGTTGCTGAACCAGATTCTGATAGTCTCTCTCTGACTACTGCTCCAGAAAACATGATTGCAGCAGAAGAAGTAGTTCAATCAGAAGAGGCTGCAGAATGTTCTGAACAACATGCAACCCTTGAAGAGACACCAGCTTCGTCTCTAGTCATGCAAACTCTGGAAGAGTTGAGGAAAGAGAATGCCTTAATCCATGCCAGACTAGATAAGCAAGAGGATACAAACAAAGAGATCAAGGGTATTCTGGATAAACAAGAAGATACTACAAAAGAAATCAAAGACATTCTGGGAAAGCAGGAAGAGTCAAGCACTCAGATCAAGAGCTTGTTCAAAGTGTTGTTCACACGTCTTCCCCCTCCTTCTTAGATTTTCTTTAAAACTGTTTATCTATAATTTTTATCTTTACCTCCTTGTTTCTGAAACTTGTCATTGCATTCTGTTTTCAATATAATCCATCCTTTTTGACTCTGATTATATTGCTTTTTGATACTTGACAAAAAGGGGGAGAAAGTAAGATATTTTCAATAACAGTATACCGGGACAAAGTCTCAAACATTCTGAATATTTTAACCTCTAATTTTTGAAAAGTTTGAACATGAACACATTTTGATAAGAACATAAGGAGATGCATCAAAAGCTCTGACGAGAAGGAACTTCAGGGAAGTAATCAACTCAGGGGGAGTCTCTCTTAAGCTTTTTTAATCTCTATTTTTCATTGAAAATTCTAGTTTTTGTCATCATCAAAAAGGGAGAGATTGTTAGAAGATAGTTTGATTCTACAACCCTTAATTAGAGTTTTGATGATAACAAACACAAAGAACAAATATGCACTCTAAAATTATGTTATTTTGTATACAAAAGTTCTGACCAAAGCAGCATTAAAAGTTAAGCTATAGAAGCTTTCACGCTGAGGTAATCAGAATTTGCGCTGAAGAATAATGACCAGAACCTGCGCTGAAGTGAAGAAAACTCTGATTCTAAACAGATGGATCATATACAATCAGATCTTCACTTCTCTAAGTCATCAATGTTCGGAAGCATTTGCAGCAGGCAAGATTGTAAGATTCTGAAGTGTTACTATTTAATCAAGACAACATCACATACAACGACTTCATTCAGACAGGATCTTCTCAATATGGAAACTGCTTAAATGTCCATTATCATGCTTTATGTTGGACAGGATTCCTTTCCTATATAAACAAGCTAACTAATCAGATCGAAAACGATTTTTGCTACACTACTGCAATACAATTCAAAACGCTGCAAGCTTACACACTTATTTCTACGCTCTAAATTGTGTAAAATATCACAGTTGTGATAACTGTTTTTGTAATGAAAAACAACCATACACATAATTATTTTACCTTGATTAAGCCAGTTTTTCCTTGAGATTGACTGGATTGTGGTTATAACTCAAGAGGACTTTGACAGTTGTCAAAGTAGTGATTGTAATCAGTTTTTGATTAGTGGATTAAGTCCTCGTTGGAGAGAGACAAAATCACCTTGACGGGTGGACTGGAGTAGTTTGAGATCAAACGAACCAGGATAAAAATATTGTGTCTTTGTGCATTTGATTTTAAGTTTTCAATTCAACCCCACCTTCTTGTGTTTTTCACTTCTTCATTTATATATCACCATCATCTTCTGTATGATTCTCTTGATGTTTTTGTTAGCAGCTTCAACAACGCCATTCATCTTCGGTCGGTAGGGAGAAGAGTTATGATGCTGAATCTTGAATTGCGTGCAAAGCTCAATTATCATGGTGTTGTTGAGATTGGTACCATTATCTATAATTATACTTTTCGGAATACCGTATCGACAAATAAGGTTGTGTCTGATTAAACGAGCCACAATGTTCTTGGTAACAGAAGCGAATGAAGTTGTCTCGACCCACTTCATGAAGTAATCAATGGCAACCAGGATGAAGCGGTGTCCATTAGAAGTCGTAGGTCTGATTTCCCCAATCATGTTGCCCCACATTACCAATGGCCAAGAAGCAGTCAAGACGTTTAGAGGAACTGGAGGCACATGTATCTTGTCAGCATAGATCTAGCATTTGTGACAAGTCCGTGAATGCTGATAACAATCTGTTTCCATGGTGGACCAGTAGTATCTTTCCCGTAGGATCTTTTTAGCCATTGAATGTCCACTGGAATGAGTGCCAAAGGTACCTTCGTGTAAGTTAGCCATAATCCTTTTTGCCTCACTCTTGTGTACACAACGAAGAAAGGTAGAGTCATGATTGCGCTTGTAGAGGATCCCGTTACTGGGGAAGAACTTGGCAGAGAACCTTCTTAAGAACTTCTTATCATTAATTGAAGCTCCTTTGCGATATTCTTGGCTTTCGAGATATCTTTTGACTTCATGGAACCAAGGCTTGTCCAATACATCTTCAGTAACAATCTCGTGACAGTATGGTGGCTCGTCCATCCTCTCAATGGTGATATGAGGAGCCTCACTATCCCACCTGACCTTGAACATGGATGACATCGTAGCTAGCGTGTCCACTAGTTGATTTTCTTCTCGTGGAAAATGCTCTAAAGTAATTTCTTCAAAGTATGTGATTAGTGTCAACACATGTTCTTTGTACGGGATGAGATTAGGGTGCTTTGTTTCCCATTCTCCTTTGATCTGGCTGATTACTAAAGTCGATTCTTCGAATACACTTAAGAATCTGATCCTTAAATCGATTGCAGCTTTGAGACCCATGATACATGCTTCATACTCAGCCATATTGTTGGTACAGTTGAAACATATCCTAGCAGTGAAAGGAGTATGACAGACTTCAGGAGATATGATCACGACACCTATTACATTGCCAAGAGCGTTGGAAGCCCCTTCAAAAACCATAGTCCATCGAGATCCTTTTTCAGGTCCTTCATTCGTTCCAGGTGCTTCACAATCGGTTACTAGCATGATGTTCTCATCCGAGAACTCAACATTCATGGATTGGTAGTCATCCATAACTTGATGTGCCAAATGATCAACTAGTATACTTCCCTTAATTTCTTTATGTGTTATGTATTGAATTTCGTATTCGGTCAGGATCATTTTCCATCTTTCTATTCTTCTGGAGAGAGCGGGCTTCTCAAATATGTACTTGATAGGACCCATCTAGATATCAACAAAGTAGTGTGGGTAAACATATACTTTCTCAATCGGTGAGCAACCCATGCCAAAGCACAACAAGTTTTCTCGAACAGTGAGTATCTTATTTCACAGTCGGTAAACTTTTTGCTAAGGTAGTATATCACATGCTCTTTTCGACCAGACTCATTATACTTCCCCAACACACAGCCTTTTGAGTTCTCTAATATCCTTAAGTACATTATCAGAGGTCTTCCTTCAACTGGAGGCATCAAAATTGAAGGCTCTTAAAGGTATTCCTTGATTTTGTCAAAGGCGTTCTGGAAATCATCATTCCACTTCACTGCTTGATCTTTCTTCAATAATTTGAAGATTGGCTCACAAGTAGCGGTCAGATGTGAAATGAATATAGTTGTGTAGTTTAAGCTCCCAAGAATCCTCTAACTTCCTTCTCAGTGTGAGGAATTGGCATTTCTTGTATAGATTTTACCTTTGCAGGATCCACTTTAAAGCCTTTGCCACTGACTACGAAACCTAAGAGCTTACCGGATCTTACTCCGAAAGTGCACTTATTCGGGTTTAGCCTTAGTTTGTATTCCTTCAGCCTGTCAAATAGTTTATGTAAGTGATCAAGGTGTTCCTCCTCAGTTTAAGACCTGGCTATCATATCATCCACGTAGACCTCTATCTCGTGATGGATCATATCATGAAACAAAGCTACCATGGCCCGTTGATAGGTTGCCCCAGCATTCTTCAACCCAAATTTCATAACCTTGTAACAGAAAGTGCCCTACTGTGTGATGAAGGTTGTCTTCTCTATGTCCTCAGGTACCATATTAATCTGATTATACCCGGAGAAACCATCCATGAAGGAGAATACTTTATGTTGTGCGATGTTGTCAACCAGAACATCAATGTGGGGAAGCGGAAAGTCATCCTTGGGGCTTGCCCTGTTCAAGTCTCTGTAATCCACACACATAAGTACCTTATCGTCCTTCTTAGGCACTGGAACAACATTAGCGACCCATTGTGGATTGGATGTGACAGCTAAGAAACCGGCATTGAACTGTTTCATGACTTCAGCCTTGATCTTTTCTGACATGTCTGACCGCATACGAAGAACCTTCTATTTCACTGGAGGGTAATACTCTTTTGTAGGTAGGCGATGAACCACAATATCAGTGTCAAGACCCAACATGTATTTATATGACTAGGAAAAAACCTCAACATAGTCATGTAGCATCTGTATTAACCGTTGTTTGACACTGTTGTACCCCAAAATTTTCTCTCTCATATCTCGAAGGATCACCCTGGACCCTCAGGTTTTTTCCCATCCAATTTTAAGCCTTGACTTACAAATTTTCCAAGAAAGTCATTCACAAGGGCAAAATGGTCATTTGCACACTAAAAAGTCAAACTTTGACATTTGGATCAAAAAATCAAGTTCCAAGAATCGTATTTCATCAAAGCATGAAGTTTGTTTCATCAAGAAATTCAAAAGTCAAAATAACTTTGGAAAAGTTAAAATTCTAAATACTTAGAATTTTCCTAAGTGTTTAAGAAATATGACAAATTCAGAACTTCTGCTCAGATTATCACCATGATGCAAGCTGATTCTGGAAGAACTTCTGACACAAAAGTTATAGATTTCAATAAGATCTAAAACATTACAGAACAAAACTTCTCCTAGAAATGTTGGGATTTCAAGTCAAGTCCTCAAAGACACGTCCCTGAAACTGAAGCATTCAGCAAATTCTGGACACTTTCAAGACAGAGTTTGGTCAGAACTTCTGGGCCAGTTTTCACAAAGATTCAGTCAGAGTTTGAAAGGGTAATTCAAAGAATATTTACAAAGCGTGTTGCGAGCTCCCTGGAAAGTCTGAGAGCTCCTTCAGAACATGTCGGAGCAAGGAGATACAAAGGTTAGAAGTTGGATGTCTATTCTAAGTCAAGCTGAAGCTGAACTTCTGATTCAGAATTCAGAAATGATGCAGAATCTCACGTTGCAGGATTTCTAGTTTGATCAATATCATCATCATTTAATGTTCACAATCACTTTTGGGTCTTTGTTCAAAGGATTTCCTCATTTGTGGCATAGAAGTACCATTACTGTCTTGGAAAAGCAAACTCTTGTACAAGAGTGTGTTTGGCCCATGCGTTGCTTTTACTTTTGAGGTTACCTTTCCTTAATTCCTGCTTACAATTCCATCTTAGGCGCTTCTAAAGCTGCTAACCACCATACTTGCTTCAAGAACAAGGCAACACCCTAGCATGTGATGGTTGTACTCTCCAAGCTACATGATCTTTGCCTATAAATTGAAAGCCATTGGCAACTGTAAAAGGGTCGGGAAATTTGAGAAAAGAAAAAGCCTTGAACCCCTGCTAGAATTCCAAGAGTCCAAAATTGCAAACACAAAAATACAAAACCTGTTAGCTTTTGATTCTTGCATTCAGACTCCATTTTTCCTCAAGTGTTTCTTGACCAAGTCATCCATATGGTTTTTGATATACATTTAGAAGCCATTATAACTTCTATAGTCAAACTGTAACACACTCTCCATCTTATCCCTCTCAAAGAAGTCAAAACTTTGTCCCTTGACTGTTCCAGAATCTTCTAACCATTTGTAGCCCAAGTTGAAATTTTCCAGCCTGCTGAACACGTGAGGAAGTTTTTTAGAACATCACAAGCGGTTAGAACTAGACTCCAGCTCACAAATTATTTTCCAACTATAAGGTAAGCTTCTGCTGACTCTCATCATATTACATAGGCATTGTCAGCCTTGAATGTTAAAAATACAATGTAGACATCCTGATTCTGATGATGTACATATTCTGAGGTTTCATGCATTTGCTTGCCTATGTAGGGAGAATTTCAATCCATAACTTCTTGAAGACATTAGGAATCAGAATTAGGATTAGAAAATTCTTGCTTGCTTCTGATTTTTGGTTCTGATATCTCTTGTTTCTGAAACATTATGAAACTTGCCATAACTATTATATGCACATCTTCTGTTTTGTTGAGAAATGACTGAGTTGGAGATGTTCTGACTAGCATGGAGAAGGAGACGAAGTTCTGCCAGTGGCATCAGAACTTCTGAAATCTTCTTTGTTCCCAGCGGACCCAGAACTTCTGACTTTATCTATTTCTACTAATATGATTTATGTTTTTGCAGCACGCCAGAGTCAGAACTTCTGATCTCTTTTAGTTTAGTAATGCACCGATTCTATTTTATTTTTTCCTTACTATTTTTGCTATCACTTCTATTTTCACTAATCAAAAACACCAAAAACATTTTACATTTTACATGATTTATTTTATTTCTTAAAACAAAAAGATCAAAAATATTTTCTTAAACAAAACTTATTTCTTTTCTTAAACAAAACAAGTCCATTTCACATTTTCTTGTACATTCTTATCCCTTAAATATGGTTGTAATAGTAACTTAGGATTTAATTTTATTTGCAATCCCCATTTGTAAATTTGTACACCCCATCCCCCTAATGTTTGTAATAACGTAGGGTATTTACTTTCCGCATCTTTTTTTTTTGCTTTCATATATTGCTAGTAATTAGGGTGTGTATGGGAAGACATGAAATCAACAAATAGAGAATCCCAATCAAGACAAAAATATATGCAATCAAACACACTTTGAACATATACACACCTTAGGGTAATGTCACTTGTTTCCTATTGGAAAAAATAGTCATGTCCCTCGAACATGGGCGTTTTAGCAAAGACCCTCGATAAAAGATCGTAGTCCCTCGATGACCCTCGATGTTGCCTTCGGTAAATGATCTTGTCCCTAAACGACATTACTAAAACATCCATAGGTTTCCTTCTATGACTATACGATGAACCACGCCCTTCCCTTCACATCCAACGATGAGGCTTCTCACCAAATCAATGGTAAGATAGCAACACCTAAAGGAGGAGGAAAAGAGCATCTAAAGACCTTTTGAGTAGGTAGATTCGCTCCTAGTTGCTTGCTTGCTCACAACAAAAACATCCTATACACCGACACTCTAACTTTGAAACATTTTCAAAAGACAACACTTTGTATGCATTATTATAGAGACGAGAATCATTACGAAGACACCTTTCAAAAAAACACATCTCACAAACACCTTTTTTGAACTATCTTCGTAACAAACACTTTGTATGTGTTCTTTTATAAACGAGAATCATTACAAAGTTACATTTTCAAAATACTTTCAAAAAACCACATCACAAGCACATTCAAACAAAAGCAAGTGATTTAGCAAGCAACTAAGAGCCCATGGAAAACCATGGATGAAAAGGGTGCTAATACCTTCCCTTTTCATAATCTACCCCCCGAACTCAAGAAATAATCTCAAAGGTCTTTCCTGTGCTTTTTCACATTTCCTTTTGGATAAAAGAAAAGTCGGTGGCGACTCTAGCTAACATCAACATTTACGATCAAACACAAAACCCTCAAGTCAGTTCTCCCACCGTATCACAGAACTGGCGACTCTGCTGGGGGAAATTCTAAAAGTGGGGTTACCTTAGGGTTAGATCACATTTACTTGCTTTCATGGTTTGGCTTATATGCTTTACATTATGCTTCTTTGTTTGGGTTTGAATCCTCTACCCGGATTTGGGATACCTTATAGGTAAGTTGCAATATATTGTGGAAACTGTGCGGGGTATACCGACATGGTCTAAGCAATAGCTACATTAGTGCGACATATTTGTGGGTGCCGGTAGCCCTTGAGTTAATCAAGGAGAATACGGAGCCGCTGAGTGATGTCATGAAGCACTAATGAACTTTTAGAACCTTTACTCGACCAACTTGGCCTTTAGGACGTAGTGAGATGACTGACTTTAGTGCAGTCCGAAGTTGGTAGATACTCAATACTACACTCATTGAGGTTTGGTTTCTTGGGATATTTCGGTCGCCATTAAAGAGGCTCATGCTGAAACAATGACCAAGGAAACAAACCAGTGATATTGAGCTCCTTAGAACCCGATTACTATTACTAGGACAGGTTTGATCTAACTAAACCTCAAGAGGGTACTTACCTATAAGACTCCATGCAAGCCTAAACCTAAGGACTTGCCTGTTTTGTGTGTATATGATTATTTGTATATAAACTTGCTTACTTTGCATACTTGTACATAACATGATGACATCATACCATAGCATTTTAAATAAAATTGAACCATAGCATTTCAAGGATCTCAAGGGTCTTTGATACAGGGTCACGTTTAACCAAACGTCTATCAGGGAGCAAGAGGATTTATTTTCCTTTAACCAAACTCCGTCAAGGATCAAGTACAACAAACTTGAGTCAAAGGCTACAACCCACTCTACATCATGAGCTTAATTCTCGTGGAAGGACATCCACCGATACAAAGTTCTCCTATAAAAATTGTAAGTGACTACTAACCCCACGAGATCCTTGAAAACATGCATCCACATATCATGCATCATATCATGACAGGTTTCTCCCATACATGTCTCCTTATCCTCCTGTTGTTTATTTCAGTAAGATGGATATGGAACAAACGGTGAAAGACATCCAGGCTTAAAACGCCCAACTTCATGAGATGTTCTTGAATCTGTCCAAGGGACAAGAAGAGGTGAAAGCTCTCCTCACTAGGGGCATGATCATGGGAAATCCTGGGGACGAAGGAGATGACCAGTTGGAAAGGCTACGAACTGAAATAGCTATAATGAAGGTCCAAATGATGGGACAACTGGTGGGCCAGATGGCTCTTATCCAAAATCTGGCTCAAGGACATGGAGAGCTGAAAGTTCTTGTCAATCAACTTCGTCAAGACGGTTGCAACCGTATGGGGCAAAAAAACAGGATTGGAAATCAAGTCACTACTAAGCCTCCCATGAGACAAGAGGCCGAAAGACCTTCCCAATTTGCTACTACCTCACGGGTCCAACAACAACCTCGCCAACAACAACAAAAGAATTAGCGCAAGGAAGTCACACCTAAGAGACAATTTACCAGGATTGACATGTCACTAGCTCAGGTACTACAACACATGTTGAAGACAAAGCTAATTACATTAAAGGCTCCTCCCGAGAATCCTAACACTACTGCTCCTGGTTACCCTCCCAAAGAGAGGTGTGCTTACTATTCTGATAGTTCCGGGCACGACACGAACAATTGTTGGGCTCTGAAGAACATGATTCAAGACCTAATTGACGAAGGAGTGTTGGAGTTTACACAAGACGATCAATTGGAACTCTTCTATCACCCCTCAAGGGCATCCACATGAAGCAATGATCTGGGCGAGGTAATTTTCTGTTCATTGGAATTTTCAATTATAATCTCTTTTGTTGTTTAAACAATTATCTATTAATGTCAAACTTTGTTTCATTAATGCATTGCATATGTTTTTCTTGAATCCATCCATTCGTTTTCATTACATTTAAACTATGCTTTTTACTCACTTTATGACATTCAACTCTTGCTAAAAGTTACAAGCCTTTAGAGGGAGGATGACGAAAACAATACCATAATCTCATACAGTATGCTTTTGGAAAGACCTTGCTGATGATGTACAGGCGTTCTTTCAAATCCTAAACACTGGAGTTATAAGGAAGATAATCCCTAGTCAAACCCTTTGAGCCAAAGAAGTAGAAGTTTTCTTTTTCAAATTGAAACCTTTAATCAAAACCTGGGGTAGGGTAGTCTCTCAGTTAATTCAAATGCGCGTTTAGCCACAAACTCTCATCTCGTAATACAACGAATGACATCAAAAACATTCCTCTGGAATCAAAAGACAGTGATGGTTCCCTATTGCATAGGCAATAATTATCCCTCAAAAGAAAATCCCACTAAGTCAAAACCTACAAAGGAGACTTAATAAAAAAATTGGCGCATCCCGTTGACGTAATCTCAAAACAGGAACAATCAGGAAAAAATCAGGGATGGCAAATCAAAAAAAGAGTCACTACAATTCCTCAACAACATGAAAAATGTTGCAAAAATGACTGCCTTCCGATAAACTAAACGTGTTCGAACCATCACCAAAACGTCATTCCAGACTCAATTGGAGTTCGAACACACAATTAACTGAGTTTAGAACTGAAGAACATCACGAAGAACGGGTGGATATAAATACACATTGAGCCTTTATCCTTTGTTTCTTAAACCGTGAACCAAGTCACATTACAACCCTTCAAAAGTCCTAGTTGAAGCATGGGTTAGTTCGAAAGCATACTGTTACAAAAGGTATCCTGACTCCTGTAGAGCTTTACTCTAAATCCAGAGTTGAATTTTTCTTACAAAATTTCTTTATTTGCTAAAACGAATTTTCAAAAATTTCAAGACAAACATAAACTTTGTATTACTTGAATATCACTGTTTGCATATGGATATTTGTTTGACAGCGGAGAAATTCACACAACGAATATCTAGTGAACGAAAGCTCTCTCAATCACTTCAAGTGGGATGACACTTCCAATGACAAATCTCCTATCAACAAGGAGGCGTGACATGTCACTTATCCAAGCACACCTGGGACAATCCAGTCAAGATTCCAAGAAATCTCTCGAGAAGTACAAAATAACTAGGGGCAGGTCTCCATCTCCATTACTTGGGGCATTGAACGCTAATCTCAGCAAAGGGTTACGTACAGTCAAACAAATCCTGGCAGTGCCACAAACACTCGCTACTAGGGGCAGTGACAAATCTCCCCAAAATCCTTCTCATAGGATGAGTCCCCAGCCAGATTTTCAATCTCTGAAAACCTCTGCCCAACTGAGTCGAATCCTCGGGGATTTCTGCTAGTGAAGTCGCCGCCTCTCCAACAGAATGAGCAATAGGGTTTATTTCCCCAACAAATGGCAGGACTCCCCATCTTGAGTTTTCCTCTCCGACTACTACAAATAAGAGGACCACAACTCCTCTTCCCCAAAAGAATACTCTATAGTTCCCGGCAAAACACTGTGAAGCCTGGATTTCGACCAGATAACAATATAAGGTGTTGCGAAGCCTGGATTTTGACTAGATAGTAGTTCCCTTCTCCAAAAATACTATGAAGCCTGGATTTCGACCAGATAACAGTATAAGGTGTTGCGAAGCCTGGATTTCGATCAGATAGTAGTTCCCTTCTCCAAAAACACTATGAAGCCTAGATTTCGACCAAATAATAGTATAAGGTGCTGTGAAGCCTGGATTTCAACCAGGTAGTAGTTCCCTTCTCCAAAAACACTATGAAGCTTGGATTTTGACCAGATAACAGTATAAGATATTGCGAAACCTAGATTTCGACCAGATAGTAGTTCCCTTCTCCAAAAACGCTATGAAGCTTGGATTTCAACCAGATAATAGTATAAGGTGATGTGAAGCCTGGATTTCGACCAGATAGTAGTTCACTTCTCCAAAAAACATTGTGAAGCCTGGATTTCGACCAGATAACAGTATAAGGTGTTGTGAAGCCTGGATTTCGACCAGATAGTAGTTCCCTTCTCCAAAAACACTGTGAAGCCTGGATTTTGATCAGATAATAGTATAAGGTGCTGGGAAGCCTGGATTTAGACCAGATAGTATTTCCCTTCTCCAAAAACACTATGAAGCCTGGATTTCAACCAGATAACAGTATAAGGTGCCGCAAAGCCTAGATTTCAACCAGATAGTAGTTCACTTCTCCAAAAAACACTATGAAGCCTGGAATTTGACAAGATAATAGTATAAGGTGTTGGGAAGCCTGGATTTCGACTAGATAGTAGTTCCCTTCTCCAAAAACACCGTGAAGCCTGAATTTTGACCATATAACAGTATAAGGTGCTGCGAAGCCTGGATTTCGACCAGGTAGTAGCTCACTTCTCCATAAAACACTATGAAGCCTGGATTTCGACTAGATAACAGTATAAGGTGCTTGAAAGCATGGATTTCGACCAGATAGTAGTTCCCTTCTCCAAAAACACTGTGAAGCCTGGATTTCAACTAGATAACATTATAAGATGTTGTGAAGCCTGGATTTCGACCAGATAGTAGTTCCCTTCTCCAAAAACACTGAAGCCTGGATTTTGACCAGATAACAGTATAAGGTGCTGTGAAGCCTGGATTTTGACCAGATAGTAGTTCACTTCTCCGAAAAACACTGTGAAGCCTGGATTTCAACCAGATAACAGTATAAGGTGCTGCGAAGCCTAGATTTCGACCAGATAGTAGTTCCCTTCTCCAAAGACACTATGAAGCCTGGATGTTGACTAGATAACAATATAAGGTGTTGTGAATCCTAGAATTCGACCAGATAGTAGTTAACTTCCTCAAACGACAAAACATGAATCCTCGATGGAAACATTCCAAGCAAAGTTTGAAGACACACCTACTCCTCAACAACAATCCAGGATTTAATAAGTCCCTAACACTTGTCAAGGATTTATTTTCCAAGACAAAATTATATTTCAACAACATTCATAGCATATGCATGGAAAATACATATAACACAAATCTCATTATTACGCAATGCATACATCATGACATTGCATACAACTAACTCTTTACCTTTTCAGGAAAGATCAATCAACAGATAAAGTTCATCATCCTGTTGAGGTAGTTATCATCCAAGATTCCTTCATCATCTGGCTGAGGTGGTAATCATCTAAGATTCCTTCATCATCCTGCTGAGTTTTCAGAAGCAGTTCAGATACGCTCTAGATATGGATGCCATCCTGATACTCATTCAGATTCAGTTTTCAAATACAGTCCAGATACAATCACTTTTGGATGACATCTATAAGCCCATCTCTGACGGTTCCCAATCATTCCTCCAGGTGGCATCTATAAGCCCATTCACAATTCATCTTCGAGTGCAAATTTTTGGGCACTCTAGTGTTCAATCATCTTCCACCTTCAAGTCACGAATGGCGGACCCGCCAATCTAACTCTTCAAGTATAAGAAGATTGAACAGGGGCAACTGTTGTACCCCAAAATTTTCCCTCTCATTTCTCGAAGGATCACCCTGGACCCTCAGGTTTTTTCCCAACCTATTTTAAGCCTTGAATTACAAAATTGCCAAGAAAGTCATTCACAAGGGAAAAATGGTCATTTTCACACTAAAAAGTCAAACTTTGACTTTTGGATCAAAAAAATCAAGTTCCAAGAATCATATTTCATCAAAGCATGAAGTTTTTTTCATCAAGAAATTCAAAAGTCAAAATTCTAAATACTTAGAATTTTTCTAAGTGTTTAAGAAATATGACAAATTCAGAACTTCTGGTCAGATTATCACCATGATGCAAGCTGATTCTAGAAGAACTTCTGTCATAAAAGGTATAGATTTCAATAAGATCTAAAACATTACAGAACAGAACTTCTCCTAGAAATGCTAGGATTTCAAGTCAAATCCTCAAAGACACGTCCCTGAAAATGAAGCATTCAGCAAATTCCGGACACTTTCAAGACAGAGTTTGGTCAGAACTTCTGGGCCAGTTTTCACAAAGATTCAGTCAGAGTTTGCAAGGGTAATTCAAAAAAGATTTACAAAGCGTGTTGTGAGCTCCCTGGAAAGTTTGTGAGCTCGTTCAGAACATGCTAGAGCAAGGAGATACAAAGATCAGAAGTTGGATGTCTATTCTAAGTCACGTTGAAGCTGGACTTCTAATCCAAAATTAAGCAATGATGCAGAATCTCTCGTTGCAGGATTTATGGTTTGATCAATCTCATCACCATTTAATGCTCACAACCACTTTTGGGTCTTTGTTCAAAGGATTTCCCCACGTGTGGCATAGAAGTGCCATTACTGTATTGGAAAAGCAAACTCTTGTACAAGAGTGTGTTGAGCCCATGCGTTGCTTTTGCTTTTGAGGTTACCTTTCCTTAATTCCTGCTTACAATTCCAGCTTAGGCGCTGCTAAAGTTTCTAACCACCATACTTGCTTCAAGAACAAGGCAACACCCTAGCATGTGATGGTTGTACTTTCCAAGCTACAAGATCTTTGCCTATAAATTGAAAGCCATTGGCAAATGTAAAAGGGTCGGGAAATTTGAGAAAAGAAAAAGCCTTGAACCCCTGCTAAAATTCCAAGAGTCCAAAACTGCAAACACAAAAATACAAAACCTGTTAGCTTTTGATTCTTGCATTCAGACTCCATTTTTCCTCAAGTGTTTCTTGACCAAGTCATCCAAATGGTTTTTGATATAGATTCGGAAGCCATTCTAACTTCTATAGTCAAATTATAACACACTCTCCATATTATCCCTCTCAAAGAAGTCAAAACTTTGTCCCTTGGCTGTTCTAGAATCTTCTAACCATTCGTAGCCCAAGTTGAAAGTTTCCAGTCTGCTAAACACGTGAGGAAGCTGTTCAGAACATCACAAGCGGTCAGAACCATACTCCAGCTCACAGAGTATTTTCCAGCTGCAAGGTAAGCTTCTGCTGACTCTCATCATATTACTTAGGCATTGTTAGACTTGCATGTTCAAAATACAATGTAGACATCCTGATTCTGATGATGTACATATTCTGAGGCTTCATGTATTTGCTTGCCTAAGTAGGGAGAATTTAAGTCCATAACTTCTTGAAGAAATTAGGACTCAGAATTAGGATTAGCAAATTCATGCTTGCTTCTGATTTTTAGTTCTGATATATCTTGTTTCTGAAACATTATGAAACCTGCCATAACTATTATATGCGCATCTTCTGTTTTGTTGAGAAATGACTGAGTTGGAGATGTTCTGACTAGCATGGAGAGGGAGAAGAATTTCTGCCAGTGGCATCAGAACTTCTGAAATCTTCTTTGTTCCCAGCGGACCCAGAACTTCTGACTTTATCTATTTCTACTAATATGATTTCTGTTTTTGCAACACACCAGAGTTAGAACTTCTGATCTCTTTTAGTTCAGCAATGCACTGATTCTATTTTCTTTTTTCCTTACTATTTTTGCTATCACTTTTATTTTCACTAATCAAAAACACCAAAAACATTTTATATTTTACATGCTTTATTTTATTTCTTAAAACAAAAAGATCAAAAATATTTTCTTAAACAAAACTTATTTCTTTTCTTAAACAAAACAAGTCCATTTCACATTTTCTTTTACATTCTTATCCATTCAATATGGTTGTAATAGTAACTTAGGATTTAATTTTATTTGCAATCCCCATTTGTAAATATGTACACCACATCCCCCTAATGTTTGTAATAACGTAGGGTATTTACTTTCGACACCTTTTTTTTTGCTTTCATATATTGCTAGTAATTAGGGTGTGTATGGCAAGACATGAAATCAACAAATAGAGAACCCCAATCAAGACAAAAATACATGCAATCAAACACACTTTGCACATATACACACCTTAGGGTAATGTCACTTGTTGCCTATCGGAAAAAATAGTCATGTCCCTCGAACATGGGCATTTTAGCAAAGACCCTCGATAAAAGATCGTAGTCCCTCGATGACCCTCGATGTTGCCTTCAATAAACGATCTAGTCCCTAAACGAAATTACTAAAACATCTATAGGTGGCCTTCTATGACTATACGATGACCCACACCCGTCCCTTCGCATCCAATGATGGGGATACTCACCAAATCAATGGTAAGATAGCAACACCTAAAGGAGAAGGAAAAGAGCATCTAAAGACCTTTTGATTAGGTAGATTCGCTCCTAGTTGCTTGCTTGGTCACAAAAAAACACATTTTATACACCGACACTCTCACTTTGAAACATTTTCAAAAGACAACACTTTGTATGCATTCTTATAGAGACGAGAATCATTACGAAGACACCTTTCAAAAAAACACATCTCACAAACACCTTTTTTGAACTATCTTCGAAACAAACACTTTGTATGCGTTCTTATAGAAACGAGAATCATTACAAAGTTACATTTTCAAAATACTTTCAAAAAACCACATCACAAGCACATTCAAACAAAAGCAAGTGATCTAGCAAGAAACTAAGAGCCCATGGAAATACATGGATGAAAAGGGTGCTAATACCTTCCCTTTTCATAATCTACCCCCCGAACTCAAGAAAAAATCTCAAAGGTCTTTCCTGTGCTTTTTCACCTTTCCTTTTGGATAAAAGAAAAGTCAGTGGCGACTCTTGCTAACCGCAACATTTGCAATCAATCTCAAAACCCCAAGTCAGTTCTCCCACCGTATCACAGACACTGAGCTCCAAGTTAGCACCTACCTTGACTTCTTTTCTGTCCTCTTCAGTACCCAAGTTCACTGGCTCAACTGGCTCCTCATGAGGCTGTATTACCCTTTCTTTCTGTTGTATCAGTCTGGCAAGCTCTCCGGGTACCTCACAATCTTTCTCACCTTAGTCCTCGGCTTGGTTGATCGGATTTTCAAGGTCATAATGAGCAATAATAGAACTGTTATCAATGGGATCCATAGTGGATATGGATCTGCAGTTTGATATGTGAGTGCGTGTAAGAGCATAGCTATTTTAATAAAGTAAAAAGCAAAAAAGAAAGGAAAAGAGCGCAAAATTTGTATATAAAAATGTCCAATGCTTTATTAATGACATATGATAATGAAACATGATAACCCTCACAAAATAACCATTGTGCCTCGGGTAAGACACGAGGTCTTAGAGTTTGTATTATTCATTTATTACATATCCAAAAACAAAAAAGGACAATTACTCCTGAATAAATATAATCGGAATAAAGTCTTTAGCCTTCCAGTTGGTGAGTCCTCCGCTGACAGTTGGGAAGATCCACTGGTCCATGTCACAGTCATTGTCATTGTCTTCCAAAGCATTAACCCCATGACTGCTGATATGTAAGGGTCGTCCTCTGGCACGAGCGTGATGAACAACCCTCTGAGCTCATGATGTAAAACCCAAACCAAATTTGTCAGATTTGTAAGGAATGTCTGGGAGTTGGCCCCAAATTATACACCCACCTTCTTCAACAAGTGCCTTGGCATATTTCAGAGAAGCCATCTTCAGTGGAGGCCTAGTAGTCTTTAGAACACTGGCATAGGTTTTGGTTGCAGCAATGGTCTGTGGAACCTCCTCAAAGTTCTGACAGAGGGTCTCAATGAACTCGCCGTCCATTTCAACGTACCTGAAAGAGTTCAGGTGGCTTACCATGTACTCTTCCTCCCCATGGACCGTGATAATTTTTCAATTGACTGGGTATTTCAGCATCTGATGTAGGGTGGAAGTCACATCGCCAACCCCATGGATCCAGGGTCAACCCAATAAACAAGAGTAAGATGGGAGGATGTCTATCACGTAGAAAGTGGAATTAAAAGTCTGAGTACCCACTTTGATAGGGATGTCCACTTCCCCATGCACCATTCTTTTAGAACCGTCGAAGGCTCTCACCATAATGTTGCTTGACTTCAGAGTTAATCCTTCACAATCTAACCTGTCAAGGGCCTTCTTGGGTAGAACATTTAGTGACAAACATGTATCCATAGAACATGGGCCAAAGTATTTCCCCTGCTCTTGATAGAGACGTGCAGGGCATCATTATGTTTCCTTCCTCTGGGAGTCAGATCAGTATTAGAGAAACCTAGCCCATTGTCAACAGTCAAACTGACCACACAGTCTTCAAATTGACCAGCAGATGTTTCTTGTGACACGTGAGCAGTCTTGAGGAATTTCACTAAAGCCTTGCCATGGGCTTCAGAGCACAGTAACATGGCCAACATTGAGATTTTGGAAGGGGTCAGCCCTAGTTGTTCAACCACATTGTAGTCGCTCTTCTTGATTATTTTAAAGATTTCTTCCATTTCCTTCTTAGAAGCCTCAGGGATGGCTTCTGGGTGCGCCTTCGCCTGGACGGGCTCAACTAATATCTCTTTTCCCCGAGTCTCGGCCGACTCGATGCTAGGGGCAACAGTAGGGCTAGCAGCAGGAGTAGTCATAGGAATACTGATAGGAGTAGCAGCAGGGATGATCACAGGAGTAGCAACAGTTTTAGGAGGAGATATCTCAGGGGAGAAAACTCTTCCGCTTCTTGTTATGTTACTGGTCTCGATGATATTACTAATGTGAGGATCAGAGTCTCCAACATCTTCATCTTTAAGAATCAGCATATCTTGCTTCACGCCATAGTAATATACGTCAGCCCCATAGTTCCAGGGAACAACTTTATTCGAGGAATATGGTATAGGTCCAGGGAAAGTAATTATCAACGGAGCAATTTTCGGAACAAATGTAATCCTGACAAGTCTTTTGGAGGAGACCTTGGGAGGATTGGCGGAAATGGTAATGATAGAAACATCTTCACACAGAGTACTTGTAACTGGAGTCTTCTCAAACATGATTTCTTTATCATCCATCAGGCACTGAACGCCTTCCTTCAACGAATGGTAGCCATTAGGTAAGGACAAACACAAGTGGAAACCTTCGCCACAACCCGAAAATAAACTGGCTTGCAAGAGATTCTTCTTAATAGCCAGGAGCAGAGTAGCCAGTTCATCCATAGAAGCAACAAACATGTCATCAATAGCATTGACACCACATCCGTGCTTGGGCATAGGGGCAGTTATAACATTAGGGGTCTCACGAGCATCAAATTCAATCTCCTTTGCTTCAATTAAATACTGCACCTTATTCTTCAAAGCCCAACAATTGTTTGTATCATGGCCTGAACCTTCAGAATGGTAAGGACACCGAGCATTTGCATTGTAGTGAGGAGATGTAGTGTTGGGATTCTTGGGAGCCTCTTTCAGGGTAACCAAATTGGATTTCAGCAGGTGTGGTAAAACCTGAGATAGGGTCATGTTGATCTGGGTAAACTATCTTCTTGGCTTATCTGTTTTGGACTAATTATTCTGTTGCCAGTTTGATGCAGAATTGGAAATCATAACAGCCCCTACCGTCGGACGACACTCAGTTTTGTTAATATTTCTTTGGCCATAAGCAGCACTGACCTCCTTCTTCCCTGTGAATGGTTTCTTTGCAGTGCTGGAGGATGCATCTCTCTATATTTTACCACTTTTAATACCAGCTTCCACTCTTTATCCTGTCAAGATCAGCTCAGTAAACCCAACATAAGAACTTCCGATCAGGTGGTTAAAGAAGGGCCTAGATAATGTGCCTAAGAACATGTCCACCAGCTCCCTATCAGACAATGGAGGCTGGACTCTTCCCGCAAGGTCTCTCCATTTTTGGGCATAATCCTTAAAGCCCTCTCCGGAACCCATAGACATGTTTTGCAACTGTGTACGAGTCGGGGCGAGGTTAGCATTATATTGGTACTGCTTATAGAAAGCAACAACCAGATCCTCCCAATTACACACATTGGTTCTTTCTACTTGATAGAACCATTCTAGCTGAGTCCCTGTCAAACTCTCCTGGAAGAAGTGTACCCACAATTCCCTATCAGTAGTGTGGGGTTGAATTCCTGACATACGACCTTAAATGTAGCTTAGGGCAGGAGACACCATCGTACTTAGAAAATGTAGGGATCTTGAACTTCCGCGGGATAACCACCTCTAAGACCAGTCCTAGCTCTTCAAAGTCCAACCCAGGCACCCTTTGATCTCCATGGCATTGATCTGATCCTCCAGTTGTTTGTATTTATCATCAGCAGGAGGATATTGCTCCTCAGAATAGTCAGGTTCATCTTCTTCAGATTCCCTCGTGTTGTGGTCTTCTTCTCTTGGCTCTCCATCTTGATTGTCTCTCTCTCTTGAAGGAGTTGCGAGCTCTGAAATGTGTTTCACCTGTAGTTTGAACCTTCTTCCTAAATTCAAAACACCCACTGGTCTCTTTTTCTTCTTCTTGTCCTTGAGAATCAAAGCTTTCAAGTCTTCTTGTCCCTTAGCTAGAATCAGGAACATTTCTTGGAATTGGGCATTCTGTGCCTGAAGCTCCTTAACTATTTGTTGAAGAGCCATTGCTGAAATAAACATCGAAGAAGATAAAAAACTTGTCCTGAAACTTGTTCATGCAATGATATGTATGATATATGTATGCAATGTTTTCAAGGGCTTTATAGGATTTAAACTCTTTTAACCAAAACATAAACATAAACTTTTTATTATTAATCTCAAATGAAATCAAAGTTTACAAAGGAATAACAAATAAGAAACTTCTAAAACTTCTAAGTCTCCCAAGGACGCTTCCTTTTGGTGCTAAGGTAGGCGTTGAGATTCTGCTCTTTGTGGAGCCGCTTTTTCTGTTCCAACACCTTCTTCTCACTGGCATAGAATTGGGACTCATAGGTATCTCGTTCTTCTTTGAGTTGTGTCCAAGATTTTTGCAATTCTTCAAAGTTTATTGGCATATCAGGATGAAGAATGATGCGAGACTCGAACCCTTGAACAATAGGCTCTGAAATCACTAGTAGGATAGCAGCGTACGACATTATAAGATTTTGAGCACGAGTTCACACCCATTTGAGGTATGTCTCCAAAGGGATGGAGTTCTTGTGCCCTAGAGTCCTGCTATCAGTCTTCTTAACCATTCCCAAGCATGGATGAACTTCTGATGATAACCTTGCAGATCATTTTAATAGTCAAACATAATATCTTGAATGAGCATATCATGAGGACCATCCCTCCGGGCATAGCCAAACTGACGTAAAGCTAAATAGGGGTTGTAGGTAATGCCCCCTTTAATTCCAAGGAGTGGCACATTGGGGAATTCTCTGCAGCGATCAATGAAAGAGATGTCTTCTTGGGAGCTAGGGCACCAACAAATGTCAGAGTGAGAAAGAGACATTAATCTCTGGTTCCATCTTAAGCCTAAGTCATTCTTCATTACTGACCGAGGAATGTGCGAAATAAACCACCTATAGAGTAGAGGTATTCGACACATAAGAGTCCCTCGCTTATTCATGGTGCGTGTATGGAGTGAGTGCAGAATATCCCTGAGTAATATAGGCACTGGATTATAAGCAAGGAAAATGTTGATGGCACTGACATCTATAAACTGGTATGAATTGAGGAACAGAACCAACTCGTAGATCAAAAGATCTAACATATCTTCAAAGGCATGGTAACTCATAACGTCTAGGAATACTTGGCTTTCTTCATCAGGAAACTTGTGAGGAGGCCCTTAACTCCACTCCTCTTTTTCCAATTGGACTCAATGTCAGATGGTTTCAAATGTAAAGCTATGGCAACATATTCAGTAGTTGGATATTGTTCTAAACCGGTAAAGGGTATCTGCTCTAATATAGGAAAACTGAGTATTTTGAAGAATTCTTCCAACGTAGGCACCAACTGATAGTCTGGAAATGTGAAGAAGTGGTGCTTAGGGTCGAAGAACTAGAATAAGACACTCATCAAACCTTTGTCAAAACTGGTAGCAACCAAACTGAGCAAGTAGACATATCTCTTGTTGAATGAGGAACTCTCGGGAACCTTTAAAACCAATTCTTTGAGTTTGGGAGGGATCTCTACAAAATTGATCTGAATGGTTTTTCTGCGAGCTGAATCCATGACCTACAAAACATATAAGAAATAAATCCACAGGCCCTTGAAATGGTTAGTGTACATGACATGTTATGATATTTATGATGTTATGATTATGCTTTGAAATCATAAGTATATCAAACACAAACAAGTCATACAGAGACCTTAGGTTTAAAGGCTTGCATGAGTTTTAAAGGTAAGTACCCTCTTGATGTTTCAGTTGTCTCAACCTGTCCTATTAATAGTAATCGGGTTCTAAGGAGTCTCATATCATTGACCTTTCTTTTAGGCATTGTTATATCTCAAGCACCAAAGTATTGCGGCCAGAATATCCCAAAAGTCTAGTCTCAATGAGTGTAGTATCGAGTATCAACCAATCTTCTGTCAAAACCAAAGTCGGCCATCTCACTACTTTCTAATGGCTTAGGATGAGTCCATTAAAGGTTCTAAAGGCCAGTTAGCGCTTAATGACACTAAGGAAGCCTAATATTATCCTTGACTGACTCAAGGAACATTAGTACAAACCAAAGTATCACGCTAACATAGCTATCACTTCGTTGATATCCGTCTACACCGTACAACTTCATGATTTATTGCTACTTACCTAATAAGGTGCCCCAGATCTGGGTGTAAGATCTATAGTAACAACCCAAACAAACGCTCAAAAGTAAAGTATAAAAACACACAACGAAAGAAATTTTTAAAATGAACTAAGCTTTAATGTAACCCCACTTTTTATAATTCCCCAGCAGAGTCGCCAGTTCTGTGATACGGTGGTAGAACTGACTGTTATATATTGGTTTTGCATTTGTGTTCGTAAATGTTGCGGTAATCAAGAGTCGCCAACGACTTTTCTTTTATCCAAATAAAGGAAAGGGTGAAAAGAACAGAAAAAGACCTTTTTGAGAGTTCTCTGAGTAAGGGGGTAGTTTATGGAAAGGGAAGGTGTTAGCGCCCTTTCCATCTGTAGTTATCTACGGGCTCTTAGAGGTTTGCTCATTTTGAAATACCTTTGTGCTTTGTGTGTTGGAAAAATGTTTTGAAATGCCTTAGTGCGGCAATTTTCTTTGCGTTTAACTCTTGTATCAGTCCTCATGAGTGTTAACAAAGCAAATGTTTTGAAATTGTTTTTGAAAAGTAGTATTTGTGTAAGTGCAAAATGTTTTTGAGCAAACTTCTAACATTTATATACTTTTATACTCGAAAAGGGTCGTTCTTTTCCTCCTATCCTTTAGACAACACTATCCTAATATTAGTGAGTAGGTAGCCCTATTGTTGGATATATTAGGGACATTCGAAGGGACGTTACATTCATGAAGGCAACTTATGGAGACGCTTTAGAAATTTTGTTTAGGGACTAGATCATTTACAGAGAAGGCAACTGTAGGGTCATCGAGGGACTATGACGAGTCTCCTGCAAGAGCCTCTTGTTTTGATGCCACCAGTCGAAGGAAGACCATTGATCATGTATCTGACCATTTTGGAAAACTCAATGGGGTGTCTGCTGGGGAAGCATGACGAGTCTGGCAGAAAAGAGCATGTTATTTATTACCTGAGCAAAAAGTTTACCGACTATGAAATAAGATATTCACTGCTCGAGAAAACATGTTGCGCTATCGCATGGGCTACTCGCCGGCTAAGATAGTATATGATGACCCATACTAACTTATTGATATATAAAATGGATCCAATAAAATACATCTTCGAGAAACCTGCCCTCTCTGGGAGAATAGCGAGATGGCAGATGATACTGACAGGATATGACATACAATATACTACCCAGAAGGCAATAAAGGGCAATGTACTAGCTGATCACCTTGCTCATCAAGCTGTGGATGACTACCAGTCCATGAAATGAGAATTCCCAGATAAAGACATCATGATGGTAAACAACTTTGAAGAATTCAGACCATATGACGGACCTGAACAAGGATACCGATGGATCCTGGTTTTTGATGGGGCGTCTAACGCACTCGGAAATGGTATTGGTGTTGTACTCATATCTCCTAAAGGATGTCATACTCCCTTTACGACAAGACTCTTCTTCAATTGTACAAACAACAGGGCGGAATACGAAGCGTGCATTTTTGGTCTCAAAGCTGCCATAGATTTGGGGATCAAATCCTTAAATGTATTCAGAGATTCAGCTTTAGTCATCAGCCAGATCAAAAGGGAATGGGACACCAAACACCCTAACCTTATCCCCTACAAAGAACATGTGTTGACATTGCTCCCACATTTTGAGAAGATTACCTTCGAGCATTTCCCGTGAGAAGAAAATCAGCTAGCAGACGCACTAGCCACAATGTCATCCATGTTTAAACTTAAATGGGATAATGAGGCTCCCCAGATCACCATTGAACGTTGGATGAACCATCTCACTGTCATGAGATTAATACTGAAGAAGTAGTGGAGCAGCCTTGGTTTCACGAAGTCAAGAGGTATCTCGAGGCTCAAGAATACCCGAAAGGAGCTTCAGTCAATGATAAGAAGTTCTTAAGGAGATTCTCTGCTAAGTTATTCCTTAGTAATGGCATTCTCTACAAATGTAACCATGACTATATTTTGCTCCGTTGCGTAGACAAGGTTGAGGAAGAAAAGATCATGGTTGATCTACTTGAAGGAACTTTTGGAACTCATTCCAGTGGGCATACGATGGCAAAGAAAATCCTACGGGCTGGTTATTACTAGTCTACCATGGAAGAAGATTGCTATCAACACTTTCGAACCTGCCACAAGTGTCAATCTACGCTGACAAGGTGCACGTACCTCTGGTTCCTCTAAATGTCTTGACGGCTCATTGGCCCTTTGCTATGTGGGGTATTGATATGATTGGGGAAATCAAGCCAACAACCTCTAATAGACATCGTTTCATCTTGGTGGCCATTGACTATTTTACAAAGTGGGTCAAGGTGGCCTCTTTCGCTTTCGTTACCAAGAATGTTGTAGCCCAGTTGATTAAACAGAATCTTATCTGTCGATATGGTATCCCAGAGAGGATCATCACAGAAAATGGTACGAATCTAAACAATACTATGATCACCGCCCTGTGCGAGCAATTCAAGATCCAGCATCACAATTCTTACCCTTACTGGCCAAAGATGAATGGTGTTGACGAAGCCGCAAATAAGAACATCAAAAAGGTCATACAGAAAATGACAGTCACATACAAAGACTGGCATGAGATGTTACCATTCGCTCTCCACGAGTATCGTACCACGGCACGCACATCAATCCGGGTAACACCCAACTCTTTGGTATATGGCATGGAAGCTGTCTTGCCTATTGAGGTTCAGATCCCCTCCCTGAGAATCATGAAGGATGCAAGGCTGAATGAAGAAGATTGGATCCAGACTCGACTTGATCAACTGAACTTGATTGATGAGAAAAGGCTTACCGTTTTCTGTCATGGTTAGATGTATCAAAAACGGATGATCAAGGCTTTCAACAAAAAGGTCAGACGCCAAGTGTATCAAGTTGGGGATCTGGTGATCAAACGCATTATACTGCCGCAAGGTGATCCCATGGGCAAATGGACTCCTACATATGAAGGATCATTTGTAATCAAAAGCATATTCTCTGGTGGAGCAATGATCTTGACCACCATGGATGGTGACGACCTGTCACACCCTGTGAATGCAGACATAGTCAAAAGATACTATGCATAAGAGACCCGCTAGGTTGACACACCTAGGAAAAACAAGGGCATCCCGACGAACCAAAAGGTCCGGGCAAAAATTAGGGATAAAACAAAAAATGTTTATACACCCCACAAGTTGAAAACCTGAAAGGGTGACTTGGGCAGAAAAGGGTATCCCGGTGGACTGAAAACCCGAAAGGGTGGTCCAGGAAAAAGTTAGGGAATTAAAGCATATGACTATGTCCCGTTGGATCACCTTAAGGACAACCTTTGGCTTCAACTGACAAACTCAACGGTTCTGATCAATCCAATCAACTTCGGACAAGGCAGCAAATAAATAAGATGCTCGGAGACACGAAAGTTATAGCAGAATGGGAGCCCCATGGAATTATTGCACATAACTATCTGTTCTTCGTATCAAATTTCATTTTTTACAACGACATTCTCTTACTAGAATGTTTGTCTCATTGTACAAAAATACTTACTCAAAGTCAATACAAAGATATCCCTTTGAAAGTGCAAAACTATCTGTTTTCTTTACTCTTGTGTTTTGTTTACAAAAATGTCGAATGATTTATTTTTGAACATATGCATTTGAACGTAATTACCATTTACAAATGAACTAAATAGAAAGACAATCGCCAATGGCTTTAAGAAATAAGGAAATCTCTAGGCTATTTCCATAAAGATTCCCTGCAGTGCGCAGGTTAATCCCCAGCCGAATGAAGCTTCCAGTTATCAATCCCCAGTGGAAGTCATCCAATTTCTCAGGATTCCCCAACAGGATTTTTTACAAGCGGTGTACGGTGTTTCCCTTACAACAAAGTTTATTTCTCTAAAAGGAAATTCATCAACACTTCAACTTCATAACATGAAGACTTGCACTCCATATCCTCAGCAGTAGTCAAGGATTTATTTTCCCCAATCCAACAGCAGTGCAGCAGATTAGCTCACATACGCATACATCGCATCCATATATCATAAACATTGATAACACGAATGCATATATCACAATCTCATTGTACCATGCATTTCATACATCATGACATTGCAAACGGCTAATGTTTTACCCTTTTTCAGGATAAGATTAATCAATGGCTATCATTAACAAATTACAAAGGTCAGAGATTGATACCTAAGACAAGCCAGGACAATTATCTACACGACCAACTAAAGCAATCTAGCATGGGTTGTTCAGATTCAACTCAGATACAGTTCAGATACGCTCCAGACACGGATTCCATCCTGATACTCATTCATATTCAACCCTCAGATACAGTTCAGATACGCTCCAGACACGGATGCCATTCTGATACTCATTCAGATTCAACTTTCAGATACACTACATATACGCTCCAGACACGGATGCCATCTTGATACTCATTCAGATTCAAACTTTGATACAGTTCAGACACGCTCCAGACACGGATGCCATTCTGATACTCATTCAAATTCAACTTTCAGATACAACTCAGATACACTCCAGATACGGATGCCATCCTGATATTCATTCAGACTCAACTTTTGATACAGTTTAGATACGCTCCAGATACAGATTCCATCCTGATACTCATTCAGATTCAACTTTCAGATACAGTTCAGATACGCTCCAGACACAGACGCCATTCTAATACTTATCTAGTTTCAGCTTACAGATATGGTTCAGCATTCATTTCTAGATGGCATCTACAAGCCCATCTCCAAGAACTTTCCATCATCTCTCCAAATGGCATCTTTAAGCCCATTCCCCCTAATATTAACCATCACATCACCGAGTACAAATTTATGGGCACTCTAGTGTCCAATCATCTTCCACTTTCAAGTCACGAATGGAAAAACTCGCCAATCTAACTTTTCAGGCTTAAGAAGATTAAACAGGGGCAGCTGTTGTACCCCAAAATTTTCCCTCTCATTTATCAAGAATTTGCTCAAGACTGCACTAGGGTTGATCAGCTCAGGACACCTCCTTAGGCACTGATGACAAAAATTAGGGTTTGAGATTGCACAAGGATATTTGAACTTTCAATGCTTCATATTACTTTCATGGATCATTATGGGCCCCCAAGTTTACTCATGCCAAGTTTCAAGCCCTAGATCACACTTTTGCTCAGTCAATTGAGCAGTTGACCTAAAAATCAACTATATTGGGGAAAAAGTCAACTATGGTCAATTTACAGTCAAACTTGAAAATTTTAAACTCATATGTATCATTTGATCAAGTTTGGACCATAATTCCTCAAGAAATTTGATCAAATCTTCAAAAGGGCAAAATGGTCAAAATTAGTGTTTTGACTGGGAAAGAGCAATTTCTGATTTTTGACATAGAAAATGATCAATTGGTTTGAGGCATGATCTCAAGATTCCAATTTCATAATTTTTACCTAATGACATGGCTCAAAACATTGCTCAATTCCAATGGATTGACAGATGAATTTTCAATCAACTGATCAAAAGTCAAGTGTATACTGAAAAGTCAAACTTTGACTTTTTTGTCAAAATCAAATGCCAAAGATCACAATTCATGAAAGCATGTCAAAATATGAAACTTATTCATCAAGAATTTCAAATTTCAAATTTTCATTTTTGAAAAGTGAAAATTTCTGAACTTAGAAATTTTTCTAAGTGTTGGAAATTTCATATTTTTTCACAACTTTGAGCAAACTTTTCACCATGATGAAAGATGATTCAAGAGAAACTTCCAACATGAAAGTTGTAGATCTCCATGAAATCTACAACTTTGCTTTACACAACTCCTTCCAAAATTGCTTGGATCTCAAGTTATAATTTTAAGAATACATGGTCATGAAACAAAACACTTAGTGAAATTTTTGCCCTAATTTGGTCAGGATTTTGACCCAACTTCATGGCACTTTTTCATATAGTTCCAACGGGAATATTCAAAAGCAATTCAAATATGGGTTGTAGAGTACATTGCAAGCTTTCCAAAATGTCAAAGAACTCCTTGAGATTATTTTTGAGAAGGGAGAATCGAAGAGATGAAGTTAGGGTTTTATCACTTGAATTACAAGGAATTTTGTGATGCAAAAAATTCAAATTCAAAGTTATGTTGCATAAACTCTACTTTGCAGACCTCAAACTTGTTAGGCACTCCATAATTAATTGCTTTCACAACTCTTAGAGGTCTCATTTCAAGCATTCAATGCAAGACCATGCTTTATATCCATTTTGGGAAGAAAGTGTACATTGCCATTTTGATAAAGTGACTTTTTGCACAAAACTTGTTCTTGAGCCTTGCACTTATTCTCTTCTGATCATACATGTCTCATAACACAAGAAAAATGGTTTAGACACTTACAATCACCCAGCCCATGCTTGTACTTCACATTGAAACTTGGTTTCCCATTATTCTTAAAAATAAAGTAATATAGCAAATAGCTTGCAACTTATACTTCTGACTTGCCAAACCACTCAAGACCTTTTGCTTATACATACACAAACCATTTTCCATAAAATGGATGAATGCTTAAGCCCTGAAAACACCTAGAACACATAATCACCAAAAACACTTCAAAACTTATCATTTCTGAGTTTTGAAGCCCATCTTCAAATCTACTCGTGTGTTTCTTGGCCTTTTGCTTTCAAAAGTTTCTAAACAACATACACAAACAATCCAAACCCCTGCAGCACCACTGTAACACCTCCATTATCATTCATAATTTTCAAAAATAGAGCTTTGCACTTAGACTTCTCCAGAACTCCTCAGGCACTTTCAGCTCAAGCTAAGCATCCCTTTAGCTTCCTGGGAACTTGAGGAAGCTAACCCAATCATTGGAACTCATTGAAAGCTTCTCAAACTCCAATCTCGATACCCTCTTGCAAGGTAAGTTTTCTAACTTTGGAACTTTTCATACAGGCATCATCAATGATTTATTTATGAATGAAACATGTAGATATCATTGCCCTAAAGCTAACCATGTTCATAGTTTTCATTAATTTTGTTTGAGCTTAGAGAATTTTAAGATTGAAATTTATGCGATTTTTAGGGTTCAGATTAGGGCTAATGAAATTCACGCTTGTCTTTGATCCATAGTTTTAATGCTTTACATTTCTTAAACCGTGAGGAAATTTGCTACAAGTTTCATGTTTACAGTTTTCATTTTTGTTGAGGATTGATTGAGTTACAGAGGTTCTGGCTGGGCGTGAGGTAGAAGATAGAGTTGTCCTCAGGAACGTGCTTGCCATATATATTTATACTTTGATTTATATAAACAGATGTATAGCCACCTCAGTGGTAGAAGCGTGCGCCTGTAACCAGAGGGACCTGGGTTCGAGCCCCAGTTGTACCCTTTTGATTTTTTTTACATTGTTTTGCATTCTGACTTCTTTTTTTGCAGACGCTGGGCCTCTTTGGGCCTTGTTGTTTTTGTTTTTGCTTGCTAACCCTCCTGTTTCATTTACACACCCTTGGCCCAGTTTTAATTTCTTTTTCTTATTTTTTTTATTTGTTTTCTTAAATATTTTTCGAATATTAAAAAACCATAAAAAATATAAAAATAGTAGATTTTTATTTTGACATAGTTTATTTATTTATTTTCTTACAAAAATTATTTCATTTAATCAATACTTTATTTATTTTACTAATTATCTTTGTAAATTTAATTAAAAATAGGTTTTAGTTATTTTCTTTTACACCAAATAAAATATATTATTTTAATATAAAAAAGGCCAAAAATATTTTATAACACTATAATCATTTTCAAGACAAAAATACCAAAAATACTTTTCTTAAGCTTAATTTCTTTTTAATCAATTAATAGATTTAGGATTTTATTTAAAATCTTTTCTTAGTAAATTTAGGTTTAATTAATTATTTTCTTCTAGTTATTTAGGTTAAAATAAAAACCCCCCTTTTCTCATAAAAATCCAAACAAATATCCATTTATTTTACATTTCACATTTTTGTAAATTTATTCATCTTGTACATTATTTATTTTAATTTTTGTACAAATTCAATATGGTTGTAATAGATTAATTAGGTTTATTTTCTTGCAATCCCTATTTATAATATGTACACCCCCTCCCACAAGTATTGTAATAGCATAGTAATTTTAAATTCCGCAATTTATCGCTTTATATACAAATGCTAGTAATTAGGGTTTGTATGGAAAGACTAAAACAAATACTTAGAAAAAACCCTAATCAAGGACAAAATCAAGCATGAAAATAATACACTTGCACACAAGAACCCCCTAGGGTAAATCCACTTGGTTGCCTTTACAAAATGGCTATATTACGCATGTGAGGTATCTTAGAAAAAATAAGAAAAATATAAGATCATAGTCCCTCGATGACGCTATCTAAGTTGTCTTTCAAATGATCTAGTCCCTAAAAGAGAATGCTAAGATACCTTGCAACATTGATAATCATGGCTATACGATGACCCACGCCCGTCCCGCTTACGTCCAAAGATAGGGTTACTTACCAAATCAATGGTAAGATAACAATGTCAAAGGAAAAGGAAAATGAACATGAAAGACTTTTGAGTAGTTAGAATGCTCCTAATTACTTGACCAATTTCAAAACAAAACATCCTTGTTATTTTCAAAACAAACACCTACACTTTCAAACATCTTACAAAACTTGAAAACATTTTCAAAAGATCAACATCTTTGTATACATTCTTACAAACGAGAATCATTACAAAGATTGCCTAAACAATGGCCTCTTTACAAAATACCTTCAAAAAACCACACAAAGCACAACTTCAAACAAAAGCAAGTGATCTAGCAAGTAATTAAGAGCCCATGGAAAACCATGGATGAAAAGGGTGCTAATACCTTCCCTTTTCATAA
This sequence comes from Vicia faba, assembly GCA_948472305.1. Taxonomy (NCBI): domain Eukaryota; kingdom Viridiplantae; phylum Streptophyta; class Magnoliopsida; order Fabales; family Fabaceae; genus Vicia; species Vicia faba. Next base: position 623,122,510 of record OX451737.1, read on the forward strand.
TCTACCCCCCAAACTCAAGAAATAATCTCAAAGGTCTTTCCTGTGCTTTTTCACCTTTCCTTTTGGATAAAAGAAAAGTCGGTGGTGACTCTTACTAACCGCAACATTTGCGATCAAATGCAAAACCTTCAAGTCAGTTCTCCCACCGTATCACAGAACTGGCGACTCTGCTGGGGAAAATTCTAAAAGTAGGGTTACCTTAGGATTAGATCACATTTACTTGATTTCATTGTTTGACTTGTATGCTTTACATTATGGTTCTTTGTTTGGGTTTGAATCCTCTACCCGGGTTTGGGATGCCTTATAGGTAAGTAGTAATACGTTATGGAAACTGTGCGGGGTATACCGACATGGTCTAAGCAATATCTATGTTAGTGCGACATATTTGTGGGTACCGGTAGCCCTTGAGTTAATCAAGGTGAATACGGGGCCGCTGAGTGATGTCATGAACCACTAATAAGCTTTTAGAACCTTTACTTGACCAACTTGGCCTTTAGGACGTAGTGAGATGACCGACTTTGGTGCAGTCCGAAGTTGGTAGATACTCGATACTACACTCATTGAGGTTTGGTTTTTTGGGATATTTCGGTCGCCATTAAAGAGGCTTGTGCTGAAACAATGACCAAGGAAACAAACCAGTGGTATTGAGCTCCTTAGAACCCGGTTACTATTGCTAGGACATGTTTGAGCAAACTAAACTTCAAGAGGGTACTTACCTATGAGACTCCATGAAAGCCTAAACCTAAGGACTTGTTTTCTTTGTTTGTATATACATACTTATACATAACATCATGAACATCATAACATCATACTCATTCACTAACCATTTTAAGGATTTTGGGATTTATCTTTGTTTCTGTTTTGTAGGACATGGATTCTATTCGCAGGAAAACCATTCAAGTCATTCACCGAGAGACATGGTCGCCTACTCAACTTGGTCACTTCCAACACTAATGAAGACATGATGAAGGTGCTCTTTAGGTTCTTTGATCCTTTACACCATTGCTTCAAATTTCCCGATTATCAACTTGTGCCAACTTTGGAAGAATTCTCCCGACTCTTAAGGATTCTCTTTCTCAATCAACTACCTTTCAACAGTACGGAAAGAGACCTAAAGCCAGAAGAGATTACTCAAGCTCTACACTTGCAATCATCTGATGTCTTAACTAATTGGGAAACAAGGAGTGGTGTCAAAGGTTTCCTAGCAAAGTTCTTGTTTGAGAAAGCCCAAAACTGTTAGAACTCCTTGGATTTGCAAGCCTTTGAGGAAATTGTGGCTCTCCTCATCTATGGGATGGTTTTGTTTCCAAATCCTGACCAACTCATAGATGTGAACACCGTCAAAATCTTCATATCCCACAACCCGGTGCCTACTTTTCTAGGGGACATTCTACATTATTTTCACACTCGCACTATGAGAAAAAGAGGTGTCCTTATGTGTTGCACTCCTCTCTTGGCAAGATGGTTTATTTCGCATCTTCCCTAATATGTATTAAAGAACGAGCAAGGTTCAAGGTGGTCATAAAGGTTGATGATGCTCAAACATTCAGACATCCATTGGTGTTCCCGATCTATAGAGAATGTTACTATTGTCGAACATTGTGGAGAATTCCCTAATGTCCCTTCACTTGGCATTAGGGGAGGTATCACCTACAACCCCTGCCTAGCCTTAAGACAGTTTGGTTACGCCCGAAGGGATGGCTCACATGAGATGCTCATTCAAGGTTTGGTATTTGACTACGAGAACGACGATCAAGGTCTTCGCCAGAGATTTATCCGAGCTTTGAGAATGTTGAATAAGGTAGATATCAAGACATTGAGGCATAAGAATTTCATCCCTCTTGAGCCTTACCTCAAATGGGAACGAACTCGTGCTCAGAGTCTTATGATGCCTTATCCCTTCATTCTCCCGGTAATCATTGAGCCTGTTATGGAAGGAGATGTTCCATACACTATCCTACATCCTGACATGCCCACCTCTCTTGAAGACTTACAAAGAGATTGGATACAACTCAAGGGGGAGCGAGACACCTTCGAAGCCCAATTATACACTAGCGAGAAGAAGGTTTTGGAACTCACTAAGTAACTCCATGAGGAGCGGAACTTGAATGCCTACATCGCACCAAAGAGGATGTGTACTACCTTTTTATCTTAGAGTTTTTGTATTATTCTGCCCAAAGAGGCATTGATGTACTCAAGGTTTAATTTCTTAATATAACGTGTGTTTTTTTTTGTCTAAAACAAATTTGAATCTTTAAAATCCTTGAAATCATTGCATATGCATTTACCATTCATCATAACATAAGCAGGTTTCTTGCAACAAGTCTCCTCATCTTTCTATTGTTTATTTCAGTAAGATGGATCTCGAGAAAACGATGAAGGACCTCCAAGCACAAAATGCCCAGTTTCAACAGATGTTCTTAACTCTAGCCAAAGGACAAGAAGAGTTGAAGACCTTGCTGGTTGAAGAGAAAAATAAGAAAAAGAAAATAACCAGAGTTTTGGACATGGGAAGAAGATTCCAAGGACAAGCAAGAAGGACCCTGAACTTTGCAACATCATCTGGTGATAAGGACAATCAAGATGGGAAAGGCAAGGAAGCAATTGTCCAGCAAGATTCAGAAGAGGAAGAGGAAGAAGAATATTATTCTGAAGAACAATACCCTCAAGTCGACGACAAGTATAAGCATATAGAAGAACGATTAAGTGCAATGGAAATCCAAAAAGTGCCTGGATTGGACTTTGAGGAGTTGGGGTTAGTATCTGGGATAGTCATTCTTCCAAAATTCAAAGCACTTGTGTTCGCCAAATATGACGGAGTTTCATGTCCCAAAATGTATCTCCGGTACTATGTGAGGAAAATCCAGCCTCATACCACTGACAAGGATTTATGGGTACACTTCTTTCTAGACAGTTTGTCTGGAACTCAACTTGATTGGTTTTATCAGTTAGAAAGAGCCAATGTTCATAACTGGGAAGATCTGGCTGCTGCCTTTTACAAACAATACCAATACAATGTCGATCTTGCGCCCACCCGTACTCAACTCCAGAGTCTGGCCATGGTTTCAAGTGAAGGCTTCAAGGACTATGCGTAAAAATAGAGGGACTTAGCAGGAAGAGTCCAGCCTCCCCTATCTAAAAGAGAGTTAGTGGATATGTTTTTGGGCACCTTGTCCGGACCTTTCTTCAATCACTTAATTGGGATCTCTTCGACGGTTTTTACTGAATTGATATTTACCGGAGAAAGGGTAGAAGTCGGGATAAAGAGTGGGAAGATTCAAAAAGATGCATCCTCTTCCGCTGTAAGGAAACCATTCATTGGAAAGAAGGAAGTGGTTGTTGTATATCCTCAGAGAAATCAAGATAGGGCTGAAAACCGTCCAATAGTGGGGGCTGTCATGATTCCTAAACCCGCACCTGCTCAGCAAAGAAGCAACCAGCCAAGAACGGAAAGACCAGTCAGACAGTTCACCCGATTTAACATGACACTATCTCAAATATTATCGCATTTGTTAAGATCCAATCTAGTGACTTTGAAAGAAGCTCCAAAGAATCCTAACACAACCTCTCCTCACTATCATCCTAATGCCCGATGTGCATACCATTCTGAGAGTCCCGGCCATGACACTAACAATTGTTGGGCTCTAAAGAACAAAGTACAAGACCTCCTTGAAGCCAAAGAGGTTGAATTCGACACGCCATAAATTCTCAATGTAATTACTGCCCCCATGCCCAAGCACGGCCATAATGCCAACGCCATTCAGGAAGATATGTTTGTTACTTCAGTTGATGAACTTGTGACCCCACTCCCGACTATCAAAAAGAACTTGTTGAATGCCGATGTATTCCCAGGTTGTGATGAAAGCTGTCATTTCTGTTTATCCTCACCAACCAGTTGTCCGTTGTTAAAAGCAGGCGTTCAATGCCTAATAGATGACAAGCAGATTTTGTTCGAGAAGACTTCTGTTCCAAATGTTTCTTATAATGATGTTTCCATAGTGACCATTTCTGACAATTCTTTGAGGGTCTCCACCAAAAGACCCGTTAGAATTACACCAGTTCCTAAAGTAGCTCCGTTGATAATTACAATGCCTAGACCAATCCCGCATTCTTCAGACAAAACCGTCCCGTGGAATTATGGAGATGATGTCTACTACCATGGTATCAAGCAAGATTGGCCAGCTCCTGAAGATTCAAGCTCTGAGAAAGTTGACTCTGATGTCAGTAATATCACAGGGACTAGTAAGATCACTCGAAGTGGAAGGCTTTTCTCTCCAGAAATTGCTCCTCCAAAGGCTATTTCTGGACCTGTAATCATTCTTGTTGTTGTTGCTCCTCCAAAGGCTATTCCCAATCCTACAATCATCTCTGCTAATACTCCTGTTGACAAAACTGTTACAATCCCTGTTATCATCCCTACTGACATTCCTACTGCCGAGTCAACTGAGACTCGAGGAAAAGGTATTCTGGTTGAGCATGTCCGGACGAAGGTGAAATCATTAGCTATCCCTGAGACCTCCTGAAAAGAGATGGAGGAAATTCTAAAGATCATAAAAATAAGAGACTATAACGTAGTCGAGCAACTGGGGCAAACTCCATCAAAAATTTCCATGCTGGCTTTATTATTATGTTCTGAGGCTCATGCAAAAGCCTTGGTAAAATTCCTCAAAACTGCCCATGTACCCCAAGAAACATCTGCCGACCAGTTCCAAGATTGTGTGGCCATCTTGACTGCAAATAATGGTTTAGGTTTTTCAGATGCTGATTTAACGCCAAGAGGGAGGAAGCATAATAAGGCATTGCATGTCTCAGTCAAATGCAGGGGCACGACCTTGGCTCATTTTTTGGTGGACACCGGTTCGTCTCTAAATGTGTTGCCTAAAAAGGCTCTTGATAGGCTTGACTTTGAAGAATTGACATTGAAACCAAGCAACATAGTAGTGAGGGCCTTTGACAGCTCAAAAAGGATGGTGCATGGGGAAGTGGACATCCCCATAAAAGTTGGAACCCAAACATTTGATTCAACTTTTTATGTAATGGATATTCACCCTTCATATTCCTGCTTATTAGGCCGACCATGGATTCACAATGCTGGTGTCGTTACTTCTACGTTGCATCAAATGCTGAAATATCCAATTCAAAGGAAAATCATCACCGTTCATGGAGAAGAAGAGTATATGGTCAGCCATCTAAATTCCTTCAAATATGTGGAATTAGATGGTGAATTTATTGAAACTCCATTCCAGCACTTTGAAGAAGTCCCGCAAGATGTGGCAGTAACCAAGGTTGTGTCTCAAGTCCCCAAGATTACAAGGCTTCCACTCAAGATGTCATCTTTGAAGGATGCCAAGGCAGTGATAGACGAAGGTGGGTGCACTATTTGGGGTCAACTCCCAGATATCCCATACAAATCTGACAAATTCGGTTTGGGTTTCACTTCAGGAGCCCAGAAAGTTGTACGTCACGCTCGTACCGGAGGACCACCCTTGAAGATCAGCAATCGTGAAGTCAATGCAGTGGAGGATGATGAAGACAACTATAACCTGGAGGACTGGATTTTCCCAATTTTCAGTGGAGGGCTCAGTAACTGGAAGGCTAGAGATTTCGTCTCAATCACTTTTATCCCACAGTAATTTATCTTTATATTTTGTCGGATCTGTAATAGTTCAACAATTCAGACTCTTAAAACCTTGTGTCTTACCCGAGGCACAATGGTCCATTTGTAAGGGTTATTATCTCATTTCCATATGACATCAATGAATCATGGACGTTTTTGCATACAAACTTTGTGCTCATTGTTTTTCTTTTTACATTTTCATTCCTTTAAAAGATAGATATACTCTTACACACTCTCACACTCACAATGCAGGTCTACATCCATTCGGAATCCCATGGGTAACGGTTCTGCTATGGCCTTTTGTGACTCTGAAAATCTAATCTACCAAGCCAAAGACGAAGGTGAGGAAGATTGTGAAGGACCAGGGGAACTCGCCAGGTTACTACAACAAGAAGAGAGGACCATTCATCCCCACGAAGAGCCAGTGGACACAATCAACCTGTGTACCGAAGAAGACAAAAGAGAAGTCAAGGTGGGTGCCAATCTGGAACCCAGTGTCAAAGAGCGTTTCATTTAGTTGCTACACGTTTATGTTGAAGCCTTTGCCTGGTCGTATGAAGACATGCCAGGACTCGATGCAGATATCGTGGTACATCGTCTACCTACAAAAGAAGATTGTCCACCATTGAAACAAAAGGTTCATCGCATGCGACCAGACATATCAGAGAAGATCAAAGTAGAAGTCATGAAACAATTCAACACTAGATTCTTGGCTGCCACCTCCTATCTGCAATGGGTTACCAATGTTGTTTCCGTGCCTAAAAAGGACGACAAAGTGTGAATGTGCATGGGCTACAGAGATTTGAATAGGGCAAGCCATAAGGATGATTTCCCACTTCCCCACATTGATGTTCTAGTTGACAACACTACACAACATAAAGTGTTTTCCTTCATGGACGGTTTCTCAGGCTACAACCAAATCAAAATGGCACCTGAGGACTTGGAGAAAACAACCTTTGTCAAACAGTGGGGCACATTCTGCTACAAGGTTATGCCGTTCGGACTAAAGAATGTTGGGGAAACCTATTAGTGTGCCATGGTGTCTCTATTTCACGACATGATACATCACGAAATAGAGGTCTATGTGGACGATATGATAGCTAGATCTCAAACAGAAAAAGAGCATCTCGATCATTTACAAAAACTGTTTGAGAGGTTAAATAAGTACAAGCTGAGGTTGAACCCAAATAAATGCATATTTGGGGTGAGGTCTGGTAAACTCCTAGGATTTGTCGTCAGCAATAAAGGTATTGAAGTGGATCCCGCCAAGGTAAAAGAAATACAAGAAATGCCTGCTCCTCGTACCAAGAAGGAAGTCAGGGTATTTTTGGGGCGGTTAAACTACATTGCTAGATTCATTTCTCACCTGACAGCTACTTGTGAACCAATCTTCAAATTACTAAAGAAAGATCGAGTAGTCAAATGGAATGATGAGTGTCAAACTGCTTTCGACAAAGATCAAAGAGTACCTGAAAGAGCCTCATGTTTTGATGCCACCAGTCGAAGGAAGACCATTGATCATGTATCTGACCATTTTGGAAAACTAAATAGGGTGTGTGCTGGGGCAGCATGACGAGTCTGGCCAAAAAGAGCATGTTATTTATTACCTAAGCAAAAATTTTACCGACTGCAAAACAAGATATTCACTGCTCGAGAAAACTTGCTATGCTCTGGCATGGGCTGCTCGCCGGCTGAGACAGTATATGCTGACCCATACTACCTTATTGATATCTAAAATGGATCCAATAAAATACATCTTCGAGAAACCTGCCCTCTCTGGGAGAATAGCGAGATGGCATATGATACTGACAAAATATGACATACATTATACTACCCAGAAAGTAATAAAGGGGGAGTGTACTGGCTGATCACATTGCTCATCAAGCTGTGGATGACTACCAGTCCATGAAGTTCGAATTCCCAGATGAAGACATCATGATGGTAAACAATTGTGAAGAATTCAGACCATATGACGGACCTGAACAAGGATCCCGATGGATCTTGGTTTTTGATGGGGCGTCCAACGCACTCGACAATGGTGTTGGTGATGTACTCATATCTCCTGAAGGATGTCATACTCCCTTTACGGCAAGACTCTGCTTTAATTGTACAAACAACATGGCAGAACACGAAGCATGCATTTTTGGTCTCAAAGCTACCATAGATTTGGGGATCAAATCCTTAAATGTATTCGGAGATTCAGCTTTAGTCATCAGCCAGATCAAAGGGGAATGGGACACCAAACACCCTAACCTTATCCCTTACAAAGAACATGTGTTGACATTGCTCCCACATTTTGAGAAAATTACCTTCGAGCATTTCCCGCGAGAAGAAAATCAGCTAGCGAACGCACTAGCCACAATGTCATCCATGTTTAAACTTAAATGGGATAATTAGGCTCCCCAGATCACCATTGAACGATTGGATGAACCAGCTCACTGTCACGAGATTAATACTGAAGAAGTAGTGGACCAGCCTAGGTTTCACGAAGTCAAGAGGTATCTTGAGGCTCAAGAATACCCAGAAGGAGATTTAGTCAATGATAAGAAGTTCTTAAGGAGATTCTCTACTAAGTTCTTCCTTAGTAATGTCATTCTCCACAAACGCAACCATGACTCTATTTTTCTCCGTTGCATAGACAAGGTTGAGGCAGAAAAGATCATGGCTGATCTACATGAAGGCACTTTTGGCACTCATTCCAGTGGGCATACGATGGCAAAGAAAATCCTACGGGCTGGTTAATACTGGTCTACCATGGAAGAAGATTGCTATTAATACTCTCGAACCTTCCACAAGTGTCATATCTACGCTGACAAGGTGCACGTACCTCCGGTTTCTCTGAATGTCTTGACGGCTCCTTGGCCCTTTGATATGTGGGGTATCGATATGATTGGGGAAATCAAGCCAACAGCCTCTAATGGACACCGTTTCATCTTGGTGGCCATTGACTTTTTACAAAGTGATTCTAGGCGACCTATTTCGCTTCCGTTACCAAGAATGTTGTAGCCCGGTTCATTAAACAGAATCTCATCTGTCGATATGGTATCCCGGAGAGGATCATCACAAATAATGGTACGAATCTAAACAATACTATGATCACCGCCCTGTGCTAGCAATTCAAGATCCAGCATCACAATTCTTCCCCTTATCGGCCAAAGATGAATGGTGTTGTTAAAGCCGCAAATAAGAACATCAAAAAGATCATACAGAAAATGACAGTCACATACAAAGACTGGAACGAGATGTTACCATTCGCTCTCCACGGGTATCGTACCACGACACACACATCAAGCGGGGAAATACCCTACTCTTTGGTATATGGCATGGAAGCTGTCTTGCCTATTGAGGTTCAGATCCCCTCTCTGAGAATCATGAAGGATGCATGGCTGAATGAAGAAGATTGGATCCAGACTCGACTTTTTCAACTAAACTTGATTGATGAGAAAAGGCTTACCACTGTCTGTCATGGTCAGATGTATCAAAAATGGATGATCAAGGATTTCAACAAAAAGGTCAGATGCCAAGTGTATCAAGTTGGGGATCTGGTGATTAAACGCATCATACTGCTGCAAGGTGATCCCAGGGGCAAATTGACTCCTACATATGAAGGACCATTTGTAATCAAAAGCATATTCTCTGGTGGAGCAATGATCTTGACCACCATGGATGGTGACGACCTGCCGCACCCTGTGAACAAAAACATAGTTAAAAGATACTACGTATAAGAGACACGCTAGGTTGACACACCTAGGGAAAAAAGGGGCATCCCGGCGAACCAAAAGGTTCAGGAAAAAATTAGGGATAAAACAAAAAAAATTTGTACACCCGGAAAGTTGAAAACCCGAAAGGGCAACTTGGGCAAAAAAGGGTATCCCGGTGGACTGAAAACCCGAAAGGGCGGTCCAGGAAAAATTTAGGGAATTAAAGCGTATGACTATGTCCCGTTGGATCACCTAATGGACAACCTTTGGCTTCAACTGAAAAACTCAACGGTTCTGATCAATCCAATCAACTTTGGACAAGGAAGCAAATAGACAAGATGCTCGGAGACACGAAGGCTATAGCAAAACGGGAACCCCATGGGATTATTGCACATAGCTATTTGTTCTTTGTATCAAATTTCATTTTTTACGACGGCATTCTCTTACTAGAATGTTTGTCTCACTGTACAAAAATACTTACTCAAAGTCAATACAAAGATATCCCTTTGAAAGTGCAAAACTATCTGTTTTCTTTACTCTTGTGCTTTGTTTACAAAAATGTCCAATGATTTATTTTTTAACATATGCATTTGAACATAATTACCATTTACAAATGAAAAAAATAGAAATACAATCTCCGATGGCTTTAATAAATAAGGAAATCTCTAGGATATTTCCATAAAGATTCCCCGCATTGCACATATTAATCCCCAGCGGAACAAAGCTTTCAGTTATCAATCCCCAGTGGAAGTCGTCCAATTTCTCAGGATTCCCCAACAGGATTTTTTTACAAGCGGTGTACGGAGTTTCTCTTACAACAGAGTTTATTTCTATAAAAGGAAAATCATCAACACTTCAACTTCACAACATGAAGAGTTACACTCCATATCCTCAGCAGTAGTCAGGGATTTATTTTCCCCAATCCAACAGCAATGCAGCAGATTGGCTCACATACGCATACATCGCATCCATATATCATAAACATTGATAACACGAATGCATATATCACAATCTCATTATACCATGCATTTCATACATCATGACATTGCATGCTATGATCCGGTGGGAGAACTGACTTGAGGTTTTGCGTTTGTGTTTGCAAATGTTGCAGTTAGCAAGAGTCGCAACCGACTTTTCTTTTATCCAAAAGGAAAGGTAAAAAAGCACAGGAAAGACCTTTGAGAAGTTTTCTTGAGTTCGGGGGGTAGATTATGAAAAGGGAAGTTGCTAGCACCCTTTTTATCCATGGTTTTCCATGGGCTCTTAGTTACTTGTTTAGATCACTTGCTTTGTTTTGTTTGAAGTGGTGTTTGGTGTGATTTTTAAAAGTATTTTGAAAAGAGGCCATTTGTTTGGGAAATCTTTGTAATGATTCTCGTTTGTAAGAATGTATACAAAGATGTTTGTCTTTTGAAAATGTTTTCAATGTTTTTAAAGATGTTTTGAAATGTGTGTGTGTTTGTTTTTGAAAATAGCAAGGATTGTTTTGAAATGGAACAAGTAACTAGAAGCTATCTACCTACTCAAATGTCTTTCTTGTGCATTTTTATTCCTTTAACATTGTTGACTTACCGTTGATTTGGTAAGCAACCCTATCTTTGGATGTAAACGGTACGGGTGTGGGTCATCGTATGACCATGATAGCAATGTTGCCAAGTATCTTAGCATTTTTGAGGGACCAAGATCATTTAGTTTAGGCAACTTTTGAATAGCGTCATCGAGGGACTATGATCTTATTATTGTTTTGTTTTGCCAAGATACTTCGCGTGCATAACATGGCCATTTTAATTTAGGCAACCAAGTGGGAGAAACCCTAAGGGTGCTTGTGTGCAAAGTGTGTTATTTTCATGCTTTTGTCTTGTATTTAGGGTTTTCTATTTTGCTTCGTTTTTGTTCTTGTCATGCAAACCCTAATTTACTAATCATGGTATAAAAGCGATAAATTGCGTAAAATAAACTAAGCTATTACAACAATTATTATGGGAGGAGGGATACAAGTTTTGAATGGGGATTTTGCACAAATATAAACCTAAAAATATTATTACAACCCAATCGAATATTGCGCGAGTTAAATAAACATACAAATATTTAAAATGCAATACAATGTATTTATGTAAAAAAATGTTTTGGCATTTGTTTTTTGTATGAGAAAATAATTTAATTTAAACCCTAAAAAATAAGCAAAAAATAATATTATTTTTGGAGGGGTGAAACCCTAATTTTTAATTAAAAGAAAATAATGTTTCCTATTATTATTTTGTCCATCTTTTGTACAAGAAAATAATAAATAATATTATATGTAAATATTAAAAATTAAATGTGTATAAAAATAAGTATTTATGAGTATAAATAATATAATAAAAATATTAAGTATTTTTAAATATATTTACAAGTTATTTTAAGAAAATAAGTTCTATTCTATTAAATTAATTAATTTTTATGCAAAAAAATAACAAAAAATAAAATAAAATTGCAAAAAATAAAGAAATTATTTTTAGGATTTTTTATTGTTCAGAAAAAATAATCAAAAGCAATAAATATGAAAATATGAAAAAAATATGAAAAATAAAAAAAATAAGCCAGGGGGTGTAAAAGTAAGTTAGGGGGTGCAAATAGCAAAACCAAAAAAGGCAAGGCGCTAAAAAGCCCAGACTTCATCCCTGTCCTCTAGCCAGTCTTCTTCTTCGCACGTTTTATGTTCAAACTTGTAACTCTCACATGCTTGCACAAAAACAAAAACTCATAACATGAAACTTGTGGCATTTGAGCTCACGATTCCAACAATATAAATTTTGTAACCTAACTCTCAAAGATCAGGGAGAATTTTGGAACCCCTAATTTGTGACCTAAAAACTTCAGCATATTCATTCTTTAAATTCTCTTAGCATAGTTAATATAAATGAAAAGTATGGATATGTACAGTTTCATTATGACATGGACTACATTTTTTCTTCACAAATCGTGGCTTGAGGATGTCTATTCAGAGAGATAGAGTTCAAGAAAATACCTTCTTCAGCTGGATTCGAGTAGAGCAATAGAGGTACTTTAATGGAGGCCTAAGGATCGTTTGAGCTTCCTTGAACTTCCTTGAAGCTAATCCAATGCTTATCTTTCCTTGAGAATGGCTGGAACTCTCTTCACAAGTCAAGTTGCAAGCTTCCAAAGTGAAAATGGTGGATGCTGAAACAGGGGTTACAGAACCAGGGTGATGGCTTGGATAGCTTTGGTATGATGTGTATGAGATACTTGAAGTGTTTAATCACAAAACGCATGAGCCAAATAAGAGTTGGCTATGGTTTTGCAGATTCTGAGTTTTTGGACAGACATTTTGTGTTTTTGAGTTTCAGAGTGTTTGAACTTCAATCCAATCGTGCTTAGCCTTGCAATAAGTTTGTATATTTGTATAGAAATGATACAAAGTCAGCTCTTCACTAGTTGTACAAGTTTTTAACCTTTTGGCAACTTTCCTTGCATTTTAAGTAAAGTGAAGTGACTAATCCCACATGGTTGTACTGGATAGCTTGAGGGATGATAAGAGTTGGTATACATTGCTTGAGACCTGTAAAAATTGCTTGCACCAAAGGGACAGGTCCAAGGCTCAAGATTGACAAAGTTGCAAAAGTTGCCCTTTATGAAAATGGCATTGTGCACTTTTGGCCAAAAATGGAAATGTATCTTGTACAAAGCTTCAAAAGAAAAGATAAAGCCTTTATCTTCTGAGTTTTCATTTAATTATGGAGTGTAAAGTGAGTTTAGGACCTGTAAAGCAAGATACAATCAACATAGATCTGATTTGCAACTTGATGCTTTGTAAAAATGGCTTGATCAAAATTGATAAAATACCAACTTCCCTTCTTCGATTCTCCCTACTCAAAAATAATTTTGGAGAGTTCTTTGACATTTTGGAAATCTTGCAATGTGCTCTATAATCCATCTTTGAAATGAATCTTGAGATACCTCTTGGAATTGGGTGAAACATTGCCATGAAGTTGGGTCCAAAAACTGCCTAAATTAGGGCAAAATTTCACTAAGTTAAGAAGTTCATGGACCTATATTCACAAATTCATAAATTTAGATCCAAGCATCTTTTGGGAAAAGTTTGTGAATCAAAGTTGTAGGTTTCATGGAGGACTACAACTTTCATGTTAGAAGTCTTCTTTGAATCCAAATGCATCATGGTGAAAAAGTGGTGAAAAGTTGGGAAAAAATAAGAAAATTTTTATACTTAGAAAAATTCTAAGTTATGAAAATTTTCAAATTAAAACCCTAATTTTCAATTTTGAGTTTCTTGGTGAACAAGTTTCATATCTTGACATATCTTGATGAATTATGACCCTTGGCACTTGATTTTGACCAAAAAGTCAAAGTTTGACTTTTCAGTGCACAGTTGACTTTTGATCAGTTGACTGCAAAATTCATCTGTAAATCCAATGAACTTGAGATCTTTTGAACCATGTAATTAGGTAAAGATGATTCCATTGAACCCTTGAAACCATGTTTGAACTAAATTGGTCATTGGATAGGTTAAAAATCATAAATTGCCCTTTCTCAGTCAAAACCCTAATTTTGACTATTTTGCCCTTTTGATGATTTGATCAAATTTCTTGAGGAGTTATGATCCAACCTTGATCAAATGGTACATATGAGTCTAAAATGTTGATGTGGATCAAAAATTATGAAGTTTTTCTGTAAATTGGTCATGGTTGACTTTTTCCCCAATACAGTTGATTTTTAGGTCAACTGTTCAATTGACTGATCAAAAGTGCGGTTCAAGGCTTGAAACTTAACATGAGAAATCTTAGGGGTCCAAGAGGATGTATGAAAGTCACATGAAGCATTGGTGATCCAAAAATCCTTGTGCAAACTCAAACCCTAATTTTGGGTTATTAGTGCAAGATGAGATGTCTTGAGCTGAGCAAACCCTGATCTTGTCTTGAGTCCAAGAAGTCTTGTGAGAAAAGTCTTGATAAATGAGAGGACAAATTTTGGGGTACAACATATGCCCCTGTTCAATCTTCTTGAACCTAAAGAGTTAGATTGGCGCGCTTTGTCATTCGTGACTCGAAGGTAAAAGATGATTGGACACTAGAGTGCCCATAAATTTGCACTCGACAAAACATAGTTGAGGGAATGGGCTTAAAGATGCCATTTGGAGAGGTGATAGAATCTTTTTGGGGATGGGCTTGTAAATGCCATCCAAGAATGTTTGTTGAATTGTAAGTTGTAAGTCAGAAGAATAAGTATCAGAATGGTGTCCGTATCTGGAATGTATATGAGCTGTATCTGGAGACTTTAAATCTGAATGAGAAACAAAATAGCATCCATGTCTGGAGAATATCTGAACTGTCTCTGGAGACTGAACCTGTATGAGCAACATAATAGCATCCGTGTTAGGAGCGTATTTGTATTGTATTAAGAGTGTGAAATCTGAATGAGTATCAGAATGGCTTCCATATCTAGAGCGTATCTGAACTGTATCTGATAGTTGAAATCTGAATAAGGGCCTGAATGGCATCCGTGTCTGGAGCGTATCTGAACTTGAAATATGAATGAGTATCAGGATGGCATCCGTGTCTGGAGCATATCTGAACTTTGAAATTTGAATGAGTATCAGGATGGCATCCGTGTCTGGAGTGTATCTGAACTGTGTCAAAAGGTTGAATCTGAATGAGTATCAGAATGGCATCTGCGTCTGGAGCGTATCTGTACTGTATCTGAAAGAATCTGAATGAGTAACAGAATGACTTCCATGTCTGGAGTGTATATGTATTGTATCTTGAAGTTGAGGTCTGAATAAGTAACAGAATGACTTCTGTGTCTGGAGTGTATCTGTACTGTATCTTGAAGTTGAGGTCTGAATAAGTAACAAAATGACTTCCGTGTCTGGAGTGTATCTGTACTGAATGTTGAATCTGAATGAGTAGCAGAATGACTTCCGTGTCTGGAGTTTATCAGAACTGTATCATGATTGCACATCGTTAAACGGTAGCTATTAATCTTATCCTGAAAAGGGTAAAATGTTAGCTGAAAACACAAATTTATGTTGCATGAAATGTATGATGCAATATATGTGTTTTGTCAATGTTTATGATATATGGATGTAATGCATGCGCATGTAAGCTGATTTGCTGTATTGCTGAGGAAAATAAATCCTTGACTGCTGCAGGGGACAATAAATCCTTGATTGTTGGGGATATATGGATTCTTCATGTCTTGAAGTTAGAGTATTGACAAAAAATTCATTGTGAAGGTAATTCCATATACTGCTTGAGTAATCTGCTTGGGGAATCTAGAGAATTTTGATGACTTCTACTGAGGATTACTCAATGGGAATCCTTGTTCTGCTGGGGAATAAAGAAAACTCTGTGGGGAAGAAAACTTATTCCTGTTTGGAAAAAGTTCAGGAGTTTCGGTCGTCTGCCACTCTACTGGAGAATTATCCTAGGTTGGGGAGAAACAAAAGTTACCTATTATCTGGTTGATTTTCAAACTTCAAGACAACTTGCTGGAGAATTTGGAGAAACTGGATGGTTTCCGCTGGGGATTGAAAGTTTGGAGTTTTAGCTCCGCTGGGGATTGATAGTTTGAAATTTCAGCTCCGGTGGGGATTGATAGTTTGAAATTTCAGCTCCACTGGGGATTGATAGTTTTGGCTCCACTGGGGATCTGATAGCTTTGGCTCCACTAGGGATCTGATCGTTTTGGCTCCACTGGGGATCTTAATGATGTACTGTAGGGGTTGCTCATGGAATAGCGTAAAGACGTTTTCCTATCCTTCCAACCTGTCAGTAATTGTTCTTTTTCATTCTGTTTATTTGTAAACAGTAATTATGTTCAAATTCATATGTTCATTAATGAATCATTGGACGTTTTTGCAAATAAAAACACAAGTGTAAAGAAAAAGGCAAATAGTTTTCTATACTTTGAAAGAGATATCTTTTTATTTACTTTGAATAAGTATTTTGTACAAAGGAGACAGACATCCTAGTAAGAGGATGGTGTCATAAAAGTAAGAAAAATTTATACAGAGAAAGATAGCTATGTGTGATAATCCCATGGGGTTCCCATTCTATTATAGCCTCCGTATCTCTGAATATCTCGTTTGTCCGTTGCTTCGTCCGAAGATGATTGCATTGATCAGAAGCTCAGTGTTTGTCAGTGAAGAGATTGTCCTTAAAGTGATCCGACGAGACATAGTCATACGCTTTAATTCCCTAACTTTTTCCTGGACCGCCCTTTCGGGTTTTCAGTCCACCGGGAAACCCTTTTTTGCCCAAGTCTCCCTTTCGGGTTTTCAACTTTCCGGGTGTACAGATTTTTTATTTTATCCCTAATTTTTGCCCGAACCTTTTTGGTTCGCCGGGATGCCCTTGTTTTGCCTAGGTATGGAAACCTAGCGGGTCTCTTATGCGTAGTATCTTTTGACTATGTCCGCGTTCGCAGGGTGTGGCAGATCGTCATCGTCCATGGTGGTTAAGATCATTGCCCCACCAGAAAAGATGTTCTTGATTACAAATGGTCCTTCATAGGTAGGAGTCCATTTTCCCCTGGGATCACTTTGTGGCAAGATGATGCGCTTGATTACTAGATCTCCAACTTGATATACTTGGCGTATGACTTTCTTGTTGAAAGCCTTGATCATCCGTTTTTGATACATCTGACCATGGCAAACAGCAGTAAGTCTCTTTTCGTCAATTAAGTTCAGTTGATCAAGTCGGGTCTGGATCCAATCGTCTTCACTCAAACCTGCATCCTTCATGATTCTCAAAGAGGGGATCTGAACCTCAATAGGCAAAACAGCCTCCATGCCATAAACCAAAGAATATGGTGTTGCCCCAGTTGATGTGCGTGCCGTGGTACGGTACCCGTGGAGAGTAAACGGTAGCATCTCATGCCAGTCCTTGTAGGTGACTGTCATTTTTTGTATCATATTTTTAATGTTTTTATTAGCAGCTTCGACTGCACCATTGATCTTTGGCCGATAAGGGGATGGATTGTGATGTTGAATCTTGAACTGCTCGCACAAGGCAGTGATCATAGTATTGTTAAGTTTTGTACCGTTATCAGTGATGATCCTTTCGGGCATACCGTACCGGCAAATAAGATTCTGCTTGATGAAGCGGGCAACAACATTCTTAGTAACAGATGCGAAGGAAGCTGCTTCGACCCACTTGGTGAAATAGTCAATGGCCACTAGAATGAAGCGGTGTCCATTGGAGGTTGTAGGCTTGATCTCCCCAATCATGTCAATTCCCCACATAGCGAAGGGCCAAGGATCTGTTAAGACATTTAGAGGAACCGGAGGCACGTGCACCTTATCTGCATAGATTTGACACTTATGACAGGTCCGGGAGTTTTGATAGCAGTCAGCTTCCATGGTAGACCAGTAATAGCCTGTCCATAGAATCTTCTTTCCATCGTATGCCCACTAGAGTGAGTGCCAAAGGTACCTTCATGAAATTTAGCCATGATCTTTTCAGCTTCAATCTTGTCCACACAACGGAACAGAATAGAATCATGAATGCGTTTGTACAGGATGCCATTACTTAGGAAGAACTTAGCAGAGAATCTCCTTAAGAACTTTTTGTCATTGACTGAAGCTCCTTCTGGATATTCTTGAGCCTCGAGATACCTTTTGACTTCATGAAACCACGGCTGGTCCACTACTTCTTTGGTATTAATCTCGTGACAGTGTGATGGTTCGTCCATTCGTTCAATGGTGATTTGGGGAGCCTCGTTATCCCAATTAAGTTTAAACATAGATGACATTGTAGCTAGAGCATCTGCTAGCTGATTTTCTTCTCGCGGGAAATGCTCGAAGGTAATCTGCTCGAAATGTGGTAACAATGTCAAAACATGTTCTTTGTAAGGGATGAGGTTTGGATGCTTAGTGTCCCACTCTCCTTTGATTTGTCTGATGACCAAAGCCGAGTCCCCAAACACAATTAAAGATTTGATTCCCAAGTCTATGACAGCCTTGAGTCCAAAGATGCATGCTTCATATTCTGCCATGTTGTTCGTACAGTTAAAGCAAAGTCTGGCAGTGAAAGGAGTATGGCATCCTTCCGGAGATATGAGCACAACGCCGATACCGTTACCAAGTGCATTGGACGCCACATCAAAGTACATGGTCCATCGGGATCCTTGTCCAGGTCCGTCATATGGCTTGATCTCTTCAAAGTTGTCTACTGTCATGATGTCTTCGTCAGGGAAGTCAAACTTCATGGACTGATAATCTTCTACAGCTTGATGGGCCAGATGATCAACTAGCACACTGCCCTTTATATATTTTTGGGTAGTGTATTGTATGTCACATTCTGTTAGGATCATCTTCCATCTAGCTATGCTCCCAGACAGAGCAGGTTTCTCAAAGATATACTTTATCGGATCTATCTTAGATATCAGCAAAGTGGTGTGAGTCAGCATATACTGTCTCAGCCGACGAGCAGCCCATACCAAAGCGCAGCAAGTTTTC
Organism: Vicia faba; assembly: GCA_948472305.1. Lineage (NCBI taxonomy): Eukaryota > Viridiplantae > Streptophyta > Magnoliopsida > Fabales > Fabaceae > Vicia > Vicia faba. The sequence goes on from OX451737.1 coordinate 623,141,303, forward strand.
TCGAGCAGTGAATATCTGGTTTCACAGTCGGTAAACTTTTTGCTTAGGTAATAAATAGCGTGCTCTTTTCGGCCAGACTCGTCATGCTGCCCCAATACGCACCCCATTGAGTTCTCTAAAACGATCAGATACATGATTAGTGGTCTTCCCTCGACTGGAGGCATCAAGACAGGAGGCTCTAGCAAATACTCCTTGATTTTATCAAAAGCAATCTGACATTCATCATTCCATCTGACTAGCTGATCTTTCTTCAACAGCTTGAAGATTGGTTCACAAGTAGACGTTAGGTGAGAAATGAATCTAGCAATATAGTTTAGGCGTCCCAAAAAACCTTTGACTTCCTTCTCAGTGCGAGGAGCAGGCATTTCTTGTATCGCTTTAACTTTGGCAGGATCAACCTCGATGCCTTTGTTGCTGACAATGAAACCTGGGAGTTTACCGGACCGGACTTCGAATGTGCACTTGTTCGGGTTTAACCTTAACTTGTACTCCTTAAATCTGACAAACATATTTTGCAAGTGATCAAGGTTGTTCTTCTTCAGTTTGTGATCGGGCTATCATGTCATCTACGTAGACCTCTATCTCATGATGTATCATATCATGAAACAAAGCTACCATGGCGCGTTGATAGGTTACCCCGACATTCTTCAGTCCGAATGGCATCACTTTGTAGCAAAACATACCCCACTGTGTGACAAATTTAGTTTTCTCCATGTCCTCAGGTGCCATTTTGATCTGATTATAGCCTGAGAATCCGTCCATGAAAGAAAATATTTTGTGTTGGGCTGTATTGTCAACCAGGATGTCAATGTGTGGAAGTGGAAAATCATCTTTAGGGATGGACCTGTTTAAATCTCTATAATCCATGCACATTCTCACTTTGCCGTCCTTTTTAGGCACGGGAACAATGTTGGCCACCAATTGGGGATATGAAGTAACAACCAGAAATCCAGCATTGAATTGTTTCATAACTTCTGCTTTGATCTTCTCTGACATGTCAGGTCTCATGCGGCGGACTTTTTGTTTCACTGGTGGACAGTCTTCTCTTGTGGGTAGACGATGTACCACAATGTCTGTATCGAGTCCCGGCATGTCTTCGTATGACTAGGAAAAGATTTCAACATAATCATGCAACAGCTGAATTAGGCGCTCCTTGACACTCGGCTCTAGATTGGCACCTACTTTGATTTCTTTCTTATCTTTCTCGGTACCCAAGTTGATTGTATCCAACAGCTCCTCATGAGGCTGAATTGCTCTTTCCTCTTGTTGTAATAGTCTGGCCAATTCCCCTGGCACCTCACAATCTTCCTCACCTTCGTATTCGGCATGGTAGATCAGATCTTCAGAGTCACTGAAGGCTATAGCAGTATCGTTACCCATGGGATCTGGAATGGAAGGGTACCTGCATTCGTGAGTGTGGGTGTGTGTAAGGGTATAGCCATCTTAAAATAATAAAATGTAAAAGAAAGACAATGAGCACAAAAGGTTTATATATGAAAAAGCGTCCATGATTCATTGAATGACATATGTAGATGAAATAAAAACCCTTACAATGGACCATTGTGCCTCGGGTAAGACATAAGGTTTTTAAAGTGCGAATTGTTTATGAATTATTACAAATCCAACAGAAATGTAAAAGATAAATTACTGAGAGATGAAAGTTATGGGAACGAAGTTTTTGGCTTCCCGGTTGCAAAGTCCTCTGCTGACAGTAGGAAATATCCAATCTTCTAAGCTGCCATCCTCTTCACTGTCCTCTACTGCATTGACGTTTCGGTTGGTAATCTTCACAGGTGGCCCCCCAGCGCGGGCACGGCGCACAACCTTCTGAGCAGTCGAAGTAAACCCCAAGCCAAACTTGTCTGATTTGTAAGGAATGTCTGGAAGCTAACCCCTGATTATGCATCCCCCTTCTTCCACTACTGCATTTACATCCTTTAGAGATGACATCCGAAGTGGAGGTCTTGTGATCTTAGGAGTTGAGGATACCGCCTTGGTCGCCGCTACTTTTGGAGAGACTTCTTCAAAATATTCGAAAGGGGTCTCAATGAATTCGCCATCCAACTCTATATATCGGAAAGAATTCAGATGACTAATCATGTACTCCTCCTCCCCATGGACAGTTATGATCTTCCCTTGGACTGGGTATTTTAGCATCTGATGCAAGGTGGAGGTGACAGCACCGGCATTGTGGATCCAGGGGCGTCCCAACAGACAAGAATAAGAAGGACGGATGTCCATCACATAGAAGGTTGAGTTGAAAACCTGAGTTCCCACCTTTATTGGGATGTCCATCTCTCCATGGACCATCCGCTTCGAACCATCAAAAGCTCTCACCACTATATTACTGGGTTTTAAAGTCAGCCCCTTGCAATCCAATCTGTCAAGGGCTTTTTTCGGCAAGACGTTCAAAGATGATTTCGTATCAACCAAGACATGAGCTAGGGTTGTTCCTCTGCACTCCACTGAGACATGTAATGCCTCGTTGTGTTTTCTCCCTCTGGGCGTTAAGTCAGCATCAGAGAAACCCAGGCCATTATCAACTGTCAAACTGGCCACACAATCCTGGAACTGGTCAACGGACGTCTCTTGCGGCACATGAGCTGTCTTCAGAAATTTTACCAGAGCTTTGGCGTGTGCTTCAGAGAACAGCAGCAGGGCTAGCATAGAGATCTTGGAAGGGGTTTGCCCCAACTGTTCAACCACATCATAATCACTCTTCTTAATTATCCTCAGGATTTCTTCCATCTCCTTCTTGGATGTTTCAGGAATAGCTAGTGGTTGAGCCTTCGTCTGGACAGGCTCCTCTTGAACATTCTTTCCTTTATTCTCAGCAGTGGAAGTAGGGATAGGGGTTGTATTGTCTTTGTCGGTAGGTACACTTGCAGGTATAATCACTGGTACAGAGGTAATCTTCGGAACGACTATGGGTCCAAAGACTGCTGTTGGAGGAGCAATCTCTGGAGAGAAGATCCTACCACTGCGGGTAATCTTGCTAGTTCCAACAATATTGCTAATGTCGAAATTATCCTCTTCGGAGCTTTCTTCTTCGACAGTCAGTTCATCCTGTTTAATACCATGATAGTAGATTTCTCCACCATAATTCCATGGTACTGATTTATCTAATTTGTATGGGGCTGGCCCGGGCATTGTAATCTTAAGCGGAGTAGTCTTTGGAGCAGGTGTAATCCTAACGGGTCTTTTAGGAGCCCTGGAAGGATTGGCGTAGATGGTTATAATAGAAACTTCTTTAACTGGAACGGGTGAAACAGGAGCATTCTCGAACATAATTTCTTGGTTATCCATCAGTCGTTGGATACCTTTCTTCAACAGAGGGCAGTCAAATGATGAGGACAGGCAAACATGGCAGTCTTTGTCACAACTTGGGAATATACCAGCTTTCAACAAATTTAACTTAACAATCGGGAGCGGAGTCAACAATTCATCTACGGTAGCAACAAACAGATCTTCTTCAATAGCGTTGGCATTGTGACCATGCCTAGGCATTGGAGCGGAAATAACATTTGGTTTCTCAGGCGCTTCAAACTCAACTTCCTTCACATCTATCAGATCTTAAATTTTATTCTTCAGAGCCCAACAGTTGTTGGTGTCGTGCCTTGGACTTTTAGAATGGTACGCGCATCTGGCGTTGGGATGGTAATTTGGAGACGTAGTATTAGGATTCTTTGGGGCCTCTTTTAAAGTGGCCAGATTCAACTTCAGGAGATGTGGTAGAACTTGGGATGGAGTCATGTTAATCTTGGTGAATTGCCGAACTGGCCTTTCCACCCTTTGCTGGTTAGTTCTTGGTTGGTCTGATGAGGGTTTCAGAATCATAACGGCCCCCACTGTTGGTCGGTGCTCGGTTCTTCCCTGATTCCTCTGTGAATACACTACAGATACTTCCTTTCTTCCGAAGAAGGGTTTTTTCACAGCTGAAGAGGCATACGCGTCCTTCTGAATTTTCCCACTTCTTATACCAGCCTCTACTCTTTCGCCGGTTAATATCAATTCAGTAAACCCTGCAGAGGAACTCCCAATCAGATGATTGAAGAAAGGACCTGATAGAGTTCCCAAGAACATGTCCACCAACTCCCTCTCAGATAGAGTGGGTTGCACCCTTCCGGCTAGATCTCTCCACTTTTGTGCGTAATCTTTGAAGCCCTCATTGGAAACCATAGCCATACTCTGAAGCTGAGTACGGGTAGGCGCCAAGTCAGCGTTGTATTGATATTGTTTATAGAAGCTGCTGCTAAGTCTTCCCAATTATGGACATCAGCCCTTTCTAATTGGTAGAACTAATCAAGTTGCGTTCCTGATAAACTGTCTTGGAAAAAGTGGACCCACAGGTGTTTGTCGGTAGAATGTGGTTGAATCTTCCTGACATATGATATGAGGTGCATTTTAGGGAAAGACACCCCATCATACTTGGCAAATAGTGGCACTTTAAACTTTGGAGGGATTACAATTCCTGACACCATCCCTAACTCTTCAAAATCTAGCTCTGGTACTCTCTGGATTTCCATAGCGCTTAGTCGCTCTTCAAGGTGTTTGTACTTGTCATCAGCCAGAGGGTATTGTTGTTCAAAGTAGTCCTTCTCTTCCTCTTCTTCTTCTTCAGAATCTGATGGTACTTCCGTTCCTTTTCCTTTTCTTTCCCCCTCTTCAGATGTTGTTGGAAATTCTAAGGTCCTTCTGGCTTGTCCCTGAAATCTTCTGCCCATGATTACCACACCAATTGGCTTCTTCTTCTTTTTCTCTTTTTCTTTTTCTAGCAGAGTCTTCAGTTCCTCCTGCCCCTTGGCTAAGGTCATGAGCAACTGTTGAAATTGTGAATTCTGAGCTTGCAGATCTTTGACCGTTTGTTCGAGATCCATCATACTGAAATAAACAGTAGAGAGATGAGGAAACTTGTTGCAAAGACCTGTTTATGCTTATGATGAATGATATGCATTTATGCAATGCTTTCAAGGATTCAGAAATTCAAATTTGTTTTAAAATAAAAAAGAAACACATGTCATATTAATAAAATAGAATTTGAGTACATCAATGCCCCTTGGGCAAAATAATACAGAATTCTAAGGTAAAAAGACGTTTCACATCCTGTTTGGTGCAATGTAGGTGTTGAGAGTCTGCTCTTCGTGAAGTAGCCGAGTGAGTTCCAAAACCTTCTTCTCGCTTGCATAGAATTGGGCTTCGAAAGTATCGCTCTCTCCCTTGAGCTGTATCCAATCCCTTTGTAGATCTTCGAGTGATGTTGGCATGTCAGCATGTAGGATAGTGTATGGAACTTCTCCTTCCTTAACAGGCTCTATAGTCAATGGGAGAATGGAGGGATAAGGCATCATAATACTTTGAGCGCGGGTTCGTACCCACTTGAGGTAAGGCTCAAGAGGGATGGAATTCTTGTGTCCCAAAGTCTTGCTATCCACCTTGTTTGGCATCCTCCAAGCTCGGATGAATCTCTTGCGAAGTCTTTGATCATCGTTGTCGTAGTCGAAAACCAATCCTTAAACCAGCATATCATATGGGCCATCCCTTCGGGCATAACCAAACTGTCTTAGATCCAAGCACGGGTTGTAGGTGATGCCTCCCCTAATGCCAAGTAGAGGGACATTAGGGAATTCCCCACAACGGTCAACAATGATAACATTCTCTTTGGATCGAGAGCACCAATGGATATCTGAATGGTTAAGTGTCATTAACCTTTGTGACCACCTCAAACCTTTCTCATTCTTCAAGAATGATTGGGGAAGATGAGAAATAAACCATCTTGCCAGGAGAGGAGTACAACACATAAGAACACCTCTTTTCCTCATTGTACGAGTGTGAAAAGAGTGGAGGATATCCCCAAGCAATGTAGGCACCGGGTTACGAGACATGAAGATTTTGACAGCGCTCACATCTATGAGTTGGTCAGGAATAGGGAACAAGACCATCCCATAGATGAGAAGAGCTACAATCTCCTCAAAAGCTTTCAAGTCTAGGGAGTTCCAACAGCTTTGGGCCTTCTCAAACAGAAACTTTAACAAGAAGCCTTTGACACCACTTCTAGTTTCCCAATGTGTTGTGACATCAGATGAGTGCAAGTGCAGGGCTTGAGCAATCTCTTCTAGCTTTGGATATCTTTCCGTACCGTTGAAGGGTAGTTGATTGAGAATAGGAATCCTCAATAGTTGAGAGAATTCTTCCAAAGTGGGCACAAGTTGATAGTCAGGAATATGAAGCAATGATGCAAATGGTCAAAGAACTGGAAGAGAACTTTCATCATATCCTCCTATGTGTTGGAAGTGACCAAGTTGAGTAGACGACCATGTCACTCGGTGAATGGAGAATTCCCAGGGATCCTTGAAGCTAGCTCCTTGAGTTGTGGAGGAATTCTCACAAGGTTGATTTGGATAGTTTTCCTGCGAAATGAATCCATAACCTACAAAACAAGAACAAAGATGAATCTCCAAAATCCTTGAAATGGTTAGTGAATGCATATGATGTTCATGATGTTCATGATGTCCATGATGTTATGCACAAGTATATATGTACAAGAAAATCAAGCAAGTTCTTAGTTTAGGCTTGCATGGGGTTTCATAGGTAAGTACCCTCTTGAAGTTTAGTTGGCTCAACCTGTCCTAGTAATAGTAACCGGGTTCTAAGGAGCTCAATATCACTGGATTGTTTCCTTGTTCATTGTTTCAGTTCAATCCTCTTTACTGGCGACCGAAATATCCCAAGAAACCAACCCTTAATGAGTGTAGTATCGAGTATCTACCAACTTCACACTGCACCAAAGCCGGTCATCTCACTACATCCTAAAAGGCCAAGTTGGTCAAGTAAAGGTTATAGAAGTTCATTAGTGCTTTATGACATCACTCAGCGGCCCCGTATTCTCTTTGATTAACTCAAAGGCTACTGGTACCCAAAAATATGTCACACTAATATAGCTATTACTTAGACCATGTCGGTATACCCCACACAGTTTCCACAACGTATTGCTATTTACCTATAATGTCTCCCAAATCCGGGTGGAGGATTCAAACCCAAACAAAGAACCATAATTGTAAAGCAAACAAGTCAAACAATTGCAAGCAAATAAATGTGATCTAAACCCTAAGGTAACCCCTCTTTTAGAAATATCCCCAGCAGAGTCGCCAGTTCTGTGATGCGGTGGGAGAACTGACTTGAGGTTTTGCGTTTGTGTTCGCAAATGTTGCGGTTAGCAAGAGTCACCACCGACTTTTCTTTTATCCAAAAGGAAAGGTAAAAAAGCACAGGAGAGACCTTTGAGATGTTTTCTTGAGTTCGGGGGGTAGATTATGAAAAGGGAATGTGCTAGTACCCTTTTCATCCATGGTTTTCCATGGGCTCTTAGTTACTTATTTAGATCACTTGCTTTGTTTTGTTTGAAATGGTGTTTGGTGTGATTTTGAAAAGTATTTTGAAAAGAGGCCATTTGTTTAGGCAATCTTTGTAATGATTCTCGTTTGTAAGAATGTATACAAAGATGTTTGTCTTTTGAAAATGTTTTCAATATTTTGTAAGATGTTTTGAAATGTGTGTGTGTGTGTTTGTTTTTGAAAATAGCAAGTATTGTTTTGAAATGGAACAAGTAACTAGAAGCTATCTACCCACTCAAATGTCTTTCTTGTGCATTTTTATTCCTTTGACATTGTTGACTTACCATTGATTTGGTAAGCAACCCTATCTTTGGATGTAAATGGGACGGGCGTGGGTCATCGTATGACCATGATAGCAATGTTGCCAAGTATCTTAGCATTTTTTAGGGACCAAGATCATTTTGTTTAGGCAACTTTTGAATAGCGTCATCGAGGGACTATGATCTTATTCTTGTTTTGTTTTGCCAAGATACTTCGCGTGCATAACATGGCCATTTTAATTTAGGCAACCAAGTGGGAGAAACCCTAAGTGTGCTTGTGTGCAAAGTGTGTTATTTTCATGCTTTTGTCTTGTATTTAGGGTTTTCTATTTTGCTTTGTTTTTGTTCTTGTCATGCAAACCCTAATTTACTAATCATGGTATAAAAGCGATAAATTGCGTAAAATAAACTAAGCTATTACAACAATTATTATGGGATGGGGGATACAAGTTTTGAATGGGGATTTTGCATTAATATAAACCTAAAAATATTATTACAACCCAATCGAATATTGCTCGAATTAAATAAACATACAAATTTAAAATGCAATGCAACGTATTTATGTAAAAAATGTTTTGGCATTTGTTTTTTGTATGTGAAAATAATTTAATTTAAATCCTAAAAAATAAGGTAAAAATAATATTATTTTTGGAGGGGTGAAACCCTAATTTTTAATTAAAAGAAAATAATGTTTCCTATTATTATTTTGTCCATTTTTTGTACAAGAAAATAATAAATAATATTATATGTAAATATTAAAAATTAAATATGTATAAAAATAAGTATTTATGAGTATAAATAATATAATAAAAATATTAAGTATTTTTAAATATATTTACAAGTTATTTTAAGAAAATAAGTTCTATTCTATTAAATTAATTAATTTTTATGCAAAAAAAATTGCAAAAAATAAAATAAAATTGCAAAAAATAAAGAAATTATTTTTAGGATTTTTTATTGTTCAGAAAAAATAATCAAAAGCAATAAATATGAAAATATGAAAAAAATATGAAAAATAAAACAAATTAGCCAGGGGGTGTAAAAGTAAGTCAGGGGGTGCAAATAGCAAAACCAAAAAAGGTCAGGCGCCAAAAAGCCCAGACTTCATCCCTGTCCTCTAGCCAGTCTTCTTTTTCGCGCGTTTTATGTTCAAACCTGTAACTCTCACATGCTTGCACAAAAATAAAAACTCATAACATGAAACTTGTGGCATTTGAGCTTACGATTCCAACAATATAAATTTTGTAACCTAACTCTCAAAGATCAGGGAGAATTTTGGAACCCCTAATTTGTGACCTAAAAATTTCAGCATATTCAATCTTCAAATTCTCTTAGCATAGTTAATATAAATGAAAAGTATGGATATGTACAATTTCATTATGACATGGACTACATTTTTTCTTCACAAATCGTGGCTTGAGGATGCCTATTCAGAGAGATAGAGTTCAATAAAATACCTCCTTAAGCTGGATTCGAGTAGAGCAATGTAGGACTTTAATGGAGGCCTGAGGATTATTTGAGCTTCCTTGAACTTCCCTGAAGCTAATCCAATGCTTATCTTGCCTTGAGAATGGCTGGAACTCTCTGCACAAGTCAAGTTGCAAGCTTCCAAAGTGAAAATGGTGGATGCTGAAATAGGGGTTACAGAACCAGGGTGATGGCTTGGATAGCTTTGGTATGATGTGTATGAGATGCTGGAAGTGTTTAATCACAAAACGCACGAGCCAAATAAGAGTTGGCTATGGTTTTGCATATTCTGAGTTTTTGGACAGAAATTTTATGTTTTTGAGTTTCAGAGTGTTTGAGCTTCAATCCAATTGTGCTTAGCCTTGCAATAAGTTTGTATATTTGTATAGAAATGATACAAAGTCAGCTCTTCACTAGTTGTACAAGTTTTTGACCTTTTGGCAACTTTCCTTGCATTTTAAGTAAAGTGAAGTGACTAATCCCACATGCTTGTACTGGCTAGCTTGAGGGCTGATAAGAGTTGGTATACATTGCTTGAGACTTGTAAAAATTGCTTGCACCAAAGGGACATGTCCAAGGCTCAAGATTGACAAAGTTGCCCTTTATGAAAATGGCATTGTGCACTTTTGGCCAAAAATGGAAATGTATCTTGTACAAAGCTTCAAAAGCAAAGATAAAGCCTTTATCTTCTGAGTTTGCATTTAATTATGGAGTGTAAAGTGAGTTTAGGACCTGTAAAGCAAGATACAATCAACATAGATCTGATTTGCAACTTGATGCTTTGTAAAAAATGGCTTGATCAAAAGTGATAAAATACCAACTTCCCTTCCTCGATTCTCCCTACTCAAAAATGATCTTGGAGAGTTCTTGGACATTTTGGAAATCTTGCAATGTGCTCTATAATCCATCTTTGAAATGCATCTTGAGATACCTCTTGGAACTGGGTGAAACATTGCCATGAAGTTGGGTCCAAAAACTGCCTAAATTAGGGCAAAATTTCACTAAGTTAAGAAGTACATAGACCTATATTCACAAATGCATAACTTGAGATCCAAGCATCTTTTGGGAAAATTTTGTGAAGAAAAGTTGTAGGTTTCATGGAGTACTACAACTTTAATGTTGTAAGTTTTCTTTGAATCCAAATGCATCATGGTGAAAAAGTGGTGAAAAGTTGGGGAAAAAAAAGAAAATTTTTATACTTAGAAAAATTCTAAGTTATGAAAATTTTCAAATTAAAACCCTAATTTTCAATTTTGAGTTTCTTGGTGAACAAGTTTCATATTTTGACATATCTTGATGAATTATGACCCTTGGCACTTGATTTTGACCAAAAAGTCAAAGTTTGACTTTTCAGTGCACAGTTGACATTTGATCAGTTGACTACAAAATTCATCTGTCAATCCAATGAACTTGGGATCTTTTGAACCATGTAATTAAGTCAAGATGATTCCATTGAACCCTTCAAACCATGTTTGAACTCAATTGGTCATTGGCTAGGTTAAAAATCAGAAATTGCCCTTTCTCAGTCAAAACCTTAATTTTGACTATTTTGCCCTTTTGATGATTTGATCAAATTTCTTGAGGAGTTGTGATCCAAACTTGATCAAATGGTACATATGAGTCTAAAATGTTGATGTGGATAAAAAATTATGAATTTTGACTGTAAATTGGCCATGGTTGACTTTTTCCCCAATACAGTTGATTTTTAGGTCAATTGTTCAATTGACTGATCAAAAATGTGGTTCAAGGCTTGAAACTTAACATGAGCAATCTTAGGGGTCCAAGATGATGTATGAAATTCAAATGAAGCATTGGTGATCCAAAAGTCCTTGTGCAAACTCAAACCCTAATTTTGGGTTATCAGTGCAAGATGAGATGCCTTGAGCTGAGCAAACCCTGATCTTGTCTTGAGTCCAAGAAGTCTTGTGAGAAAAGTCTTGATAAATAAGAGGGAAAATTTTGGGGTACAACACATACGGATAATGTTTTACCCTTTTCAGGATAAGATTAATCAATTGCTATCATCAACAAATTACAAAGGTCAAAAATTGATACCTAAGACAAGCCATGACAATTATCTACCCGACCAACTGAAGCAATCCAGCACGGGTTCTTCAGATTCAACTCAGATACAGTTCAAATACGCTGCAGACACGGATGCCATCCTGATACTCATTCAGATTCAACCTTCAGATAAGCTCCAGACACAGATGCCATTTTGATACTCATTCTGATTCAACTTTCAGATACAGTACAGATACGCTCCAGACACGAATGCCATCCTGATATTCATTCAGATTCAACTTTTGATACAGTTCAGACACACTACAGACACGGATGCCATTCTGATACTCATTCAAATTCAGCTTTCAGATACAGCTTAGATACGCCCCAGATACGGATGCCATCCTGATATTAATTCAGACTCAACTTTTGATACAGTTCAGATACGCTCCAGATACGGATTCCATCCTGATACTCATTCAGATTCAACTTTCAGATACAGTTCAGATACGCTCCAGACACGGACGCCATTCTAATACTTATCCAGTTTCATCTTACAAATACGGTTCAACATTCATTTATAGATGGCATCTATAAGCCCATCTCCAACAACTTTCCATCATCTCTCCAAATGGAATCTTTAAGCCCATTCCCCCTAATATCAATCATCACATCACCGAGTGTAAATTTCTGGGCACTCTAGTGTCCAATCATCTTCCACCTTCGCTTCAAGAATGGAAAAACTTGCCAATCTAACTCTTCAGGCTTAAGAAGATTAAACAGGGGCAGCTGTTGTACCCCAAAATTTTCCCTCTCATTTATCAAGAATTTGCTCAAGACTGCACTAGGGTTGATCAGCTCAAGACACCTCCTTAGGCACTGATGAACAAAATTAGGGTTTGAGATTGCACAAAGATATTTGAACTTTCAATGCTTCATATGACTTTCATGGATCATTATGGGCCCCCAAGTTTACTCATGCCAAGTTTCAAGCCTTTCATCACACTTTTGCTCCGTCAATTGAGTAGTTGACCTAAAAATCAGCTGTATTAGGGAAAAAGTCAACATGGTCAATTTACAGTCAAACTTCATAATTTTTGATCCACATCAACTTTTAAACTCATATGTATCATTTGATCAAGTTTGGACCACAATTACTCAAGAAATTTGATCAAATCTTCAAAAGGGCAAAATGGTCAAAATTAGGGTTTTGACTGGGAAAGGGCAATTTCTGATTTTTGACCTAGCAAATGATCAATTGGTTTAAGGCATTATCTCAAGAGTCCAATTGCATCATTTTGACCTAATGACATGGCTCAAAACATTTCTCAAGTCCAATGGATTGACAAATGAATTTTCAATCAACTGATCAAAAGTCAATTGTATACTGAAAAGTCAAACTTTGACTTTTCGGTCAAAATCAAATGCCAAAGATCACAATTCATCAAAGAATATGAAAATATTAATATTATTCATCAAGAAATAAAAAATTCAAAATTTCATTTTGAAAAGTGAAAATTTCTGAACTTAGAAATTTTTCTAAGTGATGGAAATTTCTTATTTTTTCACAACTTTGAGCAAAATTTTCACCATGATGCAAGATGATTCAAGAGAAACTTTCAACATGAAAGTTGTAGATCTCCATGAAATCTACAACTTTGTTTTAAACAACTCCTTCCAAAAGTGCTTGGATCTCAAGTTATAATTTTAAGAATACATGGTCATGAAACAAAACACTTAGTGGAATTTTTGCCCTAATTTGGTCAGGATTTTGACCCAACTTCATGGCACTTTTTCATATAGTTCCAAGGGGAATCTTCAAAATAGATTCAAAGATGGGTTGTAGAGTACATTTCAAGCTTTCCAAAATTTCCAAGAAATCCTTGAGATCATTTTTGAGTAGAGAGAATCGAAGATATGAAGTTAGGGTTTTATCACTTGAATTACAAGGCATTTTGTGATGAACAAAATTCAAATACAAAGTTATGTTGCATAAACTCTACTTTTCAGGCCTAAAACTTGTTAGTCACTCCATAATTAATTGCTTGCACAACTCTTAGAGGTCTCATTTCAAGCATTCAATGCAAGACCATGCTTTATATCCATTTTGGGAAGAAAGTGCACATTGCCATTTTGATAAAGTGACTTTTTGCACAAAACTTGTTCTTGAGCTTTGCACTTGTTCTCTTCTGATCTTACATGTCTCATAACATAAGAAAAATAGTTTAGACACTTACAATCATCCAGCCCATGCTTATACTTCACATTGAAACTTGGTTTCCCACTTTTCTTGAAAATCAAGTAACATAGCAAATAGCTTGCAACTTGTACTTCTGACTTGCCAAACCACTCAAGACCTTTTGTTTATACATACACAAACCATTTGCCACAAAAGGGACAAATGCTTAAGCCCTGAAAACACCTAGAACACAGAATCACCAAAAACACTTCAAAACTTGTCATTTTTGAGTTTTTAAGCCCATCTTCAAATCTACTCGTGCGTTTCTTGGCCTTTTGCTTTCAAAAGTTTCTAAACAACATACACAAAAAATCCCAACCCCTGCAGCACCACTATAACACCTCCATTATCATCCACCATTTTCAAAAACAGAGCTTTGCACTTGGACTTCTCTAAAACTCCTCACGCACTTTCAGCTCAAGCTAAGCATCCCTTTAGCTTCCTGGGAACTTGAGGAAGCTAACCCAATCATTGGAACTCATTGAAAGCTTCTCAAACTCCAAACCCGATACCCTCTTGCAAGGTAAGTTTTCTAACTTTGGAACTTTTCATACAGGCATCATCAATGATTTATTTATGAATGAAACATGTAGATATCATTGCCCTAAAGCTAACCATGTTCATAGTTTTCATTAATTTTGTTTGAGCTTAGAGAATTTTAAGATTGAAATTTTTAAGATTTTTAGGGTTCAGATTAGGGCCAATGAAATTCATGCTTGTCTTTGATCCATAGTTTTAATGCTTTACATTTCTGAAACCGTGAGGAAATTTGCTACAAGTTTCATGTTTACAGTTTTCATTTTTGTTGACGATTGAATGAGTTACAGAGGTTCTGGCTGGGCGTGAGGTTTAAGATGAAGTTGGCCTCAGGAACGTGCTTGCCATATATATTTATGCTTTGATTTATATAAACGGATGTATAGCCACCCCAGTGGTAGAAGCGCGCGCCTGTAACCAGAGGGACCAGGGTTCGAGCCCCAGTGGTATCCTTTTGATATTTTTTTTACATTGTTTTGCATTCTGACTTCTTTTTTGGCAGACGCTGGGCCTCATTGGGCCTTGTTGTTTTTGTTTTTGCTTGCTAACCCCCTTGTTTCATTTACACACCCCTGGCCCAGTTTTATTTTCTTTTTCTTATTTTTTTATTTATTTGTTTTCTTAAATGTTTTTCTAATATTAAAAAATCATAAAAAATATAAAAGTAGTATATTTGTATTTAGACATAGTTTATTTATTTGTTTCTCACAAAAATTATTTCATTTAATCAATACTTCATTTATTTTACTAATTATCTTTGTAAATTTAATTAAAAATAGGTTTTAGTTATTTTCTTTTACACCAATTAAAATATATCATTTTAATATAAAAAAGGCCAAAAATATTTTATAACACTATAGTTATTTTCAAGACAAAAATACCAAAAATACTTTTCTTAAGCTTAATTTATTTTTAATCAATTAATAGATTTAGGGTTTCATTTAAAATCTTATCTTAGTAAATTTAGGTTTAATTAATTATTTACTTCTAGTTAATTAGGTTAAAATCAAAACCCCCCTTTTCTCATAAAAATCCAAACAAATATCCATTTATTTAACGTTTCACATTTTTGTACATTTATTCATCTTGTACATTATTTATTTCAATTCTTGTACAAATTCAATATGGTTGTAATAGATTAATTAGGTTTATTTTCTTGCAATCCCCATTTATAATTTGTACACACCCCCCCCCCCCCCCCACACACACACACACAAGTATTGTAATAGCGTAGTAATTTTAAATTCTGCAATTTATCGCTTTATATACAAATGCTAGTAATTAAGGTTTGTATGGAAAGACTAAAACCAATACTTAGAAAAACCCTAATCAAGGAAAAAAATCAAGCATGAAAACAATAAACTCGCACACACGCACCCCCTAGGGTAAATCCACTTGGTTGCCTTTACAAAATGGCTATATTACGCATGTGAGGTATCTTAGGAAAAATAAGAAAAATATAAGATCATAGTCCCTCGATGACGCTATCTAAGTTGCCTTTCAAATGATCTTAGTCCCTAAAAGAGAATGCTAAGATACCTTGCAACATTACTAATCATGGTTATACGATAACCCACGCCCGTCCTGTTTACATCCAAAGATAGGGTTACTTACCAAATCAATGGTAAGATAACAATGTCAAAGGAAAAGGAAAATGAACATGAAATACTTTTGAGTAGTTAGAATGCTCCTAATTACTTGCCCAATTTCAAAACAAGCATCATTGCTATTTTCAAAACAAACACCTACACTTTCAAACATCTTACAAAACTTGAAAACATTTTCAAAAGATCAATATCTTTGTATACATTCTTACAAACGAGAATCATTACAAAGATTGCCTAAACAATGGCCTATTTACAAAATACTTTCGAAAAACCACACAAAGCACAACTTCAAACAAAAGCAAGTGATCTAGCAAGTAACTAAGAGCCCATGGAAAACCATGGATGAAAAGGGTGCTAATACCTTCCCTTTTCATAATCTACTCCCCGAACTCAATAAATAATCTCAAAGGTCTTTCCTGTGATTTTTCACCTTTCCTTTTGGATAAAAGAAAAGTCGGTGGTGATTCTTGCTAACCGCAATATTTGTGATCAAACGCAAAACCTTCAAGTCAGTTCTCCCGTCGTATCACACCTAGTTACTAGCATTTAATATATATTGCAGAATATAAAATGCAGAAGGTAATAACCTAGACTATTACATGGCTTCGAGGAGGGGGTATTTACAATATGCAAAACTGGGGGAAAGGTAAAATAAAGAAAGCGATAAAAAGGTCCTACTTAGTCTATTACATACCAGTATACAGTTACATTATTATTAAAAATGTGAGAACAAAATAATGCGTGCGAAACGAATATTACGTCTAAAAGAAACCTAAGGAATGGCTAAGTAAAAAAAATTTAGTTTTTTTTTATTTAAGAAAAAATAATTAAAATAATCCTAAACTCTATTTAGAAAATTAAATTAAGAAAAAAAAGTTTAATTAATATTTTAGCTTTTTATTATGAAAATCTAATCTAAATTAAATTAAGAAAAAAAATTTTAATTAATATTTTAGCTTTTTATTATGAAAATCTAATCTAAATTAAATCCTAAGTTCTAATTTATTTTAAATTAAAGAAAATAGTTAAATATTTATTTAATTAATTTACAAAGTTAGTTCAATTAAAAAAAGCTAAAACTAGTATTTTTTATGATTGATTTTTGTTATTAGTTAATTAAATAATTAACCAAGAAAACAAAAATAATGATAAAAGAAAAAAACTAAAACAAATAAAAGAATACAAAATGGGCCTGAGATGTCTAAATCAAAATGGGGGTGGGAATTGCATTCGCTGGGCCCAAAGTTGTGAAGCCCGTGCTTGATTTTGGATTCCATGAGGATTGGCCTTGAGGGTGTAGTATGAGCCTACAGATGGGATGCGTTAGATCTGATCAGATGGATATCTGATGGTGTGGACGGATTGCGTACCATGTGTGCCTGGCTATGAATAACACTGAATTTGTAGGAAATATGTTATAAAAGGTAAAATACTAGACCTGGGACTCGAACCCAGCTCCTCTCTCCCAGTGTTCCTTTGCCAATTGAGTTGTATCATCATTCGTTTACATAACCAAAACAACAATAATATTATATAAGAATATTGGTCAGATATATTGGAAATGAGAAAAAATGAGCGCTAGTTTTGAATGGTCCAATGAAAGAGAGACACAATGGCTTGCCGGAGTCAACATTTTAGAGGTGTCGGAGTCAAACTCCGGTCACCTTCTCCGGCCATCAAAAACCCCAAAACCTGCACAAAGAAAAATCAAGGCTTGAAATTAAGGCTATCCCCCCTATTTCGCATGCTACGAGTTCAATGGTGGTGGTTGTTTGGCCTGAAAAGTCATGCAACATCCTGTTCAAAGCTTAACCGTTCTAGAACCTTAGAAATGGTAAATGATTTTGCAGGCTTAAATGGTTTTAGGGGTCCTTATACATGTCATGAACATGTTTAGGACCTAAACATTAGGCTCATTAGCTGGAAAATGATTTTGCCCAAAGTTGACTCCATGCATTTTCTTGAAAATTACCCAACTTGTGCAAGCTATAACTTGCTCAATTTTAAACTCATGATGATGATCTTGGACTTTTTGGAAAGCCCAATATGTCTACTTCAATCCTTATTCTGATCAAGTTTTCATTTGAAGATTTTATCTTGATGTAAAACGTCTTGGAAAAAAGTGACTTTTGTTGACTTTCTAAAAATGACTTGTAACGTATGAGCTTGTATCTTTCAAATGGTGCATTTATTGGACTTGAGGGCTGAAGAGAAGTTGTAGGGAATGATATTCTCTTCAATATGAGCTTTTTGTTGGGGAAAAATGGATGAAGTATGTGAAAGTTATTCCTGGTCAAAGTTCAGTTGACTTTTCCTATTGAAACCCTAATTTAGCAATTTTTGACTTTTGATGAATTATGAGCATTTCTTGAGGAATCATGATCAACATTTGATCAAATGATGGATATCACTTCAAAGTGTTCATGTTGACCAAAAATATTAAAGTTTGACTGTACATGGGCCACAGTTAACTTTTGACCTAGTACAGTTGATTTTCAAGCATTTGAGCAATTGACTGGGCAAACTTGTAGTGCAAGGCATGAAATTTGTCATGGATAATCTTGAAGGAATGTTAGGACAATGGAAAACATTTGAGACCTTTGGAGCTCACACATCTTTATGAGAAGTGAAACCCTAATTAGCGGTCCATTGCTTAGTAGGAGAATTTGTCTGGTCAATTCTTGGTCAACCTTGAGCAATTGAGGATCTCTAGGAGCTTGTTTTGAGTAAAATTGGGAGGGAAAATTTTGGGGTACAACATCCAGTCACAAGAGAACACCTGCTCCCACACATCTGAAGTTTTCGAAAGATGAAAAAGGAGTAAGTGTGGATCAAAGTCTTTACAGAAGTATGATAGGCAGTCTTCTATATCTCACAGCTAGCAAACTTGACATTGCCTTTGTTGTAGGGGTTTGTGCTAGATATCAAGCCGATCCTAAAGTGTGCTAGAAAAATTACATCAAGAGGATATTTCTTTCTAGGAAATAATCTCATATCTTGGTTCAGTAAGAAGCAAAATTGTGTGTCTCTGTCCACTGTTGAGGCAAAGTATATTGCTACAGGAAGCAATTGTTCTCAGTTGGTTTGGATGAAACAAATGTTGACATAATATAATGTCAAACAGGATGTAATGACATTATTTTGTGACAATCTAAGTTCCATAAATATATCAAAAAAATCCTATTCAACACATCAGGACCAAACACATTGATATTCGTCATCACTTCATAAGAGAGCTTGTTGAAGAAAATATTGTTGCCTTAGAACATGTAACTACTAAATTACAATTGGCTGAAATTTTCACTAAGGCTTTGGATGCAAACTAGTTTGAGAACTTAAGAGGAAAACTAGGGATCTGTATATATGAGGGTTTGTAGCAATTAAGGGCGTGTGGGAATATCATTAAAGTGATATTATATCATTTATTATGTTTCCAATAAATTAAGTATCTTAAGCAATCATTTCAAGATTATCTCAAATACTCTCCCACACACTACGACATTACCTCTTTCTATTTCCACAACCTCTTCGTTCTCCTTTACAGAAAAATAACCCTTGTTATTTTTCATCTCTCTGTTCAAAAATATTCAAAGATGTCGCAACATCATGCTTTGTCTCCATCAAAGTGCTCTTATGATCAAGCCAAGGCTTCTAGGTCAAAGTTTGTCAACCATCCAGAGGATATCTCCCTTGATAAAGTCCTGGTCTTCGTTCCTCTGGAAACTGTTCCACCCCCTGAGAAGAAGTTCAAGAAACCCAGATCGTCCCATGCAAAGAAATCCAAAGACGAGTTTGAAACTTCTAAAGGTAATGCTCATAATACTACTGATGATAGATCAGAAGAAGACATTGTTAATGTTGATAGGAGTATTAGAAGGCTGGTAGATAGGGAGTTAAATGAGGGTTTTGTTGTTCCTAGGATTTCTACTCCTCTTGCCTGAATGACTGCTCTGGCGGATAAAGGTATTGATCCTCAAAATGCTGCTGAATCATCTTCCTTAAAGAAAGATGTTGCTCAAAGTGAACTTTGGCAAGTTTGCCATATCTGTTCTAGAAGAAGTGGAAGCTGATGTTGAACAAGATGTTGAGACATCATCTGCTGAGAAGGACTCTTCTGCTAAGGAAGATGTTGTTGGCTCCAAAACTGCAAAGAATCCAAATGTTGAGAATGTGGTGAATGTTGATGAGTTGTCTGACAATGACATTATTACCAATGTGGTGCCTAGAATTGCTAAAAGGCTCAAGCCTAGAAAAGTGAAGGTTGTGGATGTCACATCCCCTTCCAAGAGTATCAAGAAGAAGACTATGTATGGTCCCCCAAAGCCCTGGAGTAAAGTGGTTACTTCCTCCAACAAAAGAAAAGTTAGACCTGATAGCTCCTTAGATGATGATAAGGATGATGTCCAGGACATCTCTCCTGTGAAGAAGTCTGTAAGCAAGAAGCTTTTTGCCAGGGTTCCTGATGCTCCTCTTGAAAACATTTCCTTCCATTCTGTTGGCAATGCTGAAAAATGGAAATATGTCTTCCAAAGAAGGATTGCTCTTGAAAGAGAGTTGGGAGAAAATGCACTGGAGTGCAAAGAGATTATGGAGCTGATTTCTTTTGCTGGCTTGATGAATCCTATCACCAGGTTTGAAAAATTTTATGAGACTCTTGCTAAGGAATTTATTGTTAATATTCTTATAGATTGTTTTGATCACAGAAGTAAGGAATATAAGAAGGTTTTTGTTAGAGGTAGATGTGTTAAATTTTCCCCTACTGTCATCAATAGATATCTGGGTAGGTCTGAAGATGATTATTGTGAGTTGGAAGTGACTGATAATCAGGTGTGCAAAGCCATCACTACAAACCAAAAGAGTGATTGGCCCTTGAAGAATAAGATCCCTGTTAGTAAGTTAAGTGTGAAATATGCTATCCTGCATAGAATTGGAGTTATTAACTGGGTCCCTACCAATCATACTTCAACCATTACAGTTGGTTTAAGAAAATTTATCTATGTTGTTGGAAATAAAAAATTGTTTGATTATAGTGCTTACATTTTTTAATAGACTGTAAAGCATGTAGGAGCCTTTTCTATCAAGATGCATAATGCCTTTCCATCTCTCATTTGTGGCATTATTCTAAATCAACATCCTGGAATTATTTGTGGCACTGATGTAGTTTGTAAAAGGGAGTCTGCCTTGTCCCTTCACTATAAGTTATTTTCAGGTAAACATGTCCTAGACATTATTTTGACATCTACATCCTCTGAAAACAAGACCTCAAGAAAGGATGATATGATTATTGAGTTAATGGAAGCATGCAAATAACTTGATGAGGTAATCAGAGTTAGCTCAGCAAGAAAGCTAAAATTTGAAAAGTTGCAGAAGGTTAACAGTCTTGATGATAGTGTGGGTACTGAAGGAGGAGATTCTGATAATGAAGAAAGTTCTGAAGTTTCCAAGTCTACTGGTCCTAAAGACAGTTAGACTTTGTGCTGGTGCTTTTTTTGTTTGTTTCTTTTGTATTTTTAATCCCTGTGTTCTTTTTGGAACTTGTATGTGCTTGACACTTGGATATTCTGGTATGTAATTACTTTTCTACTACTCTCTTGAATGCATGTTTATTTGGCATATTATGTCTAAAAAGGGGGAGAGAAACTGACTGACTGACTGACTGGTAAGTTTGAGGGGGAGAGAAACTGACTGACTGACTGGTAAGTTTAGGGGGGAGAGAAACTGACTGACTGACTGGTAAGTTTGAGGGGGAGCTTCATGTCTCAGAAGATGTTCTGACATATTCCACTGCTAACTGCTAACTGAGGTTCTTTTGCTTGTGCTGCTGCTCTGATAATATGTTTAACTAATGTTTTAGCCAAAATTTACCAAAGGGGAGTTTGTAAGTGTTTGTTGGCAGTAATTTTGGTAAAACACTGCTTTGATAATGTTTTGCTTAATGTCTTGACATTTGAAGTAAAACATCTCAACTGTTTTTGAATAATGTCAAACAGATGTCTTAACATCTGCCTTTTGATCTGAACGTGTTTTAATATTTTTTGTTTCCTATTTTTAAGCGCGCCGTATTTAGGTTTTGTGGTTTATATCTTACGAAAAATATGGAGGAATATTTTTCGATCTGTCTCATCTTTATGGATTATCTTGGCCTACTTTCATGGAGATATTCAAGGGATTCAATATATTACAATATTTGTTTTTCAGCCCAAGCCCATAAAGAAGCTGTTGCGCCTTTATAAGGACTTGCATCCTTATTCGTACAACTGCAACAATTGAAGAAAAATATACTTTGTGTGTTTTAGAAGTCTGAATCTCTTAATTGTAATACACTCTAGTATTGTTTCAATACTTGAGTTGTAATTTGAGTTGTAAATTATGGATCATTCATAAGCTTTTAAGTATTGAATGATTGAGGTTTTTCAAACTTAATAATTTTGTTGGTTTTTCACTGTTAGTGATTGAAGGGATTTGAGGAGAGCCTCATACCTAGGTGTGTCTTAGGTAGAAGTATAGCACGGGTAGTGATTAAGTGATTAGATCGTAAACCGGTTATTTACTGAGGGTTTATGAATTGATACTATTTAGTGCACTTATCCCTGGCTTGGTATCCCCCAGAGTAGGTGTTGCTGTACACCGAACTGGGTTAACAATCCCTTGTGTTTTTACTGCTTTTATATTGTTGCATTTTATACTGTCCTCAGATATTTGTGTCGTGACATATCCTTCGACCACACATATATGATACCATAATTTCAAACACTATCCGGATCAACTTTGTAAGGGTGCCTCCTCCACTTAAAGAGTTAGTCTCAAGGGTTCCTGAAAGTTCTCCATTCATCAAAAGGCATGGCCGACTACTCAGTCTGGTTAACCCAGGTTTTAACGAAGACATGATGAGTGTTCTATTCCAATTCTTTGACCATGTACGTCATTGTTTCACCTTTATATATTATCAGTTGGTACCCACAACTGAGGAGTTCCCTTAATTGCTGGGAGTACTTGTTCTTGATAAGATACCCTTCACCGGTTAAGAGGGATCTCCGAAACCAGAAGTCATTGCAGCAGCCTTTCATCTGAAGCGGTCCGACATTGTATCTAATTGGGAAATGAGAAGTGGAGTCAAAGGTTTTCTGGCTAAATTTCTTATAGATAAGGCTCAACTGTTCTAGATGCTATGAGTTTCCAGGCTTTGGAGGAGATATTGGCTCTTCTAATCTATCGGTTGGTATTATTCCCTAATCTATACCAACTCATAGATGTGAACACCATTAAAAGTTTTCTTGCTCGTAACCATGTGCCTACCTTGCTCGGAGACATTCTGCATTCTCTTCATACTCGTACTATAAAGAGACGAGGAACTCTCATGTGTTGTATTCCTCTGCTATCCAGGAGGTTTATTTCACACCTTCCCCGATCAGTAATGAAGAATGAACAAGGTTTGAGGTGGTCGCAAAGAATAATGTCACTTTCTCATACAGACATCTACTGGTATTCCCGATCTCAGGAGGATATCACTATTATTGACCGCTATGGGGAATTCCCTAATGTTCCACTTCTTGGCATTAGGGGAGGTATTACTTACAACCCTTCTCTGGCTATACATCAATTTGGTTATGCTCGAAGAGATGGTTCTGATGACGCACTTAAATAGGGTATTATGTTCGACTATGAAAGTGATCCTCAAGGTTATCATCGAAGGTTTATACATGCTTGGGGCATGGTAAGAAAGATTGATAGTAAGGTTTTAGGACAGAAGAACTCCATCCCTCTGGAGCCCTATCTCAAATGGATGCGAGCTCGAGCTCAAAATCTCATGGTGCCATATCCAGCTATCCTACCAGTGATCATGGAGCCTGTTGTCGAAGGAGATGTCTCTCGCACCATCCTCCATTTAGACATGCCTACTGAGCTTGAAGAATTGTAGAAGTCTTGGATTCATCAGAAGGGAGAACGAGACACCTTTAACACTCAATTCTATGCAAGTGAAAAGAAAGTGTTGGAGCTCACAAAGAAACTTCACGAGGAGCATAGTCTTAATGCTTACATCAATACAAAGAGGAAGCGTCTCTGGGAGACTTGAGTCTTAGGTTTTAGGAGTTCATATTGTTGTCTCTTTGAGACCTTGTTGTTTTCATTGTAAGCCTAAGAGGCAATTGTAATTTTGAACTTATTAATAAAATCTTTGTTTCCCTTTCCTCATGGTTAGCAAATTTAAATCTCCTAAGGTCCTTGAAAACATTTCATTTTACATATCATGCATCATTACATAAAAGGTTTTTCATACAGGTTTCTCATTTTCTCGTTGTTTATTTCAGCAGAAAAATGGCCCTCGAACAAACTGTCAAGGATCTCCAGGCTCAACATACACAATTTCAAGAGACTCTTCTGAATCTGGCACAGGGGCATAAAGATCTGATGGCGCTTGTCGCTAAGAAAAATAAGACCAAGAAGTCGGTTTTTGTCCTCAATATGGGGAGAAGGTTCAAAGGTCCTGCTGAACTTATTCAAGTGGATGATATCTCCTCTGAGGAAGACGACAATTAGGAAGAAGATGGTAGAAGCATCAAGCATGAAGGAAGGAATAACCAAGGTTATGAGAATGTTCATAAAGATGAAGACTACTATGACAAAAAGTATCCTCCTGCAGATGACAAATACAAGCAGTTGGAAGATAGACTTAAGGCTATGGAAATCCAGAAGGTGCCTGGATTAGACTTTGGAGAACTAGGTCTAGTCCCGGGGTTGGTCATCCCATATAAGTTCAAGGTCCCCATCTTTGCTAAATATGATGGGGTCTCTTGTCCCAAACTCCATTTGAGGTCATATGTTCACAAGATCCAACCTCATACTGCTAACTGGAAATTATGGATCCATTTCTTCCAAGAAAGTTTGGCTGGCACTCAACTTGAATGGTTCTATCAGCTCGAAGGAACCAACATTCACACATGGGAAGACTTGTCTGCTGCTTTCTATAAACAATATCAATATAATGCTGACCTGGCACCGACTCGAGTGCAACTGCAGAATATGTCCATGGGCTCGAATGAAGGTTTTAAGGAATATGCACAGAAATGGAGGGATTTAGCTGGAAGGGTGCAACCTCCCTTGACTGATCGAGAGTTGGTAGATATGTTCATGGGTACTCTATGTTGCACCCTAAAATTTACCCTCTTGATTTAGGCTTATGTTTCATCATGAATGTCATATTGCATTGCATTCATACATTGTGATGGGATCAAAATACTTTGGTTATCAAGTCTTTCTCAAGCTTTGTAGGTTGATTGCATTGGCAAGTTGCTCAAGTATAGTCTTTATCATCTAAACCTCTGGATCTTTCAAGCTCAAAAGTTATTGCATATCTCAATATGTTTTATCCATCTCTTTGGATGATCAGAGGATTGAAGTTTATGTTTGATTATAAGAAGGAATCACTCCTTTGATTCACCAGTCAAATTAGGGTTTTGCTTGATCAAGGCTGTTGATCAATGTACAAGTCTTGATTTGGAAGATACAACATCTCATTGGCATTTGAAAAGTCTTTGTACAAGAAATTGGCCAAGATGCCTAGAGGATTTGAAGTTTTGGAGATGATTCATCGGTCTCCTAAGGTGTTAACCAAAACTAGGGTTTGGGATTTCATCAAGATTTCTTGAGAATTTTGAAGTGAAACTTTTTACATGGCCTCTATATGTTTGGAAGATCATATGTTTGAAGTTTTGATCATCAATTTTGAAGGGAAGTGGATCAATTGATTCAAAGGGGAAAAATGGTCATTTTGGTCAAAATCAGTTAAAGTCAAGATTGACTAAGTGAACTTTTGGCCAACCATCAATTCAAGGATGTAATTTTCATATTTCAAGTCCATTTTTATCATTGGATCAAAGAGATTGAGGTTTGGGTTGAAACTTGTTCATGAAGAAACCCTAAAAGTTTCTAATTTTGGAAAATAAGGACTTAATTTCAAAAATTCACATTTTATTCACCTTTGATCAAAAAAATGCAAATGAAACATGCTTGGAAAGATAAGAGGATTATATTTCATCTCCTTTTGGTCTCATGTCCAAATTGGCAAGGAATCAAGAATTATGGTCTTTGGAAGTCACAAAATTATAGGTCATTTTCCAAAGTTAGTGAATTTCAAGATCAATTTTGAGAGACTTAATGGATTCAATTGCAAAAACTCAAAACTAAGGGATTGTATATCTTTTCAATACCTTTCCAAATTATACTCATTTGTGTCAAAATTCAAAAGTATAAGCAAGTTGTGGACCTTGGAATTTGGAGGCATTTCATTGAATTCATGCATACCATGCAATTTGCAAATTCTTGATAACTTGATTTGTGGCCATTTGTTTCACTTCAAACTTGGCCCATGACTAATATGCAATGTACCAAGGCCCATCATGCCAAAGTTTGAGCTGCACATGGGCAAATGCAAGGGCAACTCGTAATTTTGCAAAAAGTGGCATGAAAATGCCTAATCACCAACACTTGGTTAATACAAGGATTTAAGCCTTAATTCTTTTGCTAATGTCTTCCTGAGATAAAATGGATTGAAATGCACATAAAATGGAAGCCAACACACGAGGGATTTGAGGGCTGCATGTGCATACTTGATTTTGGCAAAAAGAAGATTTCATTCTTTCTAAGAGTTTTCAGTGTGAAAAACCTATACTACCCTCTTCATGCTCTATATATTGAGAAGCAAGCCTCATTAGCAGGGTTCATGCTTCATTTCATCTCTGAATTCAAAGAACTCCATAACTGCTTGTTCTGCAATTTTCTTCGATTCTCTCAATTCCCTTGCGCGTTTTGGTTGATTCTTCTTGCATTCTCTTCTCCAAGTGATAAGGATTGTAGATTGAGGCTTGGTTTGCAACTGGAGTGAAGGAGACAGTAGATTTGTTTTTTCCTCAAAGGTTTGAATTCTTAACTTTGGATCTTGATTTCTAGTTTTACATTGTGTGATTTGAGTTCATAATCCTGTTGTTTGAAGTTCATTAAGTGTTTTTGTAGCTTCAGAGCTTTTAATTTAATGAGATGTGTATGAATCATGCATCTGAAATTTTTCTGTTCAGTGAGTTTTTGGCATTTTCAAATGATCTGTTCTTCATCCATGGTTAATTATTTGATATGATTCGAATTGCATGTTGAAGTATGAAATGTTGGCTTTAATTTGCACGAAATTTCATGAAAAATGGTGTAGAATTGAGCATGTTATGTTGACTGGAACATGAGATGATGAATCTGATCACGCACGCGTTTTTTCCCTAGCCAGAGGTTGAAGATGATTGTGTGGCCTCCTCTGGTTGTCTAGCTTGTTTCTTTAATTCATTTGAATTTTATTTCATAAATTGATTTTCATGATTTTATTTCTTGCTCAAAAATGGGTGAAAAATTCTGAAAAAATTATCACAAATTCAAAATAATATTCCCGACCCTGTGCATTTTTTTTATAATTTTTGAAAATTTTTTGATTGGTTTAAAAATTAATGAGTTTAATTAATTATTTGATTAGTGTTTATTTTTATTTTAATATTTCTTTGATTTGAAAAATTCCACAAAAAATATTTTTGACTCATGAAATCATGCAGAATTTGATTCTGAAATTTGTTTAGAATTTTTTTCTATTTTTGGTTATGAATTTAATTTGAGAAGTTTATTTTGAATTTTTGCTTTATAATTTTTATTTTATTAATTCCATTAATTCAAGAATCCTCAAAAAAAATCATGCAAGCTTGTTTTTAATTATAGAATCTGAATATATCTTTATTTTGACCTTTTTGTGACTTTTGGCTAGGGTTTGCATTTTTGCCCTTAAAAAATGGTTTAATTGTTAATTGTTTGTTTAATTTTTATTTTAATATTTCGTTTAATTCAAAAATTCCAAAAAAAAATCAGAGATGTGTGTTTTTAGTTCTGATATTTGAATATAATTTTGGTTGGACATTTTTCTGATTTTTGTTTAGAATTTTATTTTGAGATGTGATTATTGGATTAATTGATTAATTGATTAATTGTTTGGATTTAATTTTATTTTTTACTTTTCTTTAATTCAAAAAATGTGAAAAAATATGCATTCTGACATTTAGGGTCTCTTTGTGATTTGTATGATCTTGGTTTGGATTGTTTGAATTTTGATCTTACTTAATCAATATTTAAGATTAAAAGTCAAAAATTAGGGTTTTGTTGCTTATTGTGCAAGTTTCTTTTTTCAAAACCATTATGCCCTGGATTTTCAATAGGATTCAAGTCTTGATTAGGGTCCATGAATATGTTGAGGATCTGAAAACCATTTTTCTTGAATTATTTGACTTGGTTTGACATTTTTTTCCACAAATTATTTTGAAAACTTGTCTAGTTTGGTAGTTTTGCCAACTAGTCTTGAACTTTGGGCCTCATTTGATCCCCTCCTCAATCATTCCTGAACTTAAGTCTTGCTTTCTGACTTCTATACACTTCAAAGATGCTAAGAAGTTTTTGGTTTGATTTATTGATTCTTGTTTCTATATTTGATGTATTTTTGAAGTGAAGGTACCCAAATGATGTTGCATATCTTGTTGCATATTGTTTGATGGCCAATGACCTTGAGTTAGGCCTATAATTGGGCACCTAATGATCATGTTGAATATGTTTATTCAAAATAAACTCAATTCATTTCACTTATTGCCCCATGTTTGAATGTTTGAACCTTTTTGGATGCATTATGTGGGCCTCATCTTCTATTGTCTTGTGAGATGTGGTTGAATTAATTGTACATGATTGAATTATGTTTGCTATTGACCTTCATGGTCTTTGATTGTTTTCTTCTCAAGCTCTCATGATCCTTGATTGATATTCAATTGTCAACTCAACATGGTGATAGAAAGGAGCAATATGCCTCTAATTCTTTTGACCAAATTGTGCATGTGCCTGTTTCCTTTTGTCTATCATGACTAATGTTTGATAGTTGCTATCATGTTTTCTCATTTCATTTTGGTGTCATCATCCATCCCTTATGTGAATCATCATTCTATTTATGGGAATACTAACTTGGTTGTTGAATGTGCGAGGTACCTTGAGAAAAGTTTTCCATTTTTGACTTGAGACTATTGTGTTTCACTTTATTTGTGGAACACAATTTGTTATGTTTGCACTACTCTTGTGCTTGGCATATTTGATAGTCTATGCAGGATATACACATGTGATTATGAATGACATACATTACCCATGGGATCTGTTCATATCTGAAAATCTTAATACTTATATCTTGATGGCGTAATTTCTGACCTGATTTATCTACTGATGCCAGCTTGCTTGAAGTTCTCTGGGTTTCTTTTATTCTTGCTCAGTTGCTACGAATAGTTATCCGTTTGGTATTGCACAATTTCCTTTCTTCCATTTTCATTTTGCATAGTTCTCTGATTGCATGATGGGATCTCTGTTGCTGATATATGTCAGGAGGCCCTCTGGTTTTTTGTCTGATACATGTGTTGTGTTTGCTTTTGATCGATGAGTCACTCAATTTAGAAATTGAGATCACGACTTCGCTCTCAGTGCATGTTCCCTATAGGATGTTTATTTCTTTCCTCTTTAATTGTTGATCGATGAGTCACTCAATTTAGAAATTGAGATCACGACTTTGCTCTTAGTGCATGTTCCCTATAGGATGTTTATTGCTTTCCTCTTTAATTGTTGATCAATGAGTCACTCAATTTAGAAATTGAGATCACGACTTCGCTCTCATTGCATGTTCCTTATAAGATAGTTTTGTTAAGCTTCCTTTAACATGTTAATTAAGGTAGGTTTTTCCTTTATCCTCAACCTTAGGGTCAACCATTATTTGATAACATTAGGGCTAGAGATTAGGATAGTCTCCCTTAGTTGTTTTCTTTTCCTTTGCATTTTTCACCTTAAAACAAAATTTGTTTTCTTGGCAAATCATAAGACATTTCTAATAAACTCAAACCCTTCTTCAAGGTAAAAGATACAGACCAATCTTACTTTGTCTGTGTGCCTTTTGGCTTTGCTTTTAAACCTGGTTTAGTCGATGTTTCGCCATCGCACATTTGTTTGAAGCCGATGTTTCGCCATCGCACATGTTTGTTATCCTACTTTGATTCTCAATATCATTGTTAGGTGTGATGTTTCATCATCCGATTTATTGATGTTTTGCCATCTCTGCCATGATACTTTACTACCTTTTAGCCAATGTTTCGCCATCGCACATTTGTTTGAAGCCGATGTTTCTCCATCGCACATGTTTGTTATCCTACTTTGATTCTCAATATCATTGTTAGATGTGATGTTTCGTCATCCAATTTATTGATGTTTTGCCATCTCTGCCATGATACTTTACTACCTTTTAGCCGATGTTTCGCCATTGCACATTTGTTTGAAGCCGATGTTTTGCCATCACACATGTTTGTTATCCTACTTTAATTCTCAATATCATTGTTAGGTGTGATGTTTCGTTATCCGATTTATTGATGTTTTGCCATCTCTGCCATGATATTGTGCTACCTTTTAGCCAATGTTTCGCCATTGCACACTTGTTTGAAGCCGATGTTTCACCATCGCACATGTTTTTTATCCTACTTTAATTCTCAATATCTTTGTTAGGTGTGATGTTTTGTCATCTGTTTTATCGATGTTTCGCCATCTTTGCCATGATACCTTGTTATCTCTTAGCCGATGTTTCTCCATCGCACATTTGTTTGAATCCTATGTTTCGCCATCGCATCTGTTTTCTATCCTGCTTTGATTCTCAATATCATTGCTAGGTGTGATGTTTTGTCATCCGTTTTATTATTTGATGTTTCGCCATCTTTGACATATTACCTTGTTATTATTTAGTCAATGTTTGACCATCTCATTTTTTTTTGTTTCATTCGATGTTTTGCCATCTTGATTGTTTTTGTTTGCCTTAACTAAAAAAACACAAACCAACCAAAACATATAAGCCGAACTACGGCTGCTCTGATTCCTAAAAAGGGATACGTAGGAATTGGGGTAGGGCCCGATCGAGCACACTTTTATTTTCCCTACATTGTTTTCTTTTTCTTTCGCATGCATTCGCTTTTAAGTTTTAAGCCATAGACATAGGATTTGACCACACCCGTTAGATTAGACAACAAGAGTGGACACCGTAGAGTACTACGGGCGTGTGGGGTGCTAATACCTTCCCCTCGCGTAATAGACTCCCTTACCCGATCTCTCGGTCGTAGGACCGTGATTTCTCCCTTTTTCAGGTTTTCTCGATGTTCACCTTTCCCTTTCGGCGGGATAAAAGATGTTCGGTGGCAACTTCATTGATGTTTCATTACATTCAGATGACAGGTTCCGGCCGGGTGGTTTCACTCTGACAGGCCCATTCTTTAATCTGTTTATTGGAAGCTCGTCATCTGGCTTCATGAAGTTGATTCTGACTGGGGAAAGAGTGGAAAGTGGCACTAAGAGTGGGAAGATATCGATGGCTACATCTTCTAATGCCGTGAAGAAGCCATTCGGTGGTAAAAGAGAAGCAAATTTTGTCTATAAGAGTCGTAGTAAAAGTGTCTTCCATCAGTCTGTGGGAGCGGTGTTGATCTCTAATCAGGCGCCTATTCAACAACAACAATTGGGTAACCGACGAAGGCCAGGCACTCTGTTAAGATAGTTCACCAATATTGGCATGCCTTTATCGCATGTATTGCAACATTTATTGAAAGATGAACTCATTTCACTACGGGATCCTCCTTAGAATCCCAACACCTTATCTCCAAAGTATAATCCAAATGCGAGGTGTGCTTATCATTCGAATAGTCCTAGGCACGACACCAACAATTGCTGGTCCTTGAAGAGCAAGATTCAGGATATGATCGATAATAAGGAAATTAAGTTTGATCCTCCTGATATTATAAACGTGATTACTGCACCTATTCTCAAGCATGATAAGGGCATAAGTGCTATTGAAGATGTTCAGTATGCTACTTCTGTAAATGATGTGGTTACCCCTCTCTCGACAATAAAAGAGAATTTGTTACAAGCCGGTTTATTTTTGGGTTGTGTTAAAGAATGTTATTGTTGTGCAGTCCAAACCAATGGTTGCGGGTTACTAAAGGAAGGTGTTCAACGCCTGATGGATGAATATGTTATTTTGATTAAAAAAGTTCTGTCTACTGAAAATTTGTGCCAAGATTTGTCTGTTGTGTCTGGTACTCCTTTCAGGATCACTTCCAAGGGTCCTGTAACGATTGGCACCAATCCAAAAGTTTCTCCTTTAATCATTACAACACCTGGGCCCATCCCATATTCCTCTAAAAAGGATATTCCATGGAATTATGGGTATGACGTCTATTACCACAACATTAAACAAGAATTGTCTGACGAAGATGATGAAGAGGTTGATCCCAGCATTGAAAATATTGCAGGGGCTAGCAAAATTACTAGAAGCAGAAGGATTTTCTCCGCGAAAATCTCTCCACTGCTTAAGTCACTATTACCAAGTCAACTACCGAAGCTTGGGGTAAAAGTCGATGATAGAGTCTTCCCAGACGGAGGCGCCAAAAGAAGCTACATTCAAACACCCTTCGGGACAAGAATTGGAAGAGCTTTTGAAGATCATTCGCAAAAGAGATTGTAAAATTGTTGAACAGCTGGGGCAAACCCCGTCCAAAATCTCCATGTTATCATTATTATTGTGTTCTAAAGCCCATGCGCGGGCTTTAGTTAAATTTTTGAAGACTGCTCATATGCCACAAGAAATTTTGTCTGATCAATTTGGAAGTTACGTGACGAGTTTAACAACTGATAATGGATTAGGTTTATCAGATGCTGACCTAACTCCAGAGGGGATAAATCATAATAGGGCCCTGTATGTCTCCATTGAATGCAGGGGCACTACGTTGGCTCATGTGTTAATTGATACTGGCTCTTCTCTGAATATTCTTCCAAAAGGCGCTCTTGGCAGACTGGATTGTGAAGGGGTTGTACTGAAGCCCAGTAATATCATAGTTTGAGCCTTTGACGGGTCCAGAAGAATGGTGCATGAAGAATTG
This sequence comes from Vicia faba, assembly GCA_948472305.1. Lineage (NCBI taxonomy): Eukaryota > Viridiplantae > Streptophyta > Magnoliopsida > Fabales > Fabaceae > Vicia > Vicia faba. Next base: position 623,173,820 of record OX451737.1, read on the forward strand.
GACCTCCTAATCAAATTGGTTCACAGATATTTGAGTCCACTTTCTATGTAATGGACATCCGTCCGACTTATTCTTGTCTATTGGAACACCCTTGATCCATGGGGCAGGTGCCGTCACCTCCACTTTGCACCAGAAACTAAAGTACCCGGTAAAGGGACAGGTTATTACTATCTTCGGAGAAGAGGAGTACATGGTCAGCCACCTAAACTCATTCCAGTACGTGGAGATGGATGGAGAATTTATCGAGACACCTTGTCAGACCATTGAAGTGATTTCCTCCGCTGCTATTAAAGATGTTTCTGCCATTCCGAAGACCACCAGGACTCTGTACAAGATGGTTTCTTTGAAAGATGCCAAGGTTACTATAGAAGAAGGTGGTAGTACTATTTGGGGTCATCTTCCTAATATCCCTTATAAATATGACAAGTTTGGTTTGTGCTTTAATGCAGAAGGTCAAAGGACTGTTTATCGCGCTCGGGCCGGAAGACCTCCATTCCGTATAAACAACAACGAAGTTAACGCTATAGAGGATGCTGACAATGATTGTGATTTCGACAATTGGATATTCCCTACCATTGGTGATGGACTTAACAATTGGAAAGCAGAAGACATTTTCTCGATCTCCTTTAGTCAGGAGTAATAGCTATATTCTTGTCTTATTGCTTTTAAAAGATTTTGGTTATGTAATAAACAATGACTTTAAACATTGTATCTTACCCAGGGCATAATGGTTCATTTGTTAAGGGTTGATAATTCATAAACATTGCTCATTCAATAAAAACATTGGATGTTTTGCATGCAAATTTTTTGATCTGTGTCTTTCTTTTATCTTATTGCATTTTAAAATAGCTATGTGTTCTTACACACACCCACATACTACATTGCAGATCCTCATCCATTCTGGATCTCGTTGACAAAAATTCTGCTATTTCCGCTTATGACTTTTAAAATCCGACCTACCAAGCCGAGGACGAAGGTGAGGAAGATTATAAAATACATGGAGAACTTTCTAGACTCTTAATACACGAAGAAAAGGATATCCAACCACATGAAGAGCCGATCGAAGTTATAAATTTAGATAACGAGACGGACAGAAAAGAGATCAAGATATGCGCCAACCTAGAGAGCAATGTCAAGAACATGTTAATCCATATGTTGCATGAACATAATGAAATCATTGCTTGGTCGTACAAAGACATGCCAGGGCTCGACACTGATATTGTGTTTTATCTTCTACCAAAGAAATAGGTTTGTTCTCCGATTAAGCAGAAGGTCCGTTGCATGCATCCTGAAATGTCAGAATAGATCTAAGTCGAGGTTATGGAAAAATTCAATGCAGGGTACTTAGCAGTGACGTCATATCCTTAATGGGTTTCTAATGTTGTTTCATTGCCAAAGAAAGATGGAAAGGTACGTATGTGCGTAGATTACAGAGATATGAACAGGGAAAGCCCCAAAGATGACTTCCCACTGCCACATATTGATGTCTTGGTCGATAACACCACTCAGCACAAGGTATTCTCCTTCATGGATGGTTTCTCGGGTTATAATCAGATCAAGATGGCGCCTAAAGACATGGAGAAAACTACCTTCGTCACACAGTGGGGCACTTTCTGTTACAAGGTAATGCCTTTTGGGTTGAAGAACGTCGGGGCTACTTATCAGCATGCTATGGTAGCCTTATTTCATGACATGATTCACCATGATATAGAGTTTTACGTCGACAACGTGATAGCAAGGTCACAGACTAAAGAAGAGCATCTTGATCACCTACATAAATTGTTTGAAGGACTGAAGAAGTACAAGCTAAGGTTAAATTCGAACAAGTGCACCTTTGGGGTAAGGTCCGCTAAACTCCTGGGCTTCGTTGTTAGTGGTAAAGGTATTGAGGTTGATCCCGCCAAGGTCAAAGCTATTCAAGAAATTCTGGTTCCCCATACCGAGAAGGAAGTCATAGGTTTCTTAGGATGACCAAATTACATTTCCTGTTTCATTTCTCATTTGACTGCTACTTGTGAACCAATCTTAAAGCTACTGAAGAAAGATCAAGTAGTGAAGTGGAACAATGACTTTCAAATAGCCTTTGATAAAACCAAGGAGTACCTATAAGAACATCTGATTCTGATGCCACCAGATGAAGGAAGACCACTAATCATGTATCTAACAACGTTAGAGAACTCAATGGGGTGTGTACTGGGCCAGCATGACGAATCTGGTTGAAAAAAGCATGCAATATACTACCTTAGCAAAAAGTTTACCAACTGTGAAACAAGATATTCACTGCTCGATAAAACTTGTTGTGCTTTGGCATGGGCTGCTCGCCGACTAAGACAGTATATGTTGACCCATACTACATTGTTAATCTCTAAAATGGACCCATCAAGTACATATTCGAGAAGCCAACTCTCTCCGGAAGAATAGCCCGATAGCAAATGGTCTTAACATAATATGATATTCAGCACACCACTCAAAAAGCAATCAAAGGAAGTGTACTCGCAGATCATTTGGCACATCAAGCTGTAGAACACTATCAGTCTATGAATTTTGAATTCCCGAACGAGAACATTATGCTTGTAATAGATTATGAAGAACCTGGATCGTATGAAGGACCTGGGCCAGGATCCTGATGGATTATGCTTTTCGATGGAGCTTCTAATGCACTCGGTAATGGAATCGGTGTTGTAATTATCTCTCCTCAGGGTTGTCACACACCCTTCACTGTCTGACTTTGCTTTGACTGCACCAATAATATGGCCGAATATGAAGCATGTATCATGGGAATTAAAGCTGCTATTGACCTAAGAATCAAGTTCTTAAGTGTATATGGAGACTCAGCCCTGTTGATCAGTCAGGCAATAGAGAATGGGATACGAAGAATATTAATCTTATCCCTTATCGAGAACATGTTTTATCCTTGATTCCATATTTCAATGAGATTACTTTTGAGCATATACCAAGAGAAGAAAATCAGTTGGCAGACGTATTGGCTACCATGTCATCCATGTTCAAGGTCAGATGGGACAATGAGGCTCCCAGAATTACCATTAAAAGATTCGACGAACTGGCACACTGCTATGAAATTGACACTAATAGAGTAGAGGAAAAGCCTTGGTGTCATGAAGTGAAAAGGTACCTTGAAGCTCAAGAATACCCTGAAGGGGAATCGATCAATGACAAGAAATTCCTACAGAGGTCTCGGCTAAGTTCTTCTTGAGCAATGGAATTTTGTACAAGCGCAATCATGATTCAACCTTGCTTCTTGTATGGACAAGAAGGAAGTAGAGGAAATTATGCGAGATATGCACGAAGGCATCTTTGGTACTCACTCCAGCGGGTATACTATGGCTAAAACGTTTTTGAGAGCTGGTTACTATTGGTCGACTATGGAGATTGGCTATCACCAGGACTTGAGAACTTGTCATAAGTGTCAAATTTACGCTGATAAAGTTCATGTGCCTCTGGTACCTCTAAATTTCATGACTGCTATGTGGCCATTCGCAATATGGGGCATCGATATGATCATAGAAATCAAACCTATTGCCTCTAACTGACATTGCTTCATCCTTGTTGCCATTGATTACTTTACAAAATGGGTTGAAGCAGCCTCGTTTGCCTCTGTTACCAAGAATGTGGTCGCCCGGTTAATCAAACATAACCTGATTTGTCGGTATGGCATACCCGAGAGGATTATCACAGACAATGGTATGAGCCTCAACAACACTATGATTACTGAACTCTGCACGCATATCAAGATCAAGCACCACAACTTTTCTCCATATCAACCTAAGATGAATGGCACGGTGGGAGCCGCCAACAAAAATGTTAAGAAGATTATACAGAAGATGGTGGTGACCTATAAAGACTGGAACAAGATGTTACCATTTTCTCTTCATGGCTATCGCACTTTAGCGCGAACATTAACTAGGGCAACTGAAGGGGTGAAAAACACAAGAAGGGGGGGTTGAATTGTAAAACTGGAAACTTAAAGCAAATGACAAGGTATTTTTATCCTGGTTCGTTTGATCTCAAACTACTCCAGTCCACCCGTTCAAGGTGATTTCGCCTCTCTCCAACGAGGTCTTAATTCACTATATTCAACTGAATACAAATCTGCTTTAGCAACTGCTAAAACCTTCTTGATTCAAACCACAATCCGGTTTGTCAAGGCAATACTTTCTTACAAAGGAATAATCAAATGTGTGTGAATGTTTCTACGAAAACTATATCACAACTGTGATGTTTACACAAATGAAGCTTAGAATACTAAGTTGCTAAACGCTAATAGAGTATCAGAGTTTGGTGGTTTAGCAAGACTTGTAGAGTGAAGATTACTGTTCAGCTTTTTGCGTGTAGAGAGTTTGGAAGCATTAGCCATTATAATCTTCAAAGCTTGGTTTATATAGCACTTTGAGAAGATGAACGTTGAAGCAAATATTCTTGATTCAATGCTATTTACAAGCTTTCCTTTCTGAGCAGATCTTGTCTAGAATGATGCCGTTGGTATTGATTAGCTTTCAATGCACAGTACCGTTGCTTCTTCAATGCACGATCTGGCTTGGCTCATTCTGATTCTGCTTTGCTGCTGATGAACTGATTTGATTCTGTATCAGAGTATTTTACGCGCAGTTCTGTTCATCAAGCTTCAGCATGTGCAAGCGTTGATCTTCTGATCTTTGACGTTCTGATTCAGCAACTTCTGATGCTGGTGCACAAACTCATATTCTGATGCTGAGAACGTGATCTTGCTTATTTTAATCAGCATATCTGCAAGTCAGAGCATAGTAATTTTAAGTAGCATATAATTCAATCATGAAATATTTAACTACTATATCTTTTCACTTTGTTATCATCAAAACTTAATTATAGGGTACTAGATTCAAACATTGTTCTAACAATCTCCCCCTTTTTGATGATGACAAAAACTAGATATTTTAAATGAAAAATAACGTGAAAAGGTTATCAGATCTATGTATCAGAATAAGAAGTACGGAGAAGTCAGAGTTAAGAAGTACTCCCCCTGAGTTTGTTACTTCCCTTTGATATGCGTGTTCTTCAGAGTCAGATCTTTTTATATCTTTGAGCATCAGATTGTAAGTCTTTGACTTATCAGAGAGCAGAGCTTCAGAGCTTTTCCTGTCAGAGCTTTGCTTCAGATCAGAGTGTTAGGTTGATCAGAGCTTCATATATCAGAACTTCATATTTGATCAGAGCAACATGAGCTTCTAGTCTTCATTGTGTTCAAGAGCTTCTTTGTGCCTGTAGACTTAAAGACAAAGCAGAAAAACATTTCAAGTAATAGAGAGTTAGAATGTTTGAGAGTTTCTGTCTAGTTATCCGTTATTGATTTTAAATATCATTCTTGTTCTCCCCCTTTTTGTCAGCAATCAAAAAGTGCTGGTGATGTGCTAAAATGATTTAGATCAGAAAAACTAATAACATTAAAGATAGTTCAGAATCAGAGTAAAATAGCATTACAAACCATAGTCAAAACATAGTCAAAAGTACATCAGAAAATAAGGAAAATATAGAAAATGTCATGCATGAAAAAAAATTTCAAGGTTGTGGGGGCATGCGTGAGAACAGGCTTTCCAGCATTGCCTGAATCTTTTCAGAAGTTGCATTCTGCTTCTGAACCAAGGTGACAACAGAATCAATCTTGCTGTCCTGGACATTCATTCTTGCTTCCATCTTCTGATTATTCTCATCCATCCGCTGCTGTAGACGCAGGTCATTCAGCCTTAATTCTTCCAGAGTCTGCCTGTCCAAGGCAGCTTGAGAACTTTCAGCAGGAGGAAGCTTCTCAGAACTTTCAGCTACATCTTCTGCTGGATTCTCTTCTTGGAGAGTCTTGTTTTCTTCTGCTGGTTCCACCTGTGCAGCTTGCTCTTTCTCAGACCACGATTCAGAGTCCAGAGGGAGCACAACTTCTTGAGGCAGCTGACTCTCAACTTCCTTCAGCAGCTTGCTAAAGTTCTGTTGAGCCTGCTCATAGTTGACGTCCTGCAGCTTGAGTGCTTCAGAACGAACCCAAACTCTGAACTGTGACCAGAGCTGATCAGAAGCAGCTGGGTCGATCATCCCGGGACAGACTTGCTTCAAGGAAGCAATCCACTGCAGCATACTTGTTTCAAAGTCCAAAATACCAGAGCCAACATCTAATTGCTTTGGTTTGGGAATGGCCAATTTGTGTCTTAAATCAGCAAGACGTTCAAGACTTGTTAAGTCAATGAATGTTTTGCTGGGGTTTTCAGAGGATTGGCTTTCAGAGGTGTGCTGAGGTGCTGTCTGTTTTGGTGGATGGTTATCAGAGTCAGAGGATATGTCTATTGGAGTGGTTGGAGTTTTTGGAGGTGTTGATTCCTCTGATGATGGTAACTGGGGTGTGATAATGGTGGTTCCACATGGCAACTGTATTGCCAGCGGTGAAGGTTGAGGTGAGTGAGGATCAGAATGATGAGGAGATGGGGTTTCATAGCGATGAAACTCTGTTGGAGGTGAGGGAGGATTATTTTCTGGTTGAGGAGGTGGAACTTCTGATTGTTCATGGATCAGAGGTTCTTCTGTGATAGGTTGTTGAGATTGTGGTTCTGGTTCTTGTTCTGGTTCTGGTTGTGGTTGAATTTCTGGTTCAGGTTGTGGAGGAGGAATATTTGGTGGTTCAGAGTGAGTTTGAACAGAAGTATGTTCACGCTCAATGTCAGCTAGCACTCTATCAAGTGCTGGTGTTGTTGAAACAGTTGGTTGTTGTTTGGTAATTTTGAGAGGAATTTTTATTCTGGTTCTTCTGAGTTGTAAGTTCTCAGAAGGGTCTTCTGGTATGTTTTCATCAATAGTGGGGATTGGAATGGAAATTCTGTGAGAGGTTTGGGGTGGAGCAACAGATGTTGGAATAGTAGTTGGAATTGAAATAGGAGCAGTAGATGGATTACCTCGTTTCTTTGGAGTCTGGTGAGATGATCCTTCTGCTTTCCTCTTCTTTGATTTCTTCTGAGCCATTTCAGGTTGAACCTGACTCAGATCTTTGATCTTCAGCTTCGAACCTGCAACTTCTTCCTTGAAAGAATCTGGATACTTGGCAACCATATCAGGGTGGGATTCCATCTCAGAAAATCTTGGGAAATCACTCAGAGGCACTCTTCTTCTGGTGATGTCAGCAGTTGAAGAAGCTCTGGGTTCCTTCCTGATATTGTCTATCAGCTTCATCTTTTTGAGATTCTTAGCATTCAGCGCTTTTCCAACAGTTGGTTCAAAATTGCCCAGTACTTTAGCTTCGCTCAGATAGTCTATCAGCTTATTCTCTGTCAGAATATCTGAGATAAGCCTCCCAAATGGTATCCAGTCTCTTTTCGTCCTTTCTTCTTCTCTAGTCTCTTTCACACTTGTCTTCAGATGATTGAACAGGAAGTGTGCCAAATTGATCTTCACCCTCTGATCAATAAAGTAGATCAGAAATTGCTGATCCACGTTTATATAGTCAGGAGAGCTTGTTGGCTTCCTGTGATTGAAACAGCCTAGAACAATCTTGGCCCACACTCTGAAGTGATCCTTCAGATCCTTGATTTTGCTGCTGGGAAGACCAAGAGTGAAAATGCAGTTTGCTACCACACCAATATCCGGACACCTATCAGCCATGTCCACACAACGGACTCCACCACCACTCTGACCAATTAACCTAGCAATGAGGTCTTCAGAAATTATGATCTTCTTTCCCATAACAGAAGAGACGACTAGATGCTTATCAATCTTGGCATGAATCCAAAATTCTTTGACAAGTTCTGGGAAGGTTGGTCCAACCAATCGATCAAAGTACCTCTCCCACCTTTGAGTTTTGACTTCAGCAGTTAGGTCAAATCCATTTTCCTTCAAACTTTCGAAATCCACTATTAACTCAGAGAGAACCTCAAGATTCTTTACTGGTGTGAGAAGAGTTCTGGTAGGCGCTTGATATTGCTCAGAGGTTTCCTTCTTCTGATTTCCTGCAGGAATGCTGGAGGATGCCATTGTTCTCACACAAAAAGCTTGAGAGTGATTTGAGAAAAGCTAGGGTTTTGAAGGAGATATGCAGAAAAATTCTTAAGAGATTATGAGTAAGCGTAAAGATTAAGAATTGAGAGTAATGTGCTTAAATAGGATTTTCAAAAATTATTTTGAAAAATAAAACGTTTTTAAGAGAGAGAAAAAAAATAATGATTGCAATTAACAAGCGTGATTACTTTTGCATTTAATGCTTGCTGATTTTGGGGGATTTGAGAAAGATACTTAAAAACGGTTACCAGACATGTGTCTCAATGCACCCAATCAGCGCTTTCCTTTCTCAGAAACGTGCACGCGTTCTGCTTCAGGGATTTGCTGATGATTGGATGACACTTGTTTGATATAGTGATCAGCACGTCTGTCCTTGAGATTAGACTCTCAGATCTTCAGACTTGCCTCTGATACAATCTGCATGTTCTAACTTTCTGAAACAAAGATTGATCAGAAGTTCACAGTAATATAATTACATTCTGAAAGATAAAAATATGGAATTAAAGCATTTTCATTCTGGGCATACTTTCATGCTGAGATGTTTCAGAATGAAATTAAACCTATCTTCTGAAAGGGGTTTAGTAAAGATATCAGCCCATTGATGGTCTGTATCTATAAATTTCAAGTTTAAAATGCCTTTCTGAATATAGTCCCTAATGAAATGATGTTTTATTTCTATATGCTTAGCTCTAGAATGTAAAATAGGATTCTTACTTAAGCAAATAGCAGAAGTATTATCACAAAGAATAGGAATGTTACTCTCAAAAATCTGGAAGTCTTCAAGCTGACTTTTCATCCAGAGCATCTGTGTGCTGCAACCAGCTGCTGCTATGTACTCAGCTTCTGCTGTTGACAGAGCAATAGTTGATTGCCTTTTGCTGGACCACGAGATCAGATTTTCTCCCAGAAACTGGCAGCTTCCAGAAGTACTTTTTCGTTTCACTCTGTCTCCAGCAAAATCAGCGTCGCAGTAGCCTACTAAACTGTAATCACTAGATTTTCTATAAAACAAACCCAGATTAGTAGTACCTTTCAGATACTTGAAAATTCGCTTAACAGCTGTTAAGTGAGATTCTCTAGGATCTGATTGGAATCTAGCACAAATACATACGCTGAATAAAATATCAGGTCTTGAAGCAGTCAGATAAAGGAGAGAACCAATCATACCTCTGTAGACTTTCTGTTCTACGCTTTTGCTTACCTCTTCTCTTTCCAGAATGCACGTGGGATGCATTGGAATTTTTGATGGCTTACATTCTGAGAGGTCAAATTTCTTCAGAAGATCTCTGATGTATTTGCTCTGATGAATGTAAGTTCCCTCTGGAGTTTGATTGATCTGAATTCCTAGAAAGAACTTCAGTTCCCCCATGAGGCTCATCTCAAATTCTGCCTGCATACACTTAGCAAATTTTCTTCCAAGAGAAGGATTAGTAGAACCAAAGATTATATCATCAACATAAATTTGACAAACTAAAATGTCACTCTTAACTGTTTTACAGAATAGAGTGGTGTCCACTTTCCCTCTGGTGAACTCATTTTCAAGCAGAAAGTTACTTAGCCTTTCATACCAAGCTCTGGGAGCTTGTTTCAGACCATACAGTGACTTTTTCAGTTTGAAAACATGTTCTGGATGTTTTGTGTTTTCAAAACCTGGGGGTTGGTGAACATACACTTCTTCTTCTATATAACCATTTAAGAATGCACTTTTGACATCCATCTGATACAGAGTGATGCCTCTATTAACAGCAAATGAGATTAAAAGTCTGATAGATTCTAACCTGGCGACTGGGGCAAAGGTTTCTGTATAGTCTATCCCCTCTTGCTGACTATAACCTTGTGCAACCAGTCGTGCCTTGTTTCTGACGACTTCACCTTGTTCATTCAGCTTGTTTCTGAACACCCATCTTGTTCCAATGACGTTGAATCCTTTTGGTCTTGGAACGAGATCCCAAACGTCGTTTCTGGTGAATTGATTCAGCTCTTCTTGCATTGCCAGAATCCAGTCATTGTCCAGAAGTGCTTCATCAATAGAAGAAGGTTCAATCAGAGACACAAGTCCCATCAGAGTTTCTTCAGAGTTTCTGAGGCTTGCTCTTGTTCTGATTGGATCTTCCTTTCTTCCTAGAATAGATTCTTCTGGGTGATCCAAACTGCTTCTGGGAACTCTCTTCTGAGGTTGATCAGCAGCAGTTGTAGGATTTCTAGCATTGCTTCTTTCAGACGTTGAAGGAATGTCTGTGTTGAGAGCTTCTGATGACTTGTCTTCAGAACCTGCAAATTCAATTTCTATACCTGCAAGATTTTCATTCTGCTTTGACTTTTCAGAGTCAAGCTTGTCATCAAAACGAACACTGATTGATTCTTCCACAATCTGTGTTTCTGTATTGTATACTCTGTACCCTCTTGAGCGTTCAGAGTATCCTAACATAATACACTTCTGTGCCTTAGAATCAAACTTGTTCAAATAATTCTTAGTATTTAACATATAGCAAGTACATCCAAATGGATGAAAATACGAAATGTTGGGCTTTCTGTTCTTCCACAATTCATATGGAGTCTTTTCCAGAATAGGTCTTATTGAGATTCTATTCTGAATGTAGCACGCTGTGTTTATTGCCTCTGCCCAGAAAGTCTTAGCAACGTTTGTCTCGTTGATCATGGTTCTGGCCATTTCTTGCAATGTTCTGTTCTTTCGTTCTACAACTCCATTTTGTTGGGGAGTTCTAGGACAAGAGAAATCATGCAGAATGCCTTTGTCATTAAAGAATGACTCAAAATCTTTATTTTCAAATTCTCCACCATGATCACTTCTGACTTTAACGATTCTAAGATCTTTTTCATTCTGAACTTGGTTACAGAAGGTAACAAACACAGAGTGTGACTCGTCCTTGTGTCTTAAGAACTTTACCCATGTCCATCTGCTATAGTCATCTACGATTACTAACCCATACTTCTTGCCACTGACAGAAGCAGTCTTAACTGGTCCAAATAAGTCAATGTGCAGAAGTTCTAATGGCTTAGAGGTAGAAACAACATTTTTGGATTTAAAAGATGGTTTTGCAAATTTGCCTTTCTGACATGCTTCACACAGAGCATCTGAATTGAACTTCAAATTTGGAAGTCCTCTGACCAGATTGAGTTTGTTAATCTGAGATATTCTTCTCATACTAACATGCCCCAATCTTCTGTGCCAGATCCACTGCTCGTTGTTAACAGACAGAAGACATTTTACGTTCTGACTCTTAAGTTCAGAAAGTTTGATTTTATAAATGTTGTTTTTCCTCTTACCATTAAATAGGATAGTCCCATCTTTCTGACTAACAGCTTTACATGATTTTTGATTAAAGATTATATCATAACCGTTATCACTTAATTGACTTATGGATAACAGGTTATGCATCAATCCATCAACAAGCAGAACATTATTAATAGAGGGAAGATTTCCGTTACCTACAGTTCCAGAGCCAATTATCTTTCCCCTCTGATTGCCTCCAAAACCAACGTGGCCTCCAGGCTTAAGTTCCAGGCTTTGGAACATATGCCTTCTTCCCGTCATGTGACGTGAGCAGCCAGAGTCCAGGTACCATGACTGGTGTTTCTGACTTGCTGCTAAAGATATCTGCAACATGTATTATTTTATCCTTAGGTACCCAGATCTTCTTGGGTCCTGTTTTGTTAGTTTTACCAAAACTCTGATTGAATTTTGGTTTCACAAAGTGATTACTACTAGTATATTTGATGTCATGTGTGTGACCATACACAAAGTGTGAATTTATAGGAGTGTGTTTAATAACTAAATCCATGACATTTTTAGGTGTAGGAACCTTACCTAGGTATCCTATTCCTTTCCTGCCGTTTCCGCTAACTCCATAGATCATTGAAGCCATTTTGCTTCTATCTATGCTTTTAGCAAGGAACTTCTGGAAACTATGATCATACTCCTTGATGATCTCATCAGCGTTGCTGGGAGTTTCAGCAATTGGTTCCTTCTGAGAGTTTTGTAAAGAGTTTTCTAATTTTAAAATTTTATCTCTCAGCTCAGAGTTTTCCAATCTGAGACTCTCAGACTTATTAGAGTCAGATTCAAGAGTCCTTTTCAGGTCTCTGAATTTAGCTCTAATCTGCTGATAACGTTCCAGAATTTCATTTAGGCTTTCAGCAAGTTCAGCCTTTGTAAAATTAACAGCGAAGTTAGGAAATACCTCTTCTGTGTCTGATTCTGAGTCTGAGTCAGAAGCTTCACTGTCATCTTGAATGTTAGCCATAAGCGCTAGGTTCGCCCTTTCATCATCTGATTCTGAGTCAGCTTCAGACGAGTCAGAGTCATCCCATGTGGCCATGAGACTTTTCTTCTTCTCTCTTCCAAACTTCCTTTTTGGCTTTTCCCTCTGAAGCTTTGGACAGTCACTCTTGTAGTGACCTTGCTCATTGCACTCGTAGCAGATGATGTCTTTTGTATTTGGCTTCTTGCTACCTGAGGGGCCTTCAGATCTTCTGTATCCAGAGGAAGAATCTGTCCTTCTGTGTCTGGAAGAAGACTCGTTATGATCAGATCTTCTGGGATTCCTGAACTTCTTTTGTCTTTGCTTCCACAGTTGATTTACTCTTCTGGAGAGAAGAGAAAGCTCGTCTTCTTCTGATGAGGATCCATCAGATGTTTCTTCAACTGCCTGCAAAACTTTAGATTCAGATTTTCTGTTAGATTTCAAAGCTATAGGCTTACCTTGCTTCTGAGGCTCGTCAGCTTCCAGCTCTATCTCATGACTTCTGAGGGAGCTTATAAGTTCCTCCAGAGTGATTTTGTTGAGATCTTTCGCCAGCTTCAGAGCAGTAACCATAGGCCTCCACTGCTTGGGTAAACTTCTGATTATCTTCTTGACATGGTCAGCAGTAGAGTACCCCTTGTCCAGAACTTTGAGACCAGCTACCAGAATCTGGAATCTAGAGAACATAGTTTCAATGGATTCAGATTCTTCCATTTTAAACGCCTCATACTTCTGAATGAGCGCCAGAGCCTTTGTTTCCTTGACTTGAACGTTGCCCTCATGCGTCATTCTGAGAGAATCAAAGATGTTCTTAGCTGTGTCTCTGTTGGAGATCTTCTCATACTCAGTATAGGAGATAGCACTGAGAAGGATGGTTCTGGCCTTATGGTGATTCTTGAAATCACGCTTTTGTTGATCAGTCATTGATTTTCTATCAATCTTCTGACCAGTTGCATTAACAGGGTGCGTGTATCCATCTGTCACCATATCCCACAGATCAGCATCATGTGCTAGAAAGAAGCTTTCAATTCTGTCTTTCCAGTAGTCAAAGTTTTCTCCATCAAAGACTGGAGGTTTGCCGCTGAATCTGTCTCTATCCTCATTGTTGTCATTGCTGAAATGAGAGTTGTTTCCTGCCATAGTGTTTTTCTGACGCTGGATCTTTTACTGACACGGTTAAGTGTTTTAGCTCAGAACCAGGCGCTCTGATGCCAATTGAAGGGGTGAAAAACACAAGAAGGGGGGGTTGAATTGTAAAACTGGAAACTTAAAGCAAATGACAAGGTATTTTTATCCTGGTTCGTTTGATCTCAAACTACTCCAGTCCACCCGTTCAAGGTGATTTCGCCTCTCTCCAACGAGGTCTTAATTCACTATATTCAACTGAATACAAATCTGCTTTAGCAACTGCTAAAACCTTCTTGATTCAAACCACAATCCGGTTTGTCAAGGCAATACTTTCTTACAAAGGAATAATCAAATGTGTGTGAATGTTTCTACGAAAACTATATCACAACTGTGATGTTTACACAAATGAAGCTTAGAATACTAAGTTGCTAAACGCTAATAGAGTATCAGAGTTTGGTGGTTTAGCAAGACTTGTAGAGTGAAGATTACTGTTCAGCTTTTTGCGTGTAGAGAGTTTGGAAGCATTAGCCATTATAATCTTCAAAGCTTGGTTTATATAGCACTTTGAGAAGATGAACGTTGAAGCAAATATTCTTGATTCAATGCTATTTACAAGCTTTCCTTTCTGAGCAGATCTTGTCTAGAATGATGCCGTTGGTATTGATTAGCTTTCAATGCACAGTACCGTTGCTTCTTCAATGCACGATCTGGCTTGGCTCATTCTGATTCTGCTTTGCTGCTGATGAACTGATTTGATTCTGTATCAGAGTATTTTACGCGCAGTTCTGTTCATCAAGCTTCAGCATGTGCAAGCGTTGATCTTCTGATCTTTGACGTTCTGATTCAGCAACTTCTGATGCTGGTGCACAAACTCATATTCTGATGCTGAGAACGTGATCTTGCTTATTTTAATCAGCATATCTGCAAGTCAGAGCATAGTAATTTTAAGTAGCATATAATTCAATCATGAAATATTTAACTACTATATCTTTTCACTTTGTTATCATCAAAACTTAATTATAGGGTACTAGATTCAAACATTGTTCTAACAATCTCCCCCTTTTTGATGATGACAAAAACTAGATATTTTAAATGAAAAATAACGTGAAAAGGTTATCAGATCTATGTATCAGAATAAGAAGTACGGAGAAGTCAGAGTTAAGAAGTACTCCCCCTGAGTTTGTTACTTCCCTTTGATATGCGTGTTCTTCAGAGTCAGATCTTTTTATATCTTTGAGCATCAGATTGTAAGTCTTTGACTTATCAGAGAGCAGAGCTTCAGAGCTTTTCCTGTCAGAGCTTTGCTTCAGATCAGAGTGTTAGGTTGATCAGAGCTTCATATATCAGAACTTCATATTTGATCAGAGCAACATGAGCTTCTAGTCTTCATTGTGTTCAAGAGCTTCTTTGTGCCTGTAGACTTAAAGACAAAGCAGAAAAACATTTCAAGTAATAGAGAGTTAGAATGTTTGAGAGTTTCTGTCTAGTTATCCGTTATTGATTTTAAATATCATTCTTGTTCTCCCCCTTTTTGTCAGCAATCAAAAAGTGCTGGTGATGTGCTAAAATGATTTAGATCAGAAAAACTAATAACATTAAAGATAGTTCAGAATCAGAGTAAAATAGCATTACAAACCATAGTCAAAACATAGTCAAAAGTACATCAGAAAATAAGGAAAATATAGAAAATGTCATGCATGAAAAAAAATTTCAAGGTTGTGGGGGCATGCGTGAGAACAGGCTTTCCAGCATTGCCTGAATCTTTTCAGAAGTTGCATTCTGCTTCTGAACCAAGGTGACAACAGAATCAATCTTGCTGTCCTGGACATTCATTCTTGCTTCCATCTTCTGATTATTCTCATCCATCCGCTGCTGTAGACGCAGGTCATTCAGCCTTAATTCTTCCAGAGTCTGCCTGTCCAAGGCAGCTTGAGAACTTTCAGCAGGAGGAAGCTTCTCAGAACTTTCAGCTACATCTTCTGCTGGATTCTCTTCTTGGAGAGTCTTGTTTTCTTCTGCTGGTTCCACCTGTGCAGCTTGCTCTTTCTCAGACCACGATTCAGAGTCCAGAGGGAGCACAACTTCTTGAGGCAGCTGACTCTCAACTTCCTTCAGCAGCTTGCTAAAGTTCTGTTGAGCCTGCTCATAGTTGACGTCCTGCAGCTTGAGTGCTTCAGAACGAACCCAAACTCTGAACTGTGACCAGAGCTGATCAGAAGCAGCTGGGTCGATCATCCCGGGACAGACTTGCTTCAAGGAAGCAATCCACTGCAGCATACTTGTTTCAAAGTCCAAAATACCAGAGCCAACATATAATTGCTTTGGTTTGGGAATGGCCAATTTGTGTCTTAAATCAGCAAGACGTTCAAGACTTGTTAAGTCAATGAATGTTTTGCTGGGGTTTTCAGAGGATTGGCTTTCAGAGGTGTGCTGAGGTGCTGTCTGTTTTGGTGGATGGTTATCAGAGTCAGAGGATATGTCTATTGGAGTGGTTGGAGTTTTTGGAGGTGTTGATTCCTCTGATGATGGTAACTGGGGTGTGATAATGGTGGTTCCACATGGCAACTGTATTTCCAGCGGTGAAGGTTGAGGTGAGTGAGGATCAGAATGATGAGGAGATGGGGTTTCATAGCGATGAAACTCTGTTGGAGGTGAGGGAGGATTATTTTCTGGTTGAGGAGGTGGAACTTCTGATTGTTCATGGATCAGAGGTTCTTCTGTGATAGGTTGTTGAGATTGTGGTTCTGGTTCTTGTTCTGGTTCTGGTTGTGGTTGAATTTCTGGTTCAGGTTGTGGAGGAGGAATATTTGGTGGTTCAGAGTGAGTTTGAACAGAAGTATGTTCACGCTCAATGTCAGCTAGCACTCTATCAAGTGCTGGTGTTGTTGAAACAGTTGGTTGTTGTTTGGTAATTTTGAGAGGAATTTTTATTCTGGTTCTTCTGAGTTGTAAGTTCTCAGAAGGGTCTTCTGGTATGTTTTCATCAATAGTGGGGATTGGAATGGAAATTCTGTGAGAGGTTTGGGGTGGAGCAACAGATGTTGGAATAGTAGTTGGAATTGAAATAGGAGCAGTAGATGGATTACCTCGTTTCTTTGGAGTCTGGTGAGATGATCCTTCTGCTTTCCTCTTCTTTGATTTCTTCTGAGCCATTTCAGGTTGAACCTGACTCAGATCTTTGATCTTCAGCTTCGAACCTGCAACTTCTTCCTTGAAAGAATCTGGATACTTGGCAACCATATCAGGGTGGGATTCCATCTCAGAAAATCTTGGGAAATCACTCAGAGGCACTCTTCTTCTGGTGATGTCAGCAGTTGAAGAAGCTCTGGGTTCCTTCCTGATATTGTCTATCAGCTTCATCTTTTTGAGATTCTTAGCATTCAGCGCTTTTCCAACAGTTGGTTCAAAATTGCCCAGTACTTTAGCTTCGCTCAGATAGTCTATCAGCTTATTCTCTGTCAGAATATCTGAGATAAGCCTCCCAAATGGTATCCAGTCTCTTTTCGTCCTTTCTTCTTCTCTAGTCTCTTTCACACTTGTCTTCAGATGATTGAACAGGAAGTGTGCCAAATTGATCTTCACCCTCTGATCAATAAAGTAGATCAGAAATTGCTGATCCACGTTTATATAGTCAGGAGAGCTTGTTGGCTTCCTGTGATTGAAACAGCCTAGAACAATCTTGGCCCACACTCTGAAGTGATCCTTCAGATCCTTGATTTTGCTGCTGGGAAGACCAAGAGTGAAAATGCAGTTTGCTACCACACCAATATCCGGACACCTATCAGCCATGTCCACACAACGGACTCCACCACCACTCTGACCAATTAACCTAGCAATGAGGTCTTCAGAAATTATGATCTTCTTTCCCATAACAGAAGAGACGACTAGATGCTTATCAATCTTGGCATGAATCCAAAATTCTTTGACAAGTTCTGGGAAGGTTGGTCCAACCAATCGATCAAAGTACCTCTCCCACCTTTGAGTTTTGACTTCAACAGTTAGGTCAAATCCATTTTCCTTCAAACTTTCGAAATCCACTATTAACTCAGAGAGAACCTCAAGATTCTTTACTGGTGTGAGAAGAGTTCTGGTAGGCGCTTGATATTGCTCAGAGGTTTCCTTCTTCTGATTTCCTGCAGGAATGCTGGAGGATGCCATTGTTCTCACACAAAAAGCTTGAGAGTGATTTGAGAAAAGCTAGGGTTTTGAAGGAGATATGCAGAAAAATTCTTAAGAGATTATGAGTAAGCGTAAAGATTAAGAATTGAGAGTAATGTGCTTAAATAGGATTTTCAAAAATTATTTTGAAAAATAAAACGTTTTTAAGAGAGAGAAAAAAAATAATGATTGCAATTAACAAGCGTGATTACTTTTGCATTTAATGCTTGCTGATTTTGGGGGATTTGAGAAAGATACTTAAAAACGGTTACCAGACATGTGTCTCAATGCACCCAATCAGCGCTTTCCTTTCTCAGAAACGTGCACGCGTTCTGCTTCAGGGATTTGCTGATGATTGGATGACACTTGTTTGATATAGTGATCAGCACGTCTGTCCTTGAGATTAGACTCTCAGATCTTCAGACTTGCCTCTGATACAATCTGCATGTTCTAACTTTCTGAAACAAAGATTGATCAGAAGTTCACAGTAATATAATTACATTCTGAAAGATAAAAATATGGAATTAAAGCATTTTCATTCTGGGCATACTTTCATGCTGAGATGTTTCAGAATGAAATTAAACCTATCTTCTGAAAGGGGTTTAGTAAAGATATCAGCCCATTGATGGTCTGTATCTATAAATTTCAAGTTTAAAATGCCTTTCTGAATATAGTCCCTAATGAAATGATGTTTTATTTCTATATGCTTAGCTCTAGAATGTAAAATAGGATTCTTACTTAAGCAAATAGCAGAAGTATTATCACAAAGAATAGGAATGTTACTCTCAAAAATCTGGAAGTCTTCAAGCTGACTTTTCATCCAGAGCATCTGTGTGCTGCAACCAGCTGCTGCTATGTACTCAGCTTCTGCTGTTGACAGAGCAATAGTTGATTGCCTTTTGCTGGACCACGAGATCAGATTTTCTCCCAGAAACTGGCAGCTTCCAGAAGTACTTTTTCGTTTCACTCTGTCTCCAGCAAAATCAGCGTCGCAGTAGCCTACTAAACTGTAATCACTAGATTTTCTATAAAACAAACCCAGATTAGTAGTACCTTTCAGATACTTGAAAATTCGCTTAACAGCTGTTAAGTGAGATTCTCTAGGATCTGATTGGAATCTAGCACAAATACATACGCTGAATAAAATATCAGGTCTTGAAGCAGTCAGATAAAGGAGAGAACCAATCATACCTCTGTAGACTTTCTGTTCTACGCTTTTGCTTACCTCTTCTCTTTCCAGAATGCACGTGGGATGCATTGGAATTTTTGATGGCTTACATTCTGAGAGGTCAAATTTCTTCAGAAGATCTCTGATGTATTTGCTCTGATGAATGTAAGTTCCCTCTGGAGTTTGATTGATCTGAATTCCTAGAAAGAACTTCAGTTCCCCCATGAGGCTCATCTCAAATTCTGCCTGCATACACTTAGCAAATTTTCTTCCAAGAGAAGGATTAGTAGAACCAAAGATTATATCATCAACATAAATTTGACAAACTAAAATGTCACTCTTAACTGTTTTACAGAATAGAGTGGTGTCCACTTTCCCTCTGGTGAACTCATTTTCAAGCAGAAAGTTACTTAGCCTTTCATACCAAGCTCTGGGAGCTTGTTTCAGACCATACAGTGACTTTTTCAGTTTGAAAACATGTTCTGGATGTTTTGTGTTTTCAAAACCTGGGGGTTGGTGAACATACACTTCTTCTTCTATATAACCATTTAAGAATGCACTTTTGACATCCATCTGATACAGAGTGATGCCTCTATTAACAGCAAATGAGATTAAAAGTCTGATAGATTCTAACCTGGCGACTGGGGCAAAGGTTTCTGTATAGTCTATCCCCTCTTGCTGACTATAACCTTGTGCAACCAGTCGTGCCTTGTTTCTGACGACTTCACCTTGTTCATTCAGCTTGTTTCTGAACACCCATCTTGTTCCAATGACGTTGAATCCTTTTGGTCTTGGAACGAGATCCCAAACGTCGTTTCTGGTGAATTGATTCAGCTCTTCTTGCATTGCCAGAATCCAGTCATTGTCCAGAAGTGCTTCATCAATAGAAGAAGGTTCAATCAGAGACACAAGTCCCATCAGAGTTTCTTCAGAGTTTCTGAGGCTTGCTCTTGTTCTGATTGGATCTTCCTTTCTTCCTAGAATAGATTCTTCTGGGTGATCCAAACTGCTTCTGGGAACTCTCTTCTGAGGTTGATCAGCAGCAGTTGTAGGATTTCTAGCATTGCTTCTTTCAGACGTTGAAGGAATGTCTGTGTTGAGAGCTTCTGATGACTTGTCTTCAGAACCTGCAAATTCAATTTCTATACCTGCAAGATTTTCATTCTGCTTTGACTTTTCAGAGTCAAGCTTGTCATCAAAACGAACACTGATTGATTCTTCCACAATCTGTGTTTCTGTATTGTATACTCTGTACCCTCTTGAGCGTTCAGAGTATCCTAACATAATACACTTCTGTGCCTTAGAATCAAACTTGTTCAAATAATTCTTAGTATTTAACATATAGCAAGTACATCCAAATGGATGAAAATACGAAATGTTGGGCTTTCTGTTCTTCCACAATTCATATGGAGTCTTTTCCAGAATAGGTCTTATTGATATTCTATTCTGAATGTAGCACGCTGTGTTTATTGCCTCTGCCCAGAAAGTCTTAGCAACGTTTGTCTCGTTGATCATGGTTCTGGCCATTTCTTGCAATGTTCTGTTCTTTCGTTCTACAACTCCATTTTGTTGGGGAGTTCTAGGACAAGAGAAATCATGCAGAATGCCTTTGTCATTAAAGAATGACTCAAAATCTTTATTTTCAAATTCTCCACCATGATCACTTCTGACTTTAACGATTCTAAGATCTTTTTCATTCTGAACTTGGTTACAGAAGGTAACAAACACAGAGTGTGACTCGTCCTTGTGTCTTAAGAACTTTACCCATGTCCATCTGCTATAGTCATCTACGATTACTAACCCATACTTCTTGCCACTGACAGAAGCAGTCTTAACTGGTCCAAATAAGTCAATGTGCAGAAGTTCTAATGGCTTAGAGGTAGAAACAACATTTTTGGATTTAAAAGATGGTTTTGCAAATTTGCCTTTCTGACATGCTTCACACAGAGCATCTGAATTGAACTTCAAATTTGGAAGTCCTCTGACCAGATTGAGTTTGTTAATCTGAGATATTCTTCTCATACTAACATGCCCCAATCTTCTGTGCCAGATCCACTGCTCGTTGTTAACAGACAGAAGACATTTTACGTTCTGACTCTTAAGTTCAGAAAGTTCAACAAGCTTTATTACCAAAATCAAAGTTCAAATGATACATATCAGTTCAATCATCTTCTTTCGGCAACAAGGGATGAGATGCTTGAAGACATAGGGGCAATAGAAGAGTTGGAGTCTGACGAGATTATTCCCACATAGCTATTGTCTTGTTTTTCACTTTGTACTCTTTTCATTTCACGAAAATTTCCCCTTATTGGGATTTCCATATCTTTGTACAAAATCACCTGTTTATGGGTAAACTATCAATAAAAATACAAATTTCAAAATTCAAACTTTTTGTTTTTACTATTTTCTTTTTTGTTTGCGAAAAACGTCCAATGACTAAAATTGAATGAGCATATGCATATGAATATGATTAACTGTTAACAAATATATGCATAAAAATATGAATAAGCATTTACTCAAGACTCTAGGAGTTGGGATAACGTTCAAGCTGTCCACAAATCCGCACAGAGCCACTTCCATGGGATTATCCCCACAGAGTAGTCTTATCATACTCATCAACAAATAACTCCAGCAGATAAAAGAAGTATGATCTTTTTCCCAGCAATATCGCTCTCCTATGGAGTCCCAATCGTTACAGTTTATGGAAAATCTCTACCCCGGCTGAGTTCATTCCTCCAGAATTATAAATCCCCTGCAAATTTCTTTTCTCCAACATAGCTCATTTCCTCAACAAGGGTGTTTCGTCCGCAGAGTATTCCTCTGTCAATAGGGTTTATTTCCCCAACAGAATTCAGTCTCCCCAGCTTGAGTCTGTTTCCATCACAAATCACCGGCAGATTCCCACTTCCAGCAGAGGACAATCCAAGTTGCTATCCCCGGAGAGTTTTCTACTCAACCTGAAACCATATTAGGTATCATTCAACCTTATTCCATCAGGCGAGTCGGCATCCATCCCATCTCTTTTATTCCCAGTCAGGGTATACAAGGACTAAATTCCACAGTAGAGCAATGAAAAACCGATATTATTTAACTCTTCTCCCCAAATAGGAAACAACATCCTGCATCGGAGTTTCCTTAAACAGAAAGTAGGAATCCCCTTCAAGATTGAAGATACACATATTCTTTATCCCCAGCAGCAGTCAGGGATTTATTTTCCAGACAAAGATGTTGTTCGAGTGTACAAATACACTTCAACAAGATTTCACATTCATACATCATTTACAAACATCATAGCATGCACATACGAAATGCATATAGCACAGTCTCATTTATTTTGAGAACATCATTACGCAATGCATTTCATACATCGTGACATTTCATACAACTCACTATTTACCTTTTTAGGAAAGAATTAGTCAACAAACAAACATTACCAATTACTTGTATGACCAGACAGTCTTCTCAAAGGCTACATCTGACAAATGGCTACTTAAGAAATTGCCTCAGAAGGTCATTCTCAAAGACAATATCTTCTGGCTCAGTTTAAATCGAGCGTAGATTTATTATGATACTTATTCCAGTTGATGGTTCTCCATGGGTCTCCATAGGTCTTCAACAAATCCTCATGTAAAGTTTCAATCCTTGCATCACAAGTTCGCTCAGTCAATGGCTCAGATGATTGAAAATCAAATGTATTGGGTAAAAAGTCAACTATGGTCAACATACAGTCAAACTTAAATATTTTTGGTTAACATCAATATTTTGAAGTGATATTCATTATTTGATCAAGGGTTGATCCTGATTCCTCAAGGAAAGCCCTCAAATCATCAAAAGTCAAGAATTGCCAAATCAGGGTTTCCTTAGGCGAAGTCAACTGAACTTTGACCAAGCATAACTTTCATATGCTTCATCAACTTTTCCCCAACCAAACCCCATTTTGAAGGAAATTCAATTCTGTACAACTTTGCATCGATGCTCAAGTCCAAAAGTGTTTCATTTGAAAGATATGAGCTAATACATTATAGGTCATTTTCAAAAGTCAACAAAAAGACACTTTTTGTCAAGGCAACTTACATCAAGGTAAGGTCTCCAAATACAAAAATGATCAAAAGATAAATTGTAGAGGACATTTTGAGCTTTTCAAAAAGTCCAAGATCACCTTAAAAATATGAAAATTGAGCAAGTTAAGAGTTTCACAAGTTGGGAAATTTTGAAAAAATGCGTGAAATGCAAAATATGCAAACTTGAAATTTTGGACTTGTGACCTAACTTTTTGGACTTCAAACATATCCTTGACCTTATGAAAGACTCCTAAGCTCACCCCTACCTTGTACTATATTTTCTTATCATTTTATTTACATTTATTTTGTTTTTATTCAAATAAATGAAAAATAAATTAAAAGAGGTATAAGATAAATGGGCCAAGCACATGATGAGTCATTTACAGGCCTATACAACTCATGACAGCCTAACAAAACATGCCAAATTCGTGGTAGGGTTCAAGAAGGCAAGAATGTATCAAAAAATGGAAAGTTTTCAATTTGTTTTATTCTTGTTTAAACATGGCTTGATGACTTGATTTCTTGCCATGTTATTGGAGTCATTCTCTTCCACTATATAAGAGCAAGCCTCAGATCAAGAATGGACACGAAATCACTGCCTAAGAAAACCTCTAAAATTCTCCAAAATTTCAAAAGATTAGGGCTAGTACCAACCCAATTTATCAGTTGTTTTCAAGCCAATTTAAGCCTTCCATTGTCTTCCTGGAGTTGCCATGAGTTAGTACAAATCACTATCCTTTATGAATCAACCCCAGAAGCCACCCTTGCATCAACTCTGATTGGTAAGTTGGTAAGCTTTGTTTCTCAAGGTTCATCACAGTTTAAATCATTATGAACATGCCTGTTTAACTCACATACATTTTCTGAATTTTTCTAACATTTTACATGTGAGTATTAATGCAGAAATAACATCATGCCATACTTATGACACATGGCTTTTAAGCTTTGGGTTTCATGATACAGGGACTTTTAGCCCAAATAGCTCCTATATTCGAATTCAGGAACAAATTTGAAGGGGAGTAGGTTACCTTGCTTGCTTTAATTTTGCATTTTTCCAGATTTTCAGAAATCTTCTTATCAGACCCACGCATGTCCCTCAAACATCCAATGATAGGGATTACTACTAACTAATGGTAGGATAACACTATCTAAATTAAGATGAAAATAACACGAACGACTTTTGAGTAGGTAAATAGCTTTTAATCGCTTGCTCACAAAAACATCCTTTTTCACACAAACACTTTTCTGAAATATTTTCAAAACAAACACTTTATATGCCTTCTCAACTGATACGAGAATCATTACACTTTGCCGAACTTAGGAATTTTCAAAATATTTTTAAACTTACACATTCACAAAGAATTTCCAAAAGTGAGCTAGCGATTAAGAGCCCGTAGAGAACTACGGATGAAAAGGGTGCTAACACCTTCCCTTTTCATAACCTACCCCCCTTACTCAGAAAATTCTTAAAAGGTCTTTCCTGTTCTTTTCACCTTTTCCATTATTAGGATAAAAGAAAAGTCGGTGGTGACTCTTGCTATCCGCAACATTTGCGATAAAACAAAAAACCTAAAAGTCAGTTCTCCCACCGTATTACACCAGACTGTGAGTGCAACTTCACTATTAGATGTTTTGCATGATGTCAAAACTCAAAGCTAGCATTTCAGTATGGTGGACGGTATCCTTATGTCTTGTGGCACTCCCTTGCATTAGAGGTCTTAGGAATCATTTAAAACAACTTTAAAATTGGTCCTCATCATGCAAAATCAATTTTTCCACAAAATCAACACTTATGTGTCGACCTGGAATTTCTATGTCGACACATAAATTCTGTATTTTTGCATTTTATTAAATGTTTCAGTATGTGTCGATACATACAATTTATACATCAACACATGTACTTCAATATTAAAGCTTTCATCATTTCAGCTTTAAAACACAGGCACATGTGTCGACACAAACAATTTATGTGCAACGCATGTACTGCATTATTAAAAATTTTAGCCATTGTTTTGCATGTGTTGACACATAAACTTTTCAGGTCGACACATATTGTTTTATGGGTCATTTTTTCATTATTTTTTCATTCTAAAACTACCCTCTTTTACGTAAAAAGATTCCAACTATAAATATATCACTCATGCATCATTCCAACTTGGTAATACCGTAAAATTAGACTACATTTCCTCTTCTTCTTCTTCAACCTTTCAATCTATGCATACAAACCAACATTACATTGTGATGATGTTCCCTCAGGGTGCCATCTAGACGAAAAATTATGGATTTCCAATTGGTTTGGGTTGAGATTTGTAGGGATCTTGATCCGGGAAAATCCATCAGGTTTCTCCTCAAAAATCATTTGTTAAATTGGGGGTTTTTCGTGCAAAGATCGTGCGAGAAGAATTCGTCCATGTGAAAAATCCCTTGGAGTGTTTTAAATCTTTTCAAGGATCCTTAGAGTGTTTGAAATCCTTTTAAGGAAGTAGAAAGAATTGGATGATAGAATCGGTGATCTTGTGTTGATAGTATGCAATCGGATTTACTCGAGTGAAAAATCCCTTTGAGTGTTTGAAATGTTTACAAGGAAACTTGGAGTGTTTGAAATCTTTTCAAGTAAGTAACTTAAGCGGAAAATAGGTTGCATCTATCGGTCTTGGTCTTGCTAAAGATCAAAATAAGAGAAGGGGTTGAATCAACATCAAACGGTTATGGTTTGTAGTATTGCTCTTGAACACTTCTCTTGTAACCATAGTTTTGCAATGTAAGAAATTATCCTAATTCCAAATTTAGAATTGAGGGAGATGTAGTCATAGCGAGGAAGATTGGTGAACTTCCTAAACAAATCCTTGTGTATCTTTTCTTTTATCGCTTTTACTTTCTTTAATATTTTTCAATAATTTTGTCAAATAGCATTAGGTAATTTATTGACGCGTAAGAATTTTCCGAAACTGTTTTTATTTTGAATTATGTGTTGAGTTGCTTATAATCACTTTTGATTATAAATGTTTTTTCATATCAAAACAACACAAAATAAAATTCTGAAACTTTGTTGCACGCTAAGTGTTTGACAAATTGTTTAGCTTGTTCAACTCAAATGAAAATTATAATGTTCTATCTCTTACTCTCATTTACTCTCTATATACAATTTGTTAAATGTGTTGTTTAATTGATCAATTCATATATATTTTTTTATTTGATTGTTAAAGTTTAAATTGATTTCTTGATTAGTTTATAATCACTTTGATTGTCAGTGCTTTTTCATATCAACTAAGCTCAAAGAAAATTCTGAAAAATTGATTGCACACGACATGTTTGATAAAGTGTCGAGCTATATTTTTTAATATGATTTCATTGGAAATAGGAAATTATTGGGTTGTATATTAAACGTTTAATTGAGATATTATTATGTTGATTAATTTTATCATTATGTTATGACTCTTGCATATCCGAGTTTCCAATAACTAGGTTTGTTTAGACTACTATATTGATCTAGGCCAAAAACCTTCCGCTCAACATTATTTTTCAAATAAGTTTTAAATAACCATTTTGAAAGGTAGTTTTCATTTTGGGATCTATTCTTCCCCTCTAGATCTGGTGTTGTAGTCTAACAAGTGGTATCAGAGCTCCAGTTACTTCCGTGCTTCAAAACTGTTATTAGAAAATGGCATACGGACCTAAACGGATTTACAAAACAACCCCAAACAAAATTTTCAGAAGAAAACTATAGTTATATGAAATCTTGTATGCACATTTATGTTAATTCATATGACAAGGATATGTGTGACGCTATTACTCAAAATAATGATAATGGAGTTGTCACATCTAAGTCGGAAGCACTATGGAATAATAATGATAAGAAAAATTCATTAAATATCATTAATTGTTTGAATGCTCTTGGTAATCTTATTTCCAATTAAATTTCTACTAACCAAGTTGTGAGATGTCTTACTAGGAAATAGAAACCGAAGGTCACCATGATCAAAGAATCTAATGATCTTACTACACTTGATATCACTATATTATTCTATAAGTTTGAAGAACATGAGCAAGAACTTAATTGCTTAGACAAGCATGAGAAAAACCTTGAGAAGAAGAATAAAAAGGAGAAAGACACTTATAAGGAGGAAAGAACAAAGTCTAAATCTCTTAGGACGTCAAGTTCAAGGTCCTCAAATTGTAAGCACTTAATACGATAGATATTTTAGTGATTTTAAAGATTTAAATTGTCACTATGGTTGTATTGCCCAAATGCAACCAATTGTTTCACTAACCCCCAAAGATTCAATGAAGATTGAGTTCCTAGCTTTTATTTTTGTTTTGTAGGAACATTGTCTTGACTCTATAAAGAGAATATGGGTTCTCATTTATGGTGGATCAAGGCATATGAACATATTATAATTCTATTGAATATGGGGCAAGATGATGGATTATGTGATCTAGAAAGCAATAACAAGTTTTGTTTTATTGGTAAAATATGCATAAGTTACTTTTGATGTTGTATCCGAGAATACTCGGAAAAAGTATTTTATTTCATGATGTAGGTTTATCTTCAAGAGACGTACTCAATGATGCCAAAGAAGGAAATGATCAACCCGAATCGGTGAAACGTGAGGATGAGAAAGATAACTAACATGGAAAGGATAGAAGATAAGAGTTCAATCAAAATGAATGATCATCAAATTAATGACCTTCTTGGACTCATCACAAGTTATACTTTTGGGTACTTTGTCAAAGTGAAAAGTGGTAAGATCGCGTTGTTCTAAAATCTTTATGGCATATTTTTTATTTGGTGACAATTTCTTCCGAGAGTTCCGTGTGAAATGAAAGTGCATCCTACATCATATTGTGTGATGAGGTAGTATCGATTTAACTTTCACTTTGTTAGTAAGTTCTCTCTTTTACTTGTTTATTTCTCTAAATACATGACATACTTGGTGCATGTTATATATATTATGAGTACTCATTTGCAATATAAATCTTAATTGATAATGATAGTGACTTATCAATTTATATACTTGAAATGACCTCATCATATTATATTTTCATGTATTTCTTATAAACATTTATGTTTACATAACCATGTTTAGCTTTATTATACATCAAGCATAACACATTTGACATTATATAATATTTGATTCTACTAA
Organism: Vicia faba; assembly: GCA_948472305.1. Classification (NCBI taxonomy): domain Eukaryota; kingdom Viridiplantae; phylum Streptophyta; class Magnoliopsida; order Fabales; family Fabaceae; genus Vicia; species Vicia faba. The sequence continues at coordinate 623,201,769 of OX451737.1, forward strand.
CATGTAACTTGTTAAAGAGTTCTCTAAGTTTATGCAGAGAGTGTTTGAAATAAGTCTTATGGGAAGTTGATATACTTTCCCAGACTCCAAATATAGTAGCTCAAGGAAGAAACACATGCATGGGAATTACCTTCGCAATCATGTTGAAAATTGGGGTATATTAATGTCTCCAATGTTGCTTTCTTAACTATGATGCTTGCACTTTTACACTTTTCTCTAACAATTCGTTTGAGTATTTTACATCATATGAGTGAAACTTCTATTCCATCAAGAGTGAGGTAATATTATTCCAAATCTCCCCTTGAAAGTAAGAAGTTTCTTAGTACATGTTTTAGTTGATGAAAAATGATTGCTATGTTCTCAAATGATGAAAACCATGAATGTTTATTTCCAAAAAAATTTATTGATAACCATTGTGTTTTCTCAATGTATATGCTTATAATGACTTCATGTATTAATTCTTTCATATTTTTATAAGTTTGTTCTTGTATGTACAAGTATGTGTTTCTATTATTATTTCTTGCATTTGTGCATGAGTTGAATGTGAGCATGTTAATTGCATGTACGGTTCATGTTGTAGTTGAGTCATATTTTATGGCAACATTTTCATTTTGAATTAAGTAGTGACATGTTCTTGTCATTATGCTAGGCACATGCTCGTAGGAATCAGGAGTTCCATTGTATTGTGTTACGAAATTGTGACGCTATAGAAGCAAATTAACTATCTTGCTCTTGCATCACATTCATTATTATTCATGCAATTGCATTACATGTTTGGTAATGTTTTATGATTGTTATCTTTTTTTTTTCATCATTACATATATATGGGAATATGTAATTGTATGCTCTTCTTTGCAAAAATGCCTTTGTGTGATATATTCGTATTGGTATTGGAATATGATACTTCTCATGACTTGTCTTCTTTATTTTTCATGGTGTCAAAGGGGGAGAAGAATATACGAGATGAAGATGGAAAGCATAAAGTAAGGGGGGCCTTTGATAACTATATGAAATGCATCGTCGCAAGTTTTCCCATCATCAAAAAGGAGGAGTTTGTGAGTGCAACTTCACTATTAGATGTTTTGCATGATGTCAAAACTCGCAAAGCTAGTATTTAAGTATGGTGGACGGTATTCTTATTTCTTGTGGCACTCCCGTACATTAGAGGTCTTAGGAATCATTTAAAACAACTTTAAAATTGGTCCCAATCATGAAAATTCAGCTTTTGCACAAAATCACCACTTATATGTCGACCTTAAATTTCTCTGTGTCGACACATAAATTCTACATTTATGCATTTTATTAAATGTTTCAGTATGTTTCGAAACATACGATTTATGCGTCTGCGCATGTATTTCAATATAAAAGATTTCAGCATTTCTGCTTTAAAACACAAGCACATGTATTGACACATATGATTTATGGGTCAGCACATGTAATGTATTCTTAAATATTTTAGGCATTGTTTCGCATGTGTCGATACATAAACTTTTCAGGTCGACACATATTGTTTTGTGGATCATTTTTCCATTACTTTTTCATTCCAAAACTACCTTCTTTTACCTAAAAAGAGTCAAACTATAAATATATCACTCATGCATCATTTCAACTTGGTGATACCATAAAATTATCCTACATTTACTCTTCTTCTTCAACCTTCTAATCTATGCATACAAATTGTTGTACCCCAAAATTTGCCCTCCCTTTTCTTCAAGACATTTCTCGCAAAGGTTCTCCAATACTCAAGAATTCTCAAGAGTTGATCAGACAAGCTCACCTCCTAAGCATTGAGACCACAAATTATGGTTTTGGTTTTCACAAGGAAAATTGGACTTATAATGTCTCAAATGAATTTCACGGTTCATCATAGATCTCCAAGAATGCTCATGCCAAGTTTCAAGTCTTGCATCTCAAACTTGCTCAGGCAATTGCTCAAATGATGGAAAATCAGTTGTATTGGGTAAAATGTCAATTGTGATCAATATACAGTCAAACATCAAGATTTTTGGCCAACATCAACATTTTGAAGTCATATTCATAAATTGATCAAGGGTTGATCATAATTCCTCAAAGAAAGCACTCAAATCATTAAAGGGGCAAAATTGTCAAAATTAGGGTTTTGACTGAGAATGACTGATCATTGACTTTTGACCTAGTACATGACCTAATGGCTTGAAGAATGATCTAAAGGACTCAAACACAATATCTTGACCTAATTTCATGGCTCAAATCATTTCTCAAGACCAAGGGATTGGTAGTTGAAATTTGATCAACTGATGAAAAGTCAACTGACACACAAAAAGTCAAACTTTGACTTTTTTGTCAACATTGAATTTCAAAGATCCAGAATCATCAATACATTCAAAAATGTCAAACTTGATCATCAATAATCAATAAAAGTCAACAAAAGTCAAGTTTTTTTCAATAGTTCGAAAATTCTAAGTGTTTTTTTAACTTGATAATTTCGCTACTTCAAGACAATTTTTCACCAAGATGCAACATGATTCAAGGAAAACTTTCAACATGAAAGTTGTAGATCTTGATGAATTATAAAACTTTGTCCTGGAGGGTTGATGTCCAAAAAATTCTTAGATTAGGAGATATAGGCCCATGAAGTCATGACATTTTTATCAAAACACTTAGTGAAATTTTCAACAAGTTTGGTCAGGTTTTTGTCCCAACTTCTTGGCAATTTTCACCAAGTTACAAGTTGATTTAGCCAAAATGGTCAACATGAAGGTTGTAGAAAATGTTTCAAGCTTTAAAAAATTTCCAAGAACTTTAATAGATCATGTTTGAGCTAAGAGATTCGAAGATTTGAAGTTGAGCATTCATTCTTGAATTACAAGGCATTTTCATGAAGAACACATGATCAAATCTCAAACCTATTTTGCATAATCTTGCTTTTCAGGCTTCTAACTTGAAAATCACTCCATAATTTATTGTTTACACAACTGATTGATCCATTGTCCAAGTGATTCAAGCTTTGTCCAAGTTAACTTTCCACTTATGGAAGAAAGCCAATACTTCCATTTTGGAAAAGTGGCTTTAATCACAAAGTCCACTCTCCTTGAGCCTTGCACTTGTTTCTTATGAACATACATAATGTCAAAGCCAGAAGAAATATATCTAAAGCCTTTAGAAATTTCATATCATGCTTGTACTATACCTTGGAACAACATAATCTCAATGTTGCTTCAAAACTAAGTTTCCTAGCCATAACCTTGCAACTTGCAAATCTAATGTTCTCAATCCATAAAACATTTTCTCTATAAATAGAGAGGTTATTTACAAGCCAAGGGATGAATTCAATATCCCTCTAACCCTCTCAAACTCACTGAAATAATAATTGGCATCCAAAACCTCCATTGTTGCACATTCTGACCTAGAACCTCAAACACTAAAACCCCTCGCGCGTTTTCAATGTTAATCAATCACAAAGCTTCCATAACTCATCTAGAACCTATATAAGGCCTTGTTCCATCAGTGTAACACCATTTGTACCATCCTCCATTTCAAAAACCAACCACCTGCAACTTGACTTCTCTAGAAAGTTTCAGACACTTTCAGCTCAAAGTAAGCATTGCAATAGCTTCGTAGGATTTCAGTGAAGCTATCCAGATCATCAAAACACCTATAGGAGTGCTCAAACTCCAAACACAATTTCCAGTTTTGAGGTAACTTTTATCAACTGTGAACTTCTTATACAAGCATCATTAATGGTTACTTTATGAATAAAAGATGTAGATATCATTGCCCTGAAGCTAACCACGCCTTTAGTTTTCATTATGTTAACTGTACATAAAGAATTTTGAGGTTGAAGTTTAAGAAAAATTAGGTCTTAATTTGGTACCAACAGAAATTCATGCTCATCTTTGGTTTATAGCTTAAGTTATTTACATGGTTAAATTCGTATTGAACTTTGGAGCAAGTCTCATGTTTACACTTTTGAAAATGGTTGAGAAATGAGCAAGTTTGGAAATTCAAAAATGTTATCAACGGTGACTGGCGCGAGGAAGAAGATGAATTGTATTCAGAATTAAATTTATTTTAAATTTATTGCAAGTTACATTATCCCCGGATGCAACTGCCACCCAAGTGGCAGAGCGCACACGTATAAGTCATTCTTATGCCTGGTCACAAGTTCGAGCCAGGAATGGGACGTTTTTATTTTCATATTTATTTCACATAGATCAGGTGCAAGCAAGCTGAAGGCGTGCATGATGTACCCCTCATTCACGCCATCAGATCTACAAGCAGCCAGATCCAGCGTTCCATACATGTTCCCCATGATGCACTCTTAAAAGCTGGCCACACTTGATCATGCAGCGCCTGGGTCTTTCTGATTTGGGCTTGTCATTTTTGTTATTTTCTCACCCTCATTTTACTTTTCAACGCATGCCCTTTTTTTATTATTTATATTTCAAACAAAAAAACTGGCCTTTGGGCCTAACGTATTTCTTACTCCCATTTTCCTTTTTTACAGCACATAAGCCCATTTTTTATATTTTCTTTATTTTTATCTATTTATTTATTTTTATTTAACCAAAATACAAAAATATTTTTCTTAAAATAATTAAATTAAAAATATTTTAATTTAAACACTTATTTTATTTTTGTTAATTAAAATATTTAGAACTAGATTTTGTATATTCTCCACACTTTATAATATTTTTCCAAATTGACATTAATATTCAAATTACTTTATAAACAAATTGTTAAACTTAGGTTTTATTTTATTTTTAGTTTCAATTAACTTAGATTTTAGATTTTGTTTAAAATGATTAATTAATTTCTCTTGTAATTAAAATTAATTACTTTAATTAGGTTAGTTATAAAACTTTTTCCATCAAAAACCACAAAAAAACAACTTCTTATTTATTCTTCATCTTTACATTTTGTGCATTTTATTATTATTCATATTCAATGATTTGTAATAGATAATTAGGGCTTTATTGCTTTCCTCCCCCCATTCATAAACTTGTACTCTCTATTCCCAAGTGTTGTAATAATGTAGGAAATTTAAATTTCGCAATTTATCGCTTTCCTTATTATTGCTAGTAATTAGGGTTTGCATGACAAAACTAAAAGCAATCATAGCAAAAACATAATTCAAGATAAATAATTGAATCAAACACACTTTGCACACATGCACCTCTAGGGTTAACCTCACTTGTAGCCTCGAATTAAAACACTCATGTCCCTCGAACGTGGGATGTTTTAGCAAAGACCCTCGATTAAAAGATTGTAGTCCCTCGATGACCCTTCAGTTCTCCCATATTTATGATAAAACGCAAAACACTAAGTCAGTTCTCCCATCGTATTACAGAACTGACAACTCTGCTGGGGATTAAACTAAAAGTGGGGTTACCTTAAGAGCTATATCACCTTTATTGCTTTACTTGTTTTCCTTATTTGCTTTACATTTTTTGGGTCTATGCTTGGGTTTATTTCTTGTATAGATCCTATACCCGGATCTGGGGAATTTTAGGTAAGTAGCAATAGATCGTAGACACTGTACGGCGTAGACCGATATGGTTGAAGCGATGATTATGTTAGTTTGACACATTTTTTGGTACCAGTGTTCCTTGATTTGAATCAAGTAGAATACGGGGCTGCTGTATGGTGTCGTGAAGCACTAGCTGACCATAGAACCTTAGTTGAACAACTTGGCCATTAGAAAGTAGTGAGATGGCTGGATTCGGTCGCAGTTCGATTCTTGTGCTGAAACAATGCTCGATTATGAAAGATTAATCATATTGAGATTCCTTAGAACCCGATTTCTTTTTAGGACATGTTGAACCAACTAAAACTTCAAGAGGGTACTTACTTATAAACCCCATGCAATCCTAAACCTAAGGCCTTGTGTGCTTTATTTTTGTATGATTATTTGTTCATGAAATCATAACATCATGCCATAGAATTTTTCACTAACCATTTCAAGGACCTAGGGGTTTATCTTTGTTATTTTTTGTAGGATATGGCTTCCGCTCGCAGAAATACCATCTGAACCAACTTTTTAAGGGTGCCTCCTCAACTAAAAAAGTTAGCATCAAGGGTTCTTGAAAATAATCCATTCACCAAAAGATAAGGTCTACATCTCAATCTGGTTACCTCAAGCTTTGAAGAAGACATGATGTGTGTGCTCTTTCAGTTCTTTGAACATGTACATCATTGTTTCACCTTTCCCGATTATCAATTACTGCCCACATTTGAAGATTTCTCTCAACTATTAGGAGTACTTGTTCTTGATCAAATACCCTTCACCGGTTTAGAGAAAGATCCACAACCTGGTGAGATTACATCAACCTTACATTTGAAGCGGTCTGACATTGTATCTAATTGGGAAACAAGGAGTGGGGTCAAGGGTTTTCTAGCTAAGTTTCTGTTAGAGAAGGCTCGACTATTCCTGGATGCTTTGGATTTGCAAGCTTTTGAAAGAAGTCTTGACTCTTCTAATCTATGGTTTAGTATTGTTCCCTAATCCGGACCAACTCATAGATGTGAATGCTGTCAAAATCTTCCTTTCTCGTAACCCTGTCCCTACTTTGCTCGAAGACATATTATATTCTCTTCACACTCGTAATATGAGGAGGAGAGGGGCTCTTAAGTGTTGCATACCATTGCTATCTAGGTGGTTTATTTCGCACCTTCCCCGGTCAGTATTGTAGAATGAATAAGGTTTGAGGTGGTCTCAAAGGATGATGTCGCTCTCTTATTCGGATATTTTTTTATGTTCCCGATCTCTTAAGGATATTACTATCATTAACCACTGTGGGGAATTCCCTAATGTTCCGCTCCTTGGCATTAGGGGAGGTATTACTTATAATTCTTCTCTGGCTCTACGAAAATTTGGTTATGCTCGAAGATATGGTCCTCATGATGCGCTTATCTGGGGTATTGTATTCGACTACGAGAGCGATGTTCAAGGATATTGTCAAATGTTTGTACGAGATCGGGGAATGGTAAACAAGCTTGATAGCAAGACTTTGGGACACAAGAATTCTATCCCCTTGGAGCCTTATCTCCAATGGGTGTGAGCTCGCACTCAAAATCTCTTGATGCCATATCCAGCCATTCTACCAGTGGTTGTGGAGCCTGTTACTGAGGGGGATATCCCTTATACCACTATCCATCCTGACATGCCTATTGACCTTGAAGAATTTCAGAAGTCGTGGATTCAACTCAAGGGAGAACGATACACCTTTGAAGCTCGATTCTATGCAAGCGAGAAGAAATTTCCAGAGCTCACAAAGAAACTTCACGAGGAGCAAAGCATGAATACCTACATCAACACAAAGAGGAAACGTTTGTGGGAGACTTGAGCTTTTTGTTTTAGGAGTTCATTTTGTTGTCTCTTCGAAACCTTTTTTCTTTTTCATTGTAATACCAAGGGGAAATTGTAATTTTTGAACCTATTAATGCAATTTTTGTTTTTGTTTCCCTTTTAGCTAGCAAATTTAAATATCATGAGGTCCTTAAAAACATTTCATCCACATATCATGAATCATGTCATAAGAAGGTTTTCTGATACATGTTTCCTAATCTATTTACTGTTTATTTCAGTATAAGATGGCTCTAGAGAAAACTGTCAAAGATCTTCAAACTCACACACAGTTCCAAGAGACTCTCCTCAACTTAGCCAAAGGACAGCAAGAAATGATGGCACATCATGTCACCAAAAAGAAGACTAAGAAATGGGTTGTTATCCTTAACATGGGAAAAAGGTTCAAAGGTCCTGCCCGACTGGCTCAAGTAGAAGATGTTTCCTCCGAGGAGGACGATAATCAAGAAGAGGATGTAAAAAGCACCAGGGCTGGGGGTGGAAAAAACCATATCTTTGAGGACGAAGACTACTCCGATGAGTAGTACCCACCGGCGGATGACAAATACAAATAGCTAGTAGACCGACTCAAGGCTGTGGAAATTCAAAAGGTGTCTGGTTTGGACTTTAGAGACTTAAGTTTGGTCCCTGGGGTGGTCATTCCTCATAAATTCAAGGTTCCTATCTTTTCCAAATATGATGGAATCTCCTATCTGAAACTCCATTTAAGGTCATATGTCCGCAAGATTCAACCGCACACCATCGATAGGAAGTTATGGGTTCATTTCTTCCAAGATAGCTTATCTAGGACACAGTTGGAGTGGTTCTATCAACTAGAAGGGACTAATATCCAGACATGGGAGGATTTGGTTGTTTCCTTCTACAGACAATACTAATACAATGCTGACCTTGCACCAACTCGCGTGCAATTACAAAGTATGACTATGGGCTCGAACGAAGGCTTTAAGGAGTATGCCCAAAAATAGAGGGACATGGTTGGGAGGGTGCAACACCCTTTGACTAACCGAGAATTGGTGGACATGTTCATGGGAACTCTGACGGGTCCATTCTTTAATTTTTTGATTAGGAGTTCTTCGTCAGGGTTTAGTGAGTTGATTTTTACTGGTGAACGAGTTGAAAGCAGAATCAAAAGTGGAAAGATCACAATGGCCTCAACCTATAATGCTATAAATAAACCATTTGTTGGTAAGAAGGAAACTAATGTTGTTTATAGACAAAAGATCTGTATCAATAATGATCGTCATCAATCGGTAGGAGAAGTATTGATTTCTAACCCAACCCCAATTCAACAACCATAACAACAAAGCAATCAGCATAGGTCAGACACTCCAAGGAGACAATTCACTAGGATTAATATGCCATTGGCTTAAGCATTACAATATATGTTGAAAGCACAATTGATAACATTGTGGGATCCTCCTCAAAATCCCAACACGTCATCTCCGAAGTATAACCCAAATGCAAGGTGCGCATACCATTCCAATAATAATGGGCACGACACCAATGATTGTTGGGCCCTAAAAATCAAAATCCAAGATTTGATTGACAACAAAGTGATTGAGTTTTACCCTCTGGAAACCCCTAATATGATTACCGCACCCATGCCCAGTCATGGTAAAGGTGTTAATGTTGTTGACGATGTTTTCCCATGTCTCCACCATCAGTGATTTGACTACTCCCTTGATGACCGTTAAGAAGAATTTATTAAGAGTCGGTTTATTTTCGGGCTGCCTTTAAATTTGTTACCATTGTGCTTCCTAAACTAATGGTTGTATGTGGCTGAAGAAGGGTATTAAACGCCTAATTGATAGCCATGAAATCATGTTTGAAAAAACTCCATCCATGAAGAGTTTGCCTGAAAGTATACCTCAAGAATTGAGACATGAAGATATTTCCATAATCACCATTTCCAATACTCCTATATGGATCACCTCTAGAGGTCCTATAAGGATTACTGCTTAGCCGAGAGTGGCTCCCCTGATCATCACTACACCAGGGCCAGTCCCTTATTCCTCTGACAAAGTTGTTCCTTGGAACTATGGGGAAGAAGTTTATTACTATGGTGTCAAGCAAGAGCCATGGATTACTGAAAATGAAGATCATGAAATTACAAACATTTTCAGAACTAGTAAAGTCACTAGGACAAGAAGGATCTTCTCTCCGGAGATCTCTCCTCCAACCACTACTACAACACCTGTTCATATTCCTGCCGCGGGGCTAACTGCTGACGCCCGAGGTAAAGAGAAAGTATTTGAGCCTTCCCGGATGGAGGCACCCTCAAAAGATGTTACAATTAAAGACCTTTCAAGACAAGAGATGGAAGAGATTCTGAAGATCAATTGTAAAAGTGACCACAAAATAGTTGAACAATTGGGGCAGAAAGCCTCCAAGATATCCATGTTGTCCTTGTTATTATGCTCTGAAGCACATGCCCAAGCTTTGTTGAAATTTCTGAAGAATGCCCACGTACCACAAGAGACCACTGCTGATCAATTTGAGAACTGTGTTGCAAGCCTAACTGTTTATAATGGTTTAGGCTTTTCTGATGCAAATTTGACTCCGAAGGGAAAGAATAATAACAAGGCACTGCACATTTCTATTGAGTACAAAGGCACTACTTTGGCGCATGTGTTAGTGGATACAGGTTCCTCCCTGAATGTTTTACCCAAAGGTGCTTTGGATAGGCTGGGTTGTGATAGGATGGTGCTGAAACCCAGTGATATTGTAGTAAGAGCCTTCGATGGTTCAAAAAGAATGGTCCATAGAGAGGTTGATCTTCTGATCAAGGTGGGATCTCAAGTTTTCAATTCAACTTTTTATGTAATGGATATCCGCCTGACCTATTCCTGCTTGCTCGGACACCCATGGATCCATGGGGCAGGTGCGGTTACCTATACATTACATCAAAAGTTGAAGTACCTAGTGAAAGGGAAAATTGTCACAGTCTGTGGAGAGGAAGAATATACGGTCAGTCATGTGAATTCTTTCAAATTTATTGAAATGGATGGCGAATTCATTGAAACCTCTTGTCAGACATTTGAGGCAATCCCTCCGAAAATTGTTGTTGCCAAAGATATTATTCTTGAGATCTCCAAAGACACACCAACAATGGCCTCCTTGAAGGATGCTAGGGTTGTGGTAGAAGATGGAGGATGCACTATCTAGGGACAACTTTTTGTTATCTACTACAAATTCGACAAATTTGGATTGGGTTTCACTTAAAAAGCTCAGAAAGAGGTCTGTTGTGTTCATGCTGGAGGACCACCTCTCCGTATTAGCAACAATGAAGTCAATGCTCTAGAAGACACTGATAGTGATGGTGACTTGGACGACTGGATCATTCCCAACTACTGACAGTGGACTTAACAACTGGAAGGCCAAAGACTTTGTATCAATCTCCTTCATCCATGAGTAATTGCTATTTCCTATTTTTATTTCTTTCAGAAGGTTGTCTATATAATTTCTTTTAAAACAATGACTTTAAACCTTGTGCCTTTCCCGGGGCACAATGGTCCATTTGTTAAGGGTTGTCATTTCATATATCATATGCTCATTTAATGAAAACATTGGACGATTTTGCATTCAAATTTTGTGCTTCTTGTCTTTCTTTTGCATTACTGCATTTTCAAATATCCATGTGACCTTACATGCACACACACACATTTGCAAATCCACATCCACTCTGGATCTCATTAACAACAACTCTGCTATTGTCATTTATGACTTCAAAAATACAATCTATCAAGCTGAAGACGAAGGTGAAGAAGATTGTGAGATACCTGGAGAACTCGCCAGACTCCTGATACAAGAGGAAAAGGCTATCCAACCACACGACGAACAAGTCAAAGTGATAAACTTGGGTACTGAGGCAGATAAGAAAGAAGTCAAGATTGGAACCAACTTGGAAGACAGTGTCAAGATCATATTGGTTCAGGTGTTGCACGACTATGTTGAGATATTTGCTTGGTCATACGAAGACATGCCAGGGCTCGATACTGATATCATGGTTCATCGCCTAGCAATGAAATAGGGTTTTTCTCCAATCAAACAAAAGGTTCATCGCATGCGTCCTGATATGCCAGAGAAAATCAAGGATGAGGTAATGAAACAGTTCAATGTAGGTTTCTTTGTAGTGATGTCGTATCCCCAATGGGTTGCAAATGTCTTTCCAATACTAAAGAAAGACAGTAAGGTTTGTATGTGTGTAGACAACAGGGATTTGAATAGGGAGAGCCCTAAAGATGACTTCCCACTACCACATATTGATGTCTTGGTTGACAACACTGCTCAACATAAGGTATTATCCTTCATGGATGGCTTTTCAGGGTACAACCAAATCAAAATGGCGCCTGAAGACATGGAGAAATCTACCTTTGTCATACATTGGGGCACCTTCTGTTATAAGGTCATGCCTCTTGGGCTGAAGAACGCAGGCACAACTTATCAACGAGTTGTGGTGGCTTTATTTCATGACATGATTCATCATGAGATAGAAGTATACGTTGATGACATGATAGCCAGATTGCAAAATAAGGAAGAACACCTTGACCATCTGCACAAGTTATTTGAAAGGCTGAAAAAGTATAAACTGAGGCTGAATACGAACAAATGCATCTTTGGGGTAAGGTCTAGAAATCTCCTAGGCTTCGTCGTTAGTGACAAAGGTATTGAGGTCGATCCTGCCAAAGTTAAATCTATCTAAGAAATTCCAGCTCACCGTGCTAAGAAGGAGGTCAGAGGTTTCTTGCGACGACTCAATTACATTGCCTGATTCATCTCTCACTTGACTGCTACTTGTGAACCAATTTTCATACTGCTGAAGAAAGATCAAGTAGTCAGATGGAACGAAGATTGTCAAATGGCTTTTGATAAAATAAAGGAGTACATACAAGAACCTCCAATCCTGATGCAACAAGTTGAAGGAAGACCTCTGATCATGTACTTAACCATGCTAGAGAATTCAATGGGGTGTGTGCTGGGGCAGCATGACGAGTCTGGTCAAAAAGAGCATGCAATATACTACCTTAGCAAAAAATGTACTGACTTTGAAACAATGGGCTGCTCGCTGACTAAGACAATATATTTTGACCCATACTAATCTATTAATCTCTAAAATGGATCCCATCAAGTACATATTTGAAAAGCCTGCTCTCTCCGGAAGAATAACTCGATGGCAAATGATTTTAACTGAATATGACATCAAGTAAACCATACAAAAAGCAATCAAAGGGAGTGTACAGGCAGATCATTTGGTGCACCAAGTTGTAGATGACTATCAGTCTATGCACTTCTAATTCCCGGATGAGAATATCTTGATGATAACATATTGTGAAAAGCCTAGACCGTATGAAGGACCTGAGCCAGGATCCCGATGGACTATGGTTTTTAATGGAGCTTCTAATGCACTTGGCAACGGAATTTGTGTTGTGATCATTTCCCTCGAAGGTTGCCATACGCCTTTTACTGCCACACTTTGTTTTGACTGTACCAATAACATGGCTGAGTACGAAGCGTGCATCTTGGGTCTTAAGGATTCTATTAACCTAAGAATCAAATTCTTAAGTGTATATGGAGACTCGGCTTTGGTAATCGGTCAAGTTAAAGGAGAGTGGGATATAAAACATCCAAATCTTATCCCTTACAAAGAACTTTTGCTAACCTTGATCCTGTACTTTGAATAGATTACCTCTGAACATATCCCGAGGGAAGAAAATCAGTTGGCAGATGCTTTAGCTACCATGTCATCCATGTTCAAGGTCAAATGGGACAACAAAGCTCCCGGAATTAATGTCGAAAGATTTGACGAGTCAGTACACTGCTATGAGATTGACACTGATGGAGTACAGGATAAGCCTTGGTTTCATGGAGTGAAAAGGTACCTTGAAGGGCAAGAATACCCTGAGGGAGCTTCAATCAATGACAATAAATTCCTACGGAGGTTCTCTGCTAAGTTCTTCCTGTGCAATGGGATTTTGTACAAACGCAACCACAATTCAACTCTGCTTCGTTGTGTGGACAAGAAGGAAGCAGAGAAAATTTTGGAGGACATGTACGAAGGCATCTTTGGTACTCACTCTAGTGGACATACTATGGCTAAGAAGATTCTGAGAGTTGGTTACTATTGGTCAACCATGGAAACCGACTGTCATCACCACTCGAGGACTTGCCATAAGTGCCAGATCTATGCTGATAAAGTTCATGTGCCTCCAATTCCTTTGAATGTAATAACTGATCCTTGGCCATTTTCAATGTGGAGAATTGATATGACTGGGGAAATCAAGCCTACTGCCTCTAATGGACATAATTTCATTCTTGTCTCCATTGACTACTTTACCAAATGGGTTGAAGCGACTTCATTTGCCTCAGTTACCAAGAGTGTTGTAGCCCAGTCCATCAAACATAACCTTATTTTTCGGTGTGGTATCTCTGAGAGAATCATGACTCACAATGGTACCAACCTCAACAACTCCATGCTCACTAAACTATGCATGCAGTTCAAGATCAAGCATCACAACTCTTCTCCATACAGACCTAAGATGAATGGCACAGTGGAAGCCGCCAACAAGAATATAAAGAAGATTGTGCAAAATATGGTGGTGACCTATAAACATTGGCATGAGATGTTAGCATTTTCTCTTCATGGATATCGTACTTCGGCGCGAACATCAACTGGGGAAACCTCATTCTCCCTAGTCTATGGTATGGAAGCTATCCTGCCTGTCAAAGTTCAAATCCCTTCTCTAAGGATAATAAAATAAGAAGACTTAGACAAAGACGAGTGGATTCATACTAGGTTAGATCAGTTGAATTTAATTGACGAAAAGAGGCTGGCGGCTGCCTGTCACGGTCAGATGTATCAAAATGTATAATCAAGGCATTCAACAAAAAGATTAAGCATCGGGTATACCAGGCTGGTGACTTGGTAATAAAGAGCATCATTCTACCACAAGGCGGTCCCAGGGGAAAATGGAATCCCACCTACGAAGGGTCATTTGTTGTCAAGAAAGTATTCTCGGACGGTGCTATGATGCTAACCATTATGGACAACAAAGATTTCCCACACCCTGTGAATGCGGACATAGTCAAAAAATACTATGCATTAGAATGACCCACTAGGTTGACATGCCTAGGAAAAAATAAGAGCATCCCCGCGAACCAAAAGGGTTCGGGAAAAAATTAGGGATATATACAAAATATTGTACACCTGGCAAGTCGAAAACCTGAAAAGGCGGCTTGGGTAAAAAAGGGTATCCTGATGAACTGAAAACCTGAAAGGGCGGCCCAGGAAAAAATTCGGGATTAAAAGCGTACGACTATGTCATGTTGGATCACTTACATGAAAGCTTTATTACCAAAGTAAAAAGTTCAAATGGTTCAATCAACTTCTTCCGATGGCAAGGGACGAGATGTTCGAAGACATAGAGGTAATAGGAGAGTTTGGAACCCAATGAGATCACTTCCACATGGTTATACATTTTGTTTTCACTTTGTACTCTTTTCATTTCACGAGAACTTCCTCTTACTAAGATTTTTGTCTCTTTGTACAAAATCGCCTGTTTATGGGCAAATTATCAATACATATACACCTTAAAGTTCAAACTTTTTGTTTTTCTGTTTTGCTTGCAAAAATGTCGAATGACTAAATTGAATGAACATATGCATATGAACATGATTAAGTGTTAATAAATATATGCATAAGAACATGAACAAGCATTCAATCAAGATTCTAGAAGATGGATTTACACTCAAGCTGTCCATAAATCCCCATAGAGCTACTTCTATGAGATTATCCCCCACAGAATAATCTTCACAAAATTCATCCCCAATAAGGTACATTCCCCACAATTTCCTTACGGAGTTCCAATCAGTACACTTTGAAGATGTGAAAAACACAAGAAGGGGGGGTTTAATTGAAAAACATGAAATATAAAAGCTCAATGACACAGTATTTTTATCCTGGTTCGATTGATCTCAAACTACTCCAGTCCACCCGTCAAGGTGATTTCGCCTCTCTCCAACGTGGTCTTAATTCACTAATCTCAACAAGATTATAAAAGCTACTTTAACAACTGTTAAAGTCTTTTTGAGTATAACCACAGTCCGGTTAATCTCAAGGAACACTGTTTCGATACAATTATACAAGATGTGTGTTGTTGTTTTTCTTGCAAAAACTGTTTATCACAACTGTGATAAATTACACAGGATTATAGCTTGGAAATATAAGGAATATAGCTAGCAGCTTTGAATATGTGTGAGTGGTAATATATAGAAGAAAATCATTGTCGATTCTGAAAGCTGACTTTGTTTATATAGGCAGTGGAATGACATTGATCATAAAGCATGTTTAATGTCATTAACCCACTTTCCATTTGGAGAAGATCTTGTCTGAAAGAAGCCGTTTGAATTGATGATGTCTTGAATGATCAGTAACGCTTCAGAATCTTATCTTCTTACTTGCTGATGACGCTTCAGAATACTGATGACTTGGATTGGTATGTTCTTGTTCAGAATCAGAGTTTTACGTTACTTAAGCGCAGGGTCTGGTCATCAATTTTCAGCGCATGCTCTGATTGCTTCAGTGTGAGGCCCTTATGGCTTATCTTCTGATGCTGATATGATCAGAACTTCTGCATATATAAAACATGATTTTTAGGGGCATATTTGTTCTTTGTATTTATTTATTCTTTGTATTTGTTATCATCAAAACTCTAACCAAGGGTTGTAGAATCAAACTATGTTTTAACACACTTCATGGAAATTCTCTTCCCAAACTGATTTTAAAAACTGTAAAACCCCTACAGAGTTCTTCTCTTTAGCAAACTCAATTTCCCCAGGAGAATTTGTTTCCTCAAGCAGAGTATTTCTCCATCAACAGGGTTTATTTCCCCAACAGACTACAGTTTCCTCAGCTTGAGTCCAATCCTCAGACTACCACAAATCACTGAAAAAATTCCTCTCCCTAGTGAAGTCACCACAATCCCCATAAAGTTACTGCGAAACCTGGAATCGGACCAGGTATTAGTTAACTTTATCCTCCCCAGACGAGTCGAAAGATTATCCATCTCCTTTATCCCCGGTCAGGATATATAAGAATTAAATTTCCCAGTAGAGCAATGAACAAACGATGTTCCTAAACTCTTCTCCTTAAAGCAGAAATCAACATCCCCAACCGAATTTCCTCAAACAAGTAAGCAGGATCCCCCAGCGGAAGCATTCTAGACAAGATTGAAGATACACGTACTCTTCATAACCAGAAATAGTCAGGGATTTATTTTCCCTGACAAAATACAACATAGGCTTACAAATATACTTCACAATACATTCATACATCATAACACATGCATATGAAACGCCTGTAGCATAATCTCGTTTATTTTGAGAACATCATTACGCAATGCATTTCATACATCATGACATTGCATACAACTAACTCTTACCTTTTTAGGAAAGATCAATCAACAAATGGATATCATCAACAAATCCTCAAAACCGATTTTAGGTCATTCCCTGAAACAAGACAAGGCAAATATCTACATGATAGATACTCCCTTCAAACATTTGTTGGCTCAGATTAAATTGACCAAAGATTTATTATGATACTTCTCTCAGTAGACCTTTTCTGGCTCAGATTAAATCGACCAAAGATTTATTCTGATACTTCTCTCAATAGACCTTTTCTGGCTCAGATTAAATCGACCAAAGATTTATTCTGATACTTCTCCCAGTTAAATATTTAAATACCTATGCTGGCTCAAATTAAATCGACCAAAGATTTATTCTAATACTTCTCTCAGTAGACCTTTTCTGGCTCAGATTAAATTGACCAAAGATTTATTCTGATACTTCTCCCAGTTAAAATATTTAAAGACCTCTGTTGGCTCAGATTAAATCGACAAAATGTTTATTCTGATACTTCCCTCAGTAGACTTTTTTTGGCTCAGATTAAATCGACTAAAGATTTATTCGGATACTTCTCCCAGTTAAAGATTTAAATACCTCTGCTGGTTCAGATTAAATCGACCAAAGATTTATTCTGTTATTTCTTTCAGTAGACATTTTCTGGCTCATGTTAAGTCGGCTAAATATTTATTCTGATACTCCTTCCAGTAGACATTTTTTGGCTTAGATTAGATCGATCAAAGATTTATTCTGATACTTCTCCCAGTTACAGTCGAGCGAAGACTCATTCTAATACTTCTATCAACAATTACCTCTGGATGGCATCATTAAGCCCATCTCCTATAACTCTCCATCATCTCTCCAAAAGGCACCTCTAAGCCCATTCCCGATATAATCAACAAACAATTTTATTTCGTGCACAAGCGAGTGCAAATTTCTGGGCACTTAAGTGTTAAATCCTCTTCTAACTCTTTAGGTTTAAGAAGATTGAACAGGGGAAGTTGTTGTACCCCAAAATTTTCCCTCCCTTTTCTTCAAGACATTTCTCACAAAGGTTCTCCAATACTCAAGAATTCTCAAAAGTTGATCAGACAAGCTCACCTCCTAAGCATTAAGACCACAAATTAGGGTTTTTGTTTTCACAAGGAAAATTGGACTTATAATGCCTCAAATTACTTTCATGGTTCATCATAGACCTCCAAGAATGCTCATGCCAAGTTTTAATTCTTGCATCTCAAAATTGCTCAGTCAATTGCTCAGATGAATGAAAATCAATTGTATTGGGTAAAAAGTCAATTGTGATCAAGATACACTCAAACTTCAAGATTTTTGGCCAACATCAACATCTTGAAGTCATATTCATCAATTTATCAAGGGTTGATCATAATTCCTCAAAGAAAGCACTCAAATCATCAAAGGGGCATAATTGTCAAAATTAGGGTTTTGATTGAGAATGACTGATCATTGACTTTTGACCTAGTACATAACCTAATGGATTGAAGTATGATCTTAAGGACTCAAACACAAAATCTTGAACTAATTTCATGGCTCTAATCATTTCTCAAGATCAAGGGATTGGCAGTTGAAATTTGGACCAACTGATGAAAAGTCAACTGACACACAAAAAGTTAAACTTTGACTTTTTTGGTCAACATTGAATTTCAAAAATCAAGAATCAACAAAAGTCAAGTTTTTTCAATATTTAGAAAATTCTAAGTGTTTTTTGACCTTGATAATTTCACTACTTCATGATAATTTTTCACCAAGATGCAAGATGATTCAAGGAAAACTTTAAACATGAAAGTTGTAGATCTTGATGAATTCTACAACTTTGTACTTGAGGTTTGATGTCCAAAAAATGCTTTGATTAGGAGATATAGGCCCATGAAGTCATGACATTTTTATCAAAACACTTAGTGAAATTTTTAACAAGTTTGGTTAGGTTTTTGTCCCAAATTCTTGGCAATTTTTCACCAAGTTCTAAGTTGATTTGGCCAAAATAGTCAACATGAAGGTTATAGAGGATGTTTAAAGCTTTCCAAAATGTCCAAGAACTTTAAGAGATCATGTTTGATCTAAGATATTCGAAGAGTTGAAGTTGAGCATTTATTTTTGAATTACAAGGCATTTTCATGAAGAACACATGATCCAATCTCAAACCTATGCTGCATAATCTTGCTTTGCAAGCTTCTAACTTGCAAATCACTCTATAATTTATTGTTTACACAACTTATTGATCCATTTTCCAAGTCATTCAAGCTTTGTCCAAGTTAACTTTCTATTTAGGGAAGAAAGCCAAGTCTTCCATTTTGGAAAAGTGGCTTTAATCATAAATTCCACTCTCCTTGAGCCTTGCACTTGTTTCTTATGAACATACACAATGTCAAAGCCAGGAGCAACATATCCAAAGCATCTAGCAATTTCAGATCATGCTTGTACTATGCCTTGGAACAATGTAATCTCAATGTTTCTTCAAAACTAAGTTTCCTAGCCATAGCCTCGTAACTTGAAAATATGATGTTCTCCTTCCCTCAAACCTTTTCTCTACAAAGAGGGAGGTTATTTACAAGCCAAGGGACGAATTCAATAGCCCTCTAACCTCATCTAAGTCCCTGAAATTAGAATTTGCATCCAAAACCTCCATTGTTGCACATTCTGACCTTGAACCTCAAACACTAAATCCCCTCGTGCGTTTTCATTGTCAATCAATCCCAAAGCTTCCATAACTCATTTAGAACTTATCCAAGGCCTTGTTCCATCACTGTAAAACCATTTGCACCATCCTTCATTTCCAAAAACAACCACCTCTAACTTGACTTCTCCAGAAAGTTTCAGACACTTTCAACTCAAAGTAATCATTGCAATAGCTTCCTAGGAGTTCAGTGAAGCTATCCAGATCATCACAACACCTTCAGGATTGCTCAAACTCCAAACATGATTTCCATTTTTGAGGTAAGTTTTCTCAACTTTGAACTTCTTATACAAGTATCATTAATGGTTACTTTGTGAGTAAAAAATGTAGACATCATTGCCCAGAAGCTAACCATGCCTTTAGTTTTCATTTATGTTAACTGTACGTAGAGAATTTTGAGGTTGAAGATTCAGAAAAATTAGGTCTTAATTTGGTACCAACAGAAATTCCTGCTCATCTTTGGTTTATAGCTTAAGTTATTTACATGGTTTAATTCGTATTGAAATTTGGAGCAAGTCTCATGTTTACACTTTTGAAAATAGTTGAGAAATGAGTAAGCTTGGAAATTCAAAAATGTTATCAATGGTGACTGGCGCGAGGAAGAAGATGAAGTGTATTCAAAATTAAGTTTATTTTAAATTTAGTGCAAGTTGCATTATCACCGGATGCAACAGCCACCCCAGTGGCAGAGCGCACACGTATAAGTCATTCTTAAGTCACGGGTTAGATCCAGGCATGGGACGTTTTTATTTTCATATTTGTTTCACATAGATCAGATGAAAGCAAGATGAAGTCGCGCATGATGTACCCCTCATTCACACCATCAGATCTGCAAGCAGCCAGATCCAGCGTTCCATACATGTTCCTCATGATGCACTCTCAAAAGCTAGCCATACTTGATCAAGAAACGTCTAGGCCTTTCTGATTTGGGCTTGTCATTTTTTCTATTTTATTACCCTCATTTTACTTTTCAATGCAAAACCATTTTTATTCTTTATATTTCAAACAAAAAAACTGGCCTTTAGGCATAACGTTTTTCTCACTCCCATTTTCCTTTTTTACAGCACCTAAGCCCAATTTTTTTATATTCTTTATATTTTGTTTATTTTTATCTATTTATTTATTTTTATTTAACCAAAATACAAAAATATGTTTTCTTAAAATAATTAAATTAAAAATATTTTAATTTAAACACTTATTTTATTTTTGTTAATTAAAATATTTAGAACTAGATTTTGTTTATATTCCACACTTTAAAATATTCTTCCAAATTGACATTAATATTCAAATTACTTTATAAATAAATTGTTAAACTTAGGTTTTATTTTCTTCTTAATTTCAATTAACTTAGATTTTAGATTTTGTTTAAAATGATTAATTAATTTCTCTTGTAATTAAAGTTAATTAGTTTAATTAGGTTAGTTATAAAACCTTTTCCATCAAAAACCACAAAAAAAAACAATTTCTTATTTCTTCTTCATCTTTACATGTTGTGCATTTTATTATTATTCATATTCAATGATTTGTAATAGATAATTAGGGCTTTATTGCTTTCCTCCCCCAATTCACAAACTTGTACCCCTCATTCCCAAAGCGTTGTAATAACGTAGGACATTTAAATACTGCAATTTATTGCTTTCCTTATTATTGTTAGTAATTAGGGTTTTCATGATAAGACTAAAAGTAATCATAGCAAAAACCTAATCCAAGACAAATAATTGAATCAAATACACTTTGCAGACATGCACCTCTAGGGTTAACCTCACTTATTTCCTTTGATTAAAACATTCATGTCCCTCGAACGTTAGATGTTTTAGCAAAGACCCTCAATTAAAATATTGTAGTCCCTCGATGACCCTTTGATGTTGCCTTCGATAAACGATCTTAGTCCCTTACGACCTTTGCTAAAACATCTTACAAGTTGCCTTCTATGACTGTACGATGACCCACGCCTGTCCCTCACATCCAATGATATGGATCCCTACCAACCAATGGTAAAGTAGCACTATCTAATGGAGGAGGAAAAGAACAAAGACTTTTTGAGTAGGTAGATTACTCGTAATTAATTTCTCACAAACTAAAATCATTTTCACACCTCACACTTTCAAAAACAAACATCTTTTCAAACACTCTCATTTCAAACAAATATTTTCAAAACAAACACTTTCTATGCGTTCTCAACGATACGAGAATCATTACAAAGTTTTGTCGCACTAAGGCGTTTTCAAAATATCTCCAAAAAAACATTGTGTATACATTCTCAATGATACGAGAATCATTACAAAATCACCACGTTCAAAACATCTTCAAAACATCTTTCAACTTACACAAAACACAAAGCATTTCAAAGAGAGCTAACAATTAAGAGCTCATAGATAACTACGGATGAAAAGGGTGCTAACACCTTCCCTTTACATAACCTACCCCCCGAACTCAAGAAATTTCTCAAAAGGTCTTCCCTGTTCTTTTCACCCTTTCCTTTATTGGATAAAAGAAAAGTTGGTGGCGACTGTTTCTATCTACAACATTTGCAATAAAACGTAAAACACCAAGTCAGATCTCCCACCGTATTACACAAACCAACATTAAATTGTGACGATGTTTCATCGGGGTGCCATCTAGACGAAGAATTGTGGATTTATAATTGGTTTTGGTTGAGATTTGTAGGGTTCTTAATCCGGGAAAAACCATCGGGTTTCTCCTCCAAAATCATTTGTTGAATTTGGGGTTTTCGTGCAAGATTATGCAAGAAGAAACCGTCCATGGGAAAAAATCCCTTGGAGTGTTTGAAACCTTTTCAAGGAACCTTAGAGTGTTTGAAATATTTTTAAGGAAGTATCAAGAATTAGATGATAGAATCAGTGATCTTGTGCTGATAGTGTGCAATTTACTCGGGTGAAAAATCCCTTGGAGTGTTTGAAATATTTACAAGGAACCTTAGAGTGTTTAAAATCTTTTAAAGGAAGTAACTTAAGCGGTGAATAGGTTGCATCTATCGGTCTGGTCTTGTTGAAGATCAAAATAAGAGAAGGGGTTAAATCAACATCAAATTGTTATGGTTTGTTGTATTTCTCTTGAACATTTCTCTTGTAACCATACTTTTGAAAAGTAAGAAATATCCTAATTCCAAATTTGGAATTAGGGGGAGATGATGTCATAGCAAGGATGATTGGTGAACTTCCTAAACAAATTATTGTGTCTCTTTTCTTTTAACGCTTTTACTTTCTTTAATATTTTTTAATAATTTTGTCAAATAGCATTGAGCAATTTATCGACGCGTAGGAATTTTTCGAAACTGTTTTTGTTTTGAATTGTATGTTAAGTTGCTTATAATCACTTTTGATTATAAGTGCTTTTTCATATAAACATAATACAAAGGAAAATTCTGAAACTTTTAATGCACGCAAAGTGTTTGACAAATTGTTTAGCTTGTTTAACTCAAAGGAAAAATGAAATGTTGTATCTCTTACTCTCATTTACTCTCTATGTACAATTTGTTGAATATGTTGTTTGATTGATCAATTTGTATAGAATTTTTCTTTGATTGATAAAATTTAAATTGCTACGTTGATTAGCTTATAATAACTTTTGTTGTAAGTTCTTTTTCATATCAACTAAGCTCAAAGAAAATTCTGAAAAATTGATTGCACGCGACATGTTCGATAAAGTGTCGAACTATATTATTTAATATGATTTCATTAGAAATAGGAAATTGTTGTGTTGGATATTAAACGGTTAATTGAGATATTATTATGTTGATTTATTTTATCATTATGTTAATTCCATATGGCTCTTGCATATCTGAGTTTCTAATAACTTGGTTCGCTTAGACTACTATATTGATATAGGCCAAAAATCTTTCGCTCAACATTGTTTTTCAAATAAGTTTTAAATAACCATTTTGAAAGGTAGTTTTTATTTGGGGATCTATCACCACCCCTCTAGATCTGGTGTCGTAGTCTAACAAGTGGTATCAGAACTTCGGTTAATTCCGTGCTTCAAAATTCTTATTAGAAAATGGTGTATGAACCTGAAGGGATTTACAAAATAGCCCAAAAAAAAATTTCAGAAGAAAACTATAGTTATATGAAATCTTGTATGCACATTTATGTTAATTCATATGACAAAGGATATGTGTAACGCTATTACTCAAAACAATGTTAATGGCATTATCACATCTAAGCCGGAAGCACTATGGAATAATAATGATAAGAAAAATTCATTAAATCTCATTAATTGTTTGAACGTGCTTGGTAATCTTATTTCCAATGAAATTTCTACTAACAACGTTGTGAGATGTCTTACTAGGAATTAGAAACTGAAGGTCACCGCGATCAAGGAAGATAATGGTATTACTATACTTGATATCTCTATATTGTTTGGTAAGTTTGAAGAACATAAGCAAGAACTTACTTGCGTAGACAAGTGTTATACCCAATTTTTGCCCCTAAGATCTCTCATCATCTCATATCATAAATACATCAAGATCACACATTAGGGTTGGTTCTCTCTTTCTACTTTATCCTATCCTTGAGTTTGCTCTTGAGGGATCACCAAGAAACTTGAATTGTGTATCTTGTACATGTGTTCTTTTAACTAACATCAAGATATGTATATATGTTTCTTTGAATGTTCATATTGTAGGTAATCACAATTACATTCATCTCACCATCTAACCTAGGGTTTGAGGGGAGGTCCTCAGTCAAATGGTTATCTAATGGATTGCAATAGCTTAAGCTTCAAAGCTATGTCTATGACATCAAAGATTTGTGGTTTAAGTAATTATCTCACTTTATTTAGTTCAAACTTTTCACAAAGTTGGGTGTGACATTCATCAAGAAGATTCATAGGTTCATGTGTTTATTTCCATGCCTTCTTCAATAGGTTTCTTTGAGACTTAAGCTCCATATTTGAGTGTGATTCAAGACAACACCATTTTAAGGCCTATTGTGATTCATCGTGCATTATTTTTCCAAGAAATTTCAAAAAGATTCAAGGTTGATTCAACAAGTTTGACCTAATTGAGCAAGTGTTTGATCCAGTGATCACAAGTGCATAAATCTCTCAATTTTCAATATTCTGAGATGGTTCTTTTTAAAACAATTCTGAAAAATCACTTGAAGTCAGAAGCAAGTTTGTGAAATGTGGCTTCTAATCACCAAATTACCACGTAATTTCCAATTAAACATGATTAGAAAAGATGTTTTAATCATTTAGAGTGTCAAAATGCATCATTCAGATGAGTTTTGATGCACGTGTCAGCACACTTTGCTCATGAGGCAGGTGTGCACGAATTCGACTGAGATTGCATCATTCACCCATTCTCTTGACTCCAGTCACTTCTCCTATAAATACAGACCACATTCCACTCATTTTAGTAAGCTTGGATAGCCAGAACCACCCTACCAAACTCTCTTCATAACTCATAATTTGGAGTTTTTGAATTCACTCTTCCCTTGTTTTTCAATCCAATTTCTTTGCTTATTCTTCATCCTTGAACTTCACCGAAGCTAACTGAAAAAGAAGCAAGCCTTGAGGTGTCCTAAATCTTTTATGAGCTCTAAATTTGAGCTTTAACAGGTAGATTCCTCCATCCATTCTCTCCAAACTTATTACTACAATGTATCTCTCATCACTCTAATACTCATAACATCGATGGTTTTTAACTGGAAGTGAGTTTTGCTCATGAATTTTCAAATCCCTTTTCATTCTTTTTCTTCTGGTATTTTGCAAATCGACTAAACTACAGTTTATATAAATTTTTCGGGAGGGTACCATTGGAATCTTCTTGATGAGACGAAGCGAATGACACCGATCAGAGCTTCTAATCTTACAGTTTGTTGAACCTGCAACTCGCGTGTGGCTGGAGGTTTAAGATGATCAACATGTCATCTCTCAACCAATGACATTGCGCCACCTATTTTTTCGAATATGTTTTAAATAATTGATCCGGTGGTTTATTCACTAATGTCCATATCATGCACAACGCCTCTGATCCTTTGGATGAGCTTACTAACATGTTTTGACATTGATCTAATGGTCCATATTATTTTGATATTATTTTTATTTTCTGATTTTTAATTTAATTGTTTTAAACTTCAAAAATTTATAAAAAAATCATTTCAACTTCTAAAATTATGAAGAAAAAAAATCAAAAATACTTTTGACTTTTCTTTTTGAGTTTTATTTTTTTCATAATTTTATTTTGTGATTTGGTATTTTTTATGATTTTTCACTTTATTTGACTTGTTTTATTTGTTTAAAAATACTTTTCTTAATTTTTAAATTTCGAAAAAAATATGGAAGGATCCAATGACCTCTTGACAAATATTGGTGACCTCATTTTATTTTTTATTTTTGATTTTGCTATTTTTCATAAATTATGGTTTGTTTTGCTTATTTCTTTAAATTTTAAAAATAGTTTCTGACTTTAGAAAATTATGAAAATTTTTGTCAACACTTTTGACTCATGTTTGACTTCTGATTTTTTTAGGATTTTTATTTGGTGTTGTAATACATGTTGTGTATTTTACCAATTATTTCCTTTTTAAATCATTTAAATTTTCTTTTATATTTAATATATTTTATTATTTTTTTGGTTGGTCCTGATTTGGAGACCCTTGATTGTTATATTGGGACAAGTTCATCAACCTCATTGGATCTTGGGTGTTGATAGGTTGAGAAATCAAATCCACCAAAATGAATGAATGATGTTGATTGTTGTACCCCAAAATTTGCCCTCGCACTTTTCCCCAAGAAATCTCAGCTTCAGACATTTCCTGACTTCTCAAACTGGCTCAAGAATCGGACAAACGGACTTTTTTTTGACAGTCAAGCAAAATTAGGGTTTTACTGATTTTCAGAGCTTTGAATTGTTTCATACAGTGGGCTTAGGGTTTGATTGATTTTTGGTTCAATTTTGATCAAGCGAGCGTGATTTGGCATTTAATCGGGAATTAGGGTTTTATGGGCATATTCTCAGAAGAATTTGAATTCCACAGCACTTTGCGTTTTATTTCAAGATTCGGATTAAAATTCACGTTATCTTGGTTTAATCAGTAAAAGAGACAGTGGTTTGAATTCAGTACGTTTTGATTGGGCCAGCCAGATACAAGATGCAGTTTTGAATTCACAGTGTTCATGTGTTGATCAGTTTACTTGGTTTAATTGCTGCTCTGCTTTGGATGTTGAATAAGACAGGTTTATTGGATCAATGTTGTTTTATTTTAGTTATTTATTATTCTGAAATTAAATGATTGAATTTATTTTTCAATTATTCTAATTCTAAGAATTTTAAATAAATAAATGAACAATAAAGAAAATGGAACCAATTGGATAATTTGGATTTTTATTGATATTTGAATTATTTACAAATTGTTGTTACAAACAATAATTTACATTTAATTTAAATATTACATAGAATTAAAATTGTCCTATTTTCTAAACATTCTTCATTCTTCATTCCGCTCCGGTATTCCATTTTTCATCTGCAAAAAGAAATAAGAAAGTCAGAAAGCATTAAAATTAGCAGAGACAGATAAAAATGCTCATCATTAGGGGCCACTGACTGGGATCAGTTGCCCTCTCTGCAAATCACGGGATTTCTCCCGGTTCACAGAGAGGGAAGATTATTTTATTTCATGAATGCAAATGCAAATGCATAAGTCATAAATTTCAAAGCTGCATAGAGGTTCAAGATTCAAAATCCAAAATAAACTGAAAAAGTTCAATCCAAACTTTCAATCCAAAAACAAAGTCCACTCAAAGAAAGATTCCAAAAGTACATTTGCTGTCACAAGCCTACAAGCTGTCAAAAAGGGACTTTTGCCAAGATATCAAGGAAAAGAGCAAAGCACAAAAACTGGATAAAGGAGATGCAGTAGTGTATTATGCAAGTGATCTATTCATCATTTCCCATCCAGGGCCCCTTCAGAAAAGTACAAGAATATCATATAAAAATCTTAAGCTGTACTGTAAAGAGAGAGTAAGGAGAGATAAAGCAGTTCAGGTTAAGCATAGCAGTTCAAGCTCAGTACAGCAGACAGTGCAGTAGCAGGAAGAAAAAAGATACATAAAATCTACAAGTCCACAAGCAGTTCACAGCAGGCAGTTCAGAATGAGAGAGAAGAGATAATAGGGACATAGCTCAGGTCTGAAACATAGGCAACAGATAGCAAAAGAGAGATATGCAAGACAAAAGGAGCAAGCTAAAAAGCAAAGTTCAGCAGCGTAGCAGTTGAGAGGAGAAGAAAGGTTAGAAAAAAAGCATAGATATACAAAGTTCAGCAGCATAGCAGTTCAGAGAAAAGAAGCAAAGATAACCATAAAAACTCTCACATACCCAAACCTGTACCAGCATATCATCAACCATATCTAAAACACACAACCTCTAACATACTAGAGCACAACGTGCATCAACATTAGCCATCAAGTTTCACCAACCATAAACCCCAAAAACTCAGAAACTCAACCTTTATGCCAAACACAGAAACCTGATATCCAAACTCAAGCATCAAACCACTACTGCCATAACCAAACAACAATAATCTTCATAACCCAAAACTCCCTGTCAAAAACCTTGCAAAACCAGTCTAAAGCCAAGCATCAGTCACGAAACATAACCCAAGCCTACAACCCTGTGACACTGAACATTCAAACACCAAGCCTCAGAAGAAGCTTTTCATCATAGGCAAAGAAACCCAAGGCCATTCAGAAAAAGCTAATCAAAACAATAAATTTGCTTCAACCATAGCATATTCAGGGCAATAAAAACCCTCAGAAGCTCATCATAGGGTAAAGTTCAGGAGTGCATTCATCTCAAGGCAAAAAGGAAAACTATCAACCTCAACAGTTTTCAAAGAGGCAAAATCATAAGCAACAAGAGAAGAAGAAGGCAAATCATAGGCAAAGGGACATAAAGAAGAAGAGGTAAAGAAGTGCACATTAGGGTTTCTCAGTGAATCTCATCATCAAAAACCTAAGCAAGAAGGTAAAGGAACGAAAATACCCGAAGCAAAGCAAGCTCAAAGTTCCTTACGCCGCTCCGGCCTCCTCAACGCCTCCACTCTTCTCTCCTCCTCCGCCAAGATCAGGTAGTAAGCAGTATCCTTCTCCTTCCTTTCCTTCACCTCATAAACGATTAAAAACTCAGTTTACAACGAATCTAAAACATGCGAAATCAGTAGAAGAAGAAGCATAAAAACAAAAACCAACCTTGTTTCAAAGGGTGTGGAGTTCTCGCCGTGGAGGGAGGAGAGTACAGGATTGCGTTGGTGGCCGGAGAAAATGCTCAGGGAATTGCTAATCGAAGAAGACGAACGTAGCGCCGTTTCCACACGAACCCTAAATTCCACTCCCAAGTGAACAAACAGCGCCAAACCCTAATTTTTGCTTTTTGGATCAATATGGGCTTGACCCGGCCTCGCTTCCTAAGCCCATTAAACCCCCTTTTCTTATTTCACCAAATTTGCTAACATATTTTAATTCTATTCTTTATATATTATAAAAGCTCATCTTATTTATTTTATCACAAAAATCATTAAACACTAACTTTTTATATATATTATCTAAACATTTCTTTTTTTTTACAAGAATCATTTTAATACAAAATATATTATTTTACATTTTAATTAAAACCTTTTTATTATATATACTTTCTTTTTTAACTTAAAAACATTCTTAATACATATTGAAATACATATTTGTATATATTATCTTTTCTTTTTTACATATATACATAATTATATTGAAAATACCCTTTTAATTAAAACATATTTGTACATATTATACACTTTTATACATAATTAAAATTAAAACTTTTTAATTAATTAACATTCTTTTTCATACATGACAATTCAATACATTTTTCTCTAATATTTAAATTCACAAACATTTTGACTAAAATACTTTTTTTAATTAATTAATTAAAACTTAACACTTAATCAAAACCCTTCTTTTCATTTGTACAAAATTAACATGTAAATCAAAAATATAAGATTAAAACGTTTATCTAGGCCAAAACCCTGATACGGCTCAATTTCACATTTCGCACTTGTTACACAATTCACATACATATACACTTGTACACTTACACAAATATATTCACATTGCTCTATACACACTTTATCTTATACTGGTATATTTGATATTCATTTTGATCGCACATTCGATTTGGTTGTAAATTATTGGGTACTATAAGTCTCATCCCCTTGTACATTTATACCCTCACTCCCGGACACTATTTTGTAATAGCGTAGATTTACATTCCGCAATTTACAGCTTTTCAATTATACCATGGTTAGACCTAGGGTTTGTATGTACATAAAATCAAACGCTAGATAACCTAATACAAGACAAATATATGTAATCAATACACAATCACACTTGCACCCCCTAGGGTAATCCCACATGTTGCCTTCCAAAATGGGCCATGCTTGCACGTCGAATGTCTTTGGCAAAACAAAATTAAATGATCATAAGTCCCTCGATGACGCTTTCGAAAGTTGCCTAAACGAAATGATCAAGTCCCTTCAAAACAATTTGCCAAAGACACTTGGCATCATTGCATTCATGGTCTATGCGATGACCCGTGCCCGTCCCGAATAAACTTCCTAAACGCAAGATTGTCCACCAATTTCAATGGTGGAACAAAATTGTTAAAAGGGGTTAAAACATGACAAAAAACCTTTGAGTACAATAGGGTAGACAAAACTCTTAGTTACTTGAGATCGACTTGCAAAAACACTTGCCTTATTTTCAAACCCACATTCCACAAGCACTTTCAAAACAAACTCTCAAAACATTTTGAAACATCTTTTCGAAAAGATACACGCCTTTGTAAAATATTCGAGTAAAGAATTGTTACAAGGTTAGCCTAAGATAAGGCATCTTCTTCCAAAACATTTTCAAAAGCACCCATACACACACCATTTTTAAGCAATCGAAAAACAAGGCAAGTGATCTAAAAAACCAAGTAACTAAGAGCCCATGGATAACCATGGATGAAAAGGGTGCTAACACCTTCCCTTTTCATAATCTACCCCCCGAACCCACGAAATATCTCAAAAGGTTTTTGCTGTGCTTTTTTAACCTTTCCTTTAGGATAAAATAAAAAGTCGGTGGCGACTCTTGCTAACCGCACAAGTGCGAACACGAACGCAAAACACTAGTCAGTTCTCCCACCGTATCACAGAACTGGCGACTCTGCTGGGGAATTTTGAAGTGGGGTTACCTTAGGGTTTAGATCACCTTTACTTTCACTTGATTGCTTTGTTTGCTTTACATTTGTGGGCTTTGTATCGGAGTTTTATAGATCCTAACCCGGATCTGGGGAAACCTTTTTAGGTAGCAACAAGGCTGTGAGGGAACTGTGCGGGGTATACCGACATGGTTGAAGCAGTCTGCTACGTTGATGTGGCACTTTGGTGTGTACCGGTAACCCTTGAGTTCAGTCAAGGAGAGTACGGGGCCGCCGCGTGGTGTCGTGAAGCATCAACTGACCTTAGAACCTTAATTGACCATCTTGGCCTTTTTAGGGTAGTGAGATAACTGACTTTGGTGCAGTCCGAGGTTGGTTGATACTCGATACTACACTCAATGGAGGGTTGCTTTCATGGAATATTTCGGTCGCCAGTTCAGTGGCTAAATCGAAACGATGAACAATGGAAGCAATCCAGTGATATTGGGATCTTTAGAACCCGGTTACTTTTGATAGGACAGGTTTTGAGCCCACCAACTTCAAGAGGGTAATACCCAGACCTCATGCAAGCCTAAACCTAAGGCCTTGTGTGCTTTGTGTGAATATTGTCTGCCTGTATATACACTTACTTGCTTGTGCATACGTGTACATAACATCATGACATCATGGCATTTTAAGCATTTTCAATAACCATTTCAAGGATCTCGAGGGTTCTGTTGATGCAGGATTACATTGAACCAGACGTCTATCCAGGGGCAAGAGGTCTCTCCTCCAACCAATCCAGTCAAAGTTCAAGTGCAACAACTTGAATCAGTGGCTATGACCCACTCGACATGGTGAGCTTGATTCTCGTGGAAAGACGTCCACCGGTACAGAGATCTCCAATCCAAGAGCAGGGCTCAACCTCTAACATTTCTCTTGTGTTTACCCCAAGAAATCCTTGAAAACATGCATCCGCATATCATGCATTGCATTTTGACGACCTTTCCTTTTTCAGGTTTCCTTACTCTCCTGCTGTTTATTTCAGCAAGAGATGGCTCTAGAACGGTCTGTCAAAGACATCCAAGACCAGACTGCTCAGCTACAAGAGATGTTCATGAACTTGTCTCTGGGGCAAGAAGAGATGAAAGCTCTCCTCACCAACGGCTTGGGGAATTCCAACAATGCCAGGAATGATCAGATTGCGGAGCTGCAGTTTGATTTGACAACACTGAGGACCCAAATGATGGGATATTTGGTGGGCCAGATGGCTCTCATCCAAGACCTATCTCAAAGACAAGAGGAACTCGGAGCTCTGGTCCGCCAACTGCTTCCAAACAACCAACTGGGGCGAACATCTGAGGTCGAAGAGCAGGTCACCGCTCAGCCTCCATCAACTCAAGAAGACAAGGGGAAAGCTCCTCTGCTAGCTTCAGGGTCACAAACCCATCAACAACCTCGCCGGCGTCAGCGGGGCAATCGGCGTAGACAAGAAACGTCGGGAAGGCAGTTCACAGAGACTGACATACCGTCATCTCTAATTCTGGAGCGCTTGTTGGAGGTTAATCTAACTGCTTTGAGGGATCCTATCCGGAACCCTAATACCTCCGCTCCTGACTATCATCCCGATGCATTTTGTGTTTACCATTCCTATAGCCCAGGACATGACACCGATAGCTGTTGGGCCTTGAAGAACAAGATTCAAGATCTGATCGACATTGGAGTGCTGAGGTTCATGCCAGACGGCGAGATGAAGATCTTCCGTTAAAGGGTTCTCCACTTGAAGTGACGAAGCTAGAATTGAAAGACTTTTGCTTCTTTTGAATTTTCAAAATTGTAATTTCTTTTGGCTGTCAAACAATTATCTGTTGATGTTAAACTCCGTTTTCATTAATGCATTGCATATGTTTGTCTTGAATTCATCCATTCGTTTCACTACTCTTATGCTTTTCTTTATGATATTTGACTCTTGATAAAAGGCTGTAAGCCTTTAGAGGGAGGATGACGAAACAATACCGTGATCTTATACAGTATGCTTTTGAACAGACCTTGCTGATGATGTACAGGCATTTCTTTCAATTCCCAAACACTGGAGTTATAAGGAAGTTAATCCCTAGTCAACCCCTTCGAGCCAAAGAAGTAGGAGTTTCCTTTTCTAAACAATCAAAACCTTTGATAAAAACCTGGGGCAGGGTAGTATCTCAGTTAATTCAAAAGAAAATGCGCATTGAAGTCGCAAACTCTCAGTTCGTAATACAACGAACGACGTCGAAAAAGAAAGCATTCCTTCGGAATCAAAAGACAAGGGTGGTTCCCTATCACATAGACAGTCAATATCTCAAAAGAGAAAAGCCCACCAAGCCAAAACCTATGAAGGAGGCTTAAGAGAGCTGGGGCATCCCGCTGACGGTAATCCCGAAAACGGTAACAGTCAGGCAAAAGTTAGGGATAACAAATCAAAATCAAAATAGAGAGGTCATTACAAAACCCTCAACAACATGAAAAGTGTTGAAAACGAAAAAGGAGAAGATGACTGTCTCCCCAAATTCAAACCGGTGAACCATCGCCCAAAAGTCGTTCTAAACCCAAAACAGAGTGCGACGCACAATTGACTGAGCTTAGGTTGAAGAGCATCACGAAGAGCGGGGGGGTACAAATATACTTTGAGCCTTTATCCTTTGTTTCTTAAACCGTGAACCAAGCCACGTTACAACCCTTCAAAAGTCCTAATTGAAGCATGGGTTAGTTCGAAAGCATACTGTTACAAAAGGTATCCTGACTCCTGTAGGGCTTTGCTCTAAATCTCGTGTTAACTTGTCTTATGAAAAGTCTTCTGCTAAAAACGCATTTTTCAAAATTTCAAAGACAAACATGAACTTTGCATTATTCGAATATCACTGTCTGCATTTGACTCTTTTGTTTGACAGCAAAGAAGTTCATACAGCGAATTTTCGGAGGAACGAAAACTCTCTCAGTAAGTCAAAGTCGCTTCAAGAGGATAACACTTCCATCAAATCTCCTATCAACAAGGGGCATGATCTTTCAAAGTTCAATTAACCTGGGGCAGTCCAGTCAAGGTCCAACAGATTATTCAAAGTACAGTTAACCTGGGGCAGTCCAGTCAAGATTTCAAGAAATCTCTCAATATGCAGAGTAGTCTGATTCAAGATTCCTTCACAACCACTTAGGGCATTCGAATGTCAAAAGTGTTCAACAAATCAACTACAACATTTCCAGACTCGATTCCTGTACCAAGCCAGGGCACGTCTGAAGAGTTCGAGGATTCGATTCCTGTATCCAGCCAGGGCATATCTGTTGACGACTATTTCCAGATTCGACTCCTGTATCCAGCCAGGGCATGTCTGAAGAATTCCAGATCAACACCTGCAATAACCCAGGAAACATCTGTGAACGACCGATTGTAGACCAACACCTGTAATAAACCAGGATTTTATCTACATCACCACTTGGGGCATTCGAATGTCAAAAGTGTTCAAAACCCGATGCAAGTTTTACACAAGCTCATCATCAGGAAACCCTACACCGGTTCCTCCCCAAGACTTCTGAACAGTTTACGGATTCTTCCCAACAACGGACGCCAATCTACCGACTTGTTCAGATTCTTATCAAGACTTCTGAAAACAGTTCATGGACTCATCCCAACAACGGATGTTAATCTATCAACTTGTTCAGATGCAACCTTTGAATTTAGTTTACGGACGCTTCCCAACAACGGATGTCGTTCTATTGCTGATTCTTATCAAGACTTCTGAAAACAGTTCATGGATTCATCCCAACAACGGATGTTAATCTATCAACTTGTTCAGATGCGACCTTTGAATTTAGTTTACGGACGCTTCCCAACAACGGATGTTGTTCTATTGCTGGTTCAACTTCAAGATTTCTGAACAGTTTACGGATTCTTCCCAACAACGGACGCCAATCTACCGACTTGTTCAGATTCTTATCAAGACTTCTGAAAACAGTTCATGGACTCATCCCAACAACGGATGTTAATCTATCAACTTGTTCAGATGCAACCTTTGAATTTAGTTTACGGACGCTTCCCAACAACGGATGTTGTTCTATTGCTGATTCCACTATCAAGACTTCTGAAAACAGTTCATGGATTCATCCCAACAACGGATGTTAATCTATCAACTTGTTCAGATGCGACCTTTGAATTTAGTTTACGGACGCTTCCCAACAACGGATGTTGTTCTATTGCTGGTTCAACTTCAAGATTTCTAAAAATAGTTTACGGATTCTTCCCAACAAACGGACGCCAATCTACCGACTTGTTCAGATTCTTATCAAGACTTCTGAAAACAGTTCATGGACTCATCCCAACAACGGATGTTAATCTATCAACTTGTTCAGATGCAACCTTTGAATTTAGTTTACGGACACTTCCCAACAACGGATGTTGTTCTATTGCTGATTCAACTTCGAGATTTCTGAAAATAGTTCACGGGTTCTCCAAGTAAACGGAGGTTAACCTATCGCTTGTTCAGGTTCTTCTCAAAGCTAACTACCACGGAAGATCGCACTCGCCAGGATTCTCCCTACCCCAACGGAGTTCCTACAATCCCCAGCGGAGTCAGACTTTCAAACCTTCTCCCCACAGAGTTTTAAGAAGCAATCTTGAGTTCCCTAGTAAAGTCTCCAGGGTTACCTCCCATCAAGCCAAAGATTCTCAATCTGGTCTCCCCGGCATGAGTCTACTAGTTGGAGCCCCCCAGTAGAGGTCATCAGGAATTCTTTTCCCCAGCAACAGCCAAGGATTTATTTTCCCCGGAAGCAGTCAAGATGCTTTTATCTCCAGCCATCTCGGATTCATGTATCCTCGGCAGTATTAGCTCATCAGCTTACATGCGCATCCATCACATTCATAAATATTGTTGTCACATACATTGCATCATGCATCATAACATTGCATACAACTAACCCTTTGCCTTTTCAGGTAAGATCAGTCGACAGACACAGATCATCTCCTGAGATTCATCCAAAAATAGTTCAGATGTGACCCGGACACGGCAACGTTTTGATACTTATTCCAGGTTCATTCAGACGCATCAGCAGAAACCTTACACCGGTTCCTCTTCAACTTCTCAACTTCTGAAACAAGTTTACGGATTCTTCCCTACAACGGATGTCAATCTACCGATTTGTTCAGACTTTTCTCAACTTCTGAAACAAGTTTACGGATTCTTCCCTACAACGGATGTCAATCTACCGATTTGTTCAGACTTTTCTCAACTTCTGAAACAAGTTTGCGGATTCTTCCCTACAACGGATGTCAATCTACCGATTTGTTCAGACTCTTCTCAAACTTTTGAAGACAGTTTACGGATTCTTCCCTACAACGGAGGTCGATCTACCGACTGATTCAGACTCTTCTTAATTTTTTGAAAATAGGTTATGGACGCTTCCCAACAACGGATGCTGCTCCATTGCTTGTTCAGTCCCAACTCCTGAAAATAGTTTACAGATCCTCCAGACACGGACGTCAATCTGTTGCTTGTTCAGACCCCAATTCAGAGATATTCCAAAACAGGGATGCCCTTCTGATACTCGTCCACTCACCATTGACCTGCCGTTCAACATCACCCTATGGCATCTATAAGCCCATCCTCCTACCAGCAGTCGCTGAATGGCATCTGTAAGCCCATTCTCAGATGGCATCTATAAGCCCATCCCCCGACAAAGTTCTCTCGCACCAGATGGCATCTTTAAGCCCATCACCAAATGGCATCTTTAAGCCCATTCACCTCCACCGTCGCATCGACGAGCGCAAATTTTCTGGGCACATTAGTGTC
Source organism: Vicia faba (assembly GCA_948472305.1). Lineage (NCBI taxonomy): Eukaryota > Viridiplantae > Streptophyta > Magnoliopsida > Fabales > Fabaceae > Vicia > Vicia faba. The sequence continues at coordinate 623,238,200 of OX451737.1, forward strand.
CAATCTCCTTTTACCTTCAAGTCGCGAAAGGCAAACTTGCCAATCTAACTCTTCAGGTCAAAGAAGATTGAACAGGGGCAACTGTTGTACCCCAAAATTTGCCCTCGCACTTTTCCCCAAGAAATCTCAGCTTCAGACATTTCCTGACTTCTCAAACTGGCTCAAGAATCGGACAAACGGACTTTTTTTTGACAGTCAAGCAAAATTAGGGTTTTACTGATTTTCAGAGCTTTGAATTGTTTCATACAGTGGGCTTAGGGTTTGATTGATTTTTGGTTCAATTTTGATCAAGCGAGCGTGATTTGGCATTTAATCGGGAATTAGGGTTTTATGGGCATATTCTCAGAAGAATTTGAATTCCACAGCACTTTGCGTTTTATTTCAAGATTCGGATTAAAATTCGCGTTATCTTGGTTTAATCAGTAAAAGAGACAGTGGTTTGAATTCAGTACGTTTTGATTGGGCCAGCCAGATACAAGATGCAGTTTTGAATTCACAGTGTTCATGTGTTGATCAGTTTACTTGGTTTAATTGCTGCTCTGCTTTGGATGTTGAATAAGACAGGTTTATTGGATCAATGTTGTTTTATTTTAGTTATTTATTATTCTGAAATTAAATGATTGAATTTATTTTTCAATTATTCTAATTCTAAGAATTTTAAATAAATAAATGAACAATAAAGAAAATGGAACCAATTGGATAATTTGGATTTTTATTGATATTTGAATTATTTACAAATTGTTGTTACAAACAATAATTTACATTTAATTTAAATATTACATAGAATTAAAATTGTCCTATTTTCTAAACATTCTTCATTCTTCATTCCGCTCCGGTATTCCATTTTTCATCTGCAAAAAGAAATAAGAAAGTCAGAAAGCATTAAAATTAGCAGAGACAGATAAAAATGCTCATCATTAGGGGCCACTGACTGGGATCAGTTGCCCTCTCTGCAAATCACGGGATTTCTCCCGGTTCACAGAGAGGGAAGATTATTTTATTTCATGAATGCAAATGCAAATGCATAAGTCATAAATTTCAAAGCTGCATAGAGGTTCAAGATTCAAAATCCAAAATAAACTGAAAAAGTTCAATCCAAACTTTCAATCCAAAAACAAAGTCCACTCAAAGAAAGATTCCAAAAGTACATTTGCTGTCACAAGCCTACAAGCTGTCAAAAAGGGACTTTTGCCAAGATATCAAGGAAAAGAGCAAAGCACAAAAACTGGATAAAGGAGATGCAGTAGTGTATTATGCAAGTGATCTATTCATCATTTCCCATCCAGGGCCCCTTCAGAAAAGTACAAGAATATCATATAAAAATCTTAAGCTGTACTGTAAAGAGAGAGTAAGGAGAGATAAAGCAGTTCAGGTTAAGCATAGCAGTTCAAGCTCAGTACAGCAGACAGTGCAGTAGCAGGAAGAAAAAAGATACATAAAATCTACAAGTCCACAAGCAGTTCACAGCAGGCAGTTCAGAATGAGAGAGAAGAGATAATAGGGACATAGCTCAGGTCTGAAACATAGGCAACAGATAGCAAAAGAGAGATATGCAAGACAAAAGGAGCAAGCTAAAAAGCAAAGTTCACCAGCGTAGCAGTTGAGAGGAGAAGAAAGGTTAGAAAAAAAGCATAGATATACAAAGTTCAGCAGCATAGCAGTTCAGAGAAAAGAAGCAAAGATAACCATAAAAACTCTCACATACCCAAACCTGTACCAGCATATCATCAACCATATCTAAAACACACAACCTCTAACATACTAGAGCACAACGTGCATCAACATTAGCCATCAAGTTTCACCAACCATAAACCCCAAAAACTCAGAAACTCAACCTTTATGCCAAACACAGAAACCTGATATCCAAACTCAAGCATCAAACCACTACTGCCATAACCAAACAACAATAATCTTCATAACCCAAAACTCCCTGTCAAAAACCTTGCAAAACCAGTCTAAAGCCAAGCATCAGTCACGAAACATAACCCAAGCCTACAACCCTGTGACACTGAACATTCAAACACCAAGCCTCAGAAGAAGCTTTTCATCATAGGCAAAGAAACCCAAGGCCATTCAGAAAAAGCTAATCAAAACAATAAATTTGCTTCAACCATAGCATATTCAGGGCAATAAAAACCCTCAGAAGCTCATCATAGGGTAAAGTTCAGGAGTGCATTCATCTCAAGGCAAAAAGGAAAACTATCAACCTCAACAGTTTTCAAAGAGGCAAAATCATAAGCAACAAGAGAAGAAGAAGGCAAATCATAGGCAAAGGGACATAAAGAAGAAGAGGTAAAGAAGTGCACATTAGGGTTTCTCAGTGAATCTCATCATCAAAAACCTAAGCAAGAAGGTAAAGGAACGAAAATACCCGAAGCAAAGCAAGCTCAAAGTTCCTTACGCCGCTCCGGCCTCCTCAACGCCTCCACTCTTCTCTCCTCCTCCGCCAAGATCAGGTAGTAAGCAGTATCCTTCTCCTTCCTTTCCTTCACCTCATAAACGATTAAAAACTCAGTTTACAACGAATCTAAAACATGCGAAATCAGTAGAAGAAGAAGCATAAAAACAAAAACCAACCTTGTTTCAAAGGGTGTGGAGTTCTCGCCGTGGAGGGAGGAGAGTACAGGATTGCGTTGGTGGCCGGAGAAAATGCTCAGGGAATTGCTAATCGAAGAAGACGAACGTAGCGCCGTTTCCACACGAACCCTAAATTCCACTCCCAAGTGAACAAACAGCGCCAAACCCTAATTTTTGCTTTTTGGATCAATATGGGCTTGACCCGGCCTCGCTTCCTAAGCCCATTAAACCCCCTTTTCTTATTTCACCAAATTTGCTAACATATTTTAATTCTATTCTTTATATATTATAAAAGCTCATCTTATTTATTTTATCACAAAAATCATTAAACACTAACTTTTTATATATATTATCTAAACATTTCTTTTTTTTTACAAGAATCATTTTAATACAAAATATATTATTTTACATTTTAATTAAAACCTTTTTATTATATATACTTTCTTTTTTAACTTAAAAACATTCTTAATACATATTGAAATACATATTTGTATATATTATCTTTTCTTTTTTACATATATACATAATTATATTGAAAATACCCTTTTAATTAAAACATATTTGTACATATTATACACTTTTATACATAATTAAAATTAAAACTTTTTAATTAATTAACATTCTTTTTCATACATGACAATTCAATACATTTTTCTCTAATATTTAAATTCACAAACATTTTGACTAAAATACTTTTTTTAATTAATTAATTAAAACTTAACACTTAATCAAAACCCTTCTTTTCATTTGTACAAAATTAACATGTAAATCAAAAATATAAGATTAAAACGTTTATCTAGGCCAAAACCCTGATACGGCTCAATTTCACATTTCGCACTTGTTACACAATTCACATACATATACACTTGTACACTTACACAAATATATTCACATTGCTCTATACACACTTTATCTTATACTGGTATATTTGATATTCATTTTGATCGCACATTCGATTTGGTTGTAAATTATTGGGTACTATAAGTCTCATCCCCTTGTACATTTATACCCTCACTCCCGGACACTATTTTGTAATAGCGTAGATTTACATTCCGCAATTTACAGCTTTTCAATTATACCATGGTTAGACCTAGGGTTTGTATGTACATAAAATCAAACGCTAGATAACCTAATACAAGACAAATATATGTAATCAATACACAATCACACTTGCACCCCCTAGGGTAATCCCACATGTTGCCTTCCAAAATGGGCCATGCTTGCACGTCGAATGTCTTTGGCAAAACAAAATTAAATGATCATAAGTCCCTCGATGACGCTTTCGAAAGTTGCCTAAACGAAATGATCAAGTCCCTTCAAAACAATTTGCCAAAGACACTTGGCATCATTGCATTCATGGTCTATGCGATGACCCGTGCCCGTCCCGAATAAACTTCCTAAACGCAAGATTGTCCACCAATTTCAATGGTGGAACAAAATTGTTAAAAGGGGTTAAAACATGACAAAAAACCTTTGAGTACAATAGGGTAGACAAAACTCTTAGTTACTTGAGATCGACTTGCAAAAACACTTGCCTTATTTTCAAACCCACATTCCACAAGCACTTTCAAAACAAACTCTCAAAACATTTTGAAACATCTTTTCGAAAAGATACACGCCTTTGTAAAATATTCGAGTAAAGAATTGTTACAAGGTTAGCCTAAGATAAGGCATCTTCTTCCAAAACATTTTCAAAAGCACCCATACACACACCATTTTTAAGCAATCGAAAAACAAGGCAAGTGATCTAAAAAACCAAGTAACTAAGAGCCCATGGATAACCATGGATGAAAAGGGTGCTAACACCTTCCCTTTTCATAATCTACCCCCCGAACCCACGAAATATCTCAAAAGGTTTTTGCTGTGCTTTTTTAACCTTTCCTTTAGGATAAAATAAAAAGTCGGTGGCGACTCTTGCTAACCGCACAAGTGCGAACACGAACGCAAAACACTAGTCAGTTCTCCCACCGTATCACATTGATGATATTTGAAACCCTAGTTTCATCGGATACATCCCCCTCCTTTTTCATCTTATCCCTTTCTTGTTTTTACTTGTGCTACATGTTCTTGGAGAATAATCTACATATCATTTTTCTACCATGTTGGTAGATAGATTGTTATTGACCGGTCTCAAAATAGGTTTGACTTCTACATAAGTCCATTTACGATCGCTTAACATAGCGCTAAATTTGTCCCGATTCGAAAAATGATCATTCGTGGCCCAAACTTATGTTTGCGAGCCCAACTATGTTTAGTTTGAAACCTTTGATCAAATAAATTTGAAGTTCATTATTAGGAGGCTTTGGTTTAATCAATCCTCTAATGAAATTCATAAGTTTTGGTCTAAGTGAATCATTTGAACATCATTGATCATATGTGGTTACTTTGAGTACTTGAAATGAATGATATACTTGACAAAAAGCAATGAAACTTATTATTGAGAAGCTTTAATTTTATCAATCTTCTAATGAGGTTTCAAATGCAAGCTTCAAGATGGTCATTCAACCAACCTTTTGTATTTGACTTCTAACTTCTAATTCACTAACAGTTAACCTTACTTTATGCCTTTATTTTATGCATTTATTTTTATGTACCATTTACTTTAGAATTTACATTCCATGCCATTCCTCTTTTGCTCACTTGAGCATTTATCTTTATGCAATTTTATCTTTGCTCATTTGTGCTTTTATTTTCTTTTTGAAGATACTTAATAATCAACTTGAACAATAAAAAACTTTAATGTTACTTGGACTATTGGTTACTATCCTTGGTATTATGGAGTTGTGGATCTCTCAGACTTAGGATTAGAATCCTTGATACTTGGGGACCTTGTAGCTCTGTTGTTATTTTTTCTGAAGTTCTTGGGGTTTACTCCAAGGTATTGGGTTGATTTTCTTTGTGTGCAGGTTATTCTGATTATATGCTCTATCTGTGATTAAGAATTTCTCTACATATAGTCGTTACTCTGTCCAATTTTTGTGAAGACTTAATTCATCTGAAGCTTGGTATTTCCTAGAGGTTTAGTGTTTTTGCTTGCTTGGTTTCAATCCAAAGGATGAGAATTATACATTGACTTCTTATGTCAAGTGTTGGATTCTTGTTGGTTAGATAGTTCTTTTCCTTAGCTTTTATCTTATGCTTTAGGATAGTCCCTTCATCTCCTCCTATCTTCTTTAATTTCAAAAAAAATATATTATCCCTCCTTTTCAAAACTCTTCTTGTTTTTTTTCAAACTCTAACCACTTTCATAATAAACTTGGACTTAGGTCCATGCATTTTCAAAAATATTTTTCTTAATTAAACTTTAATCAACTTAACCATACTTTGACATCTTTTGAAAGACTAAAAGTCATTAACCTCATTCAAACCATTTTGCCACTTTGGCTTTCTTACTTTAAAAACGTTTTCTCAAAAGATTAGACTCTTGTTGATTCTTGTAGTGATACGAGCTACTATACTTCTACAACATGTAGTAAAGTGAGATATTTTCCACTTGGGTGTTTAGTGAGGCTTTGTTGATTTTAAAATCTAAGCTATATCCTCCACTTTGAGATGACACAAATGCTCCTTTCTCATAATCGTGGGTAGTAAGTATGTCTTCCACTCGGATATGACGATGATGTCTTTTCTCTTAAAATTGACCAACACACTTGTGTTTTAAAATTTTGGAGGTGGACTACAAGTACCATGATCCCCTATTTCACGAAAGATGGTACATAGGCACTAAACATTTGCAATTGCGCCAGGTGAAAAAAATCCATCATCTAATTTTGTATACACCGTTTTATAGCCAAAATACACAGATTTTCAAAGAGGTTCCTGCAAAGTACCGTAGATGTTTAGGGTGCTAATACCTTCCTTTTGCATAAACAACCCCTGTACCTAAATTGTCTCTTGTTTTTTGAGTAATGCAGAATTTTCAGCTTATTCTGGTGTACGGTGCAAGAACAACCTGCAATCTCATCACTTTCGGTGCGTAATCCTGACGCGAAACCTGAAACAAAATCATCGATAAAAAATTTGTGATGCAATGCCGAAAGAGTCTCCTCGATACAATAAAAATTGAGAAAGTTATTGATTTCGAATTAGCGAGAAACTTGAGACAGAAAACCCTCTATTTTGGGTTGTGTAGATTTTTCAGCTTTTTTTGGTGTTCAACTTTGGAAACAAGCCATAAATCGAAGTCTTCTGAGCACAATCCGAACTCGGGCCCTGAAGCAAACTTATAGCTAACAAAATTTATGACATTGTGCCAAAAGTATCATCTCGATACGATGAAAATTGAAAAAGTTACGATTTTGCAATATCAGAGACACAGTCAATAAATAACCATCTTAGGGTGCAATTTTCTGAGGTAATTCGCACTTTCGGAGATCTTCTTCAAAGAATTAACTTCTGACCCGAACATACAAATTTAGGACAATATGAAGACAGTTTTTATTCCTGAAGAACCGCTTACAAATAATTTTCCAGTCATAAGTTAAGAATTTTTTAACGTCTAATAAACAGTGGACCAACAATCCATTTCAGCATACCAGTCTTAGATAATTTGAATTTTTGGAAGTCTTCCTCACCGAATCAGCTTCCAATCCGAACATAAGAATTGAAAAAACTAAAAAGATGGTTCAAATTCTCCAAGAGCCACTCAAAGATAATTTTTCAGTCAGAAGTTATGAATTTTGAACATTCAAACAAACAACTAGCCAGCAAATCCATTATATAACATGATTTCATGTATTTTGCGCTTTTGAAGATCTTCCTTACAAAATTATCATTCGACCTAAGCAGGTGAGTCAGAGAAGATAGAAAGACATTTCTAATTCCTGAAGAACCACTCTGAAACCATTTTCTAGTCAGAAGTTACAAATTTTGACCTTGAACCATAAAATGCTGATTTTCGGCTTAAACTGTCTCAAATCAACTAGAACGCTTGACTTTATCTGCAATTGAAAGCATGATGGAACACATGATACTTGGCATGATGATGACATGATGAATCACTAATTGAGAATTTCATAAGAATATGCGAAGCGCACGTTAATCTTGAAAACCATGAGTTTCTGCTTTGTATTGCTTGACAAACACTCGTCTTTTGTTAACTTCGTGCAGATGAATGCCTTAATCATGTAACCATGGAATCAATGATATGTATGCATGATTATGTTAGAGAAAATAATCCAATTAGGGTTAAAATTAATATAGAAAATTTTGGGGTGCAACAGTAAGAAACAAGGTAGACAGAGATAGAGAGAGAGAGAGAGGAAGCCAAAAAGAGTGTCTGACATTGCTCTTATGCCTTATAGTCAGTTGTTTCCTCAGTTTCACAAGATTTCTTTGGTGGAAACCCAAAATTTGGATCTTGTTATTCCTCCTTATTCCACGGGATTTGATCCTAATGTGCAATGTGATTACCATATTGGGGCCCCAGGCCATTCCATCGAAGAATGCGGGGCATTCAGAGAAAAGGTATAAGACCTGCTTGATGCTAAGCCTATCAATTTTGCACCAGATGGTAAAATTTGAATTCTCCTTTGACTCAGTGAATGTCAATATTGCAAGAGTATGTTCTAAAGAAAAAAGTCCATAAAGAGTCGAGCCTCCTCAACATGGAGATTTCTAGTTTCATTTGCATTATCATTTGTAATTTTTCTTATTTTGTTCAGTATTGTGTGTATGCAAAACTTTTTTGTTTTTTAATATTAATCATAATGCATTGGATATTTTTGTCTTGAATTAATTCATTCGTTATCACTCTTAATTATTTTTCTATGTTTTTGATACTTAACTCTTGTTAATAAAGAAAATAACTGTAGAGGGAGGATGATGAGAAATATACTTAGAATTTCAAACAATATGCTTTTGAATAAAACTCTGCTGACGATGTAAAGGCATTATTTCAAATCCCCAAACACCGGATATATAAGGAAGATAGACCTTCATCAACCCCTTTGAGCCTTGAAGTAGGAGTTTCATTTCTATTCAGAAAAAACCCTCACACTTAACCTAGGGGCGGGTAATGTTCAGTTAATCTGATCGAGTGCTTAGATTTCAAAAGGAGTGTCATATCCGAGGATTAAACCACACCTTATCCCTCACACATCAAGAGGTCGAAAACCAGTCAAAACCATAATGTTTATCCCTCACCGACCAAGGAACGAGGCAGTCACCACATTTCCAACAAGTCAAAAGACTCAGGGTCACACGATTTGTTCAAAGAAAAAAGAAATGATTAAAAAAGAAAGAAAAGAAAGAAAGCCCGCTAAGTCGAAAACTTGAAAATAAGTGACTTATGCAAAAATTAGGGCATCCCAATGGACTTTAAAATCAAAATAAAAAAGAATCAGTCCAGGAAAAAATTAGGGAAACAAAAAAGAATGAAAAGTGCGAAATACGAAAAGGATTAGCGAATAAAAATCCTCTACAAAAGAACAAGGTCGTGTGATCAGACACCAAGAACAAAAATATGAGTGTCTGCCATGTCCAAAAAACCTCAGTGGTTCTTCAACCATCATAAAATCCTCTTGAGAGATGAGTGCTCGTATCGAGTTAGCTAAATGTATGACTGGAGAACATCATGGAGAATGGGTGGGTACAAATAAACTTTGAGCCTTAAATCTTTTTTTCTTAAACTGTGAACCAGGCCACGTTACAACCCTTAAAAGTCCTAACTGAAGCATGGGTTAACTCGAAAGTATATTGTAACGGGAGTACGGTAATATGACTCCTAGGAGGCTTGCTAAAACTTTTGAGTGGGTATAACACCATCTTTTACTTCCTTTCATACAAAAATTTGATGTTACAACATCATTTCAATAAAAGTTTTTGACTTCAAGACAAACACGAGTTTTGCATTAGAATTAGCATTCTCATAATAAACATTCTTTGTATGTAAATAATTGCTTGGCATTAAGGAGGCTTGTATAATGAGTATCAGATGAAGAATTTTGATTATCCCGAGGGAAAAATTGCTTCAGGAATCTGTTGAAGAACAAATCATTTTGAAGAATAATCTTAATATGGGAAAGACCTTCAAATGACTACATTGAGTAGAGGTATACCGATTTGAGAAATGATCAGAAGCAGATTGTCTGGAAATTTTGATGATTGCAAAAGTATAATTTCCTAGAGGTCTCCGTTGCGCAAGGGTACATTACTTTCAGTTGGTCCTAAAGGGAAGATTGCTTCAAGTATATGTTTGAGCATGAAGTAGATCAGAAAGAGAAGAATGGTTGTGTAGTAGCATACATTCAATTTTGATCGTGTACAGTTGGAAATTAGCCTACTTTCTAGACATAAGTCAATCACCCTAAGGGGGTGTTGTCTTCAAGATTCTGTGAGTTTCTCACTCCTCCGTGAGTATAAGGTGAAGAAATAGATTGTCAAGACTTAATTGAGATGGGGAAAGATATTTCAGTGTTAGTACTCCATTTAGAAGAGGTAAAAGTATCTCAAAGTTTTATTACCCTAAGTGGCAGAGAAGTAGTTAAAACTCTACTGAGTAAGAGTTCAATCAATTTGGGGCCATTATGTCAAGATTCGAAGAATCCCTTAAAGTGTCGAGTAATCAGTGGAAGTTACCCAAGCATGGTCGAAACCATTTCTAACTTTGGTCATTCAGGGGCAGTGTTCTGAAGTTCACAACATTGGGGAAAACTATTCATGATGACGCAGATCTCAGAAAGTATTCTCAAGGATAATTTCTTCAAAATTCCTACAGGTTGGGGCAATGTTTTATGCATGGGCACTCCTCCTCTTCAAGAGTTGATCATGTTAAGTCCAGGTGCAGGATAAATAATTTGTGAGTTTGAAGAGAATATCGAGAAGTCATGATTATAATCCTCAATAGAGATCAGAGATTTGATTCTAGGTTATTAGCATTCCTCCATCAGAGATCAGAGACTCAAGTCCAGATTATTGTTATTCTTCAGCTAAAGTCTGAAGGACATTATCCTTTGAGTTCCCAACAGATATATTTTCTTCGGCACATTGTTTTAAGTAATCATGGTTGCATATTATATTGTATCCTCAAAAGCGCGTAGCATTCCCATTGATATGGAACATTATGATATAAAAAAAATCTTGAACATGCATTGAAGTATAAGCTAGTTTCAAGTCTTTCTCAAATACCTTTTTCTTCCCCAATTAAGCTGGTGGACCTCTCTGAAGAGAACTTTATCCATCAGATATCTCGAGTGGTATTCTCTGTAGGTTTTCCTCAAAATTGTATCTTCTTGTTATTTTTGTTTGCAAGCATTCTTGATCTTGTGTCATTCCAAATCCACAATCTGATTCATTTACCAAGCGTTTTGCTTTTAGAAAACTCTTGTTGTGGTTGTTTTTACCTGTGGTTTGCCTTTGCAATTAGAGTGTGAGTCAAAGTTGGAGTATAACCTGTATTTCTTCTCAATTGTTTGAGTATCTATACTTTGTGTGTGGAAATTCAGATAATTTCCACTCTTTAAGAATTACACCCCGCTTTGGTATGAGGGATTGTGTAGTTCTTTTTGCTTTGTGCAGATAACTAATCTCGGTTGTTGCTTACCTTTTGTAAGTCCCCTCACTGCCTTACATGTGAGGGATTTGTTTCTTCTTCGATCCTTGAGTCGCAAGTTTCCAATCCTCGAGTAGTCAGTTTTGTTCCTCCTCTGATCCTTGTGTCACGAGTTTCCAACCCTCAAGTTGTCAATTTTGTTTTTCTCTGATCCTTGAGTCGCGAGTTTTCAACCTTCGAGTTTTCAGTTTATTTCTTCTATGATCCTGGAATCGTGAGTTTCCAACCCTCGAGTTGTTAGTTTTGTTTCTTCTTTGATCCTTGAGTCTCGAGTCTTCAACCCTCAAGTTTTCAGTTTTGTTTCTTCTCCGATCCTCGAGTCATGAGTTGCCAACCCTCGAGTTATTAGTTTTTAGTCTTCTCTGATCCTTGAGTCGCGAGTTTCCAACCCTCGAGTTGTCAGTTTTGTTTCTTCTCTGATCCTTGAGTCGCGAGTTTCCAACCCTCGAGTTTTTAGTTTTGTTTCTTCTATGATCCTTGAGTCACGAGTTTCCAACCCTAGAGTTGTCAGTTTGTTTCTTCTCTGATCCTTGAGTAGCGAGTTTCCAACCCTCGAGTTATCAGTTTAGTTTCTTCTCTGATCCTTGAGTCGCGAGTTTTCAACCCTCGAGTTGTCAGTTTATTTTCTTCTCTGATCCTTACCTCATGAGTTTCCAACCCTAGAATTGTTAATTTGTTTCTTTTGCAATCCTCGAGTTGTAGATGTTTATCATATACTCCCCCAAACAGTCCTTTTTCAACTTCTAGTTATCTGTTCTATCTTCACCATGTCTTTTTCTATGCCCTGTGCACGAGAAGCCTTAATCCCCAACGGAACCCGTATTCTCCCTTTGCAAGTACGCTTGGTCAAACATCATTTCCATCTTCCATTTGTGTGTTCACAGATATGCAAAATAATTTTTATTTCCTCTGTGAAAATACTTCGGGAATACTAGTTCATTCCCCTTCAAAACTTATTAGTGGAGGCATACAAAAAGAAAAAAATTATAAATATGTTCACCCGTTCTTCGGAGCACAAATTTTATGGTTCTTTAGTATTTAATCTTCTTCTACCTTGAATGTTCGAAAGGCTAACGCCAATCTCACCTTTAGATTTAAGACGATTAAATAGGGGAAGTTGTTGCACCCCAAAATTTGCCCTCATATCTCGATTTTATCTGGCTCAGGCTTCACAATCATTTATATCTTTTTAATAGGTCACTTTGCATAGATTTCATTCATTTAATAAAGGTACCCGAGGTTCAAGAGTTTGGTGGTTGTGCAATATCAGGGTTTCTTGGTGGCTGAGGCGTACATATCCAATAAATATTAGTTTCTTGGTTCTTCTTTGTGCATTGAAGTATGGAATTTGGGTTTTGGTCTATGGTTGTCCCGAACTTATTTCTCTTCAAGATACAAGGCTATTAGGGTTTATTTTCCTATGTGCGATGAAATTTAGGGTTTGGGTATTCTTTGGTTTCACATTCATTGTGTATAAGTGTTTCATCAATTAAGACACAGTGGATTATAGTTGCATCTCATGGGCTGTCTTGAGCATCGTTGTTTTGTGTAGAATGGAAACTAACATATATCCTTATTGAAAATGTTTTAAAGTGCAAAAACCCTAAGAAAAAATAATTTGGATTTGGTTTATGTTTTTGTTAGGAAGAAGGCGGTGAGTGAACCCTCATCCAAGGAGACACCCATTATCTTCATACCTTTAGTTTTGAAAAGGTTTTGAATATTGTTAAGTATTTTTGGATTTTTTATTGAGAAAGATTTTAGTCTTAATGATGCAATGCAAAAGGAAAAGAAAAATCTAATGGGGAACTTGATCTTAATATTGCCATGCATAGATTGATCCTATAGTTGAGATTGTGGGGGAATCTAACCTAATGTTGTCATGCTTGGATTGAAACTCTAATTTTTATCTTGATTAAAGTTTCATCAAGGATTTAAGATGAACAAAGTAAGCTTAATGGAACATATTATTTACACAAGCAATGAGAACACAAGTTCATGAGAATCAAAGAGTTTTATTTGTCAAAAGATTTGTGACAAAGGAGTGAAAGTTGAAAACATGTTTTTGATGCTTTATAGTTTATGATTTAAAGGAATTTATGAAGCAAATATGTTCAAAAATGAGAAAAGCTTGTGAAAACATGGATGGGTTTAATTTTTGAAACAATGCATGCATCACAATCAAGATGAAAGTCATGAAGCATAACTTTTGATTTTGAACATGTTTCATGGTTTAGTTTAGATTTGAGTGAGAAAACCCTAAAATAAACTCAAGCTATCACGAAATGATTACTCAAGAGTCAATACTTTAAATGAGAATCAAGATCTATCATTGTAAGATCAAGCTTTGTGAGAAAAATTGCGAAATCAATCAAAAGATCATGAAAAGGCCTTTTAAAAACCCCAAAAAGTACCTATTTTGATTTAATTAGAAAATGGTGAAACAAAAAATATTTTTCTGATATTTTTTATATTCATAAAATAGAAGTGGTGAACTAGTAGTGTGCAAAAAATTAGCTTAAAAAAGAAAAAAATTGACTGGTGAAATAGATAAATGAAAATTGAGAAAAAAGAGTGAAAAATATTGAATAAAACAAGTTGTAAAAATAGGGGTGGACAACAGCAGGTTCGAACCCACTCCCTATTGGGGACAATAGTATGCTCTTACCACTGGGGTGAATGTTACATTCGGTTATTAAAAAACAACCTTTAAATATATTATTGTTGTACCCCAAAATTTGCCCTCCCATATTTCTCAATACATGTCAAGTGAAGTCCCCAAATGGCTCAAGGAAGTTCAAAAGATGACCAGACAAACTCTCTCCTAAGGCAGTCTACCTCAAATTAGGGTTTCATTTTGCATAAAGATGCTTGAGTCCAAAGTATCCCAAATGCTCACCATTGTCATAATATGTTCTCAAGATCATCCATGTCAAGTTTCAAGCCTTGCAGAGGAAGTTTGCTCAGTCAATTGCTCAAATACCTAGAAATCGACTATGCTAGGTCAAAACTCAACGGTGGCCCACATACAGTCAAACTTCAATATTTTTGGTTAACATCCTCATTTTGAAGTATCATTCATCATTTGATCAAGGGTTGATCATGATTCATCAAGGATTGCTCACAAATCGCCAAAGCCCAAAAGTTGCTAAATTAGGGTCTTGTAGGAAAAGTCAACTCAACTTTGACCAGGCATAACTTTCTCATACTTTATCAAAAATGACCCATCCAAAGCTCATTTTGAAGAGGATGCAATTCCCTACAATTCATCTTTGGCTCCCGCGTTCAAATTATGCACTCACAAGAAGATATGAATTTGGACATTATATGTAATTTTGAAAAGTCAACAAAAACACCTTTTGGGTCAAAGCTTCATACATGAACATGGAAGACTCAATTGAGATGAGACCAAAAGGGTTGTTTAGAGGACATCCTATGATTTATAAATAGTCCAAGAACACCTCTCTAGGGTCAAAATTGAGAGATTTATACATTGATCAAGTTGACCCTTTTTGCAAAATTGCTAAAAGTCAAATATGCTCAAATTTGCATCTTTTGTTAAATGGGCCCAACTTTTTATGCTTGCATCTCATTCCTAACATAGTCCACGACCTATGGGACCCTCCATGCTTTATTTATTCATTTATTCAATTTATTTTTATTTTTATTCATTTAAAATTCAAATAAAATCAAATAAATCCTAATAAATCATATCATGCATTTTAGGGATGATTTTTTGCATTGAAAGAAGATATTATATGCTGTCAATTGAAGATCAACTCGTGCAAGATCAGTTTGGCTTGAAAAAGATTGGATTTGAGGAAAATTGGAAAGGAATCATGGGCATTGAAAGATCAAATCAAATCTCCATGATGAGCAAGATTGAGGTCATTTTTGTTGACCTAATAGCTTGTAGTACATATAGAGAGGCAATCCAAGCCATAAGGAAGTTAGAAGTAGTCGTGCAAAGACAAAACAAAACTCAAAAAAATTCAAGAAAAGTGGCAATCCAATTTCCATATTAGAGACCTAATCGTGCCTTTCTCACATTGCCAAGAGGTTGTTGGACGTTCTAGGAGCATATTCCAACCAGATTCAAGCCTTTTCACGCTTGGAACTGCAAGATATAGGTATCACGGCATGCTGCCAAATTCGAATTCAGTTTCATTGATTCACTCACCCATTGCATATTTTAATGATATATTCGTGTTTGTCATTGAGTTTGAAAGCTTTTGGTACCATTTAATTGTATTTTTAACGTTTGTACATGAAGTTGCCATAGCTAGGGTTTTATGTTCTTGATTAGGGCTTTGCAGGATAGGCAAAATTAAGTAATGATTCTGGTACCAGGAGACTCGTGAGGTTGAAACGAGTAGAATGGTACCAGCCACGGCTATTTATCTTGAACGCACGCGATTTTGGAGATGGGCAGGGATGTACCTACAGCCAATGTATGTAGGTAAAAGTCTGTTTACCTAAAACGACGGAGGGGAGGTAGACGATGATGCGTGTCATCCCTTGGTTGGGCCATTTAAATTTAGCGCGTTTTTTTCCAGGATTTAGTGTTTTCATCATATAATATTTATGCTTTATTGTATATACAAATAGAACACTTGGCTCAGTTGGTAAGCGTGCAGGGGCAAAGTGCAAAGGACCTGGGTTCGATTCCCAGGTCCTAACCTTTATTCTTATTTCTTTTCCATAGGTAGTTCAGTGCATAGCAAATCAAGGAGTTCACCTTACACCCTCAGGATCTGGTCACCCAGTTCATCAACGCCTCAGATCAACATGCCATCATTGGAGGACCACCATGTGCCCCAGTCAAGCGTATACATGGGATTGGGCAAAGTAAAAAAGGCCAGGAGTTTTTGTTGGACTCAAATCTCAAACAGACCCCCCAATTGCTAATGCAGGCCCATTTACTAACCTTTTTTATATTTATTTTCTTTATTTTTTTCTTCTTTAAATTCCCTTTATTTATTTTTCACAAATTAATTTATTTTTCATAAAAGTCACAAAAATCAATAATTCACCAAAAATAGGGATTTCTTTTTATTTTATTATTGTAAAAATTAATTTAATTTAGTTTAATTTAGGGAAATTGTAACTTTTTTTTATAAATAAAATCAAAATAGAAATTAGGTTAAACTTTTGATTAAATTTAATTTTGCTCTTTTTCTCAAATAAATAAAAATACAAAAATAGGTTGTAGATTAAATTAATTCATTCTTTTCTTAAAATTAAAATTAATTAGAATTAGGCTTTTCTTTTAATAATTTCTTTCTTAAATAAGCAAAACAAAAACATTTTTTAACTAATTAGGTTTAGGAAAGGGTCAAAACCCTAATCATCTCGTATTTGATTCATCGCGCGTATAATATTTTATTTTGTCAATATTTCTGTAATTGTTCATGGTTTGTAATAGTTTAATCTAGGGCTTTTTACTTGTCGCTTTTCCCGGGTTTTTGGCTATATAATTAATCCCCCTCCCCGAAGCCTTGTAATAGCGTAGATTTACTTTCTCACATTTTAATTCTCGCAAATATTTGACTGTTTAGATGAATGTTAATAGGATTGTATGGCAAGATTGCATGATAATTTAATACAGTTAGAAAACCCTAATGCGCAAAGATAAATAACCGAAACTAATCACTCGCACATATCACTCCTAGGGTATACTCACACTTCGGTTGCCTTCGGTAAACGATTATTAAGCATAGGGTGTCTTAGTGGTTGCCCTCCTGTCCAACAAAGATCAAATGTCCCCTCGGAAATGTTTCCTCGGAAATGTTGCTTCATAAATGTTGCCTCGAATATGATCTTAAGACTCTAGGGTTATTACTAAGGTGTCCTAACATTGCTTTAATGATCGTACGTCCCTTTCGAATTGACCCTTACAACTCCAACGATGGTGCTGCCTATTTCTCAATAGTAGGATAGTGCTGTCTAAAGGAAACAATAATAGAAACGATCTTTTTTCGAGTAGGTAGATGCTAGTAGGTACTTGCTCAAATCAAAGCTTTTCACACTTACACATTTCAAAACAATTTTCAAAATAACATCGTCACACCTTTGAGGACTGATACAAGGGTTATCACGAAGTCAAACTTTTCAAAACAAAGCACATACACAAGCAATTTTAAATATATGAGCAAGTACCTAAGAGCCCATGGAAAACCATGGATAGAAAGGGTGCTAACACCTTCCCTTTCTATAATCTACCCCCCGTACTCATAATATCTCAAAAAGGGATTTTTTTTGTACTTTTTTTCCTTTTCGATTGGATAAAATAAAAGTCAGTGGCGACTCTTGCTTACCGCGACATTTTGCAAACACAAAACGCAAAATGCAAACCAGCATTTCAAAACAGTCGGTTCTGCCACCGTATCACAGAACTGGCGACTCTGCTGGGGAGTTAATAAGTGGGGTATACCTTAGGATATAGGTCATCAAAATTGCTTCTCTTGATTGCTTTGTTTGCTTTACTTTTAAGGGTTTTGTTTGGGGTTACTATAGATCCTACACCCAGATCTGGGGAATACCTTTTAGGTAAGTAGCAATAGACTGTGAGGGAACTGTACGGCGTAGACCAATACGGTTGAAGTAGTAGCTATGTTGATGTGGCACATTGGTTGGTAACGATATCCCTTGTGGAGAAACGAGGAGAATACGGGTCCGCTGCGTGGTGTCGTTAAGCATCAACTGACCTTAGAACCTTTAATTGACCAACTTGGCCATTAGAAAGTAGTGAGATAGCCGGCCTCGGTGTAAAGCTGGGAACTAGTTGATACTCGATGCTACACTCATTGAGACCATACTCTCGAGATAGTTACAACCGCAAGAAAAGATTGCGTGAGCTGAAACCATGACTGAAGAAGGATGGTAAGTGATATTGAGATCCTCTAGAACCCGGTTACTCTTTTCTAGGACAGGTGTGAACAAGCTTAACTTCAAGAGGGTACTACCTTTGACCTCATGCAAGCCTTAAACCTAAGGGCTTTGTGTGATTTGACTATGTTTGCAATATCTGTGTTTGCTATACCTGTGGTTTACCATGACATCCTGCATCATAACATGCATTCATGCTTCATTACACTAACCATTTCAAAGACCAAGGGAATTTATCTTTGTTCTGTTTTTCCGATTATGGCTTCCGTACGTAGAAATACCATCTGAGTCAACTTTGTTCAAATACCTTCCCAACTCAAAGAGCTAGCCTCAAGGGTTTCTGAGACTTCTATGTTCATTAAGAGACACGGGCAACTTCTCATCCTGGTCACTTCAAATCTTGATGAACAGATGATGAGTGTACTTTTCCAGTTCTTCGATCTTGTGCATCATTGCTTCACCTTTCCATATTACCAGTTGGTTCCAACCTTGGAAGAGTTCTCTCACCTATTGGGTATATCCATTCTTGAACAGGTGCCCTTCACAGGTATGGAAGAAGTTCCTAGACCAGAAGACATTGCTTCAGCTCTGCATTTGAAACGGGCTGATGTAGTATCCAATTGGGAAACACGAAGCAGGGTCGAAGGTTTTCTAGCCAAATTTCTGATAGATTAGGCTCAGATATTCTGGGATAATTTGGATTTTCAGGCTTTCGAAGATATCTTGGCTCTCCTCATCTATGGTTTGGTTCTCTTCCCAAATCCGGATTCCTTTGTAGATGTGAATCCTGTCAAGGTTTTCCTTTCTTGCAACCCTGTGCCTACCTTGCTTGGGGATATCTTGCATGCCCTCTATACTAGTACCGTGAGGAGAAGAGGGACTCTAATGTGTTGCATGTCGTTGCTGTCGAGGTGGTTTATTTCGAACCTCCCTAAGTCTGTGCTGAAGAAGGAAGAAGGTTTGGGTTGGTCCTACAGAATAATGTCACTTGCCCATACAGACATTCTTTGGTGATCCCGGGCTATGGAAGACACTGTTGTTATTGATTGTTGTGGGGGATACCCTAATGTCCCATTGCTTGGAATCAGAGGGGGAATAACTTACAATCCTTATCTAGCTTTGCGACAATTTGGTGTGCTCGGAAAGATGGTCCCTATGAGCTACTTCTTGAGGACATCGTATTTGACTATAAGGAGGACGTTAAGGAGCATCGTAGGAGGTTTATACGAGCTCGGGGCATGGTGAACAGATCTGACCCCCAAGAGTTGGGACCAAATACTTCCCTTCCTATGCAGCCTTACCTCCAATGGGTCCGAGCTCGTGCCCAAAAGCTCGGGATGCCCTATGAGGCCGTGTTACCAGTGATTGTGGAGCCCAATAATGAAGAAGGCATTCCTTACACAGTTCTCTATCCTTACATGCCCACCGATCCTGGGGAGTTATAGAGGTCTTGGATTCAG
Source organism: Vicia faba (assembly GCA_948472305.1). Classification (NCBI taxonomy): domain Eukaryota; kingdom Viridiplantae; phylum Streptophyta; class Magnoliopsida; order Fabales; family Fabaceae; genus Vicia; species Vicia faba. The sequence goes on from OX451737.1 coordinate 623,257,676, forward strand.
CTAAGGAATGAGCGGGATACTTACCGGGAAAAGTACCATGGACAAGAAAGGAAGATTTTGAAGCTCACCAGGCAGCTCGAGGAAGAAAGAGTGATCAATGACTATATTGGCACAAAGAGGAAGCGACCATGGGACTTTTGATTTTGCTTTTTCTAGTTTTAGATTGTTTCATTTACTTCTTTGTAACGCCTTAAAGGCATTGTTGAACCTTTTACAAGTTAATCTAATAAAGTTTTGTTTATTTTTAGTTTGCAAATTAAAATCTCCCTAAGTCTTTGAAATCATTACATGTGCATCCCATTATCATGCACATCATTACAAGTACTCTTACAGGTTTATCATCTTCTTCACTGTTTATTTCAGCAGAAATGTCTTCCGATCAAGCCATCAAAGATCTTCAGGCACAGAACGCCCAATTCCAACAGATGTTCATAAATCTGGCTAAAGGGCAAGAGGATCTGAAGACCCTTATTCTGAAAGAGAAGAAGAAGAAGAAGAAGGTCGGTATTCTGAACATGGGTAGAATATTCGGAGAAAGGTTGAGACAACCAGCGGATCTGACCTCCTCATCCAAGGACGGGGAGAACCAAGAAAGGGTAAAGGACCCTAGCCCTGCAGTTTCTGAAGACGGTACTGATTACGATGATGAACAATATTCTCCTGCTGAGGATAGGTACAAGCAGCTAGAAGACCGTGTGAGTGCTATGGAGATTCAGAAGATCCCTGGTTTGAATTTCGGAGAACTGGGACTGGTATTGGGATTGGTGATCCCTCATAAGTTCAAAGCTCTTGTTTTTGCCAAGCACGATGGAGTATCCTGTCCAAAACTCCATCTCTGCTCGTATGTCAGGAAAATCCAACCACACACTGCTGATAAAAATTTGTGGGTTCATTTCTTTCAAGATAGTCTGTCAGGGACTCAACTTGAATGGTTTTACCAGTTGGAATGAGCCAATGTCCGAAACTGGGAAGATCTTGCTGCTGCTTTCTACAAGCAGTACCAGTATAATGCTGACCTTGCTCCCACTCGTACTTAGCTCCAGGGTATGTCCATGGGTGCAGATGAAGGTTTTAAGGATTATGCTCAAAAGTGGAGAGACTTAGCTGGAAGAGTCCAACCTCCTTTGTCTGATAGGGAGTTGGTTAACATGTTTCTAGGGACGCTATCTGGTCCATTTTTCAATCACTTGATCGGCAGTTCGTCATCTGGGTTTACTGAGTTGATTCTGACATGAGAAAGAGTAGAGGCTGTCATTCGAATTGGTAAAATAGAGAAGGATGCTTCGTCAAGTGCAGCAAAGAAGCCTTTCACCGGTAAGAAGGAAGCTAGTGCAGTCTATGGCCCGAGGAGCCAAAACAGATCTGAACAGCGTCAAACGATAAATGTTGTAGTAATATCAAGACCAACAGTTGTTCCACAAGGAAACAATCAACAAAGAGTGGAAAGACCATAGAGGAAGTTCACCCGGCTCAATATGACTCTGACTCAAGTTTTACCATAACTGTTGAAGACCAATCTGGTAACTCTGAGGGAAGCCCCGAAGAACCCCAACACCACATCTCCTCATTATAACCTAAATGCCCGCTACGCCTATCACTCCGAAAGTCCAGGTCATGATACAAATGACTGTTGGACCTTGAAAAATAAGGTGCAAGACTTGATCGAAGCGAAGGAGATTGAGTTTGACGCTCCGGAGAAGCCCAACGTCATAACTGCTCCCATGCCCAAACATGGTCATGGAGTAAATGCTGTTGAGAATGATTTATTTGTGACCTCCGTGGAAGAAATTTCTACTCCTTTGATGACGGTTAAGAAGAATTTGCTTTTGGCCGGTTTATTTCCGGGTTGTGGTGAAGGTTGCCACATGTGCTCGATTCTACCTGCTGGTTGCCACTTATTGAAGTCAGGTGTTCAGCGCCTGATGAATAATAAAGAGATCCTATTCGAGAAGACTATGATCCCGTTTGTTCCAATTTAAGACATTGCCATCATAACCATTTCCGCCAATCCTTCCAAGTTTCCTCGAGAAAACCTGTTAGGATTACACCCGTTCCAAGAATTGCTCCATTAATAATCACTGTTCCTGGTCCCATCCCATACACTTTGGATAAGGTTGTCCCTTGGCACTATGGCAATGATGTGTATTACCATGGAGTTAAACAAGACTGAAAGAATCAAGAATCTGATATTGATGTCAGTAATATTGTCGGGGCTAGCAAGGTCACCAGAAGTGGAAGACTCTTTTCTCCCGAGATTTCCCCTCCGACTATCCACAGACCTGTTGTCATTCCATCTACCAATACATCAACTATTGTCCCAGTTCCTATTCTAGTCATCACCCCTATCGCCGAGCCATCTGGGACTCGGGGCAAAGAAATCATAGGTGAGCCTGCCCGAATGGAGGCACCTAAGAAGATCATTGTAGAAACCTCTAAACAAGAGATAAAGGAAATACTGAAGATTATCAAGAAGAGAGACTATAACATAGTCGAGCAGATGGGGCAGACCCCGTAAAATATCTCCATGTTGTCCTTGTTCTTGTGTTCTGAAGCCCATGCAAAGGCTTTAATTGCATTCCTCAAAACTGCGCATATGCCGCAGGAAACTTCAGCCGATCAGTTCAAGGATTACGTAGCTATCCTGACTGCCGACAATGGGCTGGGTTTCTCAGATGCAGATCTGACTGCAAAGGGGATAAATCATAATGATGCTCTGCACGTCTCGATCGAGTGCAGGGGCACCACTATGGCCCATGTACTGGTAGATATCAGGTCCTCATTGAATGTTCTGCCAAAGAAAGCGTTGGACCTTCTGGATTGTGAAGGTTTGATTCTAAAGCTGAGCAACATTGTGGTCAGGGCTTTCGACGGGTCAAAAAGAATGGTGCACGGGGAGGTGGACATCCCTGTCAAAGTTGGCTCTTAGACTTTTGCATCCACCTTCTATGTGATGGATATCAGACCATCATATTCTTGCTTGCTGGGTCGTCCTTGGATTCATAAGGTTGGGGCAGTTACGTCCATATTCCATCAAATGTTGAAATATCCGGTAAAGGGGAAGATTGTCACGGTACGAGGTGAAGAGGAGTATATGGTGAGTCATCTCAATTCCTTCCGCTACATGGAGATGGACGGGGAATTCATTGAAACCCCTTGTCAGAACTTTGAAGAGGTCCCTCAGACTTTGGCGTCAACTGAAGTTGCTACCAACAAACCTCCACTAAAGATGGCTTCTCTCAAGGATGTCAGGGCTGTAATTGAAGAAGGTGGGTGTACCAATTGGGGTCAGCTCCCTGATTTCATGCACAAAACTGACAAATTTGGTTTGGGCTTTACTACAGGGGCTCAAAGGGCTGTTAGGCACGCACGAATTGGAAGACCTCCTCTGCACATCAGCAATTGGGGAGTTAATGCAATTGAGGATAGTGAAGAAGATTCAGATATCGACAGCTGGATCTACCCAACAACTAATGGTGGACTGAACAACTGGACGGCGAAGGACTTCATACCTGTTTCTTTTATTCCACATTAATTGACTTTTGTTTTAAGAGTTGTAATAGACAGTATGAAACTTTATTGCCCGGTGCCTTGCCCGAGACACCTTGGCTTTGCTTGTGAGGCCTTAATATTTGTCATTTTCATATATCATTAATAAAACATTGGATGTTTCTGGAATTACAAATTTTGCGCTCTTTGTTTTTTCTTTTCTGTCTCTCACTCTATCAAAACAGCTATTCTCTTACACACACTCACGTATCATAATGTAGATCCATATCCACTCTGGATCCCATTGATAACGACTCTGCTACTGCCAGTTATGACTTCAAAAATCCGATCAACCAAGCCGAGGACGAAGGTGAGGATGATTGTGAGGTGCCTGGAGAGCTTGCTATACTATTACAACAGGAAGAAAGGGCCATACAGCCTCATGAAGAGCCAGTTGAGTCAGTGAATTTGGGAACAGAGGAAGATAGGAAAGAGGTCAAGATAGGTGCAAATCTGGAGCCTAGTGTCAAAAAACGGTTAATACAGATGCTACACGACTATGTTGAGATCTTCGCCTGGTCCTATGAAGATATGCCTGATTTGGACACTGATATTATGGTACACCGCCTTCCGACTAAAGAAGACTGTCCTCTGGTAAAGCAGAAGGTTCGCCGTATGCTCCCTAAAATGTCGGAGAAAATCAAAGCAGAGGTCATGAAACAGTTCAACGCAGGGTTCTTAGCTATCACTTCTTACCCACAGTGGGTTACCAACGTTGTTCCGGTACCTAAGAAGGACGGTAAGGTACGGATGTGTATGGATTATAGATATCTAAATAGGGAAAGCACCAAGGATGACTTCCCACTTCCTCATATTGATGTTCTGGTCGACAACACCGTGCAGCATAAGATCTTCTCCTTCATGGATGGTTTTTATGGCTATAACCAGATCAAGATGGCTCCTGAGGACATGGAGAAGACAACCTTCGTTACACAGTGGGGAACCTTCTGTTACAAGGTAATGTCTTTGGGGTTGAAGAACGCTGGGGAAACTTATCAGCGCGCCATGGTCGCTTTGTTCCACGAGATCGAGGTTTATGTTGATGACATGATAGCCAGGTCCCAGACTGAGGAAGAGCACCTTGATCACCTCCAGAAACTGTTTGACAGGTTGAAGATGTACAAGCTGAGGTTGAATCCGAACAAATGTACCTTCGGGGTAAGATCTGGTAAGCTTATGGGTTTTGTTGTCAGTGACAAAGGTATTCAGGTGGACCCTGCCAAGGTAAAGGCTATACAAGAGATGCCAGCTCCCCGCATAGAAAAAGAAGTTAGAGGTTTCTTGGGACATCTGAATTACATTTCCAGGTTCATTTCACATTTGACTGCTACTTGTGAGCCAATCTTCAAGCTGCTGAAGAAAGATCAAGTGGTGAAGTGGATTGATGAATGCCATATCGCTTTCGAAAGAATCAATTTTGATGCCTCCAGTTGAAGGAAGACCTTTGATACTATACTTGACGGTGCTGGACAATTTAATGGGGTGTGTGTTAGGGCAGCATGACGAGTCTGGTCGAAAAGAGCACGCCATCTATTACCTTAGTAAAAATTTTACCGACTGTGAGACCCGATACTCATTGCTCGAGAAAACTTGTTGTGCTTTGGCATGGGCTGCTCGCCGGCTGAGACAGTATATGCTGACTCACACCACCCTGTTGATATTCAAGATGGATCTAATCAAGTATATTTTCGAGAAGCCCGCTATCTCCAGAAGGATAGCAAGATGGCAGATGATCCTAACCGAGTACGACATCCAATACACAACCCAAAAAGCAATCAAGGGGAGTGTATTGGCGGATCATTTGGCGCATCAGGCCGTGGATGACTACCAGTCCATGAATTTCGAGTTCCTGGATGAGAATATCATGTTAGTGACCGACTGCAAAGAACCTGGACCGGATGAAGGACCTGAGGAAGGATCCCGATGGTCTATGTATTTTGATGGAGCCTTGAACGCATTGGGTAATGGCATTGGCGCTGTAATTATATCTCCTGAGGGCTGTCATACTCCGTTCACCGCCCGATTATGTTTTAAATGCACCAACAATATGGTGGAGTATCAAGCATGTATCATGGGTCTTCGAGCTGCTATTGATCTGAGGATTAAGTTCTTAAGTGTATTCGGGGATTCCGCTCTAGTGATAAGTAAGATCAAAGGCGAGTGGGATACGAAGGACCCGGATATTATTCCTTACAAAGAGTATGTACTAACATTGCTCCCACACTTTGAGGAGGTGACCTTTGAAAATTTCCCGCAAGAAGAGAACCAGCTGGCAGACGCGCTAACTACCATGTCTTCTATGTTCAAAGTCAGGTGGGATAATGAAGCTCCCCAGATTACCATTGAGAGGTTAAACGAACCCGCACATTGCTGTGACATTGAGACTGACGAGGTAGCAGATAAACCCTGGTTCCACGAGGTAAAGAGGTATCTTGAGAATCAAGAATACCCCGAGGGGGCATCTGTTAATGATAAGAAGTTTCTGAGAAGGTTCACTGCGAAGTTCTTCATCAGTAATGGAATCCTTTATAAGCGTAACCATGACTCAACCTTACTGTGATGCGTGGACAAGAGCGAGGCGGAAAGAATCATGGCAGAGTTACATGAAGGTACCTTCGGAACTCATTCAAGTGGACACACCATGGTAAAGAAAGTCCTACGGGAAGGGTATTACTGGTCCACTATGGTAGCCGATTGTTATCAGCATTCTCGAACCTGTCATAAGTTCCAAGTCTACCGATAAGGTACACGTACCTCTGATTCCCCTGAAACTTTTGACCGCTCCTTGGCCCTTTGCAATGTGGGGCATCAACATGATCGGCGAGATCAGACCTACTGCGTCTAATGGGCATCGCTTCATTCTTGTACAATTGATTACTTTACGAAGTGGGTTGAGGCAGCTTCCTTTGCTACCATAACCAAGAACATCGTGCCGCGGTTTATCCGACACAATTTGATCTGTCGATATGGTGTACCTGAGAGGATCATTACAGATAATGGTACAAACCTCAACAATACAAAGATCACCGAGCTCTGCACACAATTCAAGATACAACATCATAACTCTTCCCCCTACCGGCCGAAGATGAATGGGGTTGTTGAAGAGGCTAACAAGAACATCAAGAAAATTATGCAGAAGATGACGGCGACATACAAAGACTGGCACGAGATGTTACCATTCGCTCTTCATGGGTGCCGTACTTCAGCACGGACGTCGACATGGGCAACACCCTACTCTATGGTGTTTGGCATGGAGGCAGTCCTACCCATCGAAGTCCAGATACCCTCTCTCAGTATTATGAAGGATGCGGGTTTGAACAAACACGACTAGATCCAAACCCGATTTGATCAGCTAAATTTAATCGATGAGAAGAGACTTACTGCTATCTGTCATGGTCAGACGTATCAAAAGCAAATGATCAAGGCCTTTAACAAGAAAGTCGGACGTCAAGAATATTAAGTCGGGGATCTGGTGATCAAACGCATCATACTACCTCAAGGTGATCCCAGGGGCAAATGGACCCCCACATACGAAGGGCCATTTATGGTTAAGAACATTTTCTCAGGAGGAGCTATGATTTTGACCACCATGGATGGTGACGACCTTCCTCACCCCGTCAATGCATACATAGTGAAAAGATACTACGCATAATCAAAGACCTACTAGGTTGACTGGCCTAGGCAAAAATAAGGGCTTCCCGACGAACAAAAAGGGTTCGGACAAAGGTAAGGGATGAAAATGAAAAAAATGTACACCCGGCAAGTCAAAAACTTGAAAAGGAGGCTTAGGAAAAAAAGGGTATCCCGATGGACTGAAAACCTGAAAGGGCGGTCTAGGCAAAAATTAGGGATTGAAGTGTAACACTGTGTCTCATTGGATCATCTTGTAACCAGACTTCGGTATCGACTATCAAGCTCAGACGGCACCAATCAATCTGATCCACCTTCGGCCAGGTAGCAAAGTGATGAGACGCTTGAAGATATAAAGGCAAAAGCAGAGTTGGAACCCAGTGGGATTATTTCACATAGCTGTTTTTCTTTCTTTTACACAAATTGTAATTTCTATCTTTCGGCGGTGTTCTCCTACTAGGGCGTCAGCGTCTTTGCACAAAAATGTCTATTACAGACCAATTTCAAAAATCAATACAGTTCATTTTTATAAGAAATTTCAAATTGTTTTTCTTTTTCTATTTTGTTTTGCAAGAACGTCCAATGATTCATTTTTGATATATGCATCTAGAAATAATTGCTGCTCATAAAATATTTACATAAAAAAACAAAAGACGATTACTCGTAATTTCAGGAACAGGGACAAACAAGAAGTGCCTGAACCTTACAATTACTCCGCCCATCAGGTGCCAGGATAGAGCCAGCTTGAGAATGTGACTAATGGTACATACACTCCCCACAGAGCAGAAAGTATCCAAAGAAAGTGATGTTAGCTTTCCCGAACAGGATACAACTCTCCCCAGTCGAGTTTCACAATCGCGAGTGAGTCGGGAAAATTTCCCCCAAGCAGAGTTTGTCTATCACCAGCAACAAAAATTCATCCCCAACTGAGTTATTTCTCCAAGTCGGCAGATCTGTCAATAGAGTATCTCCTCTCCAACAGAGTTATTCCCCACAGAGTTATCCTCAAACGGAGTCTCGTCCAGCAGAATATTTACCAGACAAGGGGAAAATCCCCAGCATAGTCATCTTTGTTCACCATCCCCAACAGAATTAGAGGAACTATGATTTGTTACAGCAGTCAAGGATACCATTTCTCACACTCTTCGAACAACAGTCAGGGATTTATTGTCCCAGAATCAGTTTGTTACATCAGCATTTCATGTTCATACATCATGACATATGCATACATCATATATAACATAGTCTCATTTATTTTGAGAAACATCATCATACAATGCATCTCATGCATCGCACATAACTAACCCTGTATTTCTTCTAGGGAAGATAGTAATTATCAACAATTTCCAATAGGTCCATGATCAACACTCGAAGCTAAACAGAATAATCATTGGCGCAATGAGAGCAACCTTACTACCCAGGTTCCCTCTGCAATTTTACCTAAACTCATTCCGAAGCAGCCCTACTATCCAGGCTTTCATCTCGAAGTAACCCTACTATCTAGGTTCCTTCTCACAGCCCTACTATCCAGGATTTCATGTCAAAGTAACCCTACTATCCAGGTTCCTTCTCACAACCCTACTATCCAGGCTTTCATGTCGAAGTAACCCTACGACCCAGGTTCCTTCTCAAGCCCTACTATCCAAGATTTCATCTCGAAGTAACCCTATGACCCAGGTTCCTTCTCAAGCCCTACTATCCAGGATTTCATCTCGAAGTAACCCTACTATCCAAGTTCCTTCTCACATCCCTACTATCCAGGCTTTCATATCGAAGTAACCCTACTATCCAGGTTCTTTCTCCTAACCTTACTATCCGGGTTCGGCCTCCCTTATCCCATGACAACAGTCAACAACACTGTAAGACCGGGACCCAATCAGACACAAATGATTTCACATTTCCCCAGTAAGTCGTGGTGCAGCATATAGCCCGACCAAACATGCAGTTCACTTCCGCTTTCCAAACCGGAATTATTCCCCAGTAGAGTAACAGACAACTGAAGCTCCTAAAACTTTATTTATCTCAAGACAAACACCAGTATTCCCCAGCGAAGTCCTCCTCAACAACAGGTATACGGGTTCTCGCAAAAGAATCTCTTATGCGATCGATGCTTCCTCGGATGGCATCTTTAAGCCCATCTCTGAAAATTCTCTAGCAACCTCCAAATGGAATCTGTAATCCCATTCCCGATATCACAAATCAAGTATCACTTCATGCGAGTACAAATTTCTGGGCACTCTAGTGTTCAATCATCTTCCACCTTCAGATCACAAAAGGCAGACACGCCAATCTACATCCTCGGATTTAAGAAGATTGAACAGGGGCAGCTGTTGTACCCCAAAATTTTCCCTCCCATATTTCTCAATACATGTCAAGTGAAGTCCCCAAATGGCTCAAGGAAGTTCAAGAGATGACCAGACAAACTCTCTCCTAAGACAGTCTACCTCAAATTAGGGCTTCATTTTGCATCAAGATACTTGAGTCTAAAGGATCCCAAATGCTCACCATTGTCCTAATATTTTCTCAAGATCATCCATGTCAACTTTCAAGCCTTGCAGAGGAAGTTTGCTCAGTCAATTGCTCAAATACCTAGAAATCGACTATGCTAGGTCAAAAGTCAACTGTGGCCCACATACAGTCAAACTTCAAGATTTTTGGTCAACATCCTCATTTTGAAGTATCATTAATCATTTTATCAAGGGTTGATCATGATTCATCAAGGATTTCTCAAAATTCATCAAAGCCCAAAAGTTGTTAAATTAGGGTCTTGCAGGAAAAGTCAACTCAACTTTTACCCGACATAACTTTATCATACTTTATCAAAAATGACCCATACAAAGCTCATTTTGAAGAGGATGCAATTCCCTACCATTCATATTCAGCTCCCAAGTTCAAAATATGCACTCACAAGAAGATATGAATTTGGACATTATAGGTCATTTTGAAAAGTCAACAAAAACACCTTTTGGGTCAAAGCTTCATACATGAACATGGAAGACTCAATTAAGATGATACCAAAAGGGTTATTTAGAGGACATCCTGATATTTCTAAATAGTCCAAGAACACCTCTCTAGGGTAAAAATTGAGATAGTTATGCATTGTCCAAGTTGGACCTTTTTGCAAAATTGTTAAAAGTCAAATATGCTCAAATTTGCATCTTTTGTTAAATGGGCCCAACTTTTTATGCTTGCATCTCATTCCTAACATAGTCCACGACCTATGGGACCCTCCATGCTTTATTTATTCATTTATTCAATTTATTTTGATTTTTATTCATTTAAAATTCAAATAAAATAAAATAAATCCTAATAAATCATATCTTGCATTTTAGGGATGATTTTTTGCATTGAAAGAGGATATTATATGCTGTCAATTGAAGATCAACTCGTGCAAAGTCAGTTTGGCTTGAAAAAGATTGGATTTGATAAAAATTGGAAAGGAATCATGTGCATTGAAAGATCAAATCAAATCTCCATGATGAGAAAGATTGAGGTCTTTTTGTTGACCTAATAGCTTGTAGTACATGTAGAGAAGCAATCCAAGGCATAAAGAGGTTGGAAGCAATCGTGCAAAGAGGAAACAAAACTCAAAAAAATTCAAGAAAAGTGGCAATCCAATTTCCATATTAGAGACCTGGTCGTGCCTTTCTCACATTGCCAAGAGGTTCCTGGACGTTCCAGGAGCATATTCCAACCAGATTCAAGCCTTTTCACGCTTGGAACGGCAAGATATAGGTATCACGGCATGCTTCCAAATTCTAATTCAGTTTCATTGATTCACTCACCCATTGCATATTTTAATGATATATTTGTGTTTGTCATTGAGTTTGCAAGCTTTTGGTACCATTTAATTGTATTTCTAACGTGTGTACATGAAGTTTCCATAGCTAGGGTTTTATGTTCTTGATTAGGGCTTTGCAGGATAGGAAAAATTGAGTAATGATTCTGGTACCAGGAGACTCGTGAGGTTGAAACGAGTAGAATGGTACCAGCCATTTCCATTTATCTTGAACGCACGCGATTTTGGAGATGGGCAGGGATGTACCTACAGCCAGTGTCTGTAGGTAAAAGTCTGTTTACCTAAAACGACGGAGGGGAGGTAGACGATGATGCGTGTCATCCCTTGGTTGGGCCATTTAAATTTAGCGCATTTTTTTCCAGGATTTAGTGTTTTCATCATATAATATTTATGCTTTATTGTATATACAAATAGAACACTTGGCTCAGTTGGTAAGCGTGCAGGGGAAAAGTGAAAAGGACCTGGGTTCGATTCCCAGGTCCCAACCTTTATTCTTATTTATTTTCCATAGGTAATCCAGTGCATAGAAAATCAAGGAGTTCACCTTACACCCTCAGGAACTGGTCACCCAGTTCATCAACGCCTCAGATCAACATGCTATCATTGGAGGACCACCATGCGCCCCAGTCAAGTGTGTACATGGGATTGGGCAAAGTTAAAAAGGCCAGGAGTTTTTGTTGGGCTCAAATCTCAAACAGCACCTCCTAATTGCTAATGCAGGCCCATTTACTAACCTTTTTTATATTTCTATTCTTTATTTTTTCTTCTTTAAATTCCCTTTATTTATTTTTCACAAATTAATTTATTTTTAATAAAAGTCATAAAAATCAATAATTCACCAAAAATTAGGATTCATTTTTTTTATTTTATTATTGTCAAAATTAATTTAATTTAGTTTAATTTAGGGAAATTGTAACTTGTTTTCATAAATAAAATCAAAATAGAAATTAGGTTAAAGTTTTGATTAAACTTAATTTTGCTCTTTTTCTCAAATAAATAAAAATACAAAAATAGGTTGTAGATTAAATTAATTCATTCTTTTCTTAAAATTAAAATTAATTAGAATTAGGCTTTTCTTTTAATGATTTCTTTCTTAAATAAGCAAAACAAAAACATTTTTTAACTAATTAGGTTTAGGCAAGCGTCAAAACCCTAATTATCTCGTGTTCGATTCATCACGCGCATATGATCTTAAGACTCTAGGGTTATTACTAAGGTGTCATAACATTGCTTTAGTGATCGTACGTCCCTTTCGAATTGACTCTTACAACTCCAACGATGGTGCTGCCTATTTCTCAATAGTAGGATAGTGCTGTCTAAAGGAAACAAGAATAGAAACGATCTTTTTTCGAGTAGGTAGATGCTAGTAGGTACTTTCTCAAATCAAAGCTTTTCACACTTACACATTTCAAAACAATTTTCAAAATAACTTCGTCACACCTTTGAGGACTGATACAAGGGTTATCATGAAGTCAAACTTTTCAAAACAAAGCACATACACAAGCAATTATAAAAAGATGAGAAAGTACCTAAGAGCCCATGGAAAACCATGGATAGAAAGGGTGCTAACACCTTCCCTTTCTATAATCTACCCCCCGTACTCAGAATATCTCGAAAAAGGATTTTTTTTCTGTACTTTTTTTCCTTTCCGATTGGATAAAATAAAAGTCGGTGGCGACTCTTGCTTACCGCAACATTTTGCAAACACAAAACACAAAATGCAAAGCAGCATTTCAAAACAGTCGGTTCTGCCACCGTATCACAATTATCAACTCAATTTTTGAATTTGAACACATGTATTCTTCTTCCTCCCTGTGTGGACAACAACAACAACTCCATTTTTAAAATCGTAAAAGCTTCATTTCTCAATCATTTCAAAAACTTTAAAGACCAAACTTGTCTAAAATTTCACAAGGAATGAAATGGTGTAATTTTCAAAAGCTATAGGTCAAAGATGAACACAAATTTTATTAGTACCAAATAAACCCAAAGAATTTTCAGAATCACGATTCTCAAAGTGTTGGATTTTGAGGTCTTGACTTTATTGGCTCATATCTCTTAATCCATGCATCTTTTGAGGATCATCACACATTGAAAAAGTTGTATAACTCATAATTCTCTTCAAGTTGAGAATTGGAGCATGAAAAATGATGGCTTGATGAAGAAGTTATGACTTTGCAAAGTGTGACATTTTACACATGGAATTTCACTACACTTAGTGAAATTTTCAAATCCAATTCATGAATTTGAATCTTTTTCTTAATTTCTTGATTAAATGATCAAATGATTATATAAATCCTTTTCCCATGATTCTTGACTTGATACACCCTTTTTTGACCAAAAAGTCAAAGTTTGACTTCACAATTGACTTTTTCTTCAGATAAATTCCACTCTCATGTGACCAATGCAATCTTGTGGTTATGAAACTAATGAGATGATGTGATGACCATGAGATAGTATTGTTGATGATGCCTTGAAGTAATCAACCTTTAATTTCAAGCCACAAAACCCTAATTCCTGATTTTCCACTGATGAAAGCAATAAAAACCCAATTTTCTTCAAATCAACTAATGAACCCTAACACTTGAATATACCTTGAAGATGGTGATCATGATGATACAATATCTCGAGAGATGAGACTGTGATATCATGCTTTAAGAACACACGCTGTGAATGGTTGTGATGCAGATGAAAATGTATATGGAGATGCAAATGAATATGAAGCATAAGTTACACATGGTTGAAACTCATGGGGTAAATTTTGGGGGGCAACAGCTGTCCCTATTTAATCATCTTAGACCTGAAGGTGAGATTGGCTTTCGCCTTTCAGGAATTCATGGTATAAGGAGATTAAATACTAAATGAACCATAAAACTTATCCTGAGAAAAATCTAAGTTTGATATTTGTTGGTGAAAGAAAACTTGTTTTCCTAGTTAATGATCTGCTACACAATGTTTGAGGATTGACACAGACATGAGAAGGAATCAAACACAGACGAGTTTTGAAAAAAGTATTCTACTGGGGATTCAGAGAGAAAAATAATACAAATGAGTATCAAAGAATGGTTTGACACAAACGAGTGTTTAAAGATAATAACCTTGTTGGGGATCAAAGAAACGTTGATAGAGTATCAGATGATAGTCAGTGAAAATATTAACACGAACGAGTGTTGGAATCAATATGAACGAGTATCGAAAGAAGATACATGTGAGTATTAAAAAGGTTAACATTTATAAAGTTTGAAGTGGATGAGTGGTGACTTCATCGAACTTTACTGGAGAATAAATCTCATTACTATGCTGCTAGGAAGTAGAAATGATGATGAACAAGTCTTTGTTAGGGTAATGAACAAGTCTCTTTTGGGGATATGTAAGTCTTAATATTTTTTTTGGTAAAAAGTTTTACGGAAAATCAACGAACATCAGCATAGTTACCAAAATTGGTGGGGTCACCGATAGACGAACAAAGTAATAAGGTTATTGACATAGGTGGGGTCACCGGGAGACAAACAACTTGGTGGCTGACATTGGAATGACAATTGTGTTTAAAAAATAAATAATCAGTAGGGTTAATGGAATTGGGAGAGTTACTCGAAAAAAGATATGATAGTAAGGTTACTAGGTAATGATTAAGATTTGAAAAATAACTACTGGTGAGCAAATATTGGGCTTCAGTATTGTTACTGGACTACAGATTAATCATGTGATTGGAATGGAAAATGTTTCAGGTTATAGACTTCGGTAGGGTTACCGGTAGACAGGTATTTGGAAAGTAGACAATGGTAAGGTTACCAACATCGGTAAGTTTACCAACATGTGTAGGGTTACCAGAAGGCTTCAATCAGGTAATTGGGCAAGAAAGGATATCACGGTTGTTGATGTCGGTATGGCTACCGAAAGATGACAAGATAGATCTGGAAAACAGTAAGGTTACTGACAATGGTAGGGTTACCGGAAGATATCAATCAGGTGATCGAGAAAACAAGGATAGCAAGGCTGCTAGCAATGGTGTAGGGTTACCAGGAAGCAACAATCGGGTGATTGGAAAAGGTAAACATCTTTAGGTTATGAACCTCGATATGGTTATCGGGTAATAATAAGAACGATTTGGTAAACTGTAAGTGTTGTACCCTAAAATTTGCCCTCATGTCTTCTTTAAGACATGCTCATAAAGGTCTCAAGTACTCAAGGCTACTCAAGGGTTGACCAGTCAAATGCTCCTCCTAAGCAATTGGTCTACAACCAGGGTTTTGAGTTTCTCAAGGAAGATTAGGTTTCAAGGGTCTCAAATGTTTTTCATGGTTCTCCATAGCTATTCAACAAATTCACATGTCAATTTTCAATCCTTTCATCACAAGTTTGCTCAATCAATGACTCAAATGATTAAAAATCAACTGTATTGGGTAAAAAGTCAATTATGGTCAACATATAGTCAAGCTTCAAGATTTTTGGTCAACATCAATATTTTGAAGTGGTATTCATCATTTGATCAAGGTTTGATCATGATTCCTCAAGAAAAGCCCTCAAATTATCAAAAGTCGAGAATTTCCAAATTAGAGTTTCCTTAGGAGAAGTCAACTGAAATTTGACCAAGCATAAATTTCATATGCTTCATCAACTTTTCGCCAACCAAAGCCCATTTTGAAGGAAATTCAATTCTCTACAACTTTGTATTCATGCTCAAGTCCAAAAAGTGCTTCATTTGAAAGATATGAGCTAATACATTATAGGTCATTTTCAAAAGTCAACAAAAAGACACTTTTTGTTGAAGCAACTTACATCAAGGTAAAATCTCCAAATGCAAAAATGATCAAAAGATAAATTGTAGAGGATATCTAGAGCTTTTAAAAAAGTCCAAGATCACCTTCAAAAGATGAAAATTGAGCAATTTATAAGGTGGGAAATTTTGAAGAAATGCATGAAATGCAAAATGTGAAAACTTGAAATTTTAGACTTGTGACCTAACATTTTAGACTTCAAATATATCCCTGACCTTGTGAAAAACTCCTAAGATCGCTCCTACCTTGTCTTGTTTTTTATTATTATTTTATTTACATTTATTTTGTTTTTATTCAAATAAATGAAAAATAAATTAAAAGAGGTATAAGATAAATGAGCCAAGCACATGATGAGTCATTTACAGGCCCATACAACTCAAGACAACCTAGAAAAACATGCCAAATTCTTGCAAGCGTTCAAGAAGCAAGAATGTCTTAAAAATGGAAAGTTTTCAATTTGCTTGATTTTTGTTTAAACATGTCTTGATGACTTGATTTCTTTCCATGTTATTGGAGTCATTCTCTTCCTCTATATAAGTGCAAGCCTCAGATCAAGAATAGACATGAAATCACTGCCTAAGAAAACCTCTAAGATTCTCCAAAATTTCAAAAGATTAGGGCTAGTACCAACCTTATTCATCAATTGTTCTCAAGCCAATTTAAGCCTTCCATTGTCTTCCTGGAGTTACCAGGAGTTAGTACCAATCACTATCCTTCGTGAATTAACCCCAGAGGCCGCCCTTGCATCAACTCCACTTGGTAAATTGGTAAGATTTGTTTCTCAAGGTTCATCACGGTTTAAATCATTATAAACATACCTGTTTAATTCGTTTTACATGCAAAAATAGCATCACGCCATAGTTAGGGCACAAGGCTTTTTAAGCTTCGGGTTTCATGATACACAGACTTTTAGCCCAAACAGATCCCATATTCGAATTCAGGAGGAAATTTTAATGGGAGTAGGTTACCTTGCTTGCTTTGATTTTGCATTTTTGCAGGTTTTCAGAAATCTTTCATCAGAGAAGACGGTGGAAACCACCATGGATGATGGTTTGAAATCGTTGACTGACCGCGTGGCATAATAGGGTGTTACGGTTGGTTCATTCAAATTATAGGGCCCCACCGTGTGCACATATTTTGTTTGGCTGACATTAAGATTCATTTTCAAATATAATATTTTTGTTTTATTTATGTCCCGGATGAATTGGTCGCCCCAGCGGCAAGCGCGTGTGTCTTAAGGCTTTGGTGTGCCAGGGAAGGGGTTCGATCCCTGCCCCTGGACTATTATTTTTCCATGTTTTCTTTACAGATCCAGTATAAGCAATCCAATGCACGTATGATGTACCTCAATCCCACACCATCTGATCTCAACAAATCTTGATCCAGTGTTCCAAATCAGCATGCCCACCATGAACCTTCAGGGAGCCTTCCTCATCAGATCCAACGCAAACGCCTGGGCTCTTTGATTTGGGCCTAGGGATTTCTGATTCTCACACCCCCCAATTTGCTTCTATTTCCAGGCCTATTTAATTTCTCTTTTGTTTTAATTAATTATTTATTTTTTTAATCATTTTTATTTAAATCACAAAAAAATTAGATTTAAGTTTTTTTAATTAATTAATTTAATTTCCATAAATAAAAATTAATTTAATTCAATCACACCTTGATTTTATTTTATTAATTAAATTGTAAATTAACTAGAATTAGGATTAATCACTAAAAATATTTTTTCTAAACAAAAACAAAAACACCAAAAATATTTCCTTAAAACCCTTAGCAATTTTTTAGGATTTTTAACATCTTTTCCCTTTTCAATCTCCGTGCCGTCATTTACTTTTTCGCTTTATTTTCCAATATTGTAACTGTCAGTGGTATGTAATAGATAAACTAGGGTTTCTTTGCCTTTCCCCCCATTTTTATGGTTTGTAATTCCCCATCCCTGAAGCATTTTAATAGCGTAGATTCAGTTTCCCGCATTTTTACTTTCCGCACTTATGTATGAATGCATGTATATATTTAATTATTAGTAATAGGATTGTATGGTAAAGACTAATAGAAAATGTTAGATAACCGTAAATCCAAGATTAAAATAACTGAAACTCAAAACACTTCGCACAGGTGCACCTCTAGGGTGACCCTCACTTGTTGCCTCGGATATAAACCGTCATGTCCCTCGAACGTGGGACGCTTTAGCAAAGACCCTTCGGTTAAAAAGATCATAGTCCCTCGATGCTATCTCAGTAAACGATCTTAGTCCCTTACAATAATTGCTAAAGTGTCCTACGAGTTGCTTTTGTGACTGTACAATGACCCATGCACGTCCCATAAACATCCAACGATAGGGCTTCCTACTAACTAATGATAGGATAACACTATCTAAAGGAAGAAGAAAACAACGCGAAAGACTTTTGAGTAGGTAGATAGCTTTTAATCACTTGCTCATAAAAACATCCTTTTTCACACAAACACTTTTCTGAAATATTTTCAAAACAAACACTTTGTATGCATTCTCAACTGATATGAGAATCATTACAAAGTTGTCGAACTTAGGCATTTTCAAAATATTTTCAAACTTACACATTCACAAATCATTTTCAAAATTGAGCTAGCGATTAAGAGCCCGTAGATAACTACAGGTGAAAAGGGTGCTAGCACCTTCCCTTTTCATAACCTACCACCCTTACTCAAAAAATTCTCAAAAGGTCTTTCCTGTTCTTTTCACCCTTTCCTTTATTATGATAAAAGAAAAGTCGGTGGTGACTCTTGCTATCCACAACATTTGCGATAAAACGCAAAACCTAAAAGTCAGTTCTCCAGCCGTATTTCAGAATTGGCGACTCTACTGGGGAAAACTAAAAGTGGGGTTACCTTAGAGCTAGATCACCTTTAATTTGCTTTACTTGTTTGATTTTCTTGATTTATTTTTAAGGGTTGTTTGGGTTATTCTTGTAAGGATCCTATACCCAGATCTGGGGAATTTTAGGTAAGTAGCAATAGATTGTGAAAATTGTATGGAATATACTGATACGGTTGAAGAGATGGCTACATTAGTGCGACACATTGGTTGGTGTCGGTGTCCCTTGAGTTAAGTCAAGGAGAATGATGGGCTGTCGCATGGGGTCATAAAACACTAACTGACCGTAGAACCTTAGTTGACACAACTTAGCCATTAGAAATTAGTGAGATGGTCGGCTTTGGTTCAGACTGAAGTTGGTTGATACTCGATGCTACACTCATTGAGATCGGACTCTCGGGATATTTCAGTCACAAATCAGATGCTTATGCTGAAACAATTCTTGGGAGAAAGATCGGTGATATTGAGGCTCCTAGAACCCGGTTACTTTCTTTTAGGAAAGGTTGAGCTAACTAAAACTTCAAGAGGGTACTTACCTACAAACCCCATGCAAGCTTAAACCTACGGCCTTATGTGTTTTGTTTGTGTATGATTAATTATTCGAACATGACATCATAACATCATGGCATCATACCATATGCATTTTCACTAACCATTTCAAGGACCAAGAGATTTATCTTTGTTCTGTTTTACAGGATATGACCTTCGCTCGCAGAAACACTATCCGGATCAACTTTGTAAGGGTGCCTCCTCTACTTAAAGAGTTTGTCTCAAGGATTCCAGAAATTTTTCCATTCATCAAAAGGCATGGCCGACTACTCAGTCTGGTCACCCCGGGTTTTGACGAAGACATGATTAGTGTTCTATTCCAGTTCTTTGACCCTGTACATCATTGTTTCACCTTTCTAGATTATCAGTTGGTATTCACAATGGAGGAGTTATCTCAATTGCAGAGAGTACATGTTCTTGATCAGATACCCTTCACCGGTTTAGAGGATTCTCCGAAACTAGAAGTCATTGTAGTAGCCTTACATCTGAAGCGGTCCGGCATTGTATCTAACTGGGAAACAAGAAGTGGAGTCAAAGGTTTTCTGGCTAAGTTTCTGATAGAGAAGGCTCAACTGTTTATAGATGCTATGAGTTTCCAGGCTTTCTAGGATATCTTGGCTCTTATAATCTATGGTTTAATACTATTCCCCAATCCAGACTAACTCATAGATGTGAACACCATCAAAAAATTTCTTGCTCATAACCTTGTGCCTACCTTGCTCGGAGACATTCTGTATTCTATTCACACTCGTACTATAAAGAGGCGAGGAACTCTCATGTTTTGTATTCCTTTGCTATCTAGGTGGTTTATTTCTCACCTTCCCTGATCAGTAATGAAGAATGAACAAGGTTTGAGGTGGTCGCAAAGAATAATGTTACTTTCTCATACAGATATCTATTGGTATTCTCGATCTCATGAGGATATCACTATCATTGACCGTTGTGGGGAATTCCCTAATGTTCCACTCCTTGTCATTAGGGGAGGTATTACTTACAACCCTTCTCTAGCTCTACGTTAATTCGGTTATGCTCGAAGAGATGGTTCTCATGCCGCACTTATCCAGGGTATTGTGTTCGACTACGAAAGTGATCCCCAAGGTTATCGTTGGAGGTTTATACATGCTTGTGGAATGGTAAGAAAGATTAATATTAAGGTTTTAGGATGGAAGAACTTCATCCCTATGGAGCCCTATCTCAAATTGGTATGAGCTCGAGCTCAAAACATCATGATGCCATATCCAGCTATCCTACCAGTGATCATAGAGCCTGTTGTCGAAGGAGACGTCTCTTGCACCATCCTACATCCATACATGCCTAATGAGCTTGAAGAATTGTAGATGTCTTGGATTCAACTGAAGGAAGAACGGGACACCTTTGAGACTCAATTATTTGCAAGTGAAAAGAAAGTGTTGGAGGTCACAAAGCAACTTCACGAGGAGCAGAGTCTTAATGCTTACATCAACACAAAGAGGAAGCGTCTATGGGAGACTTGAGTCTTAGGTTTTAGGAGTTCATATTGTTGTCTCTTTGAGACCTTGTTGTTTTCATTGTAAGCCTAAGAGGCAATTGTAATTTTGAACTTATTAATAAAAAATGTGTTTCTCTTTCCTCATGGTTAGAAAATTTAAATCTCCTAAGGTCCCTGAAAACATTGCATTTTACATATCATACATCATTACATAACAGGTTTTTCATACAGGTTTCTTATTTTCTCGCTGTCTTTTTCAGTAGAAAAATGGCCCTCGAGCAAATTGTCAAGGATCTCCAGGCTCGGCATGCACAATTTCAAGAGACTCTTCTGAATCTGGCACAGGGGCATAAAGATCTGATGGCGCTCATCGCCAAGAAAAAGAAGACCAAGAAGTCGATTGTTGTCTTCAATATGGGGAGAAGGTTCCAAGGTCCTGCTCAACCAGTTCAAGTGGATGATATCTCCTCTGAGGAAGACGACAACCAGGAAGAAAATGGTAGAAGCATCAAGCATGAAGGAAGGAATAACCAGGGTTATGAGAATGTTCATGAAGATGAAGACTACTCTGACGAACAGTATCCTCCTGCAGATGACAAATACAAGCAGTTGGAAGACAGACTTAAGGCTATGGAAATGCAAAAGGTGCATGGATTGGATTTTGGAGAACTAGGTCTGGTCCCGGGGATGTTCATCCCACATAAGTTCAAGGTCCCCAGCTTTGCTAAATGTGATGGGGTCTCTTGTCCCAAACTCCATTTGAGGTCATATGTTTGCAAGATCCAACCTCATACTGCTGACCGGAAATTATGGGTCCATTTCTTCCAAGAAAGTTTGGCTAGCACTCAACTTGAATGGTTCTATCAGCTCGAAGGATCCAAAATTCACACATGGGAAGACTTGGATGTTGCTTTTTATAAACAATATCAATATAAAGCTGACCTGGCACCGACTCGAGTGCAACTGCAGAATACGTCCATGGGCTCGAATGAAAGGTTTAAGGAATATGCACAGAAATGGAGGGATTTAGCTGGAAGGGTGTAACCTCCCTTGACTAATCTGGAGCTAGTAGATATGTTCATGGGTACTATGACAGGCCCATTCTTTAATCTGTTGATTGGAAACTCGTCGTCTGGTTTCACGGAGTTGATTCTGACTGGGGAAAGAGTGGAAAGTGGTATTAAGAGTGGGAAGATCCTGATAGCTACATCTTCTAATGTTGTGAAGAAGTTATTCAGTGGTAAAAGAGAAGCCAATGTTGTCTATAAGAGCCGTAGTAAAAGTGACAACCATCAATTTGTAGGAGTGGTGATGATCTCTAATTTGGCGCCTATTCAACAACAACAACAACATGGTAATCAATGAAGGCCAGACGCTCCGTTAAGACAGTTCACCAAGATCAGCATGCCTTTATCGCATGCATTGCACCATTTTTTGAAAGCTGAACTCATTTCACTGCGGGATCCTCCTCAGAATCGCAACACCTCATCTCCAAAGTATAATCCAAACGCAAGGTGTGCTTATCATTCGAACAGTCCTGGGCACGACATCAATAATTGTTGGGCCTAGAAGAGCAAGATTCAGGATATGATTGATAATAAGGAAATTGAGTTCGATCCTCCGGAGACTCCGAACGTGATTACTGCACATATGCCCAAGTATGATAAAGGCATAAGTGTTATTGAAGATGTTCAGTATGTTACTTCCGTAAATGATGTGGTTACCCCTCTCTCGACAATAAAAGAGAATTTGGTACAAGTTGGTTTATTTCTGAGTTGTGTTAAAGAATATCATTGTTGTACATTCCAACCCAATGGATGTAGGTTACTGAAGGAAGGTTTTCAGAGCCTAATGGATGAATATGTTATTTTGATTGAAAAAGTTCCGTCTTTTGAAAATTTGTGCCAAGATTTGTCTGTTGTGTCTGGTACTTCTTTCAGGATCATTTCCAAGGGTCCTGTAAGGATTACCGCCAATCCAAAAGCTTCTCCTTTAATCATTACAACACCTGGGCCCATCCCATATTCCTCGGAAAATGTTATTCCATGGAATTATGGGTCTGACGTCTACTACCACAACATTAAACAAGAATTGTCTAACGAAGATGATGAAGAGGCTGATCCCAGCATTGACAATATTGCAGGGACCAATAAAATTACTAGAAGCGGAAGGATTTTCTCCCCTAAAATCTCTCCACCTGCTCAAGTCATTGTTACCAAGTCAATTACCCAGGCTCGGGGTAAAGAGCCGATGATAGAGCCTTCCCAAACGAAGGCACAAAAAGAAGCTACATTTAAAAACCCTCCGGGATAAGAATTGAAAAAGGTTTTTAAGATCATTCGCAAAAGTGATTATAAAATTGTTGAGCGACTGGGGAAAACCTCGTCCAAAATCTCCATGTTATCATTACTGTTGTGTTCTGAAGCCCATGTGCATGCTTTAGTTAAATTCTTGAAGACTGCTCATGTGTCGCAAGAATTTAAGTTGATCAATTTGGAAGCTACATGGAGAGTTTAACAAATGATAGTGGATTAGGTTTCCCCGAAGCTGACCTAACTCCGAAGGAGAGAAATAAGAATAGGGTCTTGTATGTCTCCATTGAATGTAGGGGCACTATGTTGGCTTGTGTGTTAATTGATATTGGCTCTTCTCTGAATGTTCTGCCAAAAGGCGCTCTTGACAGACTGGATTGTGAAGGGGTTGTGTTGAAGCCCAGTAATATCATAGTTCAAGCCTTTGACGGGTCCAGAAGAATGGTGCATGGAGAAGTGAACCTCCCAATCAAAGTTGGGTTATAGATATTTGAGTCCACTTTCTATGTAATGGATGTCCAGTTAGCTTATTCTTGTCTATTGGGACACCCTGGATCCATGGGGCAGGTGCCGTCATGGGAAAGGTTGTCACTGTCTGCGAAGAAGAGGAGTACATGGTCAGCCACCTAAACTAATTCCAGTATGTGGAGATATGTCATACGACGGGAGAACTGACTTGGTTGTTTTGCATTTTATTTCAATTGTTGCGGATAGCAAGAGTCA
Organism: Vicia faba; assembly: GCA_948472305.1. NCBI lineage: Eukaryota > Viridiplantae > Streptophyta > Magnoliopsida > Fabales > Fabaceae > Vicia > Vicia faba. Next base: position 623,281,335 of record OX451737.1, read on the forward strand.
CCACCGACTTTTCTTTAAGGGTGAAAAGAACAGGAAAGACCTTTGAGATATTTTCTTGAGTTCGGGGGGTAGGTTATGAAAAGGGAAGGTGGTATCACCCTTTTCATCTGTAGTTATCTACGGGCTCTTATTTGCTTGCTAGATCACTTGAAAATGCTTTGTTTGAAAACTCCTTTGTTTCGGCAAACTTTGTAATGATTCTCGTCTCTATAAGAATGTATACAAAGTGTTGGTTTTGAAAATAGCTCAAAGAGATGTTTGTTATTGAAATATGTTTTGAAAGTGTAAGTGTGGAAATGGTTTTAGATTGTGAGCAAGCAACTACGAGCGTCCTACCTACTTAAAAGGTCTATATTCTTTTCCTCCTCCTTTAGATGTTTCTATCTTACCATTGATTGGTAAGAAGCCCCATCATTGGTTGTGAAGGGACAGGCGTGGGTCATCATATAGTCATGAATGGAAATATTGTGAGATATCTTAGCATTTCTCTTAAAGGACTAAGATCATTTGTAAGGCAGCATTCGTAGCGTCATCGAGGGACTATGATCTTGTATTTTGATTATTTTTGCTAAGATGGCTCACATGCACATCATGACTATTTTTCTCAAGGAAACAAGTGGAGTTAACCCTATAGGTGTAAAGTGCAAGTGTTTATTTTTCATGTATTGTCTTGTCTTGGATTAGGATTTTCTAAGGTTGATGTTTTTATCTTGCCATACACACCTTAATCACTAACATTTATGAAAGCGATAAAATTGCGGAAAAAAATGTTCTATGCTATTACATCATTTAGGGGATGAGGGATACAAATGTACAAATGGGGATTGCAAGGAATTAAACCTAATTATCTATTACAAACCATATTGAATAGCTATGAAGCAAATATATGAAATATGTAAAAAAAACAGCACAAAAGAGAGAAAAAAAACAAATCTTTTGACATCATGTGTCAAAGCATGTGTCGAAGCATGCTTATATGCATTAACCCATATCCTTATTTCGACCATGTAGTTTGAAAAAAATCTTTCGACATCATGTGTCGAAGCATGCTTATATGCATCGACACATAACCTTCTTTCGACCTTGTAGTTCCAAATCAACTCAGTATGAGTCGAAGAATAACATTATGTGTTGAATCACACACCCTTTCTCCCTTCTGTTTTGGGCCTGTAAAGCAATATGTATCGAAGCCTAAGGCTTTGTGTCGAATCATGCTGCAATTTTTTCACTCCAACATTGTTTTATGGTCTGTACATGTTAGTTCTTAACATATAATTGACAAGAAAGGAAGACAAACAAAAGGTTAACTTTGAAGGCAGTTGTTATTACATGTTATCTTCGAAGATGAATCATCAATGATGCTTGAAATGAAGGGTTTAAAGTCAAGAAGACTTACCTTGAAGATGGAATTAGTGTTTTGAGCTTGAGTTGCTGCCTTGAATGTTCTTGAGTTAGAAAAAAAATAGAGGTGTTATTTTTTTTTAGTTATGGGTTTAAGAGTATTTTAAGGCTTCAGCATTCGTGTTCTCTCCTCTCTCTTTTTTTTTCTTTTCTTCTCCTTTTTCCTTGCCAAAAGCCAGCCCTTTGTGTGTTGTGAAACAACTTATTTGTAAAAGATTCTTGTTGGGGTTTTGGTGGGAAAACAAATAAAATTTGAACTATTTGGGTATGCTCTTTTCATAGATTTTGAGGTGCAACTCTTATATGCTAATTTGGTGCAAATATGGGACTGAGATAATGCAAGCTTGGACTGGTTTAGGAGCAGCATAGCAGGACTATTTTGCAGTAGTTTTGGAGTGTTGTGGCAGTTTGGTGCAGGGCTGTTTCATAGCAGTACAACAGGTTATTTTTTGACATGGTTTTAGGCTGTTATGTGGACAGTACAAAAATCTTGGTCTTGGTAGCATATAGGACTTTGTTCAGCAGTAGTCTGGACAACATTGTTTGTAGCATGGCACTAGTTTGGTTTTGATCAATATTCTTCAAAATTCTGCCTTCAACTTGATTCCTTCTACAAAGATCTTGAATCTCTGTAGAACTTTGATCTTTTTCTTACTCTGGTTTTCGACAAGCATCTTGAATCTCTTAAAGATGTCGAATACTTCATCCTTTCGTTTCGATCACATAGATCCACAACCTTCGACCAAACTCATCAACAGACAAAACAATATTTGTTTCCACCAATTGTATGTTCTTCGAATGGACCACATTCATCTGAATGTACCACTTACTTCATCCTTTCATTTTGATCACATAGATCCACAACCTTCGACCAAACTCATCAACAGACAAAAAAATATTTGTTTCCACCAATTGTATGTTCTTTGAATGGACCATATTCATCTGAATGTACCACTTTGAGTATGCAAGATGATCTCATTGGCATAGTCGAAACGAAAGAATTTCTGGATTGCTTTCCTACTGTTGTACCCCAAAATTTGCCCTCCCGTATTTCTCAAAACATTTCAAGAATGATACTCAAGTTGCTCAAGGTAGTCCAAGGGTTGGCCAGACAAGCTCTCTCCTAAGGCAGTCTACCTCAAATTAGGGTTTCATGTTGCATCAGGATACTTGAGTCCAAGGGACCCAAAATTCTCAACATTGTCCTAATATGTTCTCAAGATCATCCATGTCAAGTTTCAAGCCCTACAAAGGAAATTTGCTCAGTCAATTGCTCAAAGGCCTGAAAATCGACTATGTTAGGGCAAAAGTCAACTGTGGCTCACAAACAGTCAAACTTCAAGATTTTTGGTCAACATCCTCATTTTGAAGTACATTTCATCATTTGATCAACTGTTTATCATGATTCATCAAGGATTGCTCATAATTCATCAAGACTCAAAAGTTGCTAAATTAGGGTTTTGCAGGAAAAGTCAACCCAACTTTGACCAAGCATAAATTTCTCATACTTTATGAGAAATTACCCATAAAAGCTCATTCTGAAGAGGATGCAATTCCCTACAATCCATCTTCAGCTCCCAAGTTCAAAATATGTACTCACAAGAAGTTATGAATTTGGACATTATAGGTCATTTTGAGAAGTCAACAAAAAAACTCCTTTTTTGTCAAAGCTTCATACTTGAGCATGGAATATTAAAATGATATTCGACCAAAAGGGTTGATTAGAGGACATATCAAGCTTTCTAAAAAGTCCAAGAACACCTCCAAAGAGTCAAAATTGAGGAAGTTATGCATTGGTGAAGTTGGCCTTTTTTGCAAAATTGTCAAAAGTCAACTATGCCCAAAACTTCAATTTTTGCCAAATGGGCCCAATATTTTTCACTTGTTTTGAGTTGGCAACATAGTCCACGAGCTCTAGCACTTTCCACTTGTCATTATCATGTTTTTATTATTTATTTTGATTTTTATTTGATTTAAATCAATTTTAATCAAAACAAATCATATAAAATCCAAAACATTGAAAACACAAGATTTTGTGCTTGTTTCAGGTTTCAATTACAGCTAGCAAGTATTCAAATTCGTATCAAGGCATGGTGTGTAGAAAAGGATTGAAATAGGCCAATTTTGGAAAGTTTTCAAAGGGAATCAAATCAAGAATCCAATTCATTGATGGAGGAAGATTGATATCAGTTATCAACCCTAATCCCTTCCTTGATACATATAGAGGGCGAGCAGACCTAAAACAGAGGTTAGAAACAGGCGCGACAAGGAGAACAGAATTGAAAAAAATCAAGAAAAAGTGCAAGATTGAATCCAGTGTTCCAGACATCCTCAAGGCCTTCCAGCTATCTCAATCGGTTCCTGAGACTCCCAGCAAGCCAAAACAATCGAAACCAAGCATTCTCAAGCCCTATACAGCGTTGTAAGTCCATCACGATACCATACATTTCTTGAAATCGAATCCCATGATTTAGGCATTGTTAGGATGCATTAATCACATATTCTTGATCTATGAGACATATGCAAGCTTGCTGTATGGATTAATTGCATTTATATGGCCTATACAAGATTTCACCATTGCTAGGGTTGCTTGCTTCGATTTGGGAGTTTCCTGTGCAGGCTAAATTAGACCATGAAAGGGTCACCATTACACTCAGGAGGTCCAGACGAATCGATTGGTGGCCCTAGTTTTTATTTATTTTGCTCACAATTGATTTTGAGAATACACAGGTCTATAGCGACGGACGTTGTCCGTAGGTAAAGGTTTCAAACCTTTTAGCCACGGAGAGAGGAAGGAGACGATTGTGTGTCACATCCCTATTGGAACATTCAAACCTAGCGCGCATTTTCTTTTTGTTTTCTACTAATTCTTGTTTTTATATATTATTATTATTATTATTATTCATTACATGTACAAAAAGAACAGTTGGCTCAGCTGGTTACCAAGCGTTGGAGATTGCCTTCAGGACCTGGGTTCGAATCCCAGGTCCCCCAAATATTTCATATTTTTTCCTTCCAGGTGATCTAGCGTGTACATGAGGCCAGCGAACACCATGGTCCATCATAATCCAAAGCGCCAAGTGTCATGAAGGCCATATCCAAGGGCTATGATAGGAGGAACACCAAAGGCAAGGTTAAAGCAATCACACTGGATCCAAGAAGTCAACGTGGACTTCCATCTTTGGGCCCAAAATTCTGATTTTGGCACCCCCATATTGCAGGCCCACTCTCTTTTTCTACTTTTATTTATTTATTATATTTATTTCTTTTAATTTATTTAATTTATTTACTAACCAATTAAATTATTTTCTTTTATCAAAAAATCACCAAAAATATTATTTTTCACCAATTAGATCTAGGTATATTTTTATTAAAAAAATTAATTAATTTAATTAGGTTTGATTAATTTAGATAACTTTAATTTATTTTGTACATAATTAAAAATAATTAGAATAAATAGTTTTTATTACTAACTTAATTATTTTATTTTATTTCCTAAAATAATAAAAAAAAAACAGAAAAAATAGGTCATGTAATTATTTTTATTAATTAATTTAATTAACTAATTAGTTGCATATTTAATTTAGAAAAATTATTTCTTTTATTAAAAACAATAAAAAACAATTTTTCTTTTAAGGGTCAAAACCCTAATTTCTCGTCGATCTAATTTTCATCGCGTGCTTTATTATTTTTATCCATATTGATGTAACTGCTTACAGTTTGTAATAGTTAATTAGGACGTTTATTTCATTTATCGCTTTATTTTCAAAGGGTTTGTTTTTGGCTATGTAAATACCTGAAGCCTTGTAATAGCGTAGTTTAATTTCCGCACTTTAAATTCCGTGAATTATTACTTGTTAGATGTATGATATTAGGATGCATGACAAGAATGTATGATTAATCTTAAAACAGTTAGATCACCCTAAATGTGCAAAGATAAATATTCTGAAATTGAATTACTCACACATGCGCACTCCTAGGGTATACTCCCACTTGGTTGCCTTCGGTAAATGGTCATTGAGTATAGGATGCTTTAGTGGTCGTCCTTTTGTCTAAACAAAGATCAAAGTCCCGATTCGGAAAGTTGCCTCGGAATGTTTGCCTCGGAATTGTTGCCTCGAATAATTGATCTAAGACATTAGGGTTACTACTAAGACATCATAACATTGCTTTAGTGATCGTACGTCCCTTTTGAATTGACCCTCAAAACTCCAACGACGATGCTACGTACTCACTAATAGTGGGATAGCATTGTCTAAAGGAAACGACCATAGAACGATTCTTTTTTTTCGAGTAGGTAGATTAGTTCTTAAGTACTTGCTCAATCCAAACAAAACTTTTCACACTTACACTTCTTTACAAACAAAGTTTTCAAAAACACTTCATTACACTCTTGAAGACAGAAGCAAGAGTTAAATCGAAGTAAAAACAAAAACTTTTCAAATCACACAAACACAAAGAAAACAATTTTGAAAATGGTTAGCAAGTACCTAAGAGCCCGTAGTTAACTACGGATAGAAAGGGTGCTAATACCTTCCCTTTCTATAATCTACCCCGTACTCAGAGATATCTCAAAAAAGGAATTTTTCTGTGCTTTTTTACTTTCCTTGTTGGATAAAATAAAAGTCGGTGGCGACTCTTTCTTACCGCGACATTTTGCAAACACAAACGCAAAACGCAAACCAGCAAATTCCTAACAAAAGAGGGAAACACGTCCCGGTTCTGGCCACCGTATCACATAACTGGCAACTCTGCTGGGGACTAATAAGTGGGGTATACCTTAGGATTAGTTCATCATATTGTTTTCAATTGCTTGATTTGATTGCTTTATATTTGCGGGCTTTGTATCGGAGTTACTATAGATCCTAACCCGAATCTGGGGGACACCTTTTAAGTAAGTAGCAATAGACTGTGAGGGAACTGTACGGCGTAGACTGATACGGTTGAAGCAGTAGCTGCGTTGGTGTGACACATTAGTTGGTACCGATATCCCTTATGGAGGAACAAGGAGAGTATGGGGCTGCTAATGGGTCATTAAGCATCAACTGACCTTAGAACCAATAATTGATCAACTTGGCCATAGAAATTAGCAGTATGTTACACTCATTGAGACCATACTCTCGCGATGATTCCGGATGCAAGAAAAGATTGCTAAACTGGAATTATGATCGATGGAGGATGGTCAGTGATATTGAGAACCTCTAGAACCCGGTTACTATTACTAGGACAGGTTGAACCAACTAAACTGAAAGAGGGTAATACCTAAACTCCTTGCCAACCTGAAATTTAAGGGCTATTGTGTGACTTGTTTGCCCTTACCATGTTTGCTATTTGTGATACCTGTGGTGTGTTTTTATCATGACATCATGCATCATAACATCGCATGCATATTTCATTAGACTAACCATTTCAAAGACCGAGGGGATTCATCTTTGTTCTATTTTGCAGATCATGGCTTCTATGCGCAGAAATACTATTCGAGTCAGTTTCGTGCAAATCCCTGTTCAGCTTAGAGTGCTGGTTTCAAAGGTTCCTGATACTTCTTCCTTTGTTAGAAGGCATGGTCACCTCCTCAGCCTGGTCACTTTAACGTTGGATGAGCAAATGATCAATGTCCTGTTCCAGTTCTTTGACCCGTTGCATCATTGTTTCACCTTCCCGGACTATCAATTGGTCCCTACTTTGGAGGAGTTTTCTGATTTACTTGGCATATCTATTCTAGAGAAGACACCCTTTACAGGTTTGGAGATAGCTCCTAGGCCAGAGGATATTGCTTCAGCCCTGCATCTAATAAAGGCTGATGTAGTGTCTAACTGGGAGATTCGGAGTGGGGTTAAAGGTTTCTTGGCTAAGTTCTTGATCGATCAAGATCAACAGTTCTGAGACAACTTAGACTTTCAAGATTTTGAAGATATCCTGGCTCTCCTCATCTACAACTTGGTCCTGTTCCCGAATCCAGATGCCTTCATAGACGTGAATGCAGTCAAGATCTTCATGTCTCGTAACCCAGTGCCTACTCTCTTAGGTGATATTCTGCATACTCTTTATACCCGTACCGTTCGGAGAAGGGGAACCCTCTTGTGTTGTACACCACTGCTGGCAGAATCATGTCCCTTGCTCATACGGACATCCTTTGGAGTACTAAGGATATGGAAAAGGTAGTTGTCATTGATCGGTGTGGGGAATACCCCAATGTTCCATTGCTTGGAATTTGAGGAGGCATAACCTATAATCCTTGTTTGTCCTTACGACAGTTTGGACGAGCTCGGAGGGATGGTCCTCATGAGCTGCTGCTTATAGGCATTGTCTTTGACTTCAAGGGGATGTTGAGGGACATCGCCGCAGGTTTATACGAGCTTGGGATAGGGTTAACAGGTTTGATCCACATGAGCTAGGAATGAAGACTTCTCTCCCGATGCAACCATACCTCCAGTGGGTTCGAGCCCGTGCTCAAAAGCTGGGGATGCCATATGAAGCCGTTTTGCGGGTAATTGTAGAGCATGCTAATGAAGAAGGGGTTCCTTATACGGCCCTCTATCCATACATGCCTACTGATATTGGGGCATTAAAGAGATCTTGGATCCAGCTAAGGGAAGAAAGGGATACTTACAGAGAGAAATATCATGAGCAGGAACGGAAGATCCTGAAGCTTACAAGGCAGTTGGAGAACGAGAGGATAATCAACGTTATGTCAGCACGAGAGGAAAACGACCATGGGAATTCTGATGTCTTTTACTATTTCTTGTTTAGATTTGTTTTTCAGTATTTCTTTTATAACGCCTTAAAGGCATTTGTTAATCATTGTTTCAAGTTTTAATCTAATAAAGTGTGTTTTATTTTGGTTTACAAATTTGAATCTCCCCAAGTCCTTGAAATCGTTTCATATGCATTCCATTACCATGCACCTTATCACAGGGCCCCTTACAGGTTTCTCATCTTCTTCGTTGTTCATTTCAGCACAACATGTCTTCTGAAACACCTACTGATCAAGCTATCAAGGCTCTTCAAGCTCAGAATGCTCAGTTCCAGGAGATGTTCTTGAACTTGGCCAATAGTCAACAAGATTTGAAGACTCTTATCTTGAAGGACAAGAAGAAGAAGAAGAAGAAGAAGAAGAAGAAGAAGAAGGTGGTCCTCCTGAATATGGGTCACAGGTTTGGGAATAGGTTTAGACAAGAAGTTGATTTATCTCACTCATCTGGAGGAGGAGAGAATCAAGAAGAAAGGAAGGCTCCTAGCCTTGTTGTTTCTGACAATGACACTGACTTTGATGAAGAACAGTATCCTCCTGCCGAGGATAGGTATAACAACTCGAAGACCGATTGAGCGTAATGGAGATCCAGAAGATACATGGGTTGGACTTTGGAGATTTGGGTCTGGCATCTGGGGTGGTGATTCCACACAAGTTTAAAGCTCCTGTCTTTGCTAAGTACGATGGGATATCTTGTCCGAAGTTACACCTCCGCTCGTATGTCAGAAAGATTCAACCATATACTGCTGATAGGAACCTCTGGGTTCATTTCTTTCAAGATAGTCTGTCAGGGACTCAACTTGAGTGGTTCTATCAACTAGAAGGAGCTAATGTCTGCAACTAGGAGGACCTCGCTGCTGCTTTTTACAAGAAATACCAGCATAATGCCGACCTTGCTCCCACGCGTACCCAACTTCAGGATATGTCTATGGGTGCGAGCGAAGGTTTTAAGGACTACGCTCAGAAGTGGAGAGATCTTGCTGGAAGAGTACAACCCTCTCTGGATGATAGGGAGTTGGTGGACATGTTTCTTGGGACTTTGTCTGGTCCATATTTCAACCATTTGATCAGAAGTTCATTGTCTGGGTTCACTTAATTGATTATGACTGGAGAGAGGGTTGAAGCTGGCATTAAAAGTGGCAAGATACAGAAAGGTACTTCGTCAAGTACAGAGAATAAGCCTTTCAGAAAAGAAGCTAATGCAGTTTACAGCTCGAGGAGCCAAAACCGACCTGAACGCCGCAAAGCAGTTAACATGATAGTAATATCAAGACCTGCTGTTTCCCCACAACACAACAATCAGCAAAGAGTAGAAAGACCACAAAGGCAGTATACTCGGCTCAGTATGACTCTATCTCAAATTCTGCCGCAACTGTTGAAAACCAACTTGGTGATTCTGAAGGAGGCTCCAAAGAATCCCAATACTATATCACCGCTGTATAATCTGAACGCCCGTTGTGCTTATCACTCCGATAGCCCGGGGCATGATACCAATAACTGATGGGCTTTGAAGAATAAAGTGCAGGATCTGATTGATGCTAAGGAGGTCGAGTTTGACGTGCCAGAAAAGCCTAACTTCATAACTGCTCCCATGCCTAAGCATGACTCGGGAGTCAATGCTATTAAAGTGGTCTCTACCATGGAAGATGCTGATGGTGATGAAGAGTCTGAATTCGACAACTGGATTTACCCGACTACCGACGACGGATTAAGCAATTGGACGACAAAGGAATTCGTGCCCATTTCTTTTATTACACAGTAATAGACTTTTGTTTTGAGTTTGTAACAGAGAATTCGAAACTTTACAGCCCGGTGCCTTTCCCGAGACACAGTGGCTTTGATTGAGGGCTTATTATGTGTCATCTCCATATATCATCAATAAAAGCATTGGACGTTTTCTTGCATTACGAATTTTACGCTCCTTGTTTTTTTTCTTGCAAAAAAGATATTTGTCTTACACACACTCACATATACATGTCCACATCCACTCTAGATCCCACTGGTAACGACTCTGCTACTGCCAATTATGACTTCAAAAGCCCGATCAAATAAGTCGAGGACGAAGGTGAGGATGATTGTGAAGTGCCTGGGGAACTTTCTAGATTGTTACTTCAGGAAGAGAGGGCCATACAACCGCATGAAGAGCCAGTGGAAACAGTAAATCTGGGTACAGAAGAAGACAAGAAAGAGGTCAAGATCGGTGCAAATCTGGAGCCTAGTGTTAAACAACGGTTGATACAGATGCTGCGTGACTCTGTTGAGATCTTTTCCTGGTCTTATGAAGATATGCCTGGGTTGGATACCGATATTGTGGTTCACCGCTTGCCAACTAAGAAAGACTGTCCTCCAGTGAAACAAAAAGTTTGTCGAATGCGCCCAGAGATGTCTGAGAAAATCAAGGCTGAGGTGATGAAACAGTTTGATGTTGGTTTTCTAGCAGTTACTTCTTACCCACAGTGGGTTGCCAACGTGGTCCCGGTGGCAAAGAAAGATGGTAAAGTACGGATGTGTGTTGACTATAGGGATCTGAACAGGGCAAGCCCCAAGGATGATTTCCATCTGCCTCATATTGACGTTCTGGTTGACAACACCACACAGTATAAGGTCTTCTCCTTTATGGATGGGTTCTCTGGTTACAATCATATTAAGATGGCTCTCGAGGATATGGAAAAGACAACCTTCTTTACTCAATGGGGTACCTTTTGCTACAAGGTCATGCCGTTCGGATTGAAAAATGTTGGGGCAACATATCAGCGCACCATGGTCGCTTTGTTACACGACATGATTCATCATGAGATTGAAGTATACGTTGACGACATGATTGCAAGATCCCAAATTGAAGAGGAACATCTTGACCACCTCCATAATCTATTTGACAGGTTGAAGTTGTACAGACTGAGGCTAAATCCGAACAAGTGCACCTTCGGAGTGAGGTCTGGTAAGCTGCTGGGTTTCGTCGTTAGCGATAAAGGTATTCAAGTGAATCCTGCAAAGGTGAAGGCTATACAGGAAATTCCAGCTCCCCGAACAGAAAAAGAAGTCATAGGATTTTTGGGACGTTTGCATTACATTGCCCGATTCATCTCGCACCTAACTGCTACTTGCGAACTAATCTTCAAGTTACTGAAGAAAGATCAAGTGGTAAGATGGAACGATGAATGTCAAGCTGCTTTCGAAAGGATCAAAGAATATCTCCAAGAGCCTCCTATTCTAATGCCTCCCGTGGAAGGGAGACCTTTGATCTTATACTTGACAGTACTCGATAGTTCGATGGGGTGTGTGCTGGGACAACATGACGAGTCTGGCCGAAAAGAGCATGCTATTTATTACCTTAGCAAAAAGTTTACCGACTGCGAGACCCGATACTCTTCGCTTGAGAAAACTTGTTGCGCTTTGGCATAGGCTACTCGCCGGATGAGACTGTATATGCTGACTCACACTACCCTATTGATATCAAAGATGGATCCTATCAAGTATATCTTCGAGAAGCCTACCTTATCCGGAAGAATAGCAAGATGGCAGATGATCTTGACTGAGTATGACATCCAATACACGACCCAAAAAGCAATTAAGGGAAGTGTGTTGGCAGATCATTTGGCACATCAGGCCGTGGATGATTACCAGTCTATGAACTTCGAATTCCCGGATGAGAACATCATGCTGGTGACTGACTGCGAAACACCTGGACCGGATGAAGGACCTGAGGAGGGATCCCGATGGTCTATGTATTACGATGGAGCTTCAAACTCTTTGGGTAATGGAATTGGCGCCGTGATCATATCTCCCGAAGGCTGTCATACTCCGTTCATCTCCCGGCTATGTTTTAACTGCACCAACAATATGGTGGAATATGAAGCATGCATTATGGGTCTTCGAGCAGCAATTGACCTAAGGATTAAGTTCTTGAGTGTGTTCGGAGATTCCGCTCTCGTGATCAGTCAGATTAAAGGAGAGTGGGATACGAAGCACCCAAATCTTATTCCTTACAAAGAGTATGTATCGATGCTGCTTCCACATTTCGAGGAGATAACCTTTGAACACTTTCCCAGAGAGGAGAATCAGTTGGCGGACGCGCTAGCTACGATGTCTTCTATGTTGAAAGTCAGGTGGGACAATGAGGCTCCCCAGATTACCATTGAGAGGCAGGACGAACCTGCACATTGTTGTGGCATTGAGACTGAGCAGGTAACTGATAAACCCTGGTTCCACGAGGTAAAAAGGTATCTTGAGGCTCAAGAATACCCTGAGGGTGCATCTGTTAATGATAAGAAGTTTCTGAGAAGGTTCGCGGAAAAGTTCTTCATCAGTAATGGTATCCTTTACAAGCGTAACCATGATTCAACTTTATTGTGTTGTATGGACAAGAACGAGGCAGAAAGGATTATGGTAGATTTACTTGAAGGTACTTTCGGAACTCATTCCAGTGGACACACCATGGCGAAGAAAATCCTACGGGCAGGATATTATTGGTCTACCATGGAAGCCGACTGTTATCAGCATTCTCGAACCTGTCATAAGTGCCAAGTCTATGCTGATAAGGTGCACATACCTCCAGTACCTCTGAACGTCTTGACAACTCTTTGGCCTTTTGCAATGTGGGGCATCGATATGATTGGTGAGATCAGACCTACTGCATCCAACGGGCATCGTTTCATCTTGGTAGTGATTGATTACTTTACAAAGTTGGTTGAAGAAGCTTCCTTTGCCACTGTAACCAAGAACGTCGTGGCACAGTTTATTCAGCACAATATGATATGTAGATATGGTGTACCAGAGAGGATTATTACAGACAATGGTACAAATCTCAATAATACGATGATCACCGAGCTCTGCAAGTAGTTCAAGATACAGCATCACAACTCTTCTCCTTACCGGCCGAAGATGAATGGGGTTGTTGAAGCGGCTAATAAGAACATTAAGAAGATTGTGCAGAAGATGACGGTGACATACAAAGACTGGAACAAGATGTTACAGTTTTCTCTTCATGGGTATCGTATCTCAGCGGGGACGTCAACAGGGGCAACACCCTATTCCTTGGTATAAGGCATGGAGGTCGTCTTGCCCATTGAAGTTCAGATACCCTCTCTTCGGATTATGTAGGATGCATGTTTGAGTGAAGATGACTGGATTCAGACCCAGCTTGATCAGCTGAACTTAATCGATGAAAAGAGACTCACTACTATTTGTCATGGTCAGACGTATCAAAAGCGAATGATCAAGGCATTTAACAAGAAAGTTAAACGACAAGAGTATCAAGTTGGGGATCTGGTGATCAAACGCATCATATTACCTCAAGGTGATCCTAGGGGAAAATGGACCCCCACGTATGAAGTGCCATTTGTGGTTAAGAACATTTTCTCAGGAGGAGCAATGATTCTAACCACCATGGATGGTGACGACCTTCCTCACCCCGTAAATGCAGACATAGTGAAAAGATACTTTACATAATCAAAGACCCGCTAGGTTGACTGGCCTAGGCAAAAATAAGGGCTTCCCGGCGAACCAAAAGGGTTCGGGCAAAAATAAGGGATGAAAAATGAAAAAATCTGTACACCCGGTAAGTCGAAAACATGAAAAGGTGGATTGGGAAAAAAAGGGTATCCCGGTGGACTGAAAACCCGAAAGGGCGGTCCAGGAAAAAATTAGGGATTAAAGCGTATCACTATGTCTCATTGGATCACCTTGAAATCAGACTTCGGTATCGAATATCAGGCTCGAACGGCGCCAAACAATCTGATCTACCTTCAACCAAGTAGCGAAGTGATGAGATGCTCGAGGACATAAAGTCAATAGCAGAGTTGGAACCCAGTGGGATTGTTCACATAGCTGTTTTTCTTTGTTTTTCACAAATTGTATAAACTCAATTGTTCGGCGGCGTTCTTTTATTAGGACGTCAGCCTCTTGTACAAAAACGCCTATTTACAAGCTAATTTCAAAGTTAATACAATTCATTTTCACAAAGAAATTTCAAATTGATTTCCTTTTTCTGTTTTGTTTTGCAAGAACGTCCAATGTTCATTTTTGATATATGCGTTTGACATTAATTGCTGCTCATGAATATTTACATGCGAAACAAAAAACGATTACTCGTAATATCAGAAACAGGGGCAAACAAGAAATGTCTAAGCCTTACAGTTGCTCTATCCACCAGGTACAAGGATTTCCTCATCAGTTTATTCACCAGCGGAGTTATCCTCTCCTACAGGTTTTTTCTCACAATCATCTTCATTCACTATCCCCAGCAGAAACGAAGAATTCAACTATTTTCTCCAGGAGCAACCCGGGATTTATTTTCCCTAGCTAGAGAACATCGTAAAAACATCACATTTCCATACATCATGACACATGCATATACGCATCATACCGACAAAATCTCATTTATTTTGAGAATATCATTGCTTGATACATATCATGCATTACATACATCTAACCTTTACTTTTAAGGAAGGATATAATTGAATTCTCACAAAATTGAAGTTGTGAAGCCCGGGTACGACTAGATAATAGTTTAATCCCCAGTTGAATAGAGACGACTGAAGCTCCTAAAATTCAACTTTCCTCTTCAACAGAGATGATTCCTCAGTCGAATACGGACGACTGAAGTTCCTAAAATTCAACAGAGATGTTTCCTCAGTCGAATATGCACGACCGAAGTTTATAAAATTCAACAGAGATGTTTCCTCAGTAGAATACGGAAGACCGAAGTTCCTAAAATTCAACAGAGATGTTTTCTCAGTAGAATACGGACGACCGAAGTTCCTAAAATTCAAACAGAAATGTTTCCTCAATAGAATACGGACGACCGAAGTTCCTAAAATTCAACAGAGATGATTCCTCAGTCGAATACGGACGACCGAAGTTCCTAAAATTCAACAGAGATGATTCCTCAGTAGAATACGGACGACCGAAGTTCCTAAAATTCAACAGAGATGTTTCCTCAGTAGAATACGGATGACCAAAGTTCCTAAAATTCAACAAAGATGATTCCTCAGTAGAATACGGACGACCGAAGTTCCTAAAATTCAACAGAGATGATTCCTCAGTAGAATACGGACGACCGAAGTTCCTAAAATTCAAACAGAAATGTTTCCTCAATAGAATACGGAAGACCGAAGTTCCTAAAATTCAAACAGAGACGACTCACTAGCAGAATAATGGACGACCGAAGTTCCTAAAATTCTATTTCTCTCAAGACAGAGATCAGCATTCCCCAGCAGAATTTTCCTCAACAACAGGTATACAAGCTCTCGCTAAGGAATCTCTTATGCGATCGACACTCCTTCGGATGGCATCTTTAAGCCCATTCCCGACATCACAAGACAATTACCACTTCATGCGAGTGCAAATTTCTGGGCACTCTAATGTTCAATCATCTTCCACCTTCAGATCATGAAAGGCACGAAAGCCAATCTACATCCTCAGGTTTAAGAAGATTGAACAGGGGCAGCTGTTGTAACCCAAATTTTCCCTCCCATATTTCTCAAAACATTTCAAGAATGATACTCAAGTTGCTCAAGGTAGTCCAAGGGATGGCCAGACAAGCTCTCTCTTAAGGCAGTCTACCTCAAATTAGGGTTTCATGTTGCATCAGGATACTTGAGTCCAAGGGACCCCAAATGCTCAATATTGTCCCAATATGTTCTCAAGATCATCCATGTCAAGTGTCAAGCCCTACAAAGGAAATTTTCTCAGTGAATTGCTCAAAGGCCTGAAAATCGACTGTGCTAGGGCAAAAGTCAACTGTGGCCCACATACAGTCAAACTTCAAGATTTTTGGTCAACATCCTCATTTTGAAGTACTTTTCATCATTTTATCAAGGGTTGATCATGATTCATCAAGGATTGCTAATAATTAATCAAGACTTAAACGTTGCTAAATTAGGGTTTTGTAGGAAAAGTCAACCCAACTTTGACCAAGCATAACTTTCTCATACTTTATGAGAAATGACCCATCCAAATCTAATTTTGAAGAGGATTCAATTCCATACAATCCATCTTCAGCTCCCAAGTTCAAAATATGCACTCACAAAAAGTTATGAATTTGGACATTATAGGTCATTTTGAAAAGTCAACAAAAAACACCTTTTTTGTCAAAGCTTCATACTTGAGCATGGAATATCAAAATGAGATGAGACCAAAAGGGTTGATTAGAGGACATCTCAAGCTTTCTAAAAAGTCCAAGAACACCTCCAAAGAGTCAAAATTGAGGAAGTTTGCATTGGTGAAGTTGGCCTTTTTTGCAAAATTGCCAAAAGTCAACTATGCCCAAAACATCAATTTTTGCCAAATGGGCCCAATATTTTTCACTTGTTTTGAGTTGGAAACATAGTCCACAAGCTCTATCCCTTGCCACTTGTCCTTATCATGTTTTTATTTATTTTGATTTTTATTTGATTTAAATCAATTTTAATCAAAACAAATCATATAAAATCCAAAACATTGAAAACACGAGATTTTGTGCTTGTTTTAGGTTTCAATTACAGCTAGCAAGTATTCAAATTTGTATCAAGGCATGGTGTGTACAAAAAGATTGAAATAGGCCAACTTTGGAAAGTTTTCAAAGGGAATCAAATCAAGAATCCAATTCATTGATGGAGGAAGATTGATATCAGTTATCAACCCTAATCCCTTCCTTGATACATATAGAGGGCGAGCAGACCTAAAACAGAGGTTAGAAACAGGCGCAACAAGGAGAACAGAATTGAAAAAAATCAAGAAAAAGTGCAAGATCGAATTCAGTGTTCCAGGCATCCTCAAGGCCTTCTAGCTATCTCAATCGGTTCTTGAGACTCCCAGTAAGCCAAAGCAATCGAAACCAAGCATTCTCAAGCCCTATATAGAGCTGTAAGTCCATCATGATACCATACATTTCTTGAAATCGAATCTCGTGATTTAGGCATTGTTAGGATGAATTAATCACATATTCTTGATCTATGAGACATATGCAAGCTTGTTGTATGGTTTAATTGCATTTATATGGCCTATACAAGATTTCACCATTGCTAGGGTTGCTTGCTTCGATTTGGGAGTTTCCTGTGCAGGCTAAATTAGACCATGAAAGGGCCACCATTACACTCAGGAGGTCCAGACGAATCGATTGGTGGCCCTAGTTTTTATTTATTTTGCTCACAATTGATTTTGAGAATACACAGGTCTATAGCGACGAACGTTGTCCGTAGGTAAAGGTTTCAAACCTTTTAGCCACGGAGAGAGGAAGGAAACGATTGTGTGTCACATCCCTATTGGAACATTCAAACCTAGCGCGCATTTTCTTTTTGTTTTCCACTAATTATTGTTTTTATATATTATTATTATTATTCATTACATGTACAAAAAGAACAGTTGGCTCAGCTGGTTACCAAGCGTTAGAGATTGCCTTCAGGACCTGGGTTCGAATCCCAGGTCCCCCAAATATTTCATATTTTTTCCTACCAGGTGATCTAGCGTGTACATGAGGCCAGCGACCACCATGGTCCATCATAATCTAAAGCGCCAAGTGTCATGAAGGCCAGATCCAAGGGCTATGATGGGAGGAACACCAAAGGCAAGGTCAAAGCAATCACACTGGATCCAGGAAGTCAACGTGGACTTCCATCTTTGGGCCCAGAATTCTGATTTTGGCACCCCCTTATTGCAGGCTCACTCTCTTTTTCTACTTTTTTTATTTTTTTTCCTAAAATAATTAAAAAAACACAAAAAATAGGTCATGTAATCATTTTTATTAATTAATTTAATCAACTAATTAATTTCATATTTAATTTAGAAAACTTATTTCTTTTATTAAAAACAATAAAAAATAATTTTTCTTTTAAGGGTCAAAACCCTAATTTCTCGTCGATCTAATTTTCATCGCGCGCTTTATTATTTTTATCCATATTGATGTAACTGCTTACAGTTTGTAATAGTTAATTAGGACGTTTATTTCATTTATCGCTTTTTTTTCAAAGGATTTGTTTTTGGCTATGTAAATACCCGAAGCCTTGTAATAGTGTAGTTTAATTTCCGCACTTTAAATTCCGCGAATTATTACTTGTTAGATGTATGATATTAGGATGCATGACAAGAATGTATGATTAATTTTAAAACAGTTAGATCACCCTAAATGTGCAAAGATAAATATTCTGAAATTGAATTACTCGCACATGCGCACTCCTAGGGTATACTCCCACTTGGTTGCCTTCGGTAAACGTTCATTGAGTATAGGATGCTTCAGTGGTTATCCTTTTGTCTAAACAAAGATCAAAGTCCCGATTCGGAAAGTTGCCTCAGAATGGTTGCCTCTGAATTGTTGCCTCAAATAATTGATCTAAGACATTAGGGTTACTACTAAGACGTCCTAAGATTGCTTTAGTGATCGTACGTCCCTTTCGAATTGACCCTCAAAACTCCAACGACGATGCTACCTACTCACTAATAGTGGGATATCATTGTCTAAAGGAAACGAACATAGAACGATTATTTTTTCCAAGTAGGTAGATTAGTTCTTAAGTACTTTCTCAATCCAAATAAAACTTTTCACACTTACACTTCTTTACAAACAAAGTTTTCAAAAACACTTCATTACACTCTTGAAGACAGAAGCAAGAGTTAAATCGAAGTCAAAACAAAAGCTTTTCAAATCACACAAACACAAAGAAATGTTTTTTGAAAATGATGAGCAAGTACCTAAGAGCCCGTAGATAACTACGGATAGAAAAGGTGCTAATACCTTCCCTTTCTATAATCTACCCCCCGTACTCAGAGATATCTCAAAAAAGGAATTTTTCTGTGCTTTCTTCCTTTCCTTGTTGGATAAAATAAAATTCGGTGGCGACTCTTGCTTACCGCGACATTTTGCAAACACAAACGCAAAACACAAACCAGCAAATTCCTAACAAAAGAGGGAAAGACGTCCCGGTTCTGGCCACCGTATCACACCTACCAGTAACCATCAGTTGATTAAGTGGTTGAAAGTTCAAATGTCCAAACCTCAAATGCCATAACCAACTATCCTTGTGGTCGAACAGCTTTTCAAACATTGAACTTCTATTGAATTGATCATTATCTCAAATGTCATGTTGTTTCGACAACGGAGATTTTAGGACCAAATTATTCTTGGTGTCGAACAATCTCAAAACTCCATCTTTCATGACAACTGAGGAGCTTTTTCGACTAGTTGTATAACACTTAGCAAGTTTCACTTTATTCCAAGTACATAGAGCATATCTTTAACAATAACTTTTCCTCCATTACTCATTTGAAAGACAATGTTTCTAGTACCTTCTTCTTGCAATGAACTATTATCAGTAAGTTTTTTTGTTAAATTGTAGTTCATAGTGTCGAAATTATGTGTGTCGAAGGGGTTAGAGGTGGATCGAAGAAATTTTCTCAAAGGAAGCCATTGCCTAATCGAAGCTTGTGGATCGAAGTAAGCATGAAGATAGACAACATGTCAGCTATTAATCTAGCAAACAACCCAATAGTATATGGTCGAAGCAAGCACATCGAAATGAGGTTCCATTATCTCCGAGAGAAGGTAGCAGATGGGAAGATAAATTTGGAACACTGTAGAACTGAGAATCAGATTGCAGACATCATGATGAAGGGAGTGCAGGTCAAAGTATTCAGAAGACTAAGAACCATGATGAATATAGATTATTTAGACACAATGAATTAGGTGGTGTGTTAAATTGTAATTCATAGTATTGAAACTATGTGTGTCGAAGGGTTTAGAGGTTGATCGAAGCAAGTTTCTCAAAGGAAGCCATTTTCCAGTCGAAGCTTAGGGATTGAAGCAAGCTTTCTCTTCTTTGACTTGTCAAAATCCGCCAACCACTCCTTTCGATAACCAGATTTGGAATTTGACATGGTTATCTGCCACTGCACACTTTTTCTTTTATCTGCTTTTCCCTTTCGACGGTTTCCTCTTCCTCCTTTCGAAGATTCAGAAGTTCCATCTTCGTCTTGATGCTTGAAAGTCCAATATGATCCATATAAACTATATGGGGCATTAAAAGTCCAATTGTACTTGTGCAAACTTGAGCTTTTGAAAATCTTTGTGAGAAATGTCTTGAGAAAAGAGAGAGAAAATTTTGGGGTACAACAATATAGATGGAGAATTTATCGAGACTCCATGTCATACCTTTGAAGTGATATCCCGTGCTGCTATTAAATATGTTTCTGCCATTCCGAAGACAACCAGGACTCCGCACAAGATAGTTTCTTTGAAAAATTCCAAGGTTAGTATAGAAGAACATGGTAGTACTATTTGGGGTCAGCTTGCGGATATCCCCTATAAATTTGACAATTTTGGTTTGGGATTTACTGCAAAAAGTCAAAGGGTTGTTTGTCGCGCTCGGGCTGGAAGACCTCCATTCCCTATCAGCAACAACGGAATTAACGCTACAGAGGATGCTGACAGTGATTGTGATTTCGACAGCTGGATATTCCCTACCATTGGTGATGGACTTAAGAATTGGAAATCAAAAGACATTTTCCTGATATCCTTTAGTCAGATGTAATAGCTATATGTAGCAACTGGTTTTTTAATCAGAGTCGCCACTATTAGTTTTTATCCTAAGGGAAAGGCATCTAATAGGAAACCCTAATTCGCAGACAGAGTTTCTAGGTTTCGGACTTCTTTAGACGAAAGGAAGGTGTTAGGAACCTTTCATCTACCTTGTTCATAAGGATACTAGGTTTTAGGTTTGAGTTGGGGAAACAGGATTTAAATTTTATTAGGGGAAAGAGTTTAAATTTTTTATAGGGGAATTCGCTACGATTTTTGATCGTATGCCTACGTATCCTCTTATGAGGAATCAGAGTCCCAATTCGTAGTTCGTATGGGTTGGTGTTTTTAGGGGTTTGAAAACATATTTTGAATCACTTTGCACTCGGTCGGGAGTAGTGATTGCCGAGATTTTGACTGAGCGCGTAGTAAGCCAAAACTAGTTTGAAACCCATTCGCAAAAAGACAGTTGATTAGTTTAATTTATTGCGAAAAATAGTTTTAGGATTTGTTGAATAATTTTTTAATCGTATTATTTTCGAAGATCTTGATTAATGAATGATAAAAATATTTAATGCAAATAATATACATATAAAAATATGTTCATGAGTTTTTTAAATAAACATAATTTATTTATGATAATAAGTAATGCTTTCATATAATAAATGATAATAAAAATTATATTAATAATAATAGTTACTAATAAAAATAATAATAATAAAAAGAGGATAATAATATAATATAATAATAAGAATAAGAATAAAATTCAGTATATAAAAAATAACATAAAATTAAAAAAATAATTTAAATAACTCTGGGGGGTGCAATTTGGGTTGACAAGTAAAATAAGGGAGGTGTGAATAATAATATAAATTAGGCCCAGCATGAGTCCAGCCAGAGCGGGGTGCGTGTTGCTCTGGGTTGTAGCAAAACAATAAAAGGGGGGTTGAATACGAGTGGGCTTAGGCCCATTATGTTTGAGAGGGGTCCATGGTGATCGTTTATGGAGAGGGAGTATGGGTTTACCGTGCAGACTTGGCCTAGCGGCTGTCTAATCAAAATTGAACGGATGAAACTGAGGGCACATGATAATCGTGGTATATGCACATGCATGTGATTGGGACGGAACTATTTTGATTAAAATTTCTTTTTTTTTGTTTTCAAATACAGTTTTCCTCTTCCTCTCTTTCACTTGTAACCCTCTTTCTCTTCTCTCCAACCCTAGCCCCCAAAATCAGATCTCTCTACGGCGGCGTGCTAGCCTTACCTCTTCTCCTACTGACAACTCAATCTAAACACCCCAAATAACAGCAAAGAAGATAAGTTCTGCTTTACCTCAGATCACTGTAGTTTGTTGCGTTTTTATTGCTTATCTCTTTCCTCCCTTTCAATTTGTAGGTAACGATGCTCAACGATGGTGACGGCGAATGAAGTAGCAGTGGCGGATGGCGACAAGACCGATTACAGTTTCGGAGATTGAAACCCTAATTGGTACAGCGAATTGGGTTCTCTCCTATTCGCGCTCTTTTCGTCTTTAAAGTCCTGCTTCCCTCTGTATTGTTCTTCTTCTTTTTACTGTCCCCCTGTTTCTGTATCAAAATCCTCCTCCCCTTTCTTCTGTATTTTGTTTCAGTATTTATAGGTTTTCTAGCTTATATATTTTTTAGGAAAGAAGTCGTTTAAATCTTAATTAGGGCTTAGATTTAGGAGTTTAGAGGATGCAAGTTGTTGTAATTGCTCTTGATTTGATTCGTTTCTTTAATGTACTGATTTGATTCGATTTGCTCTGTAAGATTATATTGATTTCATGTAATATCTGAGATTGAATGATAAGGGATTTTGTTTATTTCTGAGAAAAACTCAAGATTTGATTTAGTTATTTTTTAGATTTGAACAGTGTCCGTTAATCCATTGAAACGCGCATATTTTGTGCTTAATTGATACAGTACTTGTTTACAATTATTTTGGGCTTGCGTTGTTATCTTTTCCCTAGCCTAGCATATTGAATGAACGAATTTGGGCCTTACATCGTGACAGTTTTCTTTTCTG
Organism: Vicia faba; assembly: GCA_948472305.1. Taxonomy (NCBI): domain Eukaryota; kingdom Viridiplantae; phylum Streptophyta; class Magnoliopsida; order Fabales; family Fabaceae; genus Vicia; species Vicia faba. The sequence goes on from OX451737.1 coordinate 623,304,023, forward strand.
CCCAACAACAACAAAAAAATTGTCACAACAATAATTTCTTACAGATTGGGCCCAATATTAGGCCTTTTTATAAAACAGATCTTTTCCAAACATTAAACTTATATTTACAAAACTCTTAATAAGTATTTATATAAAACAATAAAATGTTTTAATAATAATATAATTATACTAAATATCCTTATAATTTGTAAAAGGATCTCTTTTTTTTCTTATAATAATTTTTTCTCTAAAATAAAATAGCAAAATGGAAAAACGTTAAATGGGCTTGGCTAAAAAAGCTCAATGGGCCTTATCTCATAACCATACCCCCTCTTTTCTATTTAACAACAAAAATGGAAATGAGCCAAATGAAATGGGCTTGTATATTGAATTTTCACCTCCTCTTTTTATTAACAACAACAAAACCTAATGGACCCTTAAATAAAAATTTGATTTCCTTTTGAGATATTTTTAATATTCGAATCTCATGGGCCATTGGCCAACATGCTTCGCAAATAGACCTACGGGTATATGGGTCTTTCTGATTTAGAAAGCCCCACTCCCTTGCATTAAGATACAACCCTCTGTTGACTTGGATTCTTAAGATGGGCCATCAAATATTGATGTACCATCCTTAATCAAAATATTTTTCTTCCATTTTTAACCTTAAAAATATGATCATACGAGTATGGTAGATTTGGGGTACGACAGCTGCCCCTATTCAATTATCTTCCAGTCGAATAACGCGATAAAACTCGAGTCTTGCGCATTATAATTGGAAGTTTATTGAATACTTGAAGTATCCCAAAATTTGTCCGAGAAACATAAGGTTACACTGATATAGCATACCCTTAAGAGTCTTAAGGAAGTAGGAAAAGCTGATGATGTATCGCTTACTGGGGTTTGAGTATGAGGCATATGGTTTTGAACTTAAGAGCGCAATTTTATATATCTTGGTTTTACTTTTGATCATTCACCCATTTGGAGGATGAATACAACAATAATTGAAGATGCATGGTTGCTTGAAGACTGAGGCCATGGGTTATGTTTGCGAATCGTTGCATGACGTCTGAGGCGATAAGATAGATTTTGTATTATTCGAGCATCGCTGCATGAAGTCTGAGGCGGTGATCAGTGTCTATGGAATAACATATTGTTGCATGAAGTATGATGTGATAGGTTAAAGTGTTTTCCTTCTGAGCATCGCAGCATGAAGCCTAAGGCGATGATAGGTGTTTATGGAATAAAGGAATATACATTGCTGCATGAAGACTGAGGCAATGAGTTCGGTTCGTAAATGGCTGCGTTGTGTAGCGGTAGAAATGTTTAAGACTAAGCCATTGGATTGGCTGGACTTATACAGATCAAAATAAAAATTTCCACCACTCTTTATTGTTTCCAAAGGAATGGGAAAAGAGCGAGTAACCCAAAAAAAAAGGGGGAAAGATTGAAGGTAACGGGGTTGGTTATGCAAAGGGAAAGTATTAGCACCCTGAACATCTACGGTACTCCGCAGGAACCTCTTTGTAAAATCTGTATATTTTGACTATAAAATGTTGTATAAAAATGGATGGTGGAGGTGAGAAAAGAAATATATTTTTTATGGTTTTTGCACCCGTCGCGGTTGCAAACCTTAAGTGCCTACGTACCACCTTTAGTGCAATAGGTGATCAGGGTACACGTAGTTCCTCTTTTAAAATATTTTAAAACATAAGTATGTTAATTAATTTTATAAGATAAGACATCATCGTCATTGTCCGTGTGGAAAAACATACTTACTACCCACAATCATGAGAAAGGAGAACTTGCATCATCATAAAGTGGAGGATATGGCTTGGATTTTAAAATCAACAACGCCTCACTCAACACCCAAGTGGAAAATATCTATCTTCACTATATATTGTAGAAGTATAGTTGTTTGCATCATTACAAAGATTGAAAAGAGTCTAATCTTTTGAGAAAGGTTTTAAAATAAAAAGCCAGAGTGGAAAAATGGTTTGAAATGAGATTGATTGACTTTTAATCTTCTCACAAAAATGTCAAGGTATTATTAAGTTGATTGAAGTTTATTTATGAAAAGGTTTTTAAAATGCATGGACCTAAGTCCAAGTTTATTATGAAAGTGGTTCAAGTTTAAAAAACAAGAAGAGTTTTCAAAAGGAGAGACAAGATTTTTGAAGTTAAAGTAGATGGGAGGAGAAGAAGAGACTACTCTAAAGCATGTGGTAAAAGCTAGGGATAAGAACCATCTAACCAACAAGAAGCCAATACTTGACATTATGAGCCAAGATAGAATTCCCATTCTTTGGATTGAAACCAAACAAGCAAAGATACTAGACCTCTTGAGAGAACCAAACTTCAAGTGTATTAAGTCTTCACAAAAATTGGGAAGAGTAACGGCTGTATACGGATTAATTCCATATTACAAACAAAGTATGTAATCACAATAACCTGCATACAAAACAAACAAACAAGGTCTCCAACATAGGCCAAGGTTTCTAATCCTAAGTCCAAGAAGTCCAATGCTCCATAATGCCAAGGATAGTATCCAAATAGTCCAAGTATTATTAAAGTTTTTTATGGTTCATGTTGATTATTAGGTGTCTTAGAAGAGAAAAGAAAAGGCTCAAGTGAGCAAAATAAAAATGACATGGAATGTAATGCTTAAAGTAAATGGTACATAAAGCATAAAAAATAAAAGGCATAAAGTAAAAACAATTTAATAATTAGTGTTTAGTTGGATGACCATCTTGAAACTTGCATTTGGAACTCATTAGAGGATTGGTAGAACCAAAGCCTCCACACAACAAGTTGCATTAGCTTTTTGTCAAGTATATCATCCATTTGGAATCCTTAAAAGTACCATTTAATGATCAACGATGTTTAAGTGATCCGCGTTGACCAAAAGTATTGTAGATCCATTAAAGGATTGGTAGAACCAAAGCCTCCATACAATGAATCTCAAGGTTATTGGATCAAAGAGATCAAATTAACATATTGGGCTTGCAAACATAGGTTTGGGATACAAATGATCATTTATTCGAATCAAGACAAAATTTAGCGCTATGTTAAGCAATTGTAAGTAGACTTATGTAAAAGTCGCACCTATTTTGAGACCGGTCAATAGCAATCTATGCACAATTTGTTTTGGGACATGATATAGGGATCATGCTCCAATAACACTTAGTGCAATAAGAAAGGAATAAGATGAAGAAGGGTGGGGAAGAATATACAAACCACATTTCAATTAAAATTTAATCAAACTATTATTAAAATCATTCATCCATTTTTGTGGAGTTAGACTCAACACCATGGATCCAATGATGTTAATAAAGTTCATGATCAAAAATTCAACCCAAGATCATCCAGAAAATAATCACAAAATAATATTACATTTAATATATACATTAAAAAGGTTTTAAAATGTTTTAAAATAGAAATAAAAGAGAAAAATATCAACTATGTTCAAATTAATTAAGAAATAAAAAGTAAGACCATAGAAAAATCAGAAATGAACTAAAATAATTTTATAAAAGTTTTGGTAATTTTTTAAAGTTAGAAACTATTTTTTAAATTGAAAGAAATGAGTAAAATGAACCAAAAATGATTAAAAAAATACCAAATTCAAAAATAAAAAATGAATGAGGTCACCAATATTTGTCACAATATCATTGGATCATTCCATAATTTTTTCAGAATTTAAAAATGCATAAAAGTATTTTTAAACATTTAAAACAAATCAAATAAAGTGAAAATTTTAAAAAAAAATATCAAAACACAAAATAAAATTGTGAAAAAATAAAGATCAAAAAGAGAAAAATCAAAAATATTTTTCATAATATTTTCAGATTTTTTGGACTAAAAATGAAATTTCTATGATGTTTTGAAATTTAAAACAATTAAATACAAAAATCAGAAAAGAAAAATAAAGTCAAAAATATGTGGACCATTGGATGAGAATCAAAACGCGTTAGTAATCAAATCAAAGGGATCTGGCGCACTAAGCATATCATGGTCATTAGTGAATAAAGCACTGAATCAAATGTAAATCAGAAATTCAAAAATACAAATGGCGTTATTTCATTGGTTGAAGGATGACACGTTGGTCATCTTCAACCTCTAGTCAGTCCTAAAACCAGGTTGCTCAATCTGTAAAATTAGAGCTCGGGGCCTATGTCATTCGCTTCGTATCTTCAAGACGAAGACAACCACGCCTTCGCGATAAATTTATATAAACTATAGCTCAAGCAATTTGGAAGGAAAGTTTTGAAAAGGGATTTGAAAAAGCGATAAATTTCATGGCCTTCCACTTGGGATTTGAAATTGCTCTTGACCAAAAAACATGGAATGAAATAGACCTCTTAAATGACACTTTGAAACTTGAACCATTTAAAATCTCGAAAAATTGAGGGAGTTATGAATTGTTCAAGTTGGCAAAAAATCATGAAATAACCTATAATCCATTTTATCCATAGGGCATCTTCCATACATTTTCTCACTTTTCATATAAAATAAGGGATAAGGTTCACATCCTCAAGATCATTACGGAAAAAGAGTGGGCTCAAGGTGAAAAAAATTGACCAAGTTATGATCATTTGAAGTTACACATGAGAAATTGAGGGTTCATCTGGAGGACTTGTAATATTTCTCCATCATCAAGTTTCTTTCACATGAAAAATCCTTGAAACTTTTGAATTGATTTGTTTATAACCCTTTGAAGAGAAGGATGTCTTCGGAATCACTCAAAAATATCAAAAGATGATAAAGATATACTTCTTTGAAGTTCAAAACCGTAGCTCCTAGATCAAGAAAATGCCTTGAGGAACCTTGACAATTTTGAACCACCTTCTTGTACCAACACCCTTACTTTGTAAATAGAATTTGTTGGGGATGAAAATGTTAACTCATAGCCACTAAAACCACTTCCATATCTTAATAATTGAGAGAAATATGCACTTGTGATCAATGGGAACAAGACTTTGTCTAACCATGACAACTTCTTCAATCAACCCCTTGTAATTTTGAATCAATCTTGATAAATTTGAAATGTGGTGAACCAAAATAACCTTGCCATGCCACACCTTCCAAAATAACTTCAATGGTGAGGTTTGGACTTCTCAAGATCTATTGCCTAGGGCATGGAAATAAACTTATGAACCCATAGAGCAACTTGCTAAACCTGATTGTCGTTACCTACATTAGTAACAAGTAAGACAAACCAACATTGAATTTTATTAATTAAAAGTAAAATCAAGACAAACTATTCATGATCACAAAAGAAAACAAGTCAAGGTTCTTGGTGATTCCTCAAAGAGCAAAGATAAAGATAGGGAGGAGAACCAAAATAACCTAATGTGGTCTTGTTGTGATTGAATCAACATGGTATGATGAGGGGATCTTAGGGGCAAAAATTGGGGTACAACAACTGCCCTTATTTAAGTTTCTTCTATTCGGAGAGGCGAAGGTTAACAATCTTCGTGTCGACGTGATCGAAGATACTTAAATATAAAACAAACCCTATTTTTGGCCCTAAGATGCCACGCGATGCTTATGAGTATGAATGCGCATGAACAAAATCAAAGAGACACAAAACACCGCTAGGGATGTAGCAAAGGAAATAAAGAAACAAAAGAGAAACCCGACCAGGAAAATAAATCACTGGTGGATCAAAAGACCTAACTTATAGAGGATGATAAAAAGGCAAAGGATACACCAACTTTTACTGAAAGTGAAACTACCAACATTCACTGAAGGTAGAAAGAGAAAAGAAATAACAACACCGACGTTTACTGATGGTGAGCTACCAACATTCACCAAAGGTAGAGAAAAGAAAAATAACTGACGTTCACTGACGATGAACCACCCACTTTCACTGAAGTTAGAGAGATAATATCATAGCATCGCCGTTCACTGGCGATGAACTACCAACGTTCACTGGGGGTAGTAAAAAGATAACAAGCACCAACTTTCACTGAAGGTGACCTACCAACTTTCACTGAAGGTAGAAAAAGAATATATCATAGCATCGCTATTCACTGACGATGATGAACTACCAACATTCACTGAGGGTAGCAAAAAGATAACAAGCACCAACTTTCACTGAAGGAGACCTACCAACTTTCACCGAAGGTAGAAAGGTAATATATCATAGCATCACCCTTAACTGACGATGAACTACGAATGTTCACTGAGGGTAGCAAAAAGATAACAAGCACCAACTTTCACTGAAAGTGAACTACCAACTTTCACTGAAGGTAGAAAGAGAATATATCGTAGCATCACTGTTCACTGATGATGAACTACCAACGTACACCGAGGGTAGAAAAAATATAACAAGCACCAACTTTCATTGAAGGTGGCCTACCAATTTTCACTGAAGGTAGAAAGAGAATATATCATAGCATCACCATTCATTGACGATGAACTACCAACGTTCACTGAAGGTAGAAAAAAGATAACAAGCACCAACTTTCACTGAAAGTGACCTACCAACTTTCACTGAAGGCAGAATATATCATAGCATCGCCATTCACTGACGATGAACTACCAATGTTCACTGAAGGTAGCAAAAAGATAACAATTTTTTTCCAAAATCCAGGAGTTTCACCCAGAACGGGTCTCAACTTCTTCTTTAACCAAGGCATTTTGCCTGGAAAGGGTAATATATAAGCTGTCTCAAATAAAGAGACTAACACTTGCAAATATTTCACAATGAACTATCTCTGTGATATTGAAAGTCTTGCCATCCACTGGTGTAATTTGACAACGGACTGCCAACTATCCACTCATAAAGAAGATAGCAAAAAAAGTTACGTCTACTTTTACAGGGAAGTACAAGTTGCTCAAATAAAGAGACCTGCTACTTGTTGTTATAGGAAGGATTGTAAAAAATGATTTCCGGGGAACGCAATATGACTTCCTGGGGAAATGCCAATATATTCCTACTGAGGAGATAAAGGTCTTCTCGTGCAAAATAAATGCACATTATCAAACCAAAACTCGAAGCTTTCAGAAATCCAAAGTAATAATATTATTGGGAAACAAAGATTCGATCCAGAAATAAACTGGATTAAAATAGTCTACCAAAATAAATTCTCTGATAAATGAACTCAAGAGGGAAACCCAAATCATCCAGTTGAGGAGTTGTGCAGGAAGGCTAAAGAAAAAATCTTCCACGAGGGATAATTCAATAGGGAAATTGAAAGTGAAAATTCTGGCTACAGATACTTAATGTCACGTCCAATGTTATGACACCGTATCTGACTTACTATATGACAGCAAATACAAAAGCAGTAAATAACACAGTCAATTGTTTACCCAGTTCAGTGTGCAACAACACCTACTCTGGGGGCTACCAAGCCAGGGAGAGAATCCACTATAAGAGATGTTAATTCAGGAATAAACCAACCAGTTTATCTCCTTCACTTAAGACCTACCCAATGCAATTCTAATCTAAGTACAACTTAAACCTGAGTTCCTACTCACTCCCCCTCAATCACAGCAGTGATACATAAACAAATTTGACTTGAGAATTGTTGAAGACACTCTTCAAAACACACACTTGATTAAGCTTCACAGCTTTTTAATCAAGTAACACAATCACTCGTGCTTCACAGCTTTGAGTGATGTACACAACTAACTTGACTCTGCTTCACAGCTTTAGTCAAGCAACATTCAAACACTCTTGCTTCAAAGCTTTGAGTGCTACACAACCCTTACAATTGAAACCTATTCCAAGACACTTATCACAACGATAACTGCTTGGAGTACAATAAACAAATCTATACAGATTACAAACTTGATCTTCTAATCAATCAGCAGGGATGCCTTCAAAAACCGCAGCTCTGTTGAATATATAGCAGCTGCAACTTCAGTTAGGGTTTCCAAAAACCTAGGGTTGATTCCTTTTGACCTAATGACCAGGTCACAGTACTTTGTTGATCAGGTTAGGATTGAGCGAGGTTACTCCTCAGAAAACGCAGGATTCTGTTTAAGAAGGGCTGAGTTATTTCCTGAAAAAACTCAGACTTATCCAATCCTGTAATCCTGCTAGTTCAGAACAGGATGTCATTACATCTGTTATGACATCTGAGAAAACCTGTCTACTGATTAGTAAAATGTGATCATTTTGCAAACATGCTCAGATACACACTTATAAACATCAGTATTTGAGTTACAATATTTTTCTGCACATGTACCTAAAGAGCTAGTACAACCTGAACTAGAATGTTATGACATCAGTCATGACATTCACACATACACTTGGAGTTTACCAAAAATGCAAGCCAATACCTAAACACCTACAAACTCCCCCTTTGGCAGATTTTTGGCTAAAGTCCCTAAACAATCAGAGATAGATAGATAGCAGCAGAAATAAATGACAGCAGAAAAATATAGTGTTAAGTACTAATTAAGCAGTACCAAATATTCTCCCCCACTTTAGCCACAAATGGGCCAAAGATTACATGTTTATAAAGTAATACAGTTATCCAAAAATAATGATATCAGCAGCAGATAATAGCAGAACATACTTCCAAACTCCACCAGCAACACCACCACGCAGCAATCATCCTTCAAGTACTGTCATCAGACTCAGAGGAGCCACTTTCTTCACTGTTGGACTGTCCTTCATCTTCTTCCCTCATGCTTGCTTCAGCTTCTTCCTTTTCTAGCTTGGCAATTAGTGCTTCTAGAGTCCTTTTCCTAGCATCCAGATCTTTGCAAGTTTCTTTTAAGACAGCTATGACATCTGATGTTTTGGACTGGCTCTTTGCAGACGATGTCTCAGCTGATGTTATGACAATGTCTGGAGCATGGGATCCCTGAAACAGTTTGTAGTGCAGGCCAAGGGCAGGAGCTCTTTTGCAGACTGTATCTCTTGCTACAAGTATGTCAGGATATTGTGCAAGGATGATTCCACAAAGGAGGGAGGGAAAAGCAATTGGTCCTTTGACAGCATAACTGCCAGCATGCTTCAAGGTTTGTTCAAAAATGTACCTTCCATAATCAAAGGCAGTCTTGGTTCCTACAGCATAGATGAATCTCCCCAATCCTGTGGAGATGGTTGATTTGTGATTTGTAGGCACCCAGTTTGCTGCACCTATTTTATGCAAGATGGCAAATTTCATGCTGAGTTTACTAGCATTCAACTTCCCTTTCAATGGCCAGCACTTTACTTGCCTGGCAGTGATGGTCAAGCATACTTCATTGTCAGTTGCCTCTAGATCAGGACAGTCCTTATTCGTTCTTCCAAGAAACTTGTTGATTTCTGATGGAGAGAACTTGACCCTTCTTCCTCTAACAAACACACTCTCAAAGTCAGCTGACCTCCCATCAGCACAATCATTGGATAGGTTCACTACAAACTCTTTAACCAGATTTTCATAACATTTGCCAAACTTCATCACAGTCTTTATTAGTCCAGCATTCCTGATCAGCTCCATGATGTCTTTGCACTCCAAAGCATCATTGTTGAGTTCTCTCTCCAAGGCTATTCTCTTCAAGCAAACATACTTCCACCAGAGACTGCAGCTTGAGCTCTTCCTGCATGTCTGGTCCTGAGCTTCTTGATTTTGGCTGGGTTAGTTGCCATCTCTCTGAGAGGAGTGACCTCAAGTACTTCAGATTCTATGCATGTCGTGATTGCCCTAGAATCTTGATCAGATGACGATGATGATGAGTGAGACGAAGCCGCCATAGTGGAAGATGATGTCTGAGACATTGTGTTTAACGTTGAGTAGCAGTAGCAATTTGAGAAAGCTCTTTGATTGGGAGGAGAAAACAGGTTGCAAGGATGAGAGAGATAGGGAGTACAAGGGAGTCTTTTCAACTTCTGAAGGCTTTTGAAGGAATTGTGAATGAATATGATCAACTCACTAAATATAGACTTAATAGAATTAATCCCTTCAACCCTTGTTTTCAGCAAAACTAATTGCTATAATTTCTCATGTTGGTGAATACCCAATCTGCCCTTCAAATTTTCAAGTTGATTTCCAACAAGCGCCTTGATAGAAGAATCAGTTAGCTGAAGCTCAGAGAACCTATGTTTCAGTTCAAATGATTTCTTCTCTCCAAAGTCAATAGGGTTTAAGGAAATGTTGAATGTTTTCAGATTATCACACCACAATGTCACAACATCTTGTGTAACATTGTCTTCAGGTAGCATCTGTGTTGACCAGAGTTTTTGAGAACAGAATTTATGAGACTTGTTCTTTGACACATCACATATATTATCAGCCTGTAGTTTAGGAGTTCTTCTGACATCTTCCATAGGAATAGCTCTTTTCATTCCTTCAAGTTTATGCTGCCACTGTTTCATATCTTTTTCTTCTTTGATGATTTGACTCAAAGTGTGGATATCAGTGTTCTCAGGCTGCCACACATAACAGTTATTTTTGGATTTTATTCCTCTCATTACAATATCTAGTTTATCATTGAACACTAGACATTCAGATCTTGAGAAGTTGACCATGAATCCTAGATCACATAATTGACTGATGCTGATGAGATTAGTAGTCAACCCTTTTACCAGCAGTACCTTATTTAGACTTGGAACTCCAGGGTAGTCCAAATTACCAACTCCTTTGATTTCTCCTTTAGCACCATCTCCAAAGGTCACAAAACTGGTGGTGTGGGGCATAACATTATTGAGGAGATTTTTGAATCCAGTCATGTGTCTGGAACATCCACTGTCAAAGTACCAATCTTCCTTTGTTGAGATCTTCAGGGAAGTGTGTGCTATCAGTGCAATAGCCTTTTTCTTCCATTGAGGAGCGTGTGGTACCCTTTTAGACTTAGGTTTGACATCTGATTTCTGATTAGGATATCCATGTAGTCTGTAGCAGAAGGGCTTTATGTGACCATATTTCCCACAATGATGACATCTCCATCTTTGGTACCTCTTCTTCATGTGTCTCTGTCCCTGATGTGGAGAGTAATGTTGAGACATCTGGTTTGACATTTGCTTCCTGGTAACAACTTTCTTTGTTTCCACAAATCCTAGGCCAGATTTATTTCCCATATTTTGTCCAGCCTGAAGAATCTCTTCCAATTTGTCTGTCCCATTTGTCAACATCTTGACTGATTTGGTCATTTGATTCAGTTGTGAGTTCAGCAGTTGAACTTCTCCTTCTAAATGACTTATAGTTTCAAGATTTGCTCTCTTTTCAGCCTCCAGCTTTACAATGAGTTTTGATTGTTTCTCATTTTGCACACAGACTTCACCACTTCTGATACACAATTTCTTGTAGGTATCAGCCAGTTCTTCAAATGTTACTTCTTCATCACTGGTGTCACTTTCAGAAGTACAAACACTAGTTAGGGCAGTAACTAGTTTGGCAGTTTCTTCTTCAGAATTGCTTTCTGAATCATAGTCAGACCAGGTAACAGTCATTCCTTTCTTTTGCTTCTTAAGAAAGGTAGGACATTCAGCTCGAATATGTCCATATCCTTCACATCCATGGCATTGAATTCCTCTGCCTTGGTTTTCCTTATCTTCTGATCTTGGTCTTCTGCTGGAACTGTCAATGTCAGAAGGAATGTTGTGAACATTTGACCTTGACTTTGGGTCCATTCTTTTGATGAGCCTGTTGAACTGTCTTCCAAGCATGGCAATGGCTTCTGATATGTTTTCTTCTTCATCTTCCTTGTGTTCAACATCAGTGTTGGTTACAAGTGCTATGCTTTTGTTCTTCTTGTCACCATTATCAGTGATCCCCATCTCAAAAGTCTGAAGAGACCCAATAAGTTCATCCACTTTTAACTTGCTAATGTCCTGGGCTTCCTCTATGGCAGTTACCTTCATTGCAAATCTTTTAGGCAAGGATCTGAGAATCTTCCTCACCAGTTTTTCTTCTGACATTTTTTCTCCCAGTGCTCCTGAGGTGTTGGCAATCTCCAAGATGTTCATGTGAAATTCATGGATGGTCTCATCTTCCATCATTTTTAGATTCTCAAACTTAGTGGTCAACATCTGAAGCCTTGACATCTTTACTTTGGAAGTGCCTTCATGAGTAGTTTTGAGGGTGTCCCAAACTTCCTTGGCCAGTTCATATTGATGTACTAATCTGAAGATGTTTCTATCAATTCCATTGAACAAGGCATTTAAGGCTTTTGAATTTCCCAGAGCTAACTCATCTTCTTCTTTACTCCAATCTTCCTCAGGCTTCAGACTGATTGTCCCATCTCTTTCAGTTATGGTGGGATGAATCCATCCTTTGTCAGCAGCTCTCCAAGCCTTTTTGTCCAGAGATTTTAGGAAAGCAATCATACGAGGTTTCCAGTAGTCATAATTAGTTCCATCCAGAATGGGTGGTCTATTTCCAAAAACTCCTTCTTTGTCCATAGTGCCAGAAAGTGATATCCCTAGATCTCACCCAGTAATACAGGCAGGGTGCCTGCTCTGATACCAAATGAAAATTCTGGCTACAGATACTTAATGTCACGTCCAATGTTATGACACCGTATCTGACTTACTATATGACAGCAAATACAAAAGCAGTAAATAACACAGTCAATTGTTTACCCAGTTCAGTGTGCAACAACACCTACTCTGGGGGCTACCAAGCCAGGGAGAGAATCCACTATAAGAGATGTTAATTCAGGAATAAACCAACCAGTTTATCTCCTTCACTTAAGACCTACCCAATGCAATTCTAATCTAAGTACAACTTAAACCTGAGTTCCTACTCACTCCCCCTCAATCACAGCAGTGATACATAAACAAATTTGACTTGAGAATTGTTGAAGACACTCTTCAAAACACACACTTGATTAAGCTTCACAGCTTTTTAATCAAGTAACACAATCACTCGTGCTTCACAGCTTTGAGTGATGTACACAACTAACTTGACTCTGCTTCACAGCTTTAGTCAAGCAACATTCAAACACTCTTGCTTCAAAGCTTTGAGTGCTACACAACCCTTACAATTGAAACCTATTCCAAGACACTTATCACAACGATAACTGCTTGGAGTACAATAAACAAATCTATACAGATTACAAACTTGATCTTCTAATCAATCAGCAGGGATGCCTTCAAAAACCGCAGCTCTGTTGAATATATAGCAGCTGCAACTTCAGTTAGGGTTTCCAAAAACCTAGGGTTGATTCCTTTTGACCTAATGACCAGGTCACAGTACTTTGTTGATCAGGTTAGGATTGAGCGAGGTTACTCCTCAGAAAACGCAGGATTCTGTTTAAGAAGGGCTGAGTTATTTCCTGAAAAAACTCAGACTTATCCAATCCTGTAATCCTGCTAGTTCAGAACAGGATGTCATTACATCTGTTATGACATCTGAGAAAACCTGTCTACTGATTAGTAAAATGTGATCATTTTGCAAACATGCTCAGATACACACTTATAAACATCAGTATTTGAGTTACAATATTTTTCTGCACATGTACCTAAAGAGCTAGTACAACCTGAACTAGAATGTTATGACATCAGTCATGACATTCACACATACACTTGGAGTTTACCAAAAATGCAAGCCAATACCTAAACACCTACAGAAAGAACATACACTTTATGCTTATGACTGACACTCTATTGGAGAGAGGACAACACAATTCTGCAAAACATGGCAATACGTCCACAAACTAAAAACGAATGTGAATGAGAAATGATTTTCCAAATTTTAACTATGCATAATGTATGTATGAATGTATGAGTGCTATCGTGCATATGCTAACAAAACAGACATATAACACTGGGAGTAATCAGGCAAAACCAACTCGGGCACAAACAACCCTCAGCCAAATCACATCCAAGATGAAAATTCCAAGAAAAAGTAAGCGCCAACTGAGGAAACAAAATCCTACTGCATGGCTTAACTTCACTGGGGAGAAACGTAATCCAGAAGTAAACAAAACATAGCGACAAAACAGTACAGATACAGAGATATAATATCCTTCTCTAGGCTTTACCAGGGAATAGCACTAAGACTTCAACGGGGAAACAAATATTTTCAAATGTAACGCTTCTACTGGGGATTGCAAAAATCAATTTCAAGTAAAGCAGATGGACACCAAATTATCAAAACATTCACTGGGGAATTCAGGCCAATTTTGAAGGAGGAAAACATACAAACTTCGCTAAAGCATATAATTCCCCAACATCGAGACATTAACTGGAGATTTCGTGCTGACTTCCTTGGGGAGGTCAACATCACATTCTCAAAGGGAAAACCAATATACGTTCTTCACTGGAGAAACCAGAGACATGTTTTCTTCAAGAGTAATTATTGTACCAACTTCTCTGGGAAGAAAGAACTTCTATCAAACAAGCGAAACCTTCACTGGAGAAATCTTGGATTGAGTCTTCATATCATGCAAACTCAGAAAAGAAGAAAAAAATGAACCAAGACTTGACTGGGGACACTGGAGTCACAAACCCAATACAGCGAAAACATCCTGAGAAAATCTTCCTCGGGAAACAAAACTTCTCAAAACAACTAGAGTTCATCCATTCCTGGGATCACCACTTTTGTTTTTCTCTTGCATCACAAATTCTAAAGTAAAAGAAAATTGTAAATTCTTTTTGAAGCTCAATTTTGTTATTTAATCTTTTCGCTTTGAAAATTATTATCAATAATAAATGGAGTCTTTACAAGCTAAATAAAATAAGAAATACAAAGAATTGGGTAAAGCTCAAATTTCATTAATAGAATGGTAGGCTACGAATGGCGAGACTCCATGGATGATTACAAAGTTCGGAAAATGGTAATATATAATGGAAAAGATACATTGAGATACAATGACCACTATCCCCTCTAACAACTTTTGAAATCCTGAGCACCAGCTTCTATTGAAGTATGGTAAGGATTCAAGAAGATTGTCGCTTCAACGATCAAGTCTTGTCTGATGTAGTTACTTGCCAATAAAGTTCCTAATTTTTGCCTAAGCTTCCCTTGTGGGTTTTCAACTTAGCGGGAAATTTTATTCTGTTTATGTCTCTAATTTTTTCCTAGACCACCCTTTCGGGTTTTCGGCCTACTGAGACGCTATTTTTTGCCTAAGCCTCCCTTTTGGGTTCTCAACTTAGCGAGCTGTTCTTTTATTTCTTTAGGCAAATTATTTCTTGACTGCATCAGCATTCATGGGACGTGGGAACTCCTCGCCGTCCATAGTTTCAAGAATTAATGCACCGCTAGAGAAGGCTTTCTTGACAACATATGGGCCTTCAAAATTGGGAGTCCACTTGCCCCTAGAATCAGCGTTAAAAGACATGATCTTCCTGAGCACGAGGTCACCTTCTCTGAATTCACGAGATTTGACTTTCTTATCAAAAGATTTCTTCATTTTCTTCTGATATAAGTGCCCATGACACAAAGCCGTCATTCTCCTCTCTTCAATCAAATTCAATTGGTCAAACGTGTTCTGGACTCAGTCAGCCTCTAACAACTTGGTTTCCATTATCACACTCAAAAAGGGGACCTCAACCTCAATTGGGAGTACCGTTTCCATTCCATACACAAGGGAGAATGGGTTGCTCCTGTTGAAGTGTGGACAGATGTCCAATAGCCTTGCAAAGCAAAAGGGAGCATTTCATGCCAATCCTTATAAGTAACAAACATCTTCTGGATAATCTTCTTGATATTCTTATTAGCAACTTCAACAGCCCCATTCATCTTTGGCCTGTACGGAGATGAATTGTGATGCACAATCTTGAATTCCTCACAAAGTTCTGTCGTCATCTTATTGTTCAGATTCGAGCCATTGTCATTGATAATTCTGTTCGGCACACCATACCGACATATGAGATTATTCTTAATGAAGCGCACAACCACATGCTTAGTAACATTAGCATATGAAGCAGCTTCCACCCATTTTGGTGAAGTAATCAATTGCTACCAAGATGAAATGGTGTCCATTTGAAGCTTTAGGTTCTATCATCCCAATCATGTCAATACCCCACATAGACAAAGGCCATGGGGAAGAGATCACATTGAGAAGTGTAGGAGGCACATGAACCTTTTCCGCATGAATCTGGCATTTATGACACTTATTTGCAAATTTGTAATAGTCAGATTCCATTGTCAGCCAATAATAACCTTCCCTTAGCATCTTTTTAGCCATCGAATGTCCATTGGCATGTGTGCCAAACGAGCCTTCATGAACCTCATGCATCAATATGTCTGTTTCGTGTCTATCCATGCATCTGAGTAAGACCATGTCATAATTTCTCTTGTACAACACATTTTCACTGAGGAAGAAGTTTCCAGCCAATCTTCTCAATGTCTTTCTATCTTTATTCGATGCACCAATCGGGTATTCCCGAGTTTGGAGAAAATGCTTGATATCATAATACCAAGGTTTCTCATTTACTACCTCTTCTGTTGTAAACACATGAGCGGGCCTATCCAATTGTTGAACTAAAATTTGAGGTATATCATTCCAAGTATTCACTTGATACATAGAAGATAGAGTTACCAGAGCATCCACCATTTGATTTTCATCTCTAGGAATGTGATGGAATTCAACTTTATTAAAGAAAGGTAACAATCTTCTAGCATAATCTTTATAAGTGATCAAGTAGGGGTGACGAGTATCCCACTCTCCTTTAATCTGATTTATTATCAAAGCTGAATCACCATACACATCTAGAATTTTAATTCTGAGATCAATAGCTTCCTCGAGACCCATGATGCAAGCCTCATATTATGCCATATTATCAGTACAATCAAATGTCAACCTTGCAGTAAAAGGAATGTGTGATCCATGTGGAGTGACAATCACAACACCAATTCCTTTACCATAAGCATTCACAGCTCCATCAAATATCATACTCCAACGAGATTCAGGATCAGGACCTTCCTCAGGCAACAGTTTATCACAATCTTTCACTCTCAGAAACATCACATCTTCATCGGGGAAATCATACCTCACAGACTGATAATCATCAACTGGTTGGTGAGCAAGATAATTTGCCAACACGCTGCTTTTAATAGCTTTTTGAGTTCGGTATTTGATGTCATATTCA
This sequence comes from Vicia faba, assembly GCA_948472305.1. NCBI lineage: Eukaryota > Viridiplantae > Streptophyta > Magnoliopsida > Fabales > Fabaceae > Vicia > Vicia faba. The sequence continues at coordinate 623,320,983 of OX451737.1, forward strand.
GATAACAGCATCTGCCAGCGGGAAATTCTCACAGTAAGAGTAGACTTTTCAAAAAATTACTTGATTGGATCCATTTTGGAGATCAACCAAGTAGTGTGATTCAACATATATTGCCGCAAACGTTTTTCCGCCCAGGCCAGTGCACAACATGTCTTTTCCAGCATGGAATACCATGACTCACAATCAGTAAACTTTTTACTGAGATGATAAATGGCATATTATTTCTTCCCCGTTTCATCTTGTTGTCCCAGAATACAACCCATGGAATTATCTAACACTGTCAGATACATAATCAACGGCCTTCCTTCAACGGGAGGGAGCAAGATAGGAGGTTCAATAAGATATTCTTTAATACTTTCAAATGCCTTTTGGCAGTCATCCATCCACACACAACCTTGATCTTTCTTTAACAACTTAAAGATCGGTTCACACGTTGCAGTCATGTGAGAAATGAATCTTAAAATATAATTCAAATGCCCGAGAAACCCTCTGACTTGCTTTTAAGTTCTTGGCACTGGCATCTCTTGAATTGCTTTGACTTTTTCAAGGTCAACTTCAATTCCTTTCTGGCTAACAATGAAACCCAACAATTTCACTGATCAAACACCGAAGGTACATTTATTTGGATTCAAGTAGAGACGATACTTCCTCTAATGCTGAAACAACTTCAACAAATCTTCTACACGCCCTTCTTCAGTATTTAGAAATCATATCATCAACATATACCTCGATTTCCTTATGCATCAGATCATGGAATAGGGTTGTCATAGCCCCCTGGTAGTTGCACCGGTGTTCTTCAACCCGAAGGGCATCACTCTGTAATAGAATGTTCCCCAGGGTGTGATAAACGTTGTTTTTTCCATGTCATCTGGAGCCATTCTTATTTGATTATACCCGGAAGATCCGTCCATGAACGAGAATACTTTGAATTTTGTTGTGCTATCCACTAACATGTCAATGTATGGCAATGGAAAATCATCTTTTGGACTAGCTTTATTTAGATCTCTGTAATCTACGCACATGCGAACTTTTTTGTATTTCTTCGATACTGGGAAAATATTGGAAATCCATTGAGGGTACACTGATGTCACAAGAAAACTGGCATTTATCTGCTTTAGAACTTCCTCTTTGATCTTCACTATCATATCTGGGTGAGTTCTTTGGAACTTCTGTTTGATTAGCGGACACTCTGTCTTCAACCGCAAATGGTGCTCTACAATATAAGTATCTAGACCAGGCATATCTTGATAAGACCAAGAAAAAATATCCACATACTCTTTCAATAACTCAATCAACCTGCTCTTCACATCAGGATGTAGCAATGCTCCAATCTTGACTTCTTTTGGATCTTCTTATGAACCCAAATTGATTACTTCCAATGGCTCTTTATATGACTGAATGGAATTTTCCTCACGCTCAAGCAACCGTGAGACCTCTTCTGGAATCTTATCATAGTCTTCTTCTTCGGCCCCATACACAGGACATTCAAAGTTGGGAGAGGGTGCAGGGTCATTATATTCAACGGGATTTTTAATTAATCTGCACATATGATTTATGATTGTTTTTAGAAACTGACACATATACAAGTGATCATGCAGATTGAATTTCAGTTATTATTTATTTTGAAAGGTTTTTTTTTATTACCATTTTCCAAGAAAAAGCAGAAAATAAAGACACAATTTGGGGAACAAAGACAACTTTTATTATTGATTTTAAAACTCACAGCAAACAGATAAGCCCATACAATATTAATACTTCCACCTTGGGCAGAGTGAAAGCTTTTCAAAAAGATTAACAAGGCAAATTACTTTGAAACATGTATGCAAGAGGGAACGTCAATGGTGATCCAGTTCTGAACGCTAACTCTGTGTGTCACGTAATTTGGCATTTCCGGCTCTGCTTCATCTTCCACAATGGCATTAATCTCGGAAACAGTTGGATGAAGATAACCCCCGCTACGAAAGATGTCTTGATACTTGCCTGCATCAGACTTTGGCTTCATGCTCTTACCTTTGTCATTCTTCAAAGAGAACCCCAAGCCAGATATGTTCTTGTTTACATGTGGATCCACAATTTGTCCCCATACCTCACTGTGACCCTTACGCACAACTTGCTGCGCATCCTTAAGCGAAACTATGGAATTCTAATTTCCTCTTATGTTATCAATGGATAAGGCTTGGAACTGGGTTACAACAGAAGTTTCATCCGCCTCCACAATGCTGAAAGAGGATAAATGAGATATCAATAATGCATGTTCTCCATTTATAATGACCACTTTTCCTTCACGTACAAACTTCAGCTTCTGGTGTAAAGTCGAAGTGACAGCCCCTGCCTCATGTATCCACAGCCTTCCTAGCAAACAACTATAAGCGGGTACAATATCCATGACCTGGAAAGTAATCTGAAACAAATATGGGCCTATATGAATAGGCAAGTCCACTTCACCAATAACAGATTTCCTTGATCCATCAAACAGTTTCACAATAATGCCACTTGGGCGCATGGGCGTTCCTTGATATTTAAATTTCATAAGCGTCTCCGCGGTATAACGTTCAAAGCGGATCCATTATCAATCAGCATATTGGATAGTGAATCATTCTTGCAGTTCATAAAGATGTGGAGGGCCAGGTTGTGATTCCTTCCTTCATCTAGAAATTCATCGTCGCGGAAATTCAGGTTATTACATGATGTAATGTTCCCTAATACACTACTGAATTGGTCTATAGGAATTTCACTTTCCACAAAAGCTTGGTCCAATACTCTCATCAGAGATTCTCTCTGAGCAGAGGAGTTCATCAATAAAGCCAAGATAGATATTTTTGAAGGAGTATGTAGTAGCTGATCTAAAATTTTGTAGTCGCTCATCTTGATTATCTTCAAAATATCATCCACTTCTTTCTCCAACGTAGCTCCATTCACCCGTAATCTTCTTGGGTTCAACATTCTCAACAATTTTCTTTCCAGTGCTAACATCTCCACGAACAATGGGTGCAAATACACGACTGTTGCGGGTCACTATGCTAGTCTCTACAATATTTCCAACATCAGGCATTGGCTGGATGGGAACTTCCACACCATCCTCTAAGATTGTAGCATTATATTTGTAGGGTACGGCCTTATCTGACTTGTAGGGGACAGGACCCGGCAAACTAATCACCAATGGAGTAATAGTTGGATTGCTATGATATTCAACTTCAAAATCAGTAGGTGCACTGAAATAAGGCACAATAACATTTACTCCCTCTTCAACACATTCAGTCATTACAGAGTCATCTCTGGGAAACATATCTTCATCTAAGGAGAAGAACTCATCTGCAGAGGCATACTCATCATCTGACTCTTCTTCAGCCAAACAAAACTCAATCACATAAACTTCATGGTAATCATCCCTTTGACTTGTAACCTTGATGGTTCCATTATCCAACAAAGACTGAACAACTTTCCTCACAATTGAACATCCTCGGGAGTCCAGGCTGCAAATTCGGCAAGATCCATACTGATGTTCCACCTGACTTGCCATGTGGCAGAAAGTAGCATGCAATTGTACAAGATCCTAATTCATATATTCCACATCAAAGATTATGAAATCTCCAGGACATCCAGAAACCATGTTCATCTCCTCTTCATACTCTGCCCTAGGCCTGATTATGTGGATGAGGCCCTCATCCATCATCTCCTACAAATCAACCTTTATCTTATTGCAACCATGTATGTTTGTACTGCAAATAGCACAATCGGAATGGTCATGCGTATAATATCTAAATTCATAGAGGTCTGCATGCATTTTCACCAAATCTCCTCTAACCAGATGAATATCAAAAATTCGGAAGTCGCCTGGACAACCGGCCACCATGTTCACAGCATTCGCTCATCCATGCTTCGATAGAGGATTGTCTTTCACATTAGGGCCCACATCCTTGAAAGATAGAATACCAGACTTCACCAATTTCTGTACCTCAGTCGTCAAAGGATAGCAATTCTCAACATTATGCCCTGGTGCTCCCTGATGAAAAGCATATGTTTGATCTGCTTTATAATACCAAGGCAATGGTGATGGTACAACGAGAGGTGGTCGGGTCTGAACCAACTTCTTCTGAATCAATGCCGGTAGTAACTCTGTATAACTCATATGAATAAGGTCATAACTCTCCCTTATCTGATTATACACTTGATTCCTCTGCTGGGGTGGTCTCTGATAAGCAACGGTGGTTGGAGCTACACCAATAACTGGAGTAACTGAGGCGACTTGCTGATGACACTGATAATTTCTTCTAGGAGGATTAACCCTCCTCTCTTGCATAACAGCATTTGTATCCCTTTCCTTCTTCTTTGTAAACCCATAATATGGCTTCTTTGTGCCTCTAGATCCTTCACTCTTCGTTAAACGGCCCTCTCTTACAGCCTCTTCTAAACGGATACCCATGCCTACCATTTTAGTAAAGTCACTTGGCGCACTTGCTACCATCCTTTCATAGTAGAAAGCACCCAGAGTTTTCAAGAAAATATTAGTCATATCCTTCTCTTCCATGGGATGAATCACTTGGGCGGCTACCTCACGCAATCTCTATGCATATTCTGTGAATGATTCCCTGTCTTTCTGAACTATGGCCCTGAGTTGATCACAGTCAGGAGCCATGTCCATGTTGTATTTGTATTGTCTGATATATGCTTGTCCCAAGTCATTGAAAGTATGGATATTGACGCTATCCAAACTCACATACCACTTCAGCACCGCACCGGTCAAACTATCCTAAAAAAAGTGAATCAGCAGACGCTGATCATCAGTATGGGTAGACATTCTTCTTATATACATCACTAGATGAGCACGAGGGCAAGTGTTGCCCTTGTACTTCTCGAACTTCGGGACTTTAAACTTTGCAAGTATCTTAACATTCGGGACCAAGCATAATTCATTCACATTCTGCTTGAATAACTCTTTTCCCCTGAGGGCCTTCATATCCCTCTGCATCATGTCAAACTGCTCTTGAAAATCATCCATTCTGTCATAAAGACCCAAGTTTTCACTTGGTGGAGGAAAAGGACGACACACATCATCATTAACAAATGGAACCAAATTCACCGAAGGAGGTGCAGCAGGAGCAACATGCACCACAGGAGGTGCAGGAGTAACAGTAGTCTGAACAACTGGAGCTTCTTGAGGACCAAGATTGAAACCTTCAGGTGCAAAATTCTCTGGAATTCCCCATGTATAACCTTGAGGCATGCGATTCTGAACAACAACTGGGGTAGCAGACATAGGAATAGTCAGAGCTTCAACAGTAGCCCTTGTTGGTTGAGGTTGAACACTCGGTGGTTGATTCTAAGCAGCCACCAGAGATTCCATCAGAGCAGTAAGATTGGCTAAGCCGGCCTTCAAAGCAGAAACCTCCTCACGCAGCTCGCGGTTCTCTTTTTCTAATTTATCCATCTTCCTTCTGAAATTAGCCTGAGTGTTGTAGTGGTGAGTTAGCTTGCTGAACGAAGTAAAGAAGCTTGGTAAGACACCTAGATATGCATAACAAATGCAAGAAATCTGTGTAATATGATGCATTATATGTAGTGCACATGATTTTTTTTATCATTAATATTTCAAGGGAATTAAAGATTTATAGACACATTGCAAATATCAATGTAATAACGCATTTGAAATACTGGGAAAAAAATTATTATAATAACTTCAAAATGGATTACAAGTTTCAATAATCCCAAGTACAAGATGAAAATAAATTATAAAACCCTAAGAAGCAAAGCTAATAGAGATCATTTTATACGCTGACGCTTCCCTGTAAGCCTGGCAATCTGAACCTTCAACCTCTGGTTCTCTTCTGCATATCTGGTGGCAACCTCCTTCCAATCACCTAAATCAGGAAGTGAGCAACTAGCATATGACTGAGGATTAGGAGAAAATAAATCCCCCTGCCTCTCCATCATCTCTACAGCCCGACTCTCAAGAATCTCAATTAAGTCGTCTTTCTCCTTCAAGTCTGCTCTATAGGAAATCTCTAAAGTTTGGCACTTATTGTTCCAAGCATCCTTTTCCTGCTGCATCCTGACCAAAGCAAGTTGTAGCTCTTCTATATCATCCAATAAGGGAGGAGTGGTTTTCACAAACAAATCAGGCATAGGTGCTTCCCGGGAATACGGAATATTCAACTGAATAGCTCTCATTTGGACCCATTGAAGATATGGCTCCAAAGAAACATCCCCCTAGGTCCCAAGTCTTTCCTACTCTTCTTATGAATGTGATGTCAAGCCTTCACAATCTTCTCCTTGGCTTCCTTATGGTATTCTCCCTCCTTGAAGAAGAAACTACTCAAATGAATACTATTTGGTTTATCCCTCATCAGATAACCGAGTTGTCGTCATGCAATAGTAGGGTTATATTAATTCCTCCCTTTGTACCAAGAAGAGGTACATTGGGGAAACTACCACAACTTTCAATAATCTTTATATCCTGGTAAGATCTATAATACCATTCATATCCAAGTGAGTAAGTTCCATGATCTTAGGAGCCCAACGGGGATCCTTCCTGACATCCCAGAAAGCATCAGACGAAGGCATATAGGAGATAAACCACCGGTATAGCAAAGGCGTGCAACAAATAATCACCCCCCATGATAAGAGTTCCGAAGATGAATATAGTAATAAGCATCACCCAACAATGTAGGTACTGGGTTTCTAATCATGAAGATCCTGATAGCATTAATGTCAACAAACTTATCCACATTAGGAAATAAAAACAACCCGTAAGCAAGTAGAGTAAAGATGGCCTCAAAAGCGACTGTACTCTTCATCCTGGCAAAGTAACGAGCTTTCACCAATAAGAAATGGGTTGGTAATCCTCTAATCCCTCCTTTAGTAGTCATATGGGCTTCCACCTCAGACTTCCCCAGATGGATTAAAGCAGCAATCTCATGTGGTTTTGGCTCACCCTCCAAACTAGTAAAAGGAACACAATCGGTAATAGTTAAATCTAGCAGATAAGAATACTCCTCTAGTGTAGGCATCAACTGATAGTCGGGGAAAGTAAAGCAATGATACATCGGATCATAGAACTGGACCAAGGTCAAGAGAATACCCTCATTCATCCTAAGCTTCATAAGAGGAATGATGGATCCATACTTCTTCCGAAAATCTGCAGAACACTCAATCTCGTGAATTAGACTGATCAACTCGTCTATCTTGGGATCCTTGAAACTGTATTTTCAAGTCTTTCTTTTTTCATAATCCATGGTCAAAAAGTACCTGAGATATTCACAAATGGTCAACTTTTAAGTCCCTCGAAATAAAATTTCTTCAAAATATGTTTATGAGTACATGGATGCATGATGCAACAATCACATATAAGATCACACATATAGGGTTCATAGGTTCAACGTCACGAGCATGAGGTCGAAGGTACTACCCATAAGGTGTTGGTCTAAAAGTTATCACCTGCCGAACAAGGTTCTAGAGGTTGCCAGAGTCTACATCATTCCTTCGAATATTACCAACTTCTCGATTAACTCGGTAATTAGTAATATTCACAAGAAAAACTCGTCTGAGCGTAGTATTGCGTGACAACTATTTACGGATTACTCCGTCATAGCTTCCGCAGTACACCTAAAAGGCCAAGATGGGTTAGGTATTCTACGGTCCTCATCTTCAGCAGGCGCCCAGGTCGAAAGCAGTATGTTTTCTCGATTACTCGGTAAACGACACTACAGTCAAAGGGGCCTCCACTGAGTTGGGGTCTCATGCCTCCTTTTTTTGGGATTACTCCCTCAAAGTTAAAATGAATATACCGTCCGTTCTATCTTAAAGTTTTCCCAAGTCTGGGTATAAGACTTATAAGTAATCACCAAGCACCCTGAAAACCAGGAAAATCCAGACAAACATATATATAACATATAACACATAAACAACAATAGCACATATACATATATAAACAAAGATAGGCTCAACCCACTTAGGGATGGACCAGCAAGAGGTCAATCTTTCCCCAGTGAATTCGCCATTTTTTCTGTAGTGGTCGAAATGTTTAAGACTAAGCCATTGGATTGGATAGACTTATACAAATCAAAATCAAAATTTCCACCACGCTTTATTGTTTCCAAAGGAATGGGAAAAGAGCGAGTAACCCAAAAAAAGGGGGAAAGATTCAAGGTAAGGGGGATGGTTATGCAAAGGGGAGGTATTAGCACCCTGAACATCTACGGTACTTCGCAGGAACCTCTTTGTAAAATCTGTATATTTTGTCTATAAAATGTTGTATAAAAATGGATGGTGGAGGTGAGAAAAGAAATATATTTTTTATGGTTTTTGCACCCGCCGCGGTTGCGAACCTTAGTGCCTACGTACCACCTTTCCTGCAATAGGGGATCAGGGTACACGTAGTTCCTCTTTTAAAATATTTTAAAACATAAGTATGTTAATTGATTCTATAAGATAAGACATCATCATCATTGTCCGTGTGGAAAAACATACTTACTACCCACAATCATGAGGAAGGATAATTTGCATCATCTCAAAGTGAAGGATATGGCTTGGATTTTAAAATCAACAATGCCTCACTCAATACCCAATTGGAAAATATCTCTCTTCACTACATATTGTAGAAGTATAGATGTTTGCATCACTACAAAGATTGACAAGAGTCTAATCTTTTGAGAAAGGTTTTAAAATAAAAAGCCAAAGTGGCAAAATGGGTTGAAATGAGATTGATTGACTTTTAGTCTTCTCACAAAAATGTCAAGGTATTATTAAGTTGATTGAAGTTTATTTATGAAAAGGTTTTGAAAATGCATGGACCTAAGTCCAAGTTTAAAAAACAAGAAGAGTTTTCAAAAGGAGAGAGAACATTTTTGAAGTTAAAGAAGATGGGAGGAGAAGAAGAGACTATCTTAAAGCATAAGGTAAAAGCTAGGGATAAGAACCATCTAACCAATAAGAATCCAATACTTGACATATGAGCCAAGATAGAATTCCCATTCTTTGGATTGAAACCAAGCAAGCGAAGATACTAGACCTCTTGATAGAACCAAACTTCAAGTGTATTAAGTCTTCACAAAATTTTGGCAGAGTAACGGTTGTATACAGGTGAATTCCAGATTACAAACAAAGCATGTAATCACAATAACATGCATACAAAACAAACAAACAACCAATGTCTTGAGGTAAACCTCAAGAACTCCAGAAAAAACATCAATTAAGATCACAAGGTCTCCAACATAGGCCAAAGTTTCTAATCCTAAGTCCAAGAAGTCCAATGCTCCATAATACCAAGGATAATATTGTTGTACCCCAATTTTTTCTCCTAAGATACTTTCATCATACCATGTTGATTCATTCACAACAATATCACATTAGGATTCTTGGTTCCCCTCCCTATATTTAGCTTTTCTCTTTGAGGAATCACCAAGCACCTTTACTTGTGTTCTTTTGTGATCATGAATACTTTTTTCTTGATTTCTTCTTTTAATTAATGAAATTCAATGTTGGTTTGTCTTGCTTGTTACTCATGTAGGTAAAGGCAATAAAATTCAGCAAGTTGCTCCATGGGTTCATGAGTTTATTTCCATGCCCTAGTCAGTAAAGCTTGAGAAGTTCAAACCTCACCAGTGGATTTGTTTTTGAAGAAATGGCATGGCAAGGTTATTTTGGTTCACCACATTTCAAGGTTATCAAATTTGGTTGAAAAGCACAAGGGATTGATTGGAGAAGTTGTCATGCTTGGACAAGGCTTTGTCCCCATTGGTCACAAATGCATATTTCTATCAATTATCAAGATATGGAAGTGGTTGTGGTTTCTATGAGTTCTCATTATCATCCTAAACAACTTATATTTACAAAGCATTTGTTTTGGTACAAGAAGTTTGTTCAAAATTGTCAAAGTTCCTCAAGGCATGTTTCTTAATCTAGGAGCTAGGGTTTTGAACTTCAAAGGAGTATATGTTGCCCATATTTTGGTATTTTTGAGTGATTCCAAAGACATCATTCTCTTTAAATGAGAATTAACAAATCACTTTAAAAGTTCCAAGGAGTTTTCATATGGAAGAAACTTGATGAGGAAGAAAGATTACAAGTCCTCCAGATGAATCCCCAATTTTTCATGTGTGACTCCAAATGAGCATAACTTGATCAGTTTTTATCACCTTGAGCCCATTATTTTTCCATAATGCTCTTTAAGATGTGAACTTTATTCCTTATTTTATGTGAAAAGTGAGAAAATGGATGGAAGTTGCCTTAAGTATACAAAATATTATAGGTCATTTTATGAAATTTTGCCAACTTCAACAAGTCATAACTTTCTCAATTTTTGGAGATTTTCAATTGTTCGAGTTTCAAAATGTCATTCAAGAGATCTATTTCATGCCATATTTTTTGGTCAAGAGCAAATTCCAAGTGGAAGGCTATGTTTGGATGCAAGACATTATAGGTCACTTTTGAAGAAAAATTTGAAATATTTCTAAGTATGGAAAGTCAACATTTTTTCTCCAACTTTGACTCAACATAACTTTCAGCTCAAGCATCCATTTGATTCCACTCTTTTTCCATTGCAAAGCTTGTAACCTCATCTTTCTGAAGCATCGAGAATCATGCCCTAAGACCCCTTTAGTTGAAAATGCCATTGGTCAAAAGTTGGCACTTTGAAACTGAATTTCTCACCAAGTCAGAATTTTGAAATCCATAATGTGGCCTTTAATCACAAGTTTTCCACGCGTTTTTGCCTCTAAACACGTTTAGTGAAGTTCCAGAATTGTTTAGCACCTCAAAACGCAAGGATTGGATGAGTTTTGGTGAAAATTATATCACAATTCACTCGTGCATCAGGTTTGCACGAATTCCCTCCAAAATGCATCATTCACTCTTCCTTTTGATCCCATTTGCTTCTCCTATAAATACATGAACTATCCCATTCATTTTCTCAAGCTTGGATAGCCAGAATCACCCTGTCAAACTTGTTCCATAACTCAAAATTCAGCAACTTCGAAACCCATACACAAGCCTTTTTCAATCCAATTTCTTCATCAATTCACCTTCCTTGATCTTCCCTGAAGCTAACCATATAATTACATTCAAGAATCGTGCCCTAGATATCTCCATAGAAGTCCAGTTTCAGAGCTCTGCAACTCAACTTCAATAGGTAGATTCCTTCATCAATTCTTCAAAACTTTGATATCATTGTGATGCTCTCATTGACCTGGTTCTAGTCGCAACACTTACCTTTTAATGGAAATACGTTTTGACCATGAAATTTCAAATCCCTTTTCAAAACTTTCTTTCCAAATTGCTTGAGCTACAATTTATATAAATTTGGCGCGAGGGTGTGGTTGTCTTCGTCTTGAAGAGACGAAGCGAATGACATAGGTCTGAGCTTCTGATTTTATAGTTTGAGAGACCTGCAATTCACGTTGGCTGGAGGTTGAAGATGACCAACGTGTCATCTTCCAACCAATGATGGCACGCCACTTGTTATTTTTGAATTATGATTTTATTTTTGATTCTATTCTTTATTCACTAATGACCATGATATGCACAGCGCACCAGATCCCTTGGATTTGATTACTAACGTGTTTTGACTCTCATCCAATGCTCCACATATTTTTTACTTTTATTTTCTTATCTGATTTTTTATATTTAATTGTTTTAAACTTCAAAGAATCATAGAAAATTCATTTTAAGTCCAAAAAATCTGAAAAAATTATGAAAAATATTTTTGATTATTCTCTTTCTGATTTTTATTTTTTCACAATTTAATTTTGTGTTTTGGTATTTTTTATAAATTTACACTTTATTTGAACTATTTTAAATGTTTAAAAATACTTTTATGCATTTTTAAATTCTGAAAAAATTATGGAATGATGCAATGATATTGTGACAAATATTGGTGACCTTATTTTATTTTTGTTTCTGACTTTGCTATTTTTTATCATTTTTGGTTTATTTTACCCATTCCTTTTAATTTTAAAAATAGTTTCTGACTTTAAAAAATTACCAAAAAATTTATAAAATCATTTGAGCCCTTTTATGATTTTTTATAGTCTTACTTTTTATTTCTTGATTAATTTGAATATAGTTTATATTTTTATCTTTTTATTTCTATTTTCAAACATGATTTTTAAACCTTTTTGTATATATTAAAATGTAATATTATTTTGTGACTATTTTCAGGCTGATCTTGGGTTAAATTTTTGATCATGGACTTTATTAAGATCATTGGATCCATGGTGTTGAGTCTAACTCCACAAAACTGGATTAATGATTTTAATAATAGTTTGATTAAATTTAATCCAAAAGTGGGTTGTATATTCTCCCCCACCCCTCTTCATCTCATCCCCTTCTTATTGCACTAAATGTTATCGGAGCATGATCTCTATATCATGTCTCAAAACAAATGGTGCATAGATTGCTATTGAGTGGCCTCAAAATAGGTGCGACTTCTATATAAGTCCACTTACGATTGCTTAACATAGCGCTAAATTTTGTCCCGATTCTAATAAATGATCATTTGTGGTCCAAACTTATGTTTGCAAGCCAAATTATGTTAATTTGATCTATTTGATCCAATAATTGGAGATTCATTATGTGGAGGCTTTGGTTCTACCAATTCTCTAATGGATCTATAATACCTTTGGTCAACGCGGATCACTTAAACACCGTTGATCATTAAATGATACTAATAAGGATTCCAAATGGATGATATACTTGACAAAGAGAAAATGCAACTTGTTGTATGGAGGCTTTGGTTCTACCAATCCTCTAATGAGTTCCAAATGCAAGTTTCAAGATGATCATCCAACTAACCACTAATCACTAATAATTGACTTTATCCTTTATTATTTTATTATATGCCCCTTTTATTTTTATGCACTATTTACTTTTAGCATTTACATTTCATGCCATTTTCATCTTTTCTCATTTGACTATTTACTTTCTTGTCATTTTTACTTTTGCTCACTTGAGTTTTACTTTTCTTTTTAAAACACCTAATAATCAACACAAACCCTAAAAATCATTAATGATACTTGGACTATTTGGTTACTATCCTTGGTATTGTGGAGCATTGGACTTTTTGAACTTAGGATTAGAAACCTTGGCCTACGATTGAAGACCTTGTGATCTTATCTGATTATTTTATCTGGAGCTCTTGAGGTTTACCTCAAGACATTGGGTTGTCTGTTTTTTTTGTGTGCAGGTTATTGTGATTATACTCTTTGTTTGTAATATGGAACTCACCCATATACAGCCGTTACTCTGTCCAATTTTTGTGAAGACTTAATACACTTGAAGTTTGGTTCTCTCAAGAGGTCTAGTATTTTTGCTTGTTTGGTTTCAATCCAAAGAATGGGAATTCTATCTTGGAATAGTGTCAAGTATTGGCTTCTTGTTGGTAAGATGGTTCTTATCCCAATATTTTACCTTATGCTTTAGGATAGCCTCTTCTTCTCCTCCTATCTTCTTTAATTTCAAAAATATTCTTCCTCCTTTTGAAAACTCTTTTTGTTTTAAACTTGAACCACTTTCATAATAAACTTGGACTTAGGTTCATGCATTTTCAAACATTTTCATAAATAAACTCCAATAAACTTAATAATACTTTGACATCCTTTTTGTGAGAAGACTAAAAGTCAATCAATCTCATTTCAAACCATTTTTACCACTTTGGCTTTTATCTTTAAACTTTTCTCAAAAGATTTAACTCTTGTCAATCCTTATAGTGATGCAAACAACTATACTTCTACAATATGTAGTGAAGAGAGATATTTTCCACTTGGGTGTTGAGTGAGGCATTGTTGATTTTAAAATCCAAGCCATATCCTCCACTTTGAGATGATGTAAATTCTCCTTTCTCATGATTGTGGGTAGTAGGTATGTTTTCCACACGGACAATGACGATGATGTTTTATCTCATAAAATTAACCAACACATTTGTGTTTTAAAATTTTTAGAAGAGGAACTACGTGTACCCTGATCCCCTATTGCACAAAAAGGTTGTACGTAGGCACTAAAGGTTCGCAACCGCGGAGGGTGCAAAAATCATAAAAATATATTTCTTTTCTCATCTCCACCATCCATTTTTACACAACATTTTATAGCCAAAATATACAGATTTTTACAAAGAGGTTCCTACGGAGTACCGTAGATGTTTAGGGTGCTAATACCTTCCCTTTGCATAACCAACCCCCTTACCTAGAATCTTTCCCCCTCTTTTTGGGTTATTCGCTCTTTTCCCATTCCTTTGGAAACAATAAAGCGTGGTGGCAATTTTTATTTTGATTTGTATAAGTCTAGTCAATCTAATGGCTTAGTCTTGAACATTTCTACCGCTACAGAAAAATGGCGACTTCATTGGGGAAAGATTGACCTTTTGCTGGTCCATCCCTAAGTGGGTTGAGCCTATCTTTGTTTATATTTGTATGTGTGTTATTATTGTTTTTTGTGTCATATATTGTATATATGTTTGTCTGGATTTTCCTGGTTTTCAGGGTGCTTAGTGATTACTCATAAGTCCTATACCCGGACTTTGGCAAACTTTAAGATAGGACGGACGGTATAGTCATGTTAACTTTGAGGGAGTAATCCCAAAAAAGGAGGCATGAGATCCCCCACTCATTGGAGGCCCCTTTGACTGTAGTTTCATTTATTGAGTAATCGGGAAGACGTACTGCTTTCGACCTGGTAGCCTGATGAAAATGAGGACCGTAGAATATCAAACCCATCTTGGCCTTTTAGGTGTAGTGTGGAAGCTATGACGGAGTAATTCGGAAATAGTTGTCACGCGATACAACGCTCGGACGAGTCTTTCTTGAGAATATTACTAATTACCAAGTTAATCGAGAAGTTGGTAATATCCGAAGGAAGGATGTAGACTCTGGGAACCTCTAGAACCTTGTTCGACAGGTGATAACTCTTAGACCAACACCTTATGGGCAGTAACTTCGACCTCATGCTTGTATTTGAACCTATGAACCTTATATGTGTGATCTTGTGTGTGATTGTTGCATCATGCATCCATGCACTCATAAGCATCTTTTGAAGAAACCATATTTCAAGGGATTTAAAGGTTGAGCATTTGTGAATATCTCAGGTACTTTTTAACCATGGATTCTGGAAAGAGAAAGACTGGGAAGTACAGTTTCAAGGATCCCAGGATAGATGATTTGATCAGTCTAATTCCCGAGATCGAGTGTTCTGCAGACTCTTAGAAGAAGTACGGATCCATTATTCCTCTCATGAAACTGAAGATGAAGGAGGGTATTCTCTCGACCTTGGTCCAGTTCTATGATCCGATGTATCATTGCTTTACTTTTCTCGACTATCAGTTGGTGCCCACACTGAAGGTGTATTCTTATCTATTGGATTTACCTGTTAGTAATCGTGTTCCTTTTACTAGTTTGGAGGGTCAGCCAAAACCACATGAGATTGCTTCTTTGATTCATCTGGGGAAGTCTGAGGTGGAAGCGCATATGACTACTAAAGGAGGGATTAGAGGATTACAGGTCAGTTCTTATTAGAGAAAGCTCATTACTTTTCCAGGATGAAGAGTACAGTCGCTTTTGAGGCCATCTTTGCTCTACTTGCTTACGGGTTGTTCTTATTTCCTAATGTGGACAAGTTTGTTGTCATTAATACTATCAGGATCTTCATGATTGGAAACCCAGTTCCTACCTTGTTGTGTGATGCTTATTACTCTATTCATCTTTGGAATTCTTATCATGGGGGGGTGATTATCTGTTACACGCCTTTGTTGTACAGGTGGTTTATCTCTCATTTGCCTCAGTCTGATGATTTTTGGGATGTCAAAAAGAAACCCCGTTGGACTCCTAAGATCATGGAACTTACTCACTCAGATATTGATTGGTATCATCGAGCTTACCAGGATATAGAGATTATTGATAGTTGTGGTAGTTTCCCCAATGTACCTCTTCTTGGTACAAAGGGAGGAATTAACTATAACCCTGTTCTTGCACGACGACAACTTGGTTATCCGATGAGGGATAAACCAAATAGTATTATATTGAGTAGTTTATTTCTGAAGGAGGGAGAAGATCATAGGGAAGCTAGGGAGCAGATTTCCAAGGCCTGGCGTCACATTCATAAGAAGAGTAGGAAGGATTTGGGACCTAAGGGTGTTGTTTCTTTGGAGCCATATCTTCAGTGGGTCCAAACGAGAGTTATTTAGTTGAAGATATTGTATTCCTGGGAAACGCCTATGCCTGATCTATTTGTAAATATCACTCCTCCCTTATTAGATGATCTAGAAGAGCTACAGCTTGCTTTGGTCAGGATGCAGCAGGAAAAGGACGCTTGGAAGAACAAGTTCCAAACTTTAGAGATTTCCTATAGAGCGGACCTGAAGGAGAAAGACGACTTGATTGAGATCCTTGAGAGTCGAGCTGTAGAGTCTATGGAGAGGCAAGGGGATTTATTTTCTACTAAGCCTCAATCAGATGTTGATTACTCACTTCCTGATTCAGGTGATTGGAAGGAGGTTGCCATCAGATATGCGGAAGAAAACCAGAGGTTGAAAGCTCAGATTTCCAGGCTCACGGGGAAGCAACAGCGTATAGAGTGATCTCCATCAGTCCTACTTTTCAAGGTTTTAGATTTTATTTTCATCTTGTACTTGGGATCATTGAAACTTGTAATCCATTTTGGAGTTTTTATAATTGTATTTTTCAGTATTTCAAATGCGTTATTACTTTGATATTTGCAATATGTCCATAAATTTTAAATCCCTTGAAATATTAAATAAAATAAAAGTCATGTGCATTGCATATCATGCATCATATTGCACATATTTCTTGCATTTATGCATATCTAGGTGTCTTACCAAGCTTCTTTACTTCGTTCAACAAGCTAACTCACCACTACAACACTCAGGCTAATTTCAGAAAGAAGATGGACAACCTAGAACTAGAGAATTGTGAGTTGCGCGAGGAGGTTTCTGCTTTGAAGGCCGGAATGGCTAATCTGACTACTCTGATGGAAGCTCTGGTGGCTGCTCAGAATCAACCACCGAGTCTCCAACCTCAACCAACAAGGGCAACTACTGAAGCTCCGAATGTTCCCGTATCTGCTACTCCAGTTGTTGTTCATAACCGCGTGCCTTAAGGTTATCCATGGGGAATGCCAAAGAATTTTGCACCTGAAGGTTTCAATCTTGGTCCTCAAGATACTCCAATTGTTCAAACTAGTGTTACTCTGGAACCTCCTGTGGTGCATGCTGCTCCTACTGCACCTCCTTCGATGAATATGGTTTCATTTGTTAATGATGATGTGTGTCGTCCTTTCCCTCCACCGAGTGAAGACTTGGGTCTTTATGACAGAATGGATGATTTTCAAGAGCAGTTTGACAAGTTGCAAAGAGAGATGAAGGCCCTCAGGGGAAAAGAGCTATTTGGGCAGAATGTGAATGAGTTATGCTTGGTCCCGAATGTTAAGATACCGGCTAAGTTTAAGGTCCCGGAGTTTGAGAAGTACAAGGGAAACACTTGCGCTCGTGCTCATCTAGTGATGTACGTGAAGAGAATGTCTACCCATATTGATGATCAGCGTCTGCTGATTCACTTTTTTCAGGATAGTTTGATTGGTGTTGTGCTGAAGTGGTATATGAGTTTGGACAGCCCCAACATCCATACCTTCAATGATTTGGGAGAAGCATTCATCAAACAATACAAGTACAAAGTGGACATGGCGCCTGACCGTGATCAAATTAGGGCCATGGTTCAGAAAGACAGGGAATGGTTCAAAGAATATGCACACAGATGGTGTGAGGTAGCCGCCCAAGTAATTCCTCCCATGGAAGAGAAGGAGACGACTAAGATTTTCTTGAAAACGCTGGGTGCTTTCTACTACGAGAGAATGGTAGCAAGTGCACCAAGTGACTTTACTAAAATGGTAGGAATGTGTATCCGCTTAGGAGAGGCTGTAAGAGAGGGTCGTTTAACGAAGGGTGAAAGTTCTAGAGGTGTGAAGAAACCATCTTATGGGTTTACCAAGAAAAAGGAAGGGGATGCAAATGTTGTTATGCAAGAAAGGAGGGTTAATAATCCTAGAAGTAAATATCAGCGTCATCAGCAAGTTGCCTCGGTTACTCCAGTTGTAGGTACCGCTCCAACTACCGTTGCTTATCAGAGATTGTCCCAGCAGGGGAATCAAGGGTATAATCAGAGAAGGGAGAGTTATGACATTATTCCTATGAGCTATACAAAGTTACTACCGGCATTGATTCAAAAGAAGTTGGTTCAGACCCGACCACCTCCCGCCGTACCATCACCATTACCTTGGTATTACAAGGCTGACCAAACATGTGCTTTTCATCAGGGAGCACTAGGGAATAATGTTGAGAATTGTTATCCTTTGAAGACTGAGGTGCAGAAGTTGGTGAAGTCTGGTATTTTATCTTTCAAGGATGTGGGACCTAATGTGAAAGACAATCTTCTACCCAAGCATGGGGGAGTAAATGCTGTGAATATGGTGGCCGGTTGTCCAGGCGACTTCCGGATTTTTTATATTAATCTGGTTAGAGGAGATTTGGTGAAAATGCATGCAGACCTTTTTGAATTTAGCTACTATGCGCATGACCATGCCGATTGTGTTATTTGCAGTTCAGACATACAGGGTTGCGATAAGATAAAGGCTGATTTACAGGAGATGTTGGATGAGGGCCTAATCCATATAATCAGTCCTAGGGCAGAGTATGAAGAGGAGGTGAATATGGTTTCTGGATGTCCTGGAGAATTCAAAATTTTTTATGTAGAGTATATGAATGAAGACCTTGTGCAATTTCATGCTACCTTCTGCCATATGGCTGGCCAGGTGGAACACCAATATGGATCTTGCCGAGTTTGCTGTAGAGATTCTCGAGGATGTTCAATCATGAAGAAGGGTGTTTAGTTGTTGTTAGACAATAGAACTATCAAAGTTACAAGTCAAAGGGATGATTACCATGAAGTTGATATGGTTGAGGTTTGTTTAACTGAAGAAGAGTCGGATTAAGAGTATGCCTCCTTAGATGAGTATTTCTCCTCAAATGAGGATTTGTTTTCCATAAATGACTCAATAATGACTGATTGTTTTGAAGAAGGGGTAAGCGTCATTGTACCTTATTTTGGGGCACCCACCCATTTTGAAGTTGAGTATTATAGCAAGCCAGTTGTTACCCCATTGTTGATTAGTTTGTCGGGTCCTATCCCCTACAAGTCAAATAAGGTTGTGCCTTACAAATACAATGCTACAATCTTAGAGGATGGAGTGGAAATTCCCATCCAGCCAATGCCTGATGTTAGGAATATTGTTGAAAATAGCAGGGTGACCCGCAGCGGTCGTGTGTTTGCACCAGTTATTCGAAGAGATGTTAGTGCTAGAAAGAAAATTACTGAGAATGTTGAACCCAAGAAGGCTACGGGTGAGACTAGTGGGGCTACGTTAGAGAAAGAAGTGGATGATATTTTGAAGATAATTAAGATAAGAGACTACATGATTGTAGATCAGCTACTGCAGACTCCTTCAAAAATATATATCTTAGCTTTATTGATGGACTCCTCTGCTCATAGAGAATCCTTGATGAGGGTATTGGACCAAGCTTTTGTGGAGAGTGATATGCCAATAGACCAATTCAGAAGCGCAATAAGGAACATTATGTCATGTAATAATTTGAGTTTCTACAATGATGAATTACCAGATGAAGGAAGGAATCACAACCTGGCCCTTCATATCTCTATGAATTGCAAGAATGATTCACTATCCAATATACTGATTGATAGTGGATCTGCTTTAAATGTTATACCGAGGAGTACGCTTATGAAGTTGAAATATCAAGGAACGCCTATGCATATTCATATAGGACCACATTTGTTTCTGATGACTTTCCAGGTCTTGGATATTGTACCCATTTATAGTTGGTTGCTAGGAAGGTCGTGGATTCATGAGGAAGGAGCTGTCACTTCAACTTTACACTAGAAACTGAAGTTTGTACGTGAAGGGAAAGTAGTGATCATAAATGGGGAACGAGCATTATTGATATCTCATTTGTCCTCTTTCAGCATTGTGGAGGCGGATGAAGCTGCTTTTGGAACCCTGATCCAAGCCCTATCCATTGACAATATAAGAGCAAATGAGAATTCCATGGTTTCACTTAAGGATGCGCAGCTGGTTGTGTGTAAGGATCATAGTGAAGTGTAGGGACAGATTGAGGATCCACCTGTGAACAAGAACAGAGTTGGCTTGGGGTTCTCTTTAAAGAATGACAAAGGTAAGGGCATGAAGCTGAAGTCTGTTGCGAGCAAGTATCAAGACATCTTCCATAGCGGGGGTTATCTTCATCTAGCTGTTTCCAGGATTAACGCCATTGTGGAAGATGAAGTAGAGCAGCAAGTGCCGAATTATGTGACACACAGAGTTAGGGTTCAGATCTGGATCACCATTGATGTTCCCTCTTGCATACATGTTTCAAAGTAATTTGTTTTGTTAATCTTTCTAAAAAAGGATTTCACTCTGCCCAAGGTGAAAGTATTAATGTTGTAGGGCTTATCTGTTTGCTGTGACTGTTAAAATCAATAATAAAAGTTGTCTTTGTTTCCCAAGTTATGTCTTTATTTTCTGCTTTTTCTTGGAAAATGGTAAAAAAAACCTTTCAAAATAAATAATAACTGAAATTCAATATGCATGATCACTTGTTATATGTGTCAGTTTCTAAAAGCAATCATAAATCATATGTGCAGATTAATTAAAAAACCCATTGAATACAATGACCCTGCACTCTCTCCCAACTTTGAATGTCCTGTGTATGGGACTGAATAAGAAGACTATGATGAGATTCTAGAAGAGGTCTCACGGTTTCTTGAGCACAAGGAAAATACCATTCAGCCAT
The DNA here is from genome assembly GCA_948472305.1 of Vicia faba. Lineage (NCBI taxonomy): Eukaryota > Viridiplantae > Streptophyta > Magnoliopsida > Fabales > Fabaceae > Vicia > Vicia faba. Next base: position 623,341,840 of record OX451737.1, read on the forward strand.
ATAAAGAGCCATTGGAAGTGATCAATTTGGGTTCAAAAGAAGATCCGAAGGAAGTCAAGATTGGAGCATTGTTGCATCCTGATGTGAAGAGCAGGTTGATTGAGTTGTTGAAAGAGTATGTGGATATTTTTGCTTGGTCTTATAAAGATATGCTTGGTCTAGATACAAATATTGTAGAGCACTATTTTCCGTTGAAGCCGTAGTGTTTGCCAATTAAACAAAAGTTGAGAAGAACTCACCCAGATATGTCAGTGAAAATCAAAGAGGAGGTTCTAAAGCAGATTAATGTTGGTTTTCTCGTGACGTTAGTGTATCCTTAATGGATTTCCAATATTGTCCCAGTACCGAAAAAATACGAAAAAGTCTACATGTGTGTAGATTACAGAGATCTAAATAAAGCTAGTCCAAAATATGATTTTCCATTGCCACACATTGATATGTTAGTGGATAGCACAACAAAATTCAAAGTATTCTCGTTCATGGATGGATTTTCCGGGTATAATCAAATAATAATGGCTCCGGAGGACATGGAAAAAACAACATTTATCACACCCTCGGGAACATTCTGTTACAGAGTGATGCCCTTCGGGTTGAAGAACGCTGGTGCAACGTACCAGAGGGCTATGAGAACCCTATTCCATGATCTGATGCACAAGGAAATCGAAGTATATGTTGATGATATGATTTCTAAATCCCAGACTGAAGAAGGGCATGTAGAAGATTTGTTGAAGTTGTTTCAGCATTTGAGGAAGTATCATCTCTGCTTGAATCTAAATAAATGCACCTTCGGTGTTCGATCGGAAAATTGTTGGGTTTCATTGTTAGCCAGAAAGGAATTGAAGTTGACCCTAATAAATTCAAAGCAATTCAAGAGATGCCAGCGCTAAGAACTAAAAAGCAAGTCAAAGGTTTCCTCGGGCGTTTGAATTATATTTCCAAATTCATTTCCCATATGACTGCAACATGTGAACCGATCTTTAAGGTGTTAAAGAAAGATCAAGATTGTGTGTGGACGGATGACTGCCAAAGGGCATTTGAAAATATTAAAGAATATCTGCTTGAACCTCCTATCTTGCTCCCTCCCGTCGAAGGAAGACCGTTGATTATGTATCTGACAGTGTTAGATAAGTCCATGGGTTGTACTCTGGGACAACAGGATGAAACAGGGAAGAAGGAGTTCGCCATTTATTATCTCAGTAAAAAATTCACTGATTGTGAGTCGCTGTATTTCATGCTGGAAAAGACATGTTGTGCTTTGGCCTGGGCGACAAAGCGTTTGCGGCAGTATATGTTGAATCACACTACTTGGTTGATCTCCAAAATGGATCCAATCAAGTACATTTTTGAAAAGTCTGCTCTTACTGGGAGAATTGCCCGCTGGCAGATGTTGTTATCGGAATATGATATCAAATACCGCACTAAAAAAGATATTAAGAGAAGTGTGTTGGCAAATTGTCTTGCTCACCAACCAGTTGAGGATCACCGGCCTACAGAATATGAATTCCTCGACGAGGATGTGATGTTCCTGAAAGTTAAGGATTGTGATGAACCATTGCCTGAGGAAGGTCCTGACCCTGAATCTCGTTGGAGTATGATATTTGATGGATCTGTGAATGCTTATGGTAAAGGAATTGGTGTCGTGATTGCCACTCCCCACGGATCGCACATTCCTTTTACCGCAAGGTTAACATTTGATTGTACTAATAATATGGCATAATATGAGGCTTGCATCATGGGTCTCTGTGGTACGGTGGCAGAACCGGACTGGTTTTAGGAAAATGCTGGTTTGCGTTTTGCGTTTGTGTTTGCAAAATATCACAGTAAGCAAGAGTCTCCACTGACTTTTATTTTATCCAACTGGAAAGGACAAAAGCACAGAAAAATTCCTTTTTTGAGATTTCGGAGTACGGGGGGTAGATTATAGAAAGGGAAGGTATTAGCACCCTTTTTATCTGTGGTTTTCCACGGGCTCTTAGGTACTTACTCATCATTTTAAAATTGCTTTCGTGTTTGTGTGTTTTGAAAAGTTTTGTTTTACTTCGTTTTAACCCTTGCTTCTGTCTTCAAGAGTGTTACGAAGTGTTTTTGAAAAATTTGTTTGGAAAAGTGTAGGTGTGAGAAATTTGATTTTTTGAGCAAGTACCTATTAGCGTTTACCCACTCGAAAAAAAGAATGTTTATGTTCTTGTTTCCTTTAGACAACGTTATCCTACTATTAGTGAGTAGGTAGCACCGTCGTTGGAGTTGTAAGGGTCAATTCGAAAGGGACGTACGATCACTAAAGCAATATTAGGACGTCTTATTAATAACCCTAATGTCTTAAGATCATATTTGAGGCAACATTTCCGAGGCAACATTTCTGAACGGGACATTTGATCTTTGTTTAGACAAGAGGGAGACCACTAAAACACCATATACTTAATGATCGTTTACCGAAGGCAACCGAAGTGAGAGTATACCCTAGGAGTGCACATGTACGAGTGATTTGATTTCAAGTTATTATCTTTGCACATTTAGGGTTTGCTAACCATTTTAAAATTAACATACATTCTTGTCATGCAATCCTATTATCATACATCTAACAGTTAATATTTGCGAAAATTAAAATGTGAGAAATAAAACTACGCTATTACCAGGCTTCGGGGAGGGGGATTAATTACATAGCCAAAACCCGTAAAACGATAAATAAACGAAAAAATCCTAATTAAACTATTACATCCCATGAGCAGTTACATTAATATTTGCAAAAATAATAAACGTGCGATGAATCAAGAACGAGGGAAATTAGGGTTTTGACCCCGTCTAAACCTAATTAAAAGAAAAATCATTTTTTGTTGTTTTTGATTATGTTGAGAAAAATAAGGTTTTAATGAGTAAATACAAACCTAATTACTAATTAATTTAAATTAAGAAAAATAATTAATTTTGACCTATCTTTGTATTTTGGTTATTTTAAGAAAAGAAAATAAAAATTAAATTAAACAAAACCTAATTTTCTAATTGATTTTAATTTATTTACAAAAGATTAAAATTACCCTAAAATTAAATTAAACTAATTAAGTTAATTTTGACAAAATATATAAGAAAAAACCTAAGTTTGATGAAATTGATTTTTATGAGTTTTTTGTATAAAAAGAATTAATTTGTGATTTAGAAAATAATTTAAACAAAAATAAAAGAAAAGAAAATATAAAAGAAAAGAGAGAAATGGGCCTGGTATCAAAAGTAAAAGGGGGGTGTCCATAGCATATCTGAGCCCAAAAGCCTTGGTCCACGTTTGACTTCTCAGATTCCATGTTACAAGTTGACCAGGGTGCATCATGGACCTCAAAGGATGGGCGTTAGATCTGGCCTTCTGGAGATCTAGTGATTGAACGTTGAGGGCATATGGTGAGACGCTTGGGCCAAGGGTGCACTGAATTTGTAACAAGAAAATCAGAAAATAGCGTTTTGCTGGGACCTGGGATCGAACCTAGATCCTCATGCTTCAAACCATCACCTTGTTGCCATCTGTGCCACGCTGCTTATTTTTATATGTAATAATAATCAAACATTATATTAGAAAAAGCAAGTTAATGTATCAAAATGCGCGAAATTTAAACGGATGAATCACACCACGCCACGCCATCATCTTCCCCAGTGTCCATCGTCTTAGGTAAAACAATTTTTACCTACAGACGTTCTCTGTAGGTATAGCCCCTGTGATTTTCCAAAATCCACTGCGCGCATGATAAATCAATTCTAGTGGTACCAATCAACTCGTGGAAACCTCACGAGCATCATGGTACCACTCTTCATGGCTAATTGTACCTGCAATCAAAACCCCTAAAAATGAAACCTAAGCCCTAATCATGGCAGATCTCTGTATGGCTAACAAAAACGCAATTGAATATTATCATTAGCTTACAAATGTTTCACTGAACTAGAATATGTAAAGAATTCATGCTACAAATGCCAGAATAGTAATATTGAATTTCAAGAAAGTAAGGATATCGTGAGGTGCTTACAATACATTTTTGGGCACGAAAATGCTTGTTGATGATTGGGATAGACTCCTTGAATATCCAGCAAGTGAACGGTATGCTTGGAATAGCTTGAAAGAGCCTGGAACTATGAAATTCGATTGCCACTTTTCTTGAGTTTTTGCAAGTTTTTTCTCAGCATCTCAAGCCTCCAACCCCTGTGCTTTTGGTCTGGATTTGTTTAATATATATCATAGAATCAATTAGGGTTCCAAGTTTGCATCAAATCCTTGCAATTATGAAGATTTGATCCTTGATTCACACTTGTATCCAATCTTTCCAAAACAAGAAAAATTCAATCTTTTTGTGTACAAACAAGCCTTGCACGATTTGATCTCATTTCCAGTTATTCATGGACCTAAAATATGCACAAAATCTCAAGGTTTAAATGATTTTTGATATTTTCATGATTTTTTTAATTTAAATGAAATAACAATCAAAATAAATGACAAAAATAAAATAAAGGCAAATGGGAGGCATCATGGGTCGTGGATCATGTTACAAACTCAATGCAAGCACAAAAAGTTGGGCCCATTTGACAAAAATTGCAATTTTGGCCACTTTTGACTTTTGGTAATTTTGCAAAAAAGGTCAACTTCACCAATGCATAACTCCTTCAATTTTGACCCTAGAAATGTGTTCTTGGACTTTTTAGAAAGCTCAAGATGTTCTCTAAGCAACCCATTTAGTCTCATCTCAATTGAGTCTTCCATGTTCACGTATGAAGCTTTGACAAAAAAGGTGTTTTTGTTGACTTTTCAAAGTGACCTATAAAGTCCAAATTCATAACTTCTTGTGAGTGCATATTTTGAACTTGGGAGATGAAGATGAATTGTAGGGAATTTCATCCTCTTCAAAATGAGATTTTTATGGGTCATTCTTGATAAAGTATGAGAAAGTTATGCTTGGTCAAAGTTGAGTTGACTTTTCCTACAAAACCCTAATTTAGCAACTTTTGGGTTTTGATGAATTGTGAGAAGATTGTGCTAGAAGATTGTTACAAAGATTATGCTAGAAGATTGTTACCCTTCTTTAACAAAGTTGAATTCCATCACATTCAAAGAGATGAAAATCAATGGTGGACGCTCTGGAAACTCTGGCTTCTATATACCAAGTGAATACTTGGAATGATATACCTCGAATTACGGTTCGACAACTGGATAGGCCCGCTCATGTGTTTACAACAGAGGAGGTAGCAGATGAAAAACCTTGGTATCATGACATCAAGAATTTTCTTCAGACTCAGGAATACCCGATTGGTGCTTCGAAGAAAGATAGAAAGACATTGAGAAGATTGACAGGCAGTTTCTTCCTTAGTAAAAATGTGTTGAATAAAAGAAATTATGACATGGTCTTGCTCAGATGCGTGGATAGACACGAAGCAGGCATGTTGATGCATGAGGTTCACGAAGGTTCATTTGGCACTCATGCCAATGGACATTCGATGGCTAAAAAGTTGATAAAGGCGGGTTACTATTGGCTGACAATGGAATCTGATTGTTACAAATTTGCAAAGAAGTGTCATAAATGTCAGGTTTATGCAGATAAGGTCCATGTGCCTCCGACACTTCTTAATGTGATCTCTTCCTCGTAGCCTTTCTCTATGTGGGGTATTGACATGATTTGGATGATAGAACCCAAAGCTTTGAATGGACACCGTTTCATCTTGGTAGCAATTATTTACTTCACCAAATGGGTGGAGGTTGCTTCGTATGCCAATGTTACTAAACAGGTGGTTGTGCGTTTCATCAAGAATAATCTTATATGTCGGTATGGTGTGCCGAACAGAATCATCACTGACAATGGCTCAAATTTGAACAATAAAATGATGATAGAACTTTGTAAGGAATTCAATATTGTCCATCACAATTCATCGCTGTACATGCCGAAGATGAATGGGGTTATTGAAGCTGCTAATAAGAATATCAAGAAAATTATCCAGAAAATGGTTGTTACTTATAAGGATTGGCATTAAATTCTCCCTTTTGCTCTGCATGGATATCGAACGTATGTCCGCACTTCAACAGGAGCAACCCCGTTCTCCCTGGTGTATGGAATGGAGGTTTTACTCCCAATCGAGGTTGAGATTCCCTCTTTGTGTGTGATAATGGAAACCAAGTTGTCAAAGGTTGAATGGGTCCAGAATCGGTTTGACCAATTGAATTTGATTGAGGAGAAGAGGATGAAGGCTTTGTGTCATGGCCAGTTATATCAGAAAAGGATGAAGAAATCTTTTGATAAGAAGGTCAAACCTCGTGAATTCATAGAAGGCGACCTCGTGCTCAGGAAGATCATGTATTTCAACACTGATTCTAGGGGCAAGTGGACTCCCAATTTTGAAGGCCCATATGTTGTCAAGAAGGCCTTTTCTGGAGGTGCATTAATTCTTGAAACTATGGATGGCAAGGAGTTCCCACGTCCCATGATTGCTGATGCAGTCAAGAAATACTTCGCCTAAAGAAATAAAAGAACAGCTCGCTAAGTTGAAAACCCGAAAGGGCGGATTAGGCAAAAAAGAGCGTCTCGGTAGGATGAAAACCCGAAAGGGAGGTCTAGGCAAAAGTTAGAGACATAAACAGAATAAATTTCTCGCTAAGATGAAAACCCGTAAGGGCAGCTTAGGAAAAAGTTAGGGACTTTCTTGGCAAGTAACTACATCAGACAAGACTTGATCATTGGAGCAACAATCTTCTCAGATTCTCATCACACTTCAACAGAAGTTGCTGCTCGGGATTTCAAAAGTTTTAGAGGGGATAGTGGTCATTGTATCTCAATGTATCTTTTCCATTATATATTACCATTTTCCAAACTTTGTAATCATCTATGGAGTCTCGCCATTCGCAGACTACCATTCTATTAATGAAATTTGAGCTTTTACCCAATTCTTTGTATTTCTTATTTTTTTTAGCTTGCAAAGACTCCATTTATTATTGATAGTAACTTGCAAAGCAAAAAGATTAAATAAAAAAATTGACTTTTTCAAAAAGAATTTACAATTTGCTCTTACTTTGGAATTTGTGATGCGAATAAAAATAACAACAACAAAATGGTGATCCCAGGAATGGACAAACTCCAGTTTGTTTTAAGAAGTTTTTGTTCCCCTCGGGAAGGTTTACTCAGGATGATTCGCCGTATTGGGTTCGTGACTCTGGTATCCTCGGTCATGTTTGGATTCATTTCTCCTCTTTTTTGAGTTTTCATGATGTGAAGTTTCAATCCGAGATTTCTCCAGTGAAGTTTTCGTTCGGTCTAATGGAAGTTCTTTCTCCCGAGAAGTTGGTACCATAATCACTCTTGAAGAACGCAGGTCCCTGGTTTCTCTAGTGAAGAACGTATTGTGGTTTTCCCTTTGAGGATGTAGTGTTAACCACCCCAATGAAGTAGGCCTTAATTCCCCAGTGAATGTTTTGATGATTTGGTGTCCATATGCTTTGCTTGAAATTGGTTTTGCAATCCCGAGTAAAAGTGTTACTTTTGAAAACATTTGTTTCCTCAGTGAAGCCTGAAGAAAGATGTTCTATCCCTGTATCTTTACTATTCTGTCACTTTGTTTTGTTTACTACCAAATTATGTTTCTCCCAAGTAAAGCTAAAGCAGGCAGTAGGTTTTGTTTCTTCAGTTGGAATTTAATTTTTCTTGGAATGATCATCTTGGATGTGGTTTAGCCGGATGTTGTTTGTGCCAGAGTTGGTTTTTCCCGGTTACTTCCAGTGTTGTATATATGTTTTGTCAGCATACGCACGATAACACTCATACATTCATACATACATCATGCATAGCTAAAATTGGCAAATCATTATTCATTGACATTTTTTAATATTTTTGTTGACATGTCACCCTGTTTTGCAGAGTTACGTTGTCCTCTCTTCAATAGAGTGTTGGCCTTAAGCAGAAAGCGTATATTCTTTCAATGTCCCCACTAGGTTGTCCCTCGTGGAAGATTTTTTCTTTAGCCTTCCTGTACAGCTCCTTGATTGGATGTATTTGGTTTTCCCTCTTGAGTTTATTTGTAAAAGGATGTATTTTGGTTGACTGTTTCATTCTAGTTTATTTCTGGTTTGAATCTGTGGTTCCACAACAATATTATTTACTTTAGATTTATGAAAAATTCGAGTTTTGGTTGGTGCATTTATTTTGCACGAGAAGACTTTATCTCCTCAGCAGGAATATCATGGCCTTTCCCCAGGAAGTCATATTTATTTCCCAGGAAGTCATATATCTATCCCCAGAAAGTCATTTCTTTTTACAATCCTCCATGACAACAAGTAGCAGGTCCCTTTATTTGAGCAACTTGTGCTTCCCTGTAAAAGTCAACGTAACTTTTTTTGCTACCTCCTCTATGAGTGGATAGTTTGCAGTCCGTCGTCAGTTTACGCCAGTGGATGGCAAGACTTTCAAATTTGCAGAAACAGCTCGCTGTGAAATATTTGCAAGTGGAAGTCTCTTTATTCGAGACAACTTACATATTACCCTTTTTTCAGGCAAAGTGCCTCGGTTAAAGAAGAAGTTGAGACCCGTTCTAGGCGAAATTCTAGAATTTTAGGGAAACTTGTTATCTTTTTGCTACCTTCAGTGAACGTTGGCAGTTCATCATCAGCGAACGGTGATGTTATGATATTCTCTTTCTACCTTCAGTGAAAGTTGGTAGGTCATTGGCAGTGAACGTTGATGATTGTTATCTTTTTGCTACCTTCAGTGAACGTTGGTAGTTCATCATCAGTGAACGGCAGTTCTATGATATTGTCTTTCTACCTTCAGTGAACGTTGGTAGTTCATCGTCAGTGAACGGAGGTGCTATGATATATTCTATTTCTACCTTTAGTGAAAGTTGGTAGGTCATTGATAGAGAACGTTGATGATTGTTATCTTTTTGCTACCTTCAGTGAATGTTGGTAGTTCTTCGTCAGTGAACAGCGATGTTATGATATTCTCTTTCTACCTTCAGTGAATGTTGGTAGTTCATCGTCAGTGAACGGTGGTGCTATGATATATTCTCTTTCTACCTTTAGTGAAATTTGGTAGGTCATTGGCAGTGAACGTCGATGATTGTTATCTTTTTGCTACCTTCAGTGACCGTTGGTAGTTCATCGTCAGTGAATGGCGGTGTTATGATATTCTCTTTCTACCTTCAATGAAAGTTGGTAGGTCATTGGCAGTGAACATCGATGATTGTTATCTTTTTTCTACCTTCAGTGAACGCTGGTAGTTCATCGTCAGTGAACGACGATGTTACGATATATTCTCTTTCTACCTTCAGTGAAAGTTGGTAGGTCATTGCCAGTGAACGTCGAAGATTGTTATATTTTTGCTACCTTCAGTGAACGTTGGTAGTTCATTGTCAGTAAACGGCGATGCTATGATATTTCTTTTCCTTCTACCTTCAGTGAACGTTGGTAGCTCACCGTCAGTGAATGTTGGTGTTGGTATTTCTTTTCCTTCTACCTTCAGTGAACGTTGGCAGCTCACCGTCAGTGAATGTCGGTGTTGATATTTATTTTCCTTCTACCTTCAATGAACATTGGTATCTCACCGTTAGTGAACGTCGGTGTTGTTATTTCTTTTCCTTCTACCATCAATGAACGTTGGTAGCTTTACCTCCAGTAGGAGTTAGTGTATCCTTTGACCATTTTATCACACTCTCTGAGTCGGGTCTTTTGATCCACCAGTGATTTATTTTCCTGGTTGGGACGCTCTCTTGTTTCTTTATTATGGTTACATCCCCAATGGTGTTCTGCGTCTCTTTGGTCTTGTTCATATGCATTCATGATCATAAACATTTTCATGGCATCTTAGGGCCAAAAATAGGGTTTGTTTTATATTTAAGTATCTTCGATCGCGTAGACACAAATATTTTTAACCTTCGTATCTCCGGATAGAAGAAACTTAAATAAGGGCAGCTGTTGTACCCTAATTTTTTCCCCTAAGATCCCTTCATCATACCATGTTGGTTCATTCACAATAAGATCACATTAGGATTCCTGGTTCCCCTCCCTATATTTAGCTTTGCTCTTTGAGGAATCACCAAGCACCTTGACTTGTGTTCTTTCATGATCATGAATATTTTTGTCTTGATTTCTTCTTTTAATTAATGAAATACAATGTTGGTTTGTCTTGCTTGTTACTCATGTAGGTAAAGGCAATAAGATTCAGCAAGTTGCTCCATGGGTTCATGAGTTTATTTCCATGCCCTAGTCAGTAAAGCTTGAGAAGTTCAAACCTCACCATTGGATTTTTTTTGGAAGAAATGGCATGGCAAGGTTATTTTGGTTCACCAAATTTCAAGGTTATCAAATTTGGTTGAAAAGCACAAGGGATTGATTGGAGAAGTTGTCATGCTTGGACAAGGCTTTGTTCCCATTGGTCACAAATGCATATTTCTCTCAATTCTTAAGATATGGAAGTGGTTGTGGTTGCTATTAGTTCTCATTAGCTTCCTCAACAACTTATATTTACAAAGCATTTGTTTTGGTACAAGAAGTTTGTTCAAAATTGTCAAAGTTCCTTAAGGCATGTTTCTTAATCTAGGAGCTAGGGTTTTGAATTTCAAAGGAGTATATGTTGCCCGTATTTTGGTATTTTTGAGTGATTCCAAAGACATCATTCTCTTCAAAGGAGCATTAACAAATCACTTCAAAAGTTCCAAGGATTTTTCATGTGGAAGAAACTTGACGAGGAAGAAAGATTACAAGTCCTCCAGATGAATCCCCAATTTTTCATGTGTGACTTTAAATGAGCATAACTTGGTCAATTTTTATGACCTTGAGCCCATTCGTTTTCCATAATGATCTTGAATATGTGAACTTTATTCCTTCTTTTATGTTTAAAGTGAGAAAATGGATGGAAGTTTCCTTAAGGATACAAAGGATTATAGGTCATTTTATGAATTTTTCCAACTTCAACAAGTCATAACTTTCTCAATTTTTGGAGATTTTGAATGGTTCAAGTTTCAAATTTTCATTCAAGAGATCTACTACATGCCATGTTTTTTGGTAAAGAGCAAATTCCAAGTGGAAGACTATGTTTGGATGCAAGACATAACAGGTCACTTTTGAAGAAAAAATTGAAATATTTCTAAGTATGGAAAGTCAACATTTTTCTCCAACTTTGACTCAACACAACTTTCATCTCAAGCATCCATTTGATTCCATTCTTTTTCCATTTCAAAGATTGTAACCTCATCTTTCTGAAGCATCAAGAATCATGCCCTAAGACCCCTTAAGTTGAAAATGGCATTGGTCAGAAGTTGGCATTTTAAAACTGCATTTCTCACCAAGTCAGAATTTTGAAATCCATAATGTGGCCTCTAATCACAAGTTTTCCACGCGTTTTTGCCTCTAAACACGTTTAGTGAAGTTCCAGAATTGTTTAGCACCTCAAAACGCAAGGATTGGATGAGTTTTGGTGAAAATTAGATCACACTTCACTTGTGCATCAGGTTTGCACGAATTCCCTCCAAAATGCATCATTCACTCTTACTTTTGATCACATTTGCTTCTCCTATAAAAACATGAACTATCCCATTCATTTTCTCAAGCTTGGATAGCCAGCATCACCCTGCCAAACTTGTTCCATAACTCAAAATTCAGCAACTTCGAAACCAATACACAAGCCTTTTTAATTCCAATTTCTTCATCAATTCACCTTCCTTGATCTTCCATGAAGGTAACCATATAATTACATTCAAGAATCGTTCCCTAGATTGCTCCATAGAAGTCCAGTTTCAGAGCTCTGCAACTCAACTTCAATAGGTAGATTCCTTCATCAATTCTTCAAAACTTTGATATCATTGTGATGCTCTCATTGTCCTGGTTCTATTCGTAACACTTACCTTTTACTGGAAACACATTTTGACCATGAAATTTCAAATCCCTTTTCAAAACTTTCTTTCCAAATTGCTTGAGCTACAGTTTATATAAATTTGGCACGAGGGTGTGGTTGTCTTTGTCTTGAAGAGGCGAAGCGAATGGCATAGGTCTGAGCTTATGATTTTATACTTTGAGAGACCTATAATTCACATTGGCTGGAGGTTGAAGATGACCAACGTGTCATCTTCCAACCAATGATGGCACGCCACTTGTTATTTTTTAATTCTGATTTTATTTTTGATTATATGCTTTATTTACTAATGACCATGATATGCACAGCGTGCCAGATCACTTGAATTTGATTACTAACGTGTTTTGACTCTCATCCAATGACCCACATATTTTTGACTTTTATTTTCTTTTCTGATTTTTTATATTTAATTGTTTTAAACTTCAAAGAATCATAGAAAATTCATTTTAAGTCCAAAAAATCTGAAAAAATTATGAAAAATATTTTTGATTATTCTCTTTCTGATTTTTATTTTTTCACAATTTAATTTTGTTTTTTGGTATTTTTTATAAATTTACACTTTATTTGAATTGTTTTAAATGTTTAAAAATACTTTTATGCATTTTTAAATTTTGAAAAAATTATGGAATGATCCAATGATATTGTGACAAATATTGGTGACCTTATTCTATTTTTGTTTTTGACTTTGCTATTTTTTTTATCATTTTTGGTTTATTTTACCCATTCCTTTTAATTTTAAAAATAGTTTCTGACTTTAAAAAATTACCAAAATATTTATAAAATCATTTGAGCCCTTTTTTGATTTTTCTATGGTCTTACTTTGTATTTCTTGATTAATTTGAACATAGTTGATATTTTTCTCTTTTTATTTCTATTTTTAAACATTATTTTTAAACCTTTTTGTATTTAAACATTTTAAACCTTATTAAAATGTAATATCATTTTGTGACTATTTTCTCGCTGATCTTGGATTAAATTTTTTATCATAAACTTTATTAACATCATTGGATCCGTGGTGTTAAGTCTAACTCCACAAAAATGGATGAATGATTTTAATAAAAGTTTGATTAAATTTAATCCAAAAGTGGTTTGCATATTCTCTCTCACCCCTCTTCATCTCATCTCCTTCTTAGTGCACTAAATGTTGTCGGAGCATGATCTCTATATCATGTCTCAAAACAAATGGTGCATAGATTGCTATTGAGTGACCTCAAAATAGGTGCGACTTCTATATAAGTCCACTTACGATTGCTTAACATAGCGCTAAATTTTGTCCCGATTCTAATAAATGATCATTCGTGGTCCAAACTTATGTTTGCAAGCCCAATCATGTTAATTTGATCTATTTGATCCAATAACTGGAGATTCATTATGTGGAGGCTTTGGTTCTACCAATTATCTAATGGATCTATAATACCTTTGGTCAACGCGGATCACTTAAACATCGTTGATCATTAAATGATACTAATAAGGATTCCAAATGGATGATATACTTGACAAAGAGCAAATGCAACTTGTTGTATGGAGGCTTTGGTTCTACCAATCCTCTAATGAGTTCCAAATGCAAGTTTCAAGATGATCATCCAACTAACCACTAATCACTAATAATTGACTTTATCCTTTATTATTTTATTATATGCCCCTTTTATTTTTATGCACTATTTACTTTTAGCATTTACATTTCATGCCATTTTCATCTTTTCTCATTTGACTATTTACTTTCTTGTCATTTTTACTTTTGCTCACTTGAGTTTTACTTTTCTTTTTAAAACACCTAATAATCAACACAAACCCTAAAAATCATTAATGATACTTGGACTATTTGGTTACTATCCTTGGTATTATGGAGCATTGGACTTTTTGAACTTAGGATTAGAAACCTTGGCCTATGATTGGAGACCTTGTGATCTTATCTGATTATTTTGTCTGGAGCTCTTGAGGTTTACCTCAAGACATTGGGTTGTCTGTTTGTTTTGTGTGCAGGTTATTGTGATTACACTCTTTATTTGTAATCTGGAATCCACCCGTATACAGCCGTTACTCTGCCCAATTTTTATGAAGACTTAATACACTTGAAGTTTGGTTCTCTCAAGAGGTCTAGTATTTTTGCTTGTTTAGTTTCAATCCAAAGAATGGGAATTCTATCTTGGCATAGTGTCAAGTATTGGCTTGTTGTTGGTTAGATGGTTCTTATCCCTAGCTTTTACCTTATGCTTTAGGATAGCCTCTTCTTCTCCTCCTATCTTCTTTAATTTCAAAATTCGCCTTCCTCCTTTTGAAAACTCTTCTTGTTTTAAACTTGAACCACTTTCATAATAAACTTGGACTTACGTCCATGCATTTTCAAACATTTTCATAAATAAACTCCAATAAACTTAATAATACTTTGATATCCTTTTTGTGAGAAGACTAAAAGTCAATCAATCTCATTTCAAACCATTTTTCCCACTTTGGCTTTTATCTTTAAACTTTTCTCAAAAGATTTAACTCTTGTCAATCCTTATAGTGATGCAAATAACTATACTTTTACAATATGTAGTGAAGAGAGATATTTTCCACTTGGGTGTTGAGTGAGGCGTTGTTGATTTTAAAATCCAAGCCATATCCTCCACTTTGAGATGATGCAAATTCTCCTTTCTCATGATTGTGTGTAGTAGGTATTTTTTCCACACGGACAATGATGTTGATGTTTTATCTTATAAAATTAACCAACACATTTGTGTTTTAAAATTTTTAGAAGAGGAACTACGTGTACCCTGATCCCCTATTGCACGAAAAGGTGGTACGTAGGCACTAAAGGTTCGCAACTGCGGCGGGTGCAAAAATCATAAAAATATATTTCTTTTCAGATCTCCACCATCCACTTTTACACAACATATTATAGCCAAAATATACAGATTTTTACAAAGAGGTTCCTGTGGAGTACCGTAGATGTTTAGGGCGTTAATACCTTCCCTTTGCATAACCAACCCCCTTACCTAGAATCTCTCCCCCTCTTTTTGGGTTATTCGCTATTTTCCCATTCCTTTGGAAACAATAAAGCGCGGTGGCGATTTTTGTTTTGATTTGTATAAGTCTAGTCAATCTAATGGCTTAGTCTTGAACATTTCTACTGCTACAAGTATCCAAATAGTCCAAGTATTATTAAAAGTTTTTATGGTTCATGTTGATTATTAGGTGTCTTAGAAGAGAAAAGAAAAGGCTCAAGTGAGCAAAATAAAAATGACATGAAATGTAATGCTTAAAGTAAATGGTACATAAAGCATAAAAAATAAAAGACATAAAGTAAAAACAATTTAATAATTAGTGTTTAGTTGGATGACCATCTTGAAACTTGCATTTGGAACTCGTTAGAGGATTGGTAGAACCAAAGTCTCCACACAACAAGTTGCATTTGCTTTTTGTCAAGTATATCATCCATTTGGAATCCTCAAAAGTACCATTTATAGATCAACGATGTTTAAGTGATCCGCGTTGATCAAAAGTATTGTAGATCCATTAGAGGATTGGTAGAACCAAAGCCTCCACACAATGAATCTCAAGGTTATTGGATCAAAGAGATCAAATTAACATACTTGTGCTTGCAAACATAGGTTTGGGCCACGGATGATCATTTATTCGAATCGGGACAAAATTTAGCGCTACGTTAAGCAATCGTAAGTGGACTTATGTAGAAGTCGCACCTATTTTGAGGTTGGTCAATAGAAATCTATGCACCATTTGTTTTGAGACATGATATAAGGATCATGCTCCAATAACACTTAGTGAAATAATAAAGGGATAAGATGAAGAAGGGTGGAGAAGAATATACAAACCACATTTGAATTAAAATTTAATCAAACTATTATTAAAATCACTCATCCATTTTTGTGGAGTTAGACTCAACACCATGGATCCAATGATGTTAAAAAAGTCCATGATCAAAAATTCAACCCAAGACTATCCAGAAAATAATCACAAAATAATATTGTATTTAATATATACATTAAAAAGGTTTTAAAATAGAAATAAAAGAGAAAAATATCAACTATGTTCAAATTAATCAAGAAATAAAAAGTAAGACCATAGAAAAATCAGAAATGAACTAAAATAATTTTATAAAATTTTTGGTAATTTTTTAAAGTCAAAAACTATTTTTTAAATTGAAAGAAATGAGTAAAATGAACCAAAAATGATAAAAAATACCAAAGTCAGAAATAAAAAATGAATGAGGTCACCAATATTTGTCACAATATCATTGGATCATTCCATAATTTTTTCAGAATTTAAAAATGCATAAAGTATTTTTAAACATTTAAAACAAATTAAATAAAGTGAAAATTTATAAAAAATATTAAAACACAAAATAAAATTTTGAAAATATAAATCGGAAAGAGAAAATCAGAAATATTTTTCATAATTTTTTCATATTTTTTGGACAAAAAATGAATTTTCTATGATTTTTTGAAATTTAAAACAATTAAATATAAAAATCAGAAAAGAAAAATAAAGTCAAAATATATGGACCATTGGATGAGAGCCAAAACGCGTTAGTAATCAAATCCAAGGGATCTGGTGCATTGTGCATATCATGGTCATTAGTGAATAAAGCACTGAATCAAATGTAAATCAGAAATTCAAAAAATATAAATGGCGTTATTTTATTGGTTGAAGGATGATACGTTGGTCATCTTCAACCTCCAGCCAGTCCCATAATCAGGTTGCTCAATCTATAAAATTTGAGCACGATACCTATGTCATTCACTTCGTCTCTTCAAGACGAAGATAACCACACATTCGCGATAAATTTATATAAACTATAGCTCAAGCAATTTGGAAGAAAAGTTTTGAAAAGGGATTTCAAATTTCATGGTCAAAACATGTTTCCAGATAAAAGTAAGTGTTGCGACTAGAACCAGGGCAATGAGAGCATCACAATGATATCAAAGTTTTGAAGAATTGATGAAGAAATCTACCTATTGAAGTTGAGTTGCAGAGCTCTGAAACTGGACTTCTATGGAGCAATATGGGACACGATTCTTGAAGGAAATTATATGGTTAGCTTCAGGGAAAATCAAGGGAGGTAAATTGATTGAAAAATTGGATTGAAAAAGGCTTGAACACAGATTTTGAAGTTGCAAAAATTTGAGTTATGGAACAAGTTTGGTAGGGTGATTCTGGCTATCCAAGCTTAAGAAAATGAATGAGATATGACCCTCTATTTATAGGGAATCAAACGGAATATCCAAGGGTGTAAAATGATGAAGTTTGGAGGGAAATCGTGTGAAGTTGCAAACAAGAAAAGTGTGACTTCTAATTTGATCAAAACTCATCCAAAATGCGCATTTTGTTGTGCTAATCACTTCTGGAAGTTCACTAAACATGTTTAGAGGAAAAAACATGCAGAAACAAAGTGTTTAGAAGCTAAATCAATGTTTTCAAATTCTGACTTTTGAAGAAACTTCAGTTCCAAGTTACCAAGTTCAAATCAATGGCATTCTCAGCTCAAGGGGTCTTAGGGGACTATTCTTGATGCTTTAGAAAGATGAGATTACAAGCTTTGCAATGGGAAAAGAATGGAGTCAAATGTATCTTTGAGATGAAATTTGCATTGAGTCAAAGTTGGAGAAAAAGGGTTGACTTTCCATACTTAGAAATATTTCAAATTTTTCTTCAAAAGTGACCTATAATGTTTTACATCCAAACATGGCCTTACACTTGGAATTTGATCTTGACCAAAAAATATGGCATGAAATAGACCTCTTAAATGACACTTTGAAACTTGAACCATTCAAAATCTCCAAAAATTGTGGGAGTTATGAATTGTTGAAGTTGGCAAAAAATCATGAAATAACCTATAATCCTTTGTATCCTTAGGGCATCTTCCTTCCATTTTATCACTTTGAATATAAAATAAGAGATAAGGTTCACATCCTAAAGATAATTATGGAAAAAGAGTGGGCTAAAGGTGATAACAATTGACCAAGTTATGATCATTTGAAGTCACACATGAGAAATTGGGGGTTCATCTGGAGGACTTGTAATCTTTCTCCACCATCAAGTTTCTTCCACATGAAAACTCCTTGAAACTATTGAATTTATTTTTTTAATAACCATTTGAAGAGAAGAATGTCTTTGGAATCACTCAAAAATACCAAAATATGAGCAAGATATACTTCTTTGAAGTTCAAAACCCTAGCTCTTAGATCAAGAAAATGCTTTGAGGAACCTTGACAATTTTGAACCAGCTTCTTGTACCAACACCCTTGCTTTGTAAATAGAAGTTGTTGAGGATGAAAATGAGAACTCATATCCACCAAAACCACTTCCATATCTTGAGAATTGAGAGAAATATGCACTTGTGATCAATGGGAACAAGACTTTGTCTAACCACGACAACTTCTTCAATCAACCCCTTGTAATTTTGAATCAATCTTGATAAATTTGAAATGTGGTGAACCAAAATAACCTTGCCATGCCATCCCTTACAAAACAACTTAAATGGTGAGGTTTGGACTTTCAGGCTCTATTGCCTAGGGCATGGAAATAAACTTATGAACCCGTGGAGCAACTTGCTAAACCTCATTACCTTTACCTACATTAGTAACAAGTAAGACAAACCAACATTTCATTTTATTAATTAAAAGGAAAATCAAGACAAAATATTCATGATCACAAAAGAAAACAAGTCAAGGTGCTTGGTGATTCCTCAAAGAGCAAAGCTAAAGATAGGGAGGAAAACCAAAATAACCTAATGTGGTCTTGTTATGATTGAATCAACATGGTATGATGAGGGAATCTTAGGGGCAAAAATTAGGGTACAACACATGGAGTCTGAGACGATAATCAGGGTTTGGTTTTCGGACATTGCTGCATGAAGTCTGAGTGGATGATATGTGTCGTGGAATAAGGGAACCCACTGTTGCATGAAGACTTAGGAAATGGGTTAGGTTCGCAAATCGCTGCGTGAAGTCTGATGTGATAAGCTAAATTTGTTGTTTCGAACATCGCTGCATGAAGTCTGAGACGATGGTCTGGAGTTTGGAACACATTGTTGCATGAAGTCTGAGGCAATGGGTTAAGTTTGCAAATCATTGCGTGAAGTCTGATGTGATAAGCTAAACTTACTGCTTCAAATATCGCTGCATGAAGTCTGAGACAATGATCTGGGTTTGGTTTTTGGACATCGTTGCATGAAGTCTGAGGCAATGGTTTATGTTACGGAGTAGAGAGGTGTACATTTCTTCATGAAGTCTGAGGCAAAGATTTTGGTTCGTAAATTGTTGCGTGAAGTCTGATGCGATAGGCTGGATTTTGTGGAATAAAGAAACACATTGTGAATATGTGAAAAACACAAGAAGGGGGGTTGAATTTTAAAACTTAAAACAAATGGTTTGACAACACAGTATTTTTATCCTGGTTCGTTTGATCTCAAACTACTCCAGTCCACCCGTCAAGGTGATTTCGCCTCTCTCCAACAAGGTCTTAATCCACTATTTTCAAAGGATTACAACAGCTACTTTAACAACTGTTAAAGTCTTCTTGAGTACAACCACAAACTGGTTTATCTCAAGGAAATCTTTTACAAATACTTGAAAAAGGATGTGTTAACATTTTCTAACAAAACAATATATCACAACTGTGATAATTACACAACTTAAGCTTGGAATAAACTGAATTTTGCTAAAGCGTTTAAATAAGCGTGGTTTTGAAGGCTTGGCAAATTATGTGAGTGCATACGTCAGTCTTTTCTCAAGTAGACTTGTTTATATAGGCAAGGCAAAGATACGTTGTCCATAAAGCCAGTTTAATGATAATAACGCACTTTCCTTTTGAAGAAGATCTTGTCTGAAGAGAGCCGTTAGCATTTAATTCTGTCTTGAATAATTAATAACGCTTCAGAGTCTTCTTTGCTTTAACTTATGATAACGCTTCAGAGTGTTGATGACTTGGTAAAGATCTTTGATCAGAGTCAGAGTGTATTTGTTTATGCGCAGATTCTGGTCATCAAGCTTCAGCGTATAATCTGGTAGCTTCAGCGTGTAGCACATATTACTGATCTTCTGATGCTGATTCCATCAGAACTTCTGTATATACAAAACATAATTTTAAGAAGCATATTTGTTTTATTTATATATCTTTGAATTTATTTATTCTTTGTATTTTTTTATCATCAAAACTCTAATCAAGGGTTGTAGAATCAAACTATGTTCTAACAATCTCCCCCTTTTTGATGATGACAAAAACCAGATTTTTCAATTAAAAATAAAGAATAAAAAGTATAGAATTAAGAAGAAAACTCCCCCTAAGTTGATTACTTCTCTTTAATTCCATGAGTCTTTGAGCATCAGAACCTTACTGTATCTTTCATCATAGTTTTGTACCTGTTCAAGCTTTTCAGAAGAGAGAAGAAATTTAAATAGATCAGAATGTTTGAGACTTATGTCTCAGTAATCCGTTATTGAAAAATATCATTCTTTCTCCCCCTTTTTGTTAGTTATCAAAAAGAACATATAATCAGAGCCAAAATGCATTTATATTAAAAATCAGAATCAACGAAAAGTTCAGAACAGCAGCAATGTAAGAATATTACAGATAAACATGTTTTAAAAACGAGGAAATTCTAAGAGGGAGGAGGAAGACGTGTGAACAAAGCTTCCAACATGCTCTTGATCTGGATGTTGGTTTCCTGTTGTTGGGTTAACATGCTCGTGATTTCATCAATTTTGTTGTCCTGTTTATCCATTCTTTCCTTCATCAACATATCAGATCTTTTCAGGTCTTCTAGAGTCTGCCTTTCATAGGAGGAAGCTTGAGGATCTTCAGAAACTGGATGCTTCTCAGAGCATTCTGCAATATCCTCTTTTTGACCAAGTTCTTCAGCAGGAATCATCTGCTCTGGAGTAATAGTCAGATTGAGATCTTCTGACTCTGGTTGAACTTTGTATGCTGGACGATGTTCAGACCAGGGAGCATTGTCCAGAGGGAGAACTTCTTCCTTGAGCAGCTCAGAACTTGATCTTCAATTACTTTCAGTAGATTACTGAAGTTCTATTGAACTTGTCCGTAGCTCTGTTCTTGCATCTTACGAGTTTCAGAATATACCCATCTTTTGAAACTTGTCCAAAGGTAGTCTGATGCAGCAGGATCAATCAGCTCAAGACTAGCTTGCTTCAGAGAAGTGATCCACTTCTGTATTTCTGTTTCAAACATCAATAAGCTGGTACCAACATCTGGAGAGGGTTCAGATGGTATTGGTTTTGGAATAGCTGTTTTGTGGGTTATGGTAGCAAGACGTTCAAAAACCGTTAAATCAATGACATTCTTGATGTTGTCATCTGGATTGTTCTTTGGTGAGGGAGTGGGAGAGTCTGGAATTATTATTGGACTAGTTGGGGAGTTTGGTGGAGTTGATTCTAGTGAGGAGGGAATTTGGGGAATATCCAGAATGGTTAGGGGAATACGGATGGCCAGAGGTTCAGTGATTCCAGGAATGGGAATGGTATCAGAATTAACAGTTTGGTTTGATTGATCGTTATGAGGTTCTGGTTCACAGGATTCAGAGGGTTGAGTCTCAGAAGTTTGAACTTCTGGTTGAAATAGTTTAGGTTGTGGAGAGGGTGGATGAATTTCTGGTTGAGGAGATGGAGGTAGTGGGATTTCTGGTTGTGGAGAGAGGGGAATTTCTGGTTGTGGTGCTTCTGTGGTGGTTTCAGAGTTTGGATTTTCTGACATGGGAGCAGAAGTATGTTGGTCAAAGGTTTCTATATCTGATAGAACTTTTGCAAGTTCTTGTTGGGTTGCTTCAGTATTTGGATTTGGAGGTTGGGAGCGAGATATTCTAATAGTTAAGGTTTCTGAGGGGTCAAATTCAATGTCAAAGTCATCAAATGTTTGTGGTGTGGGGTTTTCTGATTGAGTGGGAATTGGTATAGATGTTGATATAGAAATTGAGTTTAAAACAGTTACAGAAGAAGGATTGCCTCTCTTTTTAGGAGTCCGCTGGGATGATCCTTCTGCTACAGCTTTCCTTTTCTTGGTTTTCTTCAGCACAACTTCTGGAGCCTTCTGTTGCAGATCCTGAATGTTCAAATCTGGTGTTGTACCATCCGCCTTGCATGCATCCAGATATTTGACTATTATATCAGGTTTAGAATTAATCTCTGAGAACAGAGGAAAGTTATCCAGAGGGATTCTTCTGCTGGATATTGCTGCAAAAGAAGTGACACTGGGTTCCTTCTTGACGTTCTCAATTAACTTCATTTTCTTCAGATTCTTTGCATTCAGCTGTTTGCCAACAGTAGCTTCCAAAGAGCTGATTTCCTGAGCTTCTGTAAGATGATCAATCAGCTTATTCTCTGTTAGAATATCTGATATAAGCCTTCCTAGGGGTATCCAGTCCCTTTTTGTGCGCTCATCTTCTCTGGTTTCCTTGACACTAGTCCTTAGATGGTTAAACAGCAGATGAGCCAGATTCACCTTAATCTTCTGGGAGATGAAGTAGATCAGAAATTGCTTATCACTATTGATGTAGTCAGGAGAGCTGGTAGGCTTCCTGTGGTTTATACATCCCAGAATAATCTTGGCCCATATTCTGTGATGGTCTTTTAGATCCCTTATCTTGCTGGAGGGAAGACCTAGAGTGAAGATTTCTCTAGCAATTAGGGCGACATCAGTGCATCTTTCAGCCATGTCAATGCATCGTACACCACCACCATTGTAGCCTATTAATCTTGCAATGAGGTCCTCAGTTATGACTATCTTCTTCCCCATTATGTATGAATTAACTTGATGGTTGGAAGATGAAGTATGAATCCAGAATTCCTTCACAAGGATTGGGAATGTTGGACCCACCAGTCGGTCAAAATATCTGTCCCAGCCTTGAGCCTTTACTTCTTCAGAGAGATTAAACCCGTTTTCTTGAAGACTGTTAAAGTCCACAATTAATTCAGAAAGAACTTCTAGATTTTTGATGGGTGTGAGAAGAGTTCTGTAGGGTTCTTCATATTGTTCGGAGGAATCTGTTTTCTGAGAACTGGAAGAAGGGTTGCTTGAGGAAGCCATGTTCACACGAAGGTTTTGTGAAGAAATTGAAAGGGTTTTGAGAAAGGATGCAAACTGAAATCAATAAGATTGTAGAGAAAATGAAAGTGAAAGTAAAAACTGTAAATAGTGAGAAATGTGTTTAAATAGGTTTTTAAAAAAGATTTTGAAAACATAAACGGTAAGAGAGAGAAATAAATTATAATGATTATGAGCATTTAATGATAGCTAATTTTGGGGGATTCAGAAAGATATTGAAATGGTTACCCATGACATGTGTCCCAATGCATCCAATCAGCACTTTTGACCTTTCAGAAACGTGAACGCGTGTTCAGCCTCAGAAAGTAGCTGATGACTGGATGACACTTGTTTGCTTGAGTGAACTGCACATTTCTATCCTTGAAATGAAGCACGCAAATAGACAATCTGTACTTCTAAAGATCTGAAGAAAGATTGATCAGTAGTTCACGGAAAAATAAACAAAGTTCTGAAGGTTAAGATATGGAATCAAAACAGTTTTATTCTGGGCAGAGCTTCATGCTGAGATGTTGCAGAATGAAGTTGAACCTATCTTCAGAAAGAGGTTTTGTAAAGATATCAGCCCATTGATAGTCTGTGTTAATAAATTTTAAATTTAGAATCCCTTTCTGAATATAGTCCCTAATAAAATTATGTTTTATTTCTATATGCTTAGCCCTAGAATGCAAAATAGGATTTTTACTAAGACAAATAACAGAAGTATTGTCACAGAGGATAGGGATGTTACTCTCAAATATTTTGAAGTCCTCAAGTTGACTTTTCATCCAGAGCATTTGTGCGCTGCATCCATCTGCTGCTATGTATTCAGCTTCTGTTGTTGATAGAGCTATTGTGGATTGTCTTTTGCTGGACCATGAGATCAGATTTTCTCCCAGAAACTGGCAGCTTCCAGAAGTGCTTTTACATTCTACTCTGTCTCCAGCGAAATCAGCATCACAGTATCCTATCAAGCTGTAATCACTTGATTTTCTATAAAACAAACCCAGATTAGTAGTACCTTTCAGATACTTGAAACTTCGCTTAACTACTGTTAAGTGAGATTCTCTAGGATCTGATTGGAATCTAGCACAAATGCAAACACTGAATAGAATGGCAGGCCTTGAAGTCGTCAGATAGAGAAGAGAACCAATCATACCTTTGTAGACCTTTTGTTCTACCTTTTTACTTACCTCTTCTCTTTCCAGAATGTACGTGGGATGCATTGGAATCTTTGATGGCTTACATTCTGAGAGATCAAATTTCTTCAGTAGTTCTCTGACATATTTGCTCTGATGAATGTAAGTTCCTTCTAGGGTTTGATTAATCTGAATGCCCAGAAAGAATTTTAGTTCCCCCATTAGGCTCATCTCAAATTTTGCCTGCATACATTTAGCAAACTTTCTTCCCGGAGAGGGTTTAGTGGATCCAAATATGATGTCATCAACATAAATCTGACATACTAAAATGTCATTCTTAACTGTCTTACAGAACAAGGTTGTGTCCACTTTCCCTCTGGTGAATTCCTTTTCTAGCAGGAAGTTACTTAGTCTTTCATACCAAGCTCTGGGAGCTTGTTTCAGACCATAGAGTGACTTCTTTAGTTTGAAAACATATTCTGGATTTTTGGAACTTTCAAAACCAGGGGGTTGGTGCACATATACCTCTTCTTCTATATAGCCATTTAAGAATGCACTCTTAACATCCATCTGATACAGAGTGATGCCTTTATTAACAGCAAATGAAATTAGGAGTCTGATAGATTCTAACCTGGCGACTGGAGCAAAGGTTTCTGTATAGTCTATCCCCTATTGCTGACTATAACCTTGTGCTACCAGTCGTGCTTTATTTCTGATGACTTCACCTTGTTCGTTCAGTTTGTTTCTGAACACCCATTTTGTACCAATGACGTTGAATCCTTTTGGATTGGGAACTAGATCCCATACGTCATTTCTTGTGAATTGATTTAGCTCCTCTTGCATTGCTAGAATCCAGTCATTGTCCAGAAGTGCTTCATTAATTGTTGTTGGTTCAATTAGAGAAACCAGTCCCATGAGGGATTCTTCAGAGTTTCTGAAGGTGGATCTTGTTCTGATTGGATCTTCCTTCCTTCCTAAGATTGTTTCTTCTAGGTGATCAATGCTGCTTCTGGATGGTCTTTTCTGGAGTTGATCAACAGAAGGTGTTGGATTGCTTGCAGTGAATCTTTCTGATGTTGAGGAAGTGTCTCTGTCGAGAGCTTCTGATGATTTGTCTTCAGTACCTGTGAGTTCAACTTCCATACCTGCAAGGAATTCATTCTGCTTTGACTTTTGAGAGTCAAGCTTATCATCAAAACGAACACTGATTGACTCCTCCACAATCTGTGTTTCTGTATTGTATACTCTGTACCCTCTTGAGCGTTCATAATATCCTAACATAATACACTTTTGTGCTTTAGAGTCAAACTTGTTCAAATAATTTTTTGTATTCAGGATAAAACATGTACATCCAAATGGGTGAAATTAAGAAATGTTGGGCTTTATGTTCTTCCACAATTCATATGGAGTCTTTTCCAGAATAGGTCTTATGGAGATTCTATTCTGAATGTAACACGATGTGTTTATTGCCTCTGCCCAGAAGATCTTAGCAATGTTGGTCTCGTTGATCATGGTTCTGGCCATTTCTTGTAATGTTTTGTTCTTTCGTTCTACAACTCCATTTTGCTGGGGAGTTCTAGGACAAGAGAAATCATGCAGAATGCCTTTATCATTAAAGAATAACTCAAAATCTTTGTTTCAAATTCTCCACCATGATCACTTCTGACTTTGACGATTCTAAGATCCTTTTCATTCTGAACTTGGTTGCAGAAGGTAACAAACACAGAGTGTGATTCATCCTTGTGCCTTAAGAACTTTACCCATGTCCATCTGCTATAGTCATCTACGATCACTAACCCATACTTCTTGCCACTGACTTAAGCAGTTTTAACTGGTCCAAATAAGTCAATGTGCAGAAGTTCTAATGGCTTGGAGGTAGAAACAACGTTTTTGGATTTGAAAGCTGGTTTTGCAAACTTGCCTTTCTGACATGCTTCACACAAAGCATCTGAATTGAACTTCAGGTTAGGAAGTCCTCTGACCAGATTGAGTTTGTTAATCTGAGATATTCTTCTCATACTAACATGTCCCAATCTTCTGTGCCAGATCCATTGCTCGTTGTTAACAGACAGTAGACATTTTACATTCTGACTTTTTAGTTCAGAAAGTTTTATTTTATAAATGTTTTTTTTCCTCTTTCCATTAAATAGGATAGTCCCATCTTTCTGACTAACAGCTTTGCATGAATTTTGATTGAAGATTATATCATAACCGTTATCACTTAATTGACTTATGGATAACAGGTTATGCATTAATCCATACACTAATAAAACATTACTTATAGAGGGAAGATTTCCATTACCTACTGTTCCAGAGCCAATGATCTTTCCTCTCTGATTGCCTCCAAAACCTACGTGGCCTCCAGGCTTAAGTTCCAGGCTTTGGAACATATGCCTTTTTCCCGTCATGTGTCGTGAGCAGCCAGAGTCCAGGTACCATGATTGGTGTTTTTGCTTTGCTGCTAAAGATATCTGCCACATGTATTATTTTATCCTTAGGTACCCACATTTTCTTGGGTCCTGATTTGTTAGATTTACCAAAACTCTGGTTGAATTTTGGTTTGACAGAGTAATCACTACTTGTATATTTTATGTCATGTGTGTGCCCATATATGAAGTGTGAATCAAGTGGAGTATGTTTTATAACTAAATCCATGGAATTTTTTGGTGTAGGTACCTTACCTTGATATCCTATCCCTTTTCTGCCATTTATGCTAACTCCATAGATTATTGAAGCCATTTTGCTTCTGTCTATGTTTTTAGCTAGAAACTTCTGAAAGCTGTGATCATACTCCTTGATGATCTCATCAGCATTGCTGGGAGTTTCAGGGATTGTTTCCTTATGAGAGTTTTGCAATTGGTTTTCTAATTTTGAAATTTTATCTTTTAACTCAGAATTCTCCAATTTGAGACTCTCAGTCTTAATAGAGTCAGAAGCAAGATTCCTTTTCAGGTTTTTGAATTTGACTCTGATCTGCTGATATCTTTCCAGAATTTCATTAAGGCTTTTAGCTAGTTCAACCTTAGTAAAGTTTATAGTAAAGTCAGGGAATACCTATTTTGTATCCGATTCAGAGTCTGACTCAGAAGTTTCACTGTCTTCTGTTATGTTTGCCATGAGAGCTATGTTTTCTTTTTCATCATCTGATTCTGAGTCAGCTTCAGATGTGTCAGAGTCATCCCATGTAGCCATGAGACTTTTCTTCTTTTCCTTGCCAAACTTCTTTTTGGGCTTCTCCTTCTGAAGCTTTTGGCAATCACTTTTGTAGTGCCCTTGCTCGTTACATTCATAGCAGATGATGTCTTTGTTGTTTAGCTTTCTGTTTCCTGAAAAGCCTTCAGATCTTGTGTCCAGAGGAGGATTCTGACCTTCTGTATCTGGAGGAAGATTCATTCTGATTTTCTGATCTTCTTGGATTCCTAAACTTCCTTTGCCTCTGCTTCCACAATTGGTTCACCCTTCTAGAGAGGAGAGACAGTTCATCTTCTTCTGATGAGGACCCATTAGAGGTTTCTTCCACAACCTGCAAAACTTTGGAGTCAGATTTTCTGTAAGATTTTAAAGTTAATGGCTTACCTTGCTTTTGCGATTCATCTGCTTCTAGCTCTATCTTGTGACTTCTGAGGGAGATGACAAGTTCCTCTAGAGAGATTTTGTTGAGATCCTTGGCTAGCTTAAGCGTTGTGACCATTGGCCTCCATTGTTTTGGCAAGCTTCTGATGATCTTCTTAACGTGATCAGCAGTGGAATACCCTTTGTCAAGAACTTTTAGACCAGCAACAAGAATTTGAAATCTTGAAAACATAGTTTCTATTTATTCACTCTCTTCCATCTTGAATGCCTCATACTTCTGAATGAGTGCAAGGGCTTTGGTTTCTTTGACTTGAATGTTGCCTTCATGCGTCATTCTCAGAGAGTCAAACATATTCTTGGCAGTTTCTCTATTTGATATCTTCTCATATTCTTAATAAGAGATGGCGTTGAGAAGAATTGTTCTGGCCTTGTGATGATTTCTGAACTCACGCTTTTACTGATCATACATCGTTTTCCTGTCAATCTTCTGACCACTTTCATCCACTGGGTGCGAGTATCCATCAGTCACCATGTCCCACAGATCAGCATCATGGGCCAGAAAGAAACTCTCAATTTTGTCTTTCCAATAGTTAAAGTTCTCTCCATCAAAGACTGGAGGTTTTCCACTGAATTTGTCCCTTTCTTCATTGTTGTCATTGCTGATGTTTTGACTTGGTCCTGCCATTGTGTTTTTCTGACACTGGATCTTGTACTGACACGGTTAGGTGTTATAAGCTCAGAACCAGGCGCTCTGATGCCAATTGAAGATGTGAAAAACACAAGAAGGGGGGGTTGAATTGTAAAACTTAAAACAAATGGTTTGACAACACAGTATTTTTATCCTAGTTCGTTTGATCTCAAACTACTCCAGTCCATCCGTCAAGGTGATTTCGCCTCTCTCCAACGAGGTCTTAATCCACTATTTTCAAAGGATTACAACAGCTACTTTAACAACTGTTAAAGTCTTCTTGAGTACAACCACAAATCGGTTTATCTCAAGGAAATCTTTTACAAATACTTGAACAAGGATGTGTTAACATTTTCTAACAAAACAATATATCACAACTGTGATAATTACACAACTTAAGCTTGGAATAAACTGAATTTTGCTAAAGCGTTTGAATAAGAGTTGTTTTGAAGGCTTGGCAAATTATGTGAGTGCATACGTCAGTCTTTTCTCAAGCAGACTTGTTTATATAGGCAAGGCAAAGATACGTTGTCCATAAAGCCAGTTTAATGATAATAACGCACTTTCCTTTTGAAGAAGATCTTGTCTGTAGAGAGCCGTTAGCATTTAATTCTGTCTTGAATAATTAATAACGCTTCAGAGTCTTCTTTGCTTTAACTTATGATAACTCTTCAGAGTGTTGATGACTTGGTAAAGATCTTTGATCAGAGTCAGAGTGTATTTGTTTATGTGCAGATTCTGGTCATCAAGCTTCAGCGTATAATCTGGTAGCTTCAGCGTGTAGCACATATTACTGATCTTCTGATGCTGATTCCATCAGAACTTTTGTATATACAAAACATAATTTTAAGAAGCATATTTGTTTTATTTATATACCTTTGAATTTATTTATTCTTTGTATTTTGTTATCATTAAAACTCTAATCAAGGGTTGTAGAATCAAACTATGTTCTAACACATTGATGCATGAAGTCTGAAGCAATGGGTTAAGTTCATAAATCACTGCGTGAAGTCTAATGTGATAAGATAAATTTGGTTTAGAACATCGCTGCATGAAGTCTGAGACGATGGTCTGTGTCGTAGAATAAGAAATACACTGTTGCATGAAGTCTGAGGAAACGGGATAGGTTTGCAAATCACTGCGTGAAGTCTGATGTGATAAGATAAATTTGTTGTTTCGAACATCGCTGCATGAAGTCTGAGACAATGGTCTGGAGTTTGGAACACATTGCTGCATGAAGTCTGAGGCAATGGGTTAAGTTCGCAAATCACTGCGTGAAGTCTGGTGTGATAAGCTAAACTTACTGCTTCGAGCATTGCTGCATGAAGACTGAGACGATGATCTGGAACTTGGCATAACAAAACACATTGTTTCATGAAGTCTGAGGCAATGGATTAGGTTCGCAAATCGCTGCGTGAAATCTGAGACGATAAGCTAGGTTTTGTTTTCGAGCATCACTGCATGAAGTCTGAGGCGAAGATCTAGGTTTTGCAAAAACATTGCGGCTTAGAGGCAATGTAATGAGTTGTGAGAATACGTTGCGGCTTAAAGGCAACGTAGTGAGTTTTGCGAATGCATTGCGGATTAGAGGCAATGCAATGGGTCTTGAAAATACATTGCGGCTTAGAGGCAATGTAATGGGTTTTGAGAATGCGTTGCGGCTTAGAGGCAACATACGGAGTTTTGCAAATGCATTGCGGCTTAGAGGCAATGTGTTGGTCTTGGATAATACATTGCGGCTCAGAGGCAATGTGTTGAATTTTGAGAATACATTGCGGCTTAGAGGCAATGTAATGGGACTTGTAAGGAACTCATCACTACAGGAAGACTTAGGTGATGGGCTGAATGTGTCACGGCATGAAGACTTAGGTGACGGGTTGAATTGTAGGAGAAGTATTGCGTTGGTCGACCCTTAGATAGTTGAATCAAGGGAGAGATTATTTGTCTGTTTTCTATGTGATACATGTATATGCGTGCATATTGAATGTTGTATATATGTGACATGTATGATGTTTGACATTGATATGGAACCCTGAGTGTATTGAATGTTGAAATGTATAGGGTATGTATGCTTTAGATATTCAAAATGTATGTGTGAAATGTGTGTAAGATGCGTATATGCCTTGAAATGTTATGAAGACCATTTCTAGCATTCTCTCCTTTAAACCATTGGCTTAGAGTTACCAATTCTTGGCATTGTATGTTGTGTCATCGTAGCTTTGTTAAATTCGATTTGAATGCAGTGAAAAAGCGTTAGCAAAATTTTGAACATTTATTTTGTGTTGTGAGCGCGGGTGTAGACGTAGACGTAGACGTAGGTAATGGCATATGCGTAGATTTGTATGTTGTAAGCACAAGCGTAGACATATTTATTGGCATATGTGTAGCCTTTTATGTTGTAAGCGCAAGCATAGACGTATATAGATTCGTGTGTTGTAAGTGCAGGCGTAAGCGTAGACGTATGTATAGAATTTTGTATTTTAGACGTATGAGTAGGCATAACCATGTGCATGGACGCAGACGTGGATTTTCTTTCAATATTTTTCTAACCAAAATGTTTTTCCGATGTTTTTGTCAAATGATTTTATTTTGTTAATCCCCCAAAATGATTTCAAGACAATATTCACAAGTAATGATCGTAGTATTTTGTAAACAAGTCTGAGAAAAGAAAAAACGCAATTTGAAAGATGCAAAGAAAGAAAATATTTTATTGATATGCCTTTGAATAGGAGAGAGTACACGGTGCAATTCCTAGAAAGAGGTAATTACATCAAGTTTTAAAACTGTAAATGGAAATGAAAAATGATAATTGCTACTACTGTTCCCCAATATCATTTTAGTGATCTTATCTTCTTCGCTTTTGAGTTGAATGATTCAGATACATCCCTCCTTTCGTGGTTCTTAGTCGCGGTTCATAGATCGCAGTCTTTTTGTTCTTTATTTCTTTGTATGATCCCTAATTTTTTCCTGGATTGCCCTTTAGGGTTTTCAATCCACCGGGATAATTATTTTTGTCTATATGCCCCTAATTTTTTCCTGGATCACCCCTTAGGATTTTTTATCCACCGGGACGCTCCTTTTTGCCAAAGTCGCCTGCTTAAGGTTCGAGCTTAGCGAGCTTCTTATACATAGTGTCTTTGACTGCGTCTGAATTTTCCGGGTGCGGTAGTTCTTCCTCGTGCATTGTTGTGGAGACAAGATTACCACTGGAGGATGTTGTTTTGACTATGTACGGACCATCGTAAATAGGGGTCCGTTTACCACGTTGGTCGAGGCGAGGTAGCAAAATCTTCTTGAGTATTATACCATGTCGTGGTTCATCTTGTACAGTATACCATTACTCAGAAGGAATTTCGAGGCTAATTTTCGTAGAGTTTGTCGGTCGACGCTGGAGGCATTTTCTGGGTGTTCTTGTTTTTCTAAGTACTCCTTGATGTCATAAAACCAAGGCTTGTCGTCCAATCTTTTTTGATAGTAAGATAAAGTGCGGGCTCTTGATAGTGTCTGTTTGTGATGCGCGATTTATGGTTTGACCAAGTTACTTTGAATATAGACGATATAGTTTCCAGGGGCGTCTGTCATTTGATTTCCTCTCCGTGGGACGTGACTAAAAATGATTTTTTGCAAATTTTGCAGTCAGTTTTCAAAACATGATCCTGATATGGAACCAGTCTTGGGGTGTTTAGTTCGTCATTGACTTGGTATATGGCTTGTGAGCATTCTTTGGAGAAGTCAATACTTCCCCTATATCGTTCCCCAGTGCATTTGAAGCCTCGTTGAACGCGAGTATCTGACGTGCCCCTGGCTCGGGTTCTTCGTTAGATCTTGGTATTTCATAGTTGCTTATTTTTACAGCACTGTCTGTATTTGACCTTGGCCTGTTTCCATAGATATGCGCAATAACTTGATCAACTTATTTGTGGCTCTGTTCTTTACATTTCCCCTTATCTTGGTTTCTTCCGGGTCTTCCCCTGTGCTCAAATTAAAGGTCTTAATAGCCTCTTGATATGGTCGCGTAGTGTTAGCTTTTCTTTTTATTTCCCTCGCCATTTTCTCAGAGAGTTCAAGATCTTTATCATCTTCCTCTTTATCTTGGTTGATAGGAGCATCAAAATTATATTGGATCGCAGCAGTAGCATTATCTGTGGTTTTGGGCATGAATTTGCACCTTTATCATGCTTTGGTACCAATTTAGTATGTGAATATTTGAATGCATATGCAAAGAAAGTATTTCCATTTTTAAATTTAAGATATAAATGCAAGAGAAATAAAATGGATCTTTATTTAAAACAAAATATAACTTCCATTAATCGTAAATATTGTCTGAAACAAAATAGGAAAACCCTTACAAGAAACCCATATGTCTCGGGCTTGACATAGGTTCTTTTGAAAACAAGAAAAATTAATTAAGAGAGAAAAAGATCTCAGGAATCTCTATGTTCGTCCATCTTTTGAGTTTTTTCTCCTGGGGCGCATTCTTGGATGGACTCAGTTGCCCCTTTGGTGTTAGCTTTGTTGGATATTTTTGCCACATACGCACTACTCCATTGCTGACAAAAGACTCTTGGATTGGAGGAAAATGTGCTTCTCCCTTCAGAGGGTCTTGTCCGAACTGGACTATCCCCTAGCCCCTTAGCCTTTGTAGAGCTCTTTCGAAGGCTTCATTATGTTCTAGCGGGGGTCCATATTCCAACGGA
Source organism: Vicia faba (assembly GCA_948472305.1). Taxonomy (NCBI): domain Eukaryota; kingdom Viridiplantae; phylum Streptophyta; class Magnoliopsida; order Fabales; family Fabaceae; genus Vicia; species Vicia faba. The sequence goes on from OX451737.1 coordinate 623,374,832, forward strand.
TATTCTTTTAGCGAGTTCGTTGGGGTTTTTGCTTGTCTGCTTTCCCTAGAGTCAGTGACTACTTCGATTGCATTTATTGTTTTCCCATCGTTCAATGGCATAGGGTCTGATGTGATGTTGGGCTTCTCGAAAGTGATGTCTTGAGAATCCAACAAATCCTGCACCTTGTGTTTGAAAAGCCAACACCGTTCTATGGTATGTCCAGGAGAATTAACATGATACTTTCATCTGGTGTTAGCATCGTATCTTCGTGGGAGTGGCCCGAATGGAGGAGCTAGAGGCTTGAGTTCCACTAAGGATGCCTTAACTAGCTGTTGCAATAACTGGCTAGGTGGCATAGGGAGTGGATCAAATTTCCTGGGTCGCCTTCTGCCTTGTTGCTTCCCTATTGGAATCACCAATGGTTTTTGTACCCTGGGTTGTGACGATGCAGCATTAATTTCTCCCTTTTTTCCTTTGGGGAAGTTTGAAGCAGGCCGTTTTAAATTGTAGGGAGCATTTGATGGTCCCCCTGATATCTTCCCACTTTTTATCCCAGTCTCGATTCTTTCACCGATGGTTACTAGGTCTGAGAATCACGAAGAGATGCTTCCAACCATTATCTCATAATACAACCCTTGTAAGGTCCCCATGAACATGTCTACGAGCTCCTTTTCTAGCAGTGGTGGTTGTACACGGGATGCCAATTCCCTCTATCTCTGAGCATACTCCTTGAAGGACTCTTCTTTCTTATGGGACAAATTCTGGAGTTGCATGCGGGTAGGCGCCATGTCGAGGTTATATTTGTAATGCTTTAGGAAAGCATTAGCAAGATCTGCCCAGGTTCGAATATGTGTTTGCTCCAATTGCATATACTAGTCTGAAGGTGCCCCACTCACGCTATCTTGAAAATAGTGAATCATCAGCTTCTGATCGTGGGCATGGGCATGCATCTTCCTGTAATACATGCGAAGATGATTTCTTGGGAAAGTGAGCCCCTTGTATTTTTCAAAGTCAGGTACTTTGAACTTTGGTGGAATCACCACATCGGGAACTAGGCCCATTTCGAGAGCGTCTACTTCAAAAGCATCGAAACCCTCCACAACTTTTAGTCTTTCCTCCAAATATTTGTACTGATTTATTACCAGTGGATTATCAACAGCATAAGTATCAGTCGTCTTTAAGGGAGCTTGGTTGGCATCCTCTGGGTCATGGTCTCTGTATTGCACGTCTAAGTAGTCGTCTGCATTATTGGTTGGAATCTGTAGGGTACGAGATGCCCCTGCTTTTGGCTGCGGTGGAACAAACCCTTTAGTCTCAACTTCTTGCTGGGCCACGAAGGACTTTTTGAGTCCTGCCTCTGACTCTTTCCTTAGTTGGAGACCGCTTGATGCACCAATAGTCTGGGCTACTTCTTCGAAAGCTGCCCTGGAAATCTGGTCTTGCATGTCGATAATGTTCTTCAAAGCTAGGAGAACATGACTCAGATCTTCTTTCATTGAAGTGACGTCACCCTTTAGTTGGTCGAGATCCTCTTTGAATGCAGCCTGAGTTTCCTCGATTTTCTCCATTGTTTTCTATTGATAGGCTCTGGTTTGATATGGAAGCGAAGGAAGTGGCGATCTCCTTCTTCCAATGGTTCAACTGGAGAGATTTGTTTTAAAAATATGAGTTTTGATATGATATGCAGGTGTTCGTGAATGCATGCGTGTGAACAGATGGTTTCTTGTGTTAAATGTCTTATTCACTTGGGTACATGTTTATCTTTTGCTTATTATTTTACTTGATGACTAGCTTTAAAATAGATACGCAAACAAGATGTGGAAACAAAATGCCTTTATTGAGGGTAACATAATTCATATATTGAAAAATATTACAATCTCAAACCAAAACTTTATTTGCGTGAAATCAAGCAAAGGGAAATAAGTCTTATAGATGCATCTGCGGAGGTCAGCTCTTGAAACTATCCACCTTTACTTGACAAATCTTGAGAAAGTCTTTAGTATATTATTTCCCTTTGGTGGCTTTAATTTCAGACATGTTTGGCACATTGACACGAACAAGTTGTTTCCTTTGGTATCCATTTTTTAAAGAAAGTCACCGAGATCTTGAGTTTATTATTATTTTTTGTACCCCCTATGAATAAGACAAATAAAAAGAAACGGGTGACGAATATATGAAATGTATGACGAAGGTATGAATGCATAGGTGTAGGGTTGAGTGACAGGATTTTTGTAATAAGTACCCCTATAAGGTAGGGATGTATGGTTCAGTGACGGGGTTTTGTGATAAGGACCCTTAGAAGGTAGGCTCCTTAATTTTAACCTACGGTTGGTTTACCCTCCCAAAAGGTGGCTTCCTTAAGGGTGTCATGAATAACACCAAAGGGAAAAGGCACAAGGGCCTCCCTTAGGTGGAGCCTCTTTACGGACCAAAACTTCCGTCTCAAAGTCGTGAAAGGTCTCGTCATGAGATTTTAGGTTAAGGTCGTTACAAAGAGCCATGGGTGTCCTTCCAAAGTCCTACTCGTCAAGAGGATATCTCTCGATAAGTATTCCTTTTTCGGAAGTCCACCGACTCTAGGCGAAGTCGTCACATAAACTCGCAGGGATGATGTACCCCCTAAGCTAATAGATGAACCTTCTTTCTAAGGGTTATTGAAAATATTGTGAGAAATAAAAAAAATCTGCCATGCAGTATATATGATGATAAATAATAGACAATAAATAAATAAATGCAATAAAGTAGATAAATGCAATAAATAAATAAAGAGAATAAAAATAAACCCAAAAAAACCTAAAACCTAGGGTTAAGGAGAGTCCCCAGCAGAGTCGCCAGCTGTAGCAACTAGTTTTTTAATCAGAGTCACCACTATTAGTTTTTATCCTAAGGGAAAGGCATCTAATAGGAAACCCTAATTCGCAGACAGAGATTCTAGGTTTCGGACTTCTTTAAACGAAAGAAAGGTGTTAGGCACCTTTCATCTACCTTGTTCATAAGGATACTAGGTTTTAGGTTTGAGTTGGGGAAACAAGATTTAAATTTTATTAGGGGAAAGGGTTTAAATTTTTTATAGGGGAACTCGTTATGATTTTTTATCGTATGCCTATGTATCCTCTTATCAGGAATCAGAGTCCCAATTTGTAGTTCGTATGGGTTGGTGTTTTTTAGGGGTTTGCAAACATATTTTGAATCACTTCGCACTTGGTCGGGAGTAGTGATTGCGAAGATTTTGACTGAGCGCGTAGTAAGCCAAAACTAGTTTGAAACCCATTCGTAAAAAGACAGTTGATTAGTTTAGTTTATTGCGAAAAATAGTTTTAAGATTTGTTGAATAATTTTTTAATCGTATTATTTGCAAAGATCTTGATTAATGCATGATAAGAATATTTAATGCAAATAATATACGTATAAAAATATGTTCATGAGCTTTTTAAATAAACATAATTTATTTATGATAATAAGTAATACTTTCATATAATAAATGATAATAAAAATTACTATTAATAATAATAATAATTACTAATAAAAATAATAATAATAAAAAGAGGATAATAATATAATATAATAATAATAATAAGAATAAAATTCAGTATATAAAAAATAACATAAAAGAAAAAATAATAATTTAAATAACTCTGGGGGGTGCAATTTCTATTGACAAGTAAAATAAGGGATGTGTGAATAATAATAAAAATTAGGCCCAGTATGAGTCCAGCCAGAGGGGGGTGCGTGTTGTTCTAGGTTGTAGAAAAACAATAAAAGGGGGGCGTGAATATCATTGGGCTTAGGCCCATTATGTTTGAGAGGGGTCTAGGGTGATCGTGTGTGGCGAGGGAGTGTGGGTTTACCGTGCAGACTTGGCCTAGCGGGCGTCTGATCAGAATTGAACGGATGAAACCGAGGGCACATGATAATCGTGGTATACGCGCTTGCATGTGATTGGGATGGATCTATTTTGATTAAATTTTTTTTTTTGTTTTCAAATACATTTTTCCTCTTCCTCTCTTTCACTCGTAACCCTCTTTCTCTTCCCTCCAACCCTAGCCCCCAAAATCGGATCTCTCCGCGGCGGCGTGCTAACCTTACCTCTTCTCCTACTATCAACTCAATCAAAACGCCCCAAATAACAGCAAATAAGCTAAGTTCTACTTTACCTCCAATCAATGTTGTTTGTTGTGTTTCTGTTGCTTATCTCTTTCCTCCCTTTCAATTTGCAGGTAACAGTGCTCAATAATGGTGACAGCGAAGGAAGTAGCAGTGGCGGATGGCGACAAGACCGATTAAGGTTTTGGAGATTGAAACCCCAATCGATACAATGACTCGGGTTCTCTCCTCCTCGCGCTCTCTCCGTCTTCAAAGTCCTGCTTCCCTCTGTATTGCTCTTCTTCTTTTTACTATCCCCCCGTTTCTGTATCAAAATCCTCCTCCTCTTTCTTCTGTATTTTGTTTCAGTATTTATAGGTTTTCTAGCTTATAGATTTTTTAGGAAAGAAGTTGTTTCAATCTTAATTAGGGCTTAGATTTAGGAGTTTAGAGGATGCAATTTGTTGTAATTATTCTTGATTTGATTCGTTTCTTTAATGTACTAATTTGATTCGATTTGCTCTGTAAGATTAGACAGATTTCATGTAATATCTGAGATTGAATGATAATGGATTATGTTTATTTCTAAGAAAAACTCAAGATTTGATTTAGTTATTTTTTATATTTGAACAGTGTTCGTTAATCCATTGAAACGCGTGTATTTTGTGCTTAATTGATACAGTACTTGTTTACAATTATTTTGGCCTTGCGTTGTTATCTTTTCCCTAGCCAAGCATATTGAATGGACGAATTTGGGCCTTACATCGTGACAGTTTTCTTTTCTGCCCAACAACAAAAAAAATTTTGTCACAACAATCATTTCTTACAGACTGGGCCCAATATTAGGCCTTTTTATAAAACAGATCTTTTCCAAACATTAAACTTATATTTACAAAACTCTTAATAAATATTTATATAAAACAGTAAAATGTTTTAATAATAATATAATTATACTAAATATCCTTATAATTTTTAAAATGATCTCTTTTTTTTCTTATAATAATTTTTTCTCTAAAATAAAATGGTAAAATTGAAAAACCTTAAATGGGCTTGGCTAAAAAAACTCAATGGGCCTAATCTCATAACCATACCCCCTCTTTTCTATTTAACAACAAAAATGGAAATGGGAGAAACGGAATGGGCTTGTATATTGAATTTTCACCTCCTCTTTTTATTAACAACAACAAAACCTAATGGACCCTTAAATAAAAATTTGATTTCCTTTTGAGATATTTTTAGTATTCGAATCTCGTGGGCCATTGGCCAACATGCTTCGCAAATAGGCTTACGGGTATATGGGTCTTTCTGATTTAGAAAGCCCCACTCCCTTAAATTAAGATACAACCCTCTGTTGACTTGGATTCTTAAGATGGGCCATCAGATATTGATGTACCATCCTTAATCAAAATATTTTTCTTCCATTTTTAACCTTAAAAATGTGATCATACGAGTAGGGCAAATTTGGGGTACGACACTATATTCTTGTCTTATATCTTTTAAAAGATTTTGGTTATGTAATAAACAATGACTTTAAACCTTGTGTCTTACCCGGGGCGCAATGGTTCATTTGTTAAGGGTTGATAATTCATAAACATTGTTCATTCAATAAAAATATTGGACGTTTTGCATGCAAATTTTGGGCTCTTTGTCATTCTTTTATCTTATTGCATTTTCAAATAGCTATGTGTTCTTACACACACCCACACACTATATTGCAGATCCTCATCCACTCTGGATCTCGTTGACAATAATTCTGTTATTTCCTCTTATGACTTTGAAAATCTGATCTACCAAGCTGAGGACGAAGGTGAGGAAGATTACGAAATAACTGGAGAACTTTCCAGACTCTTAATACAAGAAGAAAAGGCTATCTTAACACATGAAGAGATGGTCAAAGTTATAAATTTGGTTACCGAGACAAACAGAAAAGAGGTCAAGATAGGAGCCAACCTAGAGAGCAGTTCCAAAAACAGGTTAATCCAGATGTTGCAAGAATATGTTGAAATCTTTACTTGGTCATATGAAGACATGCCAGGGCTCGACACTGATAATGTGGTTTAACATTGTAATACGGTGGGAGAACTGACTTGGATGTTCTGTGTTTTATCACAATTGTTTCAGATAGTAAGAGTCGCCACTGACTTTTCTTTTATCCAATAAAGGAAAGAGTGAAAAGAACAGGAAATACATTTTGAGAATTTTCTTGAGTTCGGGAGGTAGGTTATGAAAAGGGAAGGTGTTAGCATCCTTTTCATCTGTAGTTATCTACGGGCTCTTAGTTGCTTGATCAATTTTGAAATGCTTTGTTTAAAATGTGTTTGTGATGTTTTTGAAAATATTTTTGAAAGTTCCTTTGTTTAGGCGAACTTTGTAATGATTCTCGTCTCTATAATAATTTATACAAAGTGTTGACTTTTGAAAATATTTCATGGAAAGTGTTAGTGTATTTATAAGATGTTTTTGAAAATGGTTGTGAGCAAGCAACTATGAACGTTCTACCTAATCAAAAAGAGTCTTTAGTTCATTTCCTCATCCTTTAGATATTGCTATATTACCATTGATTAGTAAGAAGCCCAATCGTTGGATGTGAAGGGACAGGCGTGGTTCGTCGTATAGTCATAGAAAGCCACATTGTAGGATACCCTAGAAATTTTTGTAAGGGTATAAGATCATTTATAAAGGCAACATTTGAAGGTTCATCGAGGGACTATGATCTTATTTTTTATTGTCTTTACTAAAGTGTCCCACGTTTACGTAACATGACTATTTTTATCTTAGGCAACAAGTGAGGTCAACCCTACAGGTGCAAGTGTGCAAAGTGGTTATTTTCATGCTCTTTGTCTTTGAGATTAGGGTTTTCTAATGATTGATTTTCTCTTGTCATACAAACCCTAATTACTAGAAATAATATTGAAAGCGATAAATTGCAGGAATTTAAAGTTCTACGCTATTGCATCATTTTGAGGGATGGGGATACAAATCAAAAATGGGGGATCAAAGCAAAAACCTAATTACTATTACAACCATATTGAATAATGAGTAACAATAAAAATGTACAAGAATACAAAGATAATGTAAGAGGAAAAGGAAAAGAAAATTGTTTTTTTATTAGTTTTTTGATAAAAGATTTTAATCCTAATTAAGTTAATAAATAACTAGTCTAAGTTGATTTAATAAAACTAAACCTAAATTAATTTAAGAAAAGAAATTAAATTAATTAAGAAAACAATTTTTATGGTTTTTTATGAAAGGTTTTAAGGTTAACCTAATTAAATTAAAAGAAAATAATTAATTAATTAAGATTCTTAGATTCTAAGTCCAAATAGTTATGTTTAGAAAATAAAATTGAATGTTAATACTTAATTTAGAAAAAAAATATTTTAAAGTATAAACAAAACCTAATTCTAAGTATTAACAAAATAAAATAAGTGTTTAAACTAAAGTATTTAAGAATTTACATATTCAAGAAAATATATTATTTTTGGTATTTTGACTTAAGTAAAATAAATATATCAATGAAAATAAATAAAATATGAGAGAAATAAAAAATAGTTGGGCTGGAGGTGAGAAAGTGAAAATAGGTGGTGAGAGGCTCAAAAATGGTTCAGGCCCAAGATGTGTTTTTTTGTTTAAATCAGAAAACAAAAATAAAAAATGTGTATGGGCCTGTGCATGAAAAGTAAAATTGGGGGGGGGGGGGGGGTAACAAATAGTAAAACTCAAGCTCAAACAAAATGGAGCCGATGTGCCTCATGATCCAATGGGGGAGGCCCTTTGAAGTTCACCAAGGGGATAGCTTCCATGAGCGTTAGATCTTCCTTGTATCATGATCAGATGGTGATGATTGAAGAGTGTACCATGCGCATGTTGGCTTGTTTGCACAGGATCTGAAAAGAAAAAAACATGGAAAAATAAAAGGATACCACTGGGGCTCGAAACTAGGTCCCAAAGGTTAACAGACGCGCGCTTTACCACTGGGGTGGCTATACATTAGTTTATTAATACAAAACCATAAATATATAAAATAAAACAAGTTCTGAGGCCTGCTTCATCTTCTGCCTCGCGCCCATGACTGAAACACCATTTTTAAAATTTGTATCTCACTCATTTCTCAATGAAATTAAAAAATATAAACATGAAACTTGTGTATTTTTTCACCACGAATCCAACCATATAACTTATATAAGCTAAAAGTCAAAGATGAAGATTAATTTTGCTGGCCCTAAATTAAAACCTAATTTTTTCAGAAAGTTCAAATATAAAATTCTCTACACACAGTCAATATAAATGAAAACTATGGACATGGTTAGCTTTAGGACAGTGATATCTACATTTTTACTTTAGAATGTATGCACAAAGGATGATTGTATCAAGATATTGAAGTTAGAAAACTTACCTCTTACAAATGGACTCGTGTATTGATTCGTGTATAGAGTTTGAGCAAGCTTTGAGGTGTCCTAAGAATCTTTTTAGCTTTCCTGGACCTCCTTGAGTGTATTTTAACTCCTACTTTGCTTTCAGGATGGCTGAAACTCCCTACTCAAGTCAAGTTGTAAGCTTCAGTTATGAAAATGGTGGATGATGATGGAGTGATTGCAGTCAGGAAACGGGTGTTGGGATGGCTTGTATATGAGATATGTTAAGTGTTTGCATGATTAGAAATGGAAACGCGCTAGTAGATTTTGATTTGGTGGTTTGAAGCTCAAAAATGTTAAGTTATAGCCAATTCTATGTTGCATAATTTTTGGGAAGTTTTAGGGTGCTTGATCTCGTGTGTTTGCTTGCAATAGACTTGTATATTTGTATGGAAAAGGTTAGAGATGTTTTGCACAAGGGATTTCTGAGTTGTAGGGTTTTGGCTAGGTGGCTTGCTTATGAAGAAAAGTGGAAAACAAGTTTCAATGTGTTGTACAAGCATGGTCTGAAGTTGTTGGAGGCCTTAGACCTTTTGCTTCTGGTTTTGACTTTGCTTGTGTTCAGATGAAACAAGTTTGGGAGCTCAAGAAGCTGACTTTGTGATTAAAGTGATCTTTATGAAAATGGATATGGAGCTTTTTGCAATTTCATCCAAAAATGGTATAACCAAGTGGATAAAGCCTCAAATATTTGTGTAATGCATCACAAATTTGTGTAAATCTCTGATTATGTGGAGATTTAGAAAAAACATGGCCTGAAAAGTGTGATTGGATGATAAGGTTATGAGATTTGGTCTTGTGTAAACATGGCCTCAAAATCAAATTGTAACTATGTAAAAATTTGCCAAGAAGTTAGGTTAAAATTCTGACCAAACTAGGTCAAAATTTCACTAAGTGTTTAAGAAAAAGTGCATGACTTCATGGATTTATAATTCAAAATACAAGCATTTATAGGACTTGATAAGTAAAGAAAAATTGTAAATCTCATCAAGATCTACAACTTTCATGTTGGAAGTTTTCTTTGAATCATCTTGCATCTTGGTGCAAAGTTGGCATGAAATCATGAAAAAATAAGACTTAAAACACTTAGAAAATTTTCTAAGTCTTGAAAACTTTGAATTTTCAAAATGACTTTTTACTTCCTTGATTTCTTGATGATAAAGTTACATATTTTTGAATTTCTTGATGAAATGTGATCTTTGAAACTCAATTTTGACCAAAAAGTCAAAGTTTGACTTTTGGTATATCAATTGACTTTTCCTCAGTTGACTGAATTTCAATTATCAATCAATTATTCTTGAGAAATGAATTGAGTCATGCAATTAGGTCAAAATGATGTACTTGAATCCTTGATATCATGTTTCAAACCAATAAGTCATGTATTAGGTCAAAAAAAATCAAAAATCAAACCTTCTCAGTCAAAACCCTAATTTTGACCATTTTGCCCTTTTGATGATTTGAACTTTTTTTTCTTAGGGAATTGTGATCCAAACTTGATCAATTGAAACATATGACTTCAAAATATTGATATTGGTCAAAAATCTTAAAGTTTGGCTGTAGGTTGAACACAATTGACTTTTTACCCGATATAGTTGATTATCAGTTATCTGAGCAATGGACTGAGCAAAATTGTGATTTAAGACTTGAAACTTGACAGGAGTATTCTTGGAGGCTTATAATGATCTGAAATTAATTTGAGGCATTATATGTCTAATTATCCTTGTAAAAATCAAAACCCTAATTTGAGGCATCAGTGTTTAGGAGATGGTTTGACCTAGTCAACACTTGTACAAACTTGAGCTATTTAAGATCTTTGTGAGAAATATCTTGAGAAAAGATAGGAAAGATTTTGGGGTAAAACAACCATCTATCAATGAAGGAGGGTTGTTCTCTGATTAAGCAGAAGATTCGTCGCATGCATCCTGAAATATCAGAAAAGATCAAAGTCGAGGTTATGAAACAATTCAACGCACGGTTCTTAGCAGTGACGTCATATCCTCAATGGGTTGCTAATGTTGTTCTGGTGCCAAAGAAAGATGGCAAGGTATGTATGTGCATAGATTACATGGATCTGAATAGGGCAAGCCCCAAAGATGACTTCCCACTTCCACATATTGATGTCTTGGTCGACAACACCGCTCAGCACAAGGTATTCTCCTTCATGGATGGTTTCTCGGGTTATAATCAGATCAAGATGGCGCCTGAAGACATGGAGAAAACTATCTTCATCACACAGTGGGGAACTTTCTATTATAAGGTAATGCATTTTGGGTTGAAGAACGTCGGGGCAACTTATCAGCGTGTTATGGTAGACTTATTTCATGACATGATTCACCACTAGAAAAAGGTCTACGTCGACGACATGATAGCAAGGTCACAGACTGATGAAGAACATCTTGATCACCTGCATAAATTGTTTGAGAGGCTGAAGAAGTACAATCTAAGGTTAAATCCGAACAAGTGCACCTTTGGGGTAAGATCCGGTAAACTTTTGGGCTTTGTCGTCAGTGGTAAAGGTATCGAGGTTGATCCCGCCAAGGTCAAATCTATTCAAGAAATCCAGGATATCCATTCCGAGAAGGATGTCAGGGGTTTCTTAGGACGACTGAATTACATTGCCCGTTTCGTTTCTCATTTGACTGCTACTTGTGAGCCAATCTTCAAGCTGTTAAAGAAAGATCAAGTAGTGAAGTGGAACAATGACTGTCAAATAGCCTCTGATAAAATCAAGGAGTACCTATAAGAACCTTCAATTCTGATGCCACCAGTTGAAGGAAGACCTCTAATCATGTACCTAACAGTGCTATAGAAATCAATAGGGTGTGTACTGGGCCAACATGACGAGTCTAGTCAAAAAAAGCATGCAATTTACTACCTTAGCAAAAAGTTTACCGACTGTGAAACAAGATATTCACTGCTCGAGAAAACTTGTTGCGCTTTGGCATGGGCTGGTCGCCGACTAAGACAGTATATGTTGGCCCATACTACCTTGTTAATCTCTAAAATGGATTCCATCAAGTACATATTCGAGAAGCCAGCTCTCTCCGGAAAAATAGCCTGATGGAAAATGGTCTTAATAGAATACGATATTCAGTACCCCACTAAAAAATCAATCAAAGGAAGTGTACTGGAAGATAATTTTGTGTACCGAGCTGTAGAAGACTATCAGTCTATGAATTTCGAATTCTCAGACGAGAACATTATGCTAGTAATAGATTGTGAAGAACCTGGACCGTATGAAGTACTTGAGCCAGGATCCTGATGGACTATGGTTTTCGATGGAGCTTCTAACGCACTTGACAATAGAATCGGTGTCATAATTATCTCTCCTCAAAGTTGTCACACGCCCTTCACTGCCAGACTTTGCTTTGACTGCACCAGTAATATGGTCGAATATGAAGTGTGCATCATGGGAATTAAAGTTGCTATTAACCTGAGAATCAAGTTCTTAAGCATATATGGAGACTCATACCTAGTGATAAGTCAGGTCAAGGGATAATGGGATACGGAGCATCTGAATGTTATCACTTACCGAGAATATATGCTAACCTTGATTCCGTATTTTGATGAGATTACTTTTGAGCATATACGAAGAGAAGAAAATCAGTTGGCGGATGCATTGGCTACCATGTCATTCTTGTTCAAGGTCATATGGGACAATGAGGCTCCCATAATTACCATTTAAAGATTCGACGAACCGGCACACTGCTATGAAATTGACACTGATGGAGTAGAGGAAACGCCTTGGTTTCATGAAGTGAAAAGGTACCGTGAAGCTCAAGAATACCATGAAGGGGCATAGGTCAATGACAAGAAATTCCTATGGAGGTTCTCAGCTAATTTCTTCTTGAACAATGGAATTCTGTACAAGTGCAATCATGATTTAACTCTGCTTTGTTGTATGGACAGAAGGAAGCAGAGAAAATTATGCGAGATATGCACGAAGGCATCTTTGGTACTCACTCCAGTTGGCATACTATGGATAAAAATATTTTGAGAGTTGGTTACTATTAGTTGACTATGGAGACTGGCGGTTACCACCACTTGAGAACTTGTCATAAGTATCAAATTTACTCTGATAAAGTTCATGTGCCTCTGGTACCTCTGAATGTCATAACTGCTCCGTGGCCATTCGTAATGTGGGGCATCTATATGATCGGAGAAATCAAACTGACTGCCACTAACGGATATCGCTTCATCCTTGTTGTCATTGATTACTTTACAAAATGGGTTGAAGCAGCCTCGTTTGCCTCTATTACGAAGAATGTGGTCGCCCGGTTCATCAAACATAACCTGATCTGTCGGTATGGCATCCCCGAGAGGATTATCCCACACAATGGTACGAACCTCAACAACACTATGATTACTAAACTCTGCATGCATATCAAGATCAAGCACCACAACTCTTATCCATATCGACCAAAAATGAATGGCACAGTGGAAGCCGCCAACAAAAATATTAAGAAGATTATACAGAAGATGGCGGTGACTTACAAGTACTAGCACGAGATGTTACCATTTTCTCTTCATGGCTATCGCACTTCAGCACGAACATCAACTGGGGCAACCCCATTCTCTCTGGTCTATGGTATGGAAGATGTTCTATTTGTCGAAGTTCATATTCTCTCTCCGAGAATCATGAAAGATAGAGACTTGGACGAAGACGAGTGGATTCATATTAGGCTAGACCAGTTGAATCTGATTGACGGGAAAAGACTTGCAGCCGTCTATCATGGTCAGATGTATCATAAGCATATGATCAAGACATTCAATAAGAAGATCAAGCATCGGGTATATCGGGATGGTGACTTGGTAATAAAGCACATCATTCTACCGTAAGGTGATCCCAAGGGAAAATGGACTCCCACCTATGAAGGGCCATTTGTGATTAAGAAGATATTTTCAGGAGGTGCCATGATACTAACCATCATAGACGGTGAACATTTCCCGCATCCTGTGAATATGGACATAGTCAAAAGATACTACGCATGAAAATGACCCACTAGGTTGACTGGCCTAGGCAAAAATAAAGGCATCTCGGTGAACAAAAAGGATTCGGGCAAAAATTAGGGATATATATGAAATGATTGTACACCCGGCAAGTCGAAAATCCGAAAAGTTGGCTTGGGCAAAAAGGGGTATCCCAGTGGACGGAAAACCCGAAAGGAAGGTCTATGAAAAAGTTAGGGATTAAAGCGTATGACTATGTCCCCATCAGATCAATTACAACAAGCTTTATTACCAAAATCAAAGTTCAAATGGTACAGATTAGTTCAATCAACTTCTTCCGACAACAAGGGATGAGATGCTTGAAGACATAGGGGCAATAGCAGAGTTGGAACCCGACGAGATTATTCCCACATAGTTATTATCTTGTTTTCACTTTGTACTCTTTTCATTTCACGACAATTTCCCCTTATTGGGATTTTTGTATCTTTGTACAAAGTCGCTTGTTTATGGGCAAATTATCAATAAAAATACAAATTTCAAAATTCAAACTTTTTGTTTTTACTTTTTCTTTTTTGTTTGCGAAAAACGTTCAATGACTAAAATTGAATGAGCATATGCATATGAATATGATTAACTGTTAACAAACATATGCATAAAAATAGGAATAAGCATTTACTCAAGACTCTAGGAGTTAGGATAACGTTCAAGTTGTCAATAAATCCCCACAGAGCCACTTCCATGGGATTATCCCCATAGAGTAGTCTTATCATACTCATCAGCAAATCACTCCAGCCGATAAAAGAAGTATGATCTTTTTCCCAGGAATATCGCCCTCCTACAGAGTCCCAATAATTAGAGTTTATGGAAAATATCTACCCCAGCTTAGTTCATTCCTCCATAACTATAAATCCCCTGCAAATTTATTTTCTCCAGCAGAGCTCATTTACTCAACAAGGGTGTTTCCTCAGCAGAGTATTCCTCCGTCAATAGGGTTTATTTCCCCAATAGGGTTTATTTCCCCAACAAAATTCAGTCTCCCCAGCTTGAGTCTATTTCCATCACAAATCACGGGCAGATTCCCACTTCCAGCAGAAGACAATCGAGGTTGCTATCCCCAGAGAGTTTGCTACTGAACCTGAAACTGGATTAGGTATCATTTAACCTTATTCCCTCAGACGAGTCGGTATCCATCCCATCTCTTTAATTCCCAGTCAGGGTATACAAGGACTAAATTCCCCAGTAGAGCAATGAACAATCGAGATTCTTGAACTCTTCTCTCCAAACAGGAATCAACATCCTCCAGTAGAGTTTCCTTAAACAGAAAGCAAGAATCCCCTTCAAGATCAAAGATACACATATTCTTTATCCCCAGCAGCAGTCAGGGATTTATTTTCCAGACAAAGATGTTGTTCAAGTTTACAAATACACTTCAACAAAATTTCACATTCATACATCATTTACAAACGTCATAGCATGTGCATACGAAAGGCATATAGCACAATCTCATTTATTTTGAGAACATCTGTTGTAATCCAAAATTTGACCTCTCATTTTTCTCAAAACATACTCATTGAATTCCTCAACTTGCCCAAAGAGGCCCAAGGATTGGTTAAACAAATACTCTCCTATGACAATGAACCTCAAACTAGGGTTTCCATTTGCATCAAGATGGGTGAACTCCAAAGGTATAAAATATTCTCCATGGTCTTAATATGTTCTCAATATCATCCATGTCAAGTTTCATGCCCTGCCCAAGAAGTTTGCTCAGTCAACTGCTCGGATGCTTGAAAATCAACTGTATTAGGTCAAAAGTCAATTGTGACCCACATACAGTCAAACTTCAAGATTTTTAGTCAACATAAATATTTTGAAGTGATATCCATCATTTTATCAAAGGGTTGATCATGATTCCCTAAGGAAGGCTCCTAATTCATCAAAACTCAAAAGTTGCTAAATTAGGATTTCTTAGGAAAAGTCAACCAAACTTTGACCAAGCATAACTTTCTCATACTTTATCATAAATTTCTCATCCAAGGCTCATTTTTAAGAGAATGAAATTCCCTATAACTCACATTCAGCCCTCAAGTTCAAGGAATGCACTCATGAAAAGATATAAATTCAGACATTATAGGTCATTTTCAAAAGTCAACAAAAACACCTTTTGGGTCAAAGCTTCTTGCATAAACATGGGAGATCTAATTGATATGAAACCAAATAGGTTGCTTAGGGGACATCTTAAGCTTTATAAAAAAGTCCAAAAACATCCTCCTAGGGTCAAAATGGAGAGAGATATGCATTGTCAAAGTTGGTCATTTTTGGAAATTTGCACAAAGTCAACAATACCCAAAATTGTATTTTTGGAAAATGGGCCCAACTTTTTGTGCTTATATCTCACTTCCAACATGGCCCATGACCTTTGAGTCCATTCTTCATTGTTTTATTATTTATATTATTTATTTTCGATATTTTATTCAATAGAATGCAAAATTAAATAAAATGAATAAAAAGAATAATGTAAGATTTGATTTCAAATCTTTTTCTCATCAAACTAAAAAGCAAGATATGCTGGCATGGAAAGAGAAATTCGTGGAAAGATCAAGAATAGATACGATCAAAAAGTAGACAAAAAATCAAATATTTGAAAGAAGAATATTTCATCATCAAAGCATGAGATTTATTTCATTTATGTTGACCTAATATTGTCCCATATATATATACAAACCATTCCTGACCTAAAGAAGGGAACATCTGGTCTCAAGAAAACTCTAAAAATTCTCAAAAATTTCAAAGAGGATGGCAATTATGTTCCATACGAGCCATCCATTCTCCATCAAATCTAAGCACTTCACCATCATTCTGAGGTTCACAGGAGTCCATACTTATCATTCTTGAAGGTCGTGGCATCCCAAATCACCATATCCAAACAACTCCGATTAACAAGGTTTGGAAAAATTCAAACTGGAAATTTATGCATTGTTGATGTTTTTAATGTTTTGATTTGTGTCCAGGGCATTAGTTAGGGTAGTTTGGACGCTTCGCATGAGAGCTTCGAAGCCTAAATCGTGCGATGCCATTGTTAGGGCATCACAAGCTGCAAGCTTCATATCTCTTGATTTAGGGACCTTCAGACCAAACTAACCCCATATTTAGATTCCTATGAAAATTTCAAGGGGAGTAGATCCCTTTGGGCATTTCAAATCTCACGTTTTTGCAGGTTTGGGGATTTAGGCTTCCCGAAGAAGATGACCGGAGACTCCCTTTGGCATCGTGGACTCGTTTGACCCCGGTGGGAACAGGCGTGGCGTTTTGATTCAATCTGATTGGCTCATGTCCTTTGCTGACTCACGCGTTTTTTAATGACCTGGATCTGGTCATGATTTTACATATATTATTATGCTATTATAATCATGAGTTAACAAGAAGTGCAGATGGCAAGGGAAGAAGGCATGTGAGAGGGAGGAACTGGGTTCGATCCCAGGTCCAGGCCTTTTGCATTTTCTGAAATTTCAATCCCAGATCTAGTGCACTTCATTTTCTGAAGACCCCCACGCGCCCTCTGATCTCATCCCTTGGATTAATCTCCATCGCAGATCCAACGTTTAACATATGCTGGTCCACCATGAACCCTCAGAAGCTGGCCCCAACGGATCAGGCGCAGGACCCTAGGCCACCAGCTTTGGGCCCAACACAGAATTAGCAAGACACACTGTTGTACCCCAAAATTTGCCCTCCCATATTCATCAAGAATTGTCAAAATCAAGGTCACAAAATTCCCCAAGGGTTGTGCAGCTCAACTGTCTCCTATACAGTCAAAACTAGGGTTTGAGTTCTGGTCAAGCAAATGAACTTTCCAAAGGCCCAATCAAGTCTCATGTGCCTACAAAGATGGTCAAATATCCTCATATCAAATTTCAAGGCATTCAGCTCAAAATTGCACAGTCAAAACCCTAGATTGCACTACAGTCAACTGTAGGGGCAAAATGGTCATTTGGCAGTCAAAAGTTCAAATTTTTGGTCAACATATCATTTTGAAGCCACAAATATCATTTGATCAATGCTTGATCATGGTTCTCAAAATTTGGATCAGAAATCATCAAAGATGCAAAAGTTGCTATATTTGGACAGTTGAAAAAGTCAACTGAAATTGACCAGGGCATAACTTTCACATGGATTATCAGAAAATTTCCATCCAAAGCTCATTTTGAAGAGAAAGACATTTCCTACAATTCATCTTCATGTTCCAAGTCCAAGAAATGCCCTCACAAAAAGTTATCAATTTCAACATTATAGGTCATTTTCAAAAGTCAACAAAAAGTGACTTTAAGTCAAAGGCCATAACTTGAGATTGGTGAATCAAAATGACATGGGACCAAAGGCATTGGTTAAAGGACTCAAAGACCTTTCCAAAATGTCCAAGAACATGTTAAAAGCTTAAAAATTGACCAAGTTATGCCTTGTGGAAGTTGGGAAATTTTTGGAAATTTTTGAAAGTCAACATTGATGCAAAAGGCCTAAAAATGCAAATGGGCCTATTTTCCTTCCAAATTTCTTCATGCCAAGCCTATGCACGACCACTAGGCCCAAAGGGAAGTATTCTCATATTTTTTAATTATTTATTTGAATTAATATTAATTTATATTCATTTAAATGATTTTAATATATGAAAAATATCAAACCTAATCTAAAAAATCTTTTTATACACATTATAGGCTCAATATTTCGTGTGAAGGCAAATGAGGAAAGATTTGGGGTGATTGGATGCAAATTGGTACAAAAGCCATAGAAAAAGATTCAAAAAGATTTTTAAACAAATCAAATATCTTAATCCATAATTGCAAGGGATTTGTACTAAGTTTGTTGACCTAATAGCCTCTATAGATACTCAGAATGAAGACCTAATGATCAAAGACTGCAAGCTGCGCATAACACACTTTTGGCACATTGAAATTTTTCCATAAAACACCAAGTCTGAAATCAAGGTTCCAGGCGGATTCAAGGCAAAAAGTCCATTCCAATAGCTTCCTGAGGCATCATAGAACCCATCCCAATCAAGAATAACCATCAACACGCGTGGAATCGGTATACAGAAGTCCATCTTCTTTCATGAAAAAGCATAATCGTATTTTTAATTCCAGGCATTATCATGACAATCTAACTATGGATTATTGTTCCTTGTAATGTTTCTATGCTAACCAATACATTTAATTGGATTTTTGTGCCGTGTATATGAAGCTACCATTAACGAGCATTAGGTTTTTTTAGTTTTGGAATTAGGGGTTTTCAGGTACAGCAAAATTAGACGTTCTCACCACCATGGTTGAACTCAGTGCTTCAAGACGAAGAAGAAAAGCTTATCGCGCCTAATTTATGAATGGTATAGGCCCATTCGCTATTTTCTGATAGCTGGTCTAAGGGAACGCGCGCAAAACTGTTGCCTAAAGCTTTGTGTTACAGGGGCGACGAAGGGGACGATGCGTTGTCAAAGTGTGATAGGCGAATTCAAAAATTCGCGCGCGTTGCCCATTAATGTTTTGTTTCGTTTTATAATGTTTGTTTATTATTATATAGTAAATGAAACACAAGTGCTTCAGTGGCAGGCATACTCATTGGCAAGGCACAAGACCTGGGTTCGAATCCCAGGTCTTTCACATTCTCAATATTATTTTTTCATAATTAATCATGTGCAGCGTTAACGTCCCAGTGTACCATATGCTCACGCTATCAAGCCTACACGCGTCCTGGAGATCTAATCAATGGTTCAGATTGAAAGCGTACCATGGACGCAAGTCAACGTGCCACGCACGATCCAGAAAGTCAATAAATTTCTGGCTTAGTGGGCCAAAATTCCAGGGCCTGAACCTCCACTTTGGGGACTTCCACCCCCCCCTGGTTTGCTTTTCTATATATTCTTTTGTTTATTTATTTCCAATAATTATTTTCTTTTCTTTATTATCTTAATGTAATTCATCAATTATTTTCTCCACAAAATATAAAAACATCCTAAAATTCAAAAAAGGGCAAAAAATGTAATTTATTTTATTATGATTATTTTTTCATAAATAAATTAGCATGTAAATAAATTAGTATACTTAGGTTTTAATTCTAATTCCCTTTTTTTAATAAAAATACAAAAATGTAGAATTTAGGTTTTAATTGTTAATTCTTTTTATTTCCTTTTTTTTCACAATATTAATTATTATTATTTATTTATTTTTCCATTTTAATTGTACATAAATGAATTAGGTTTAATTTAGGTCATATTTTAATTTTTTTCATAATAAATAAAAAATGTTAGAATTTAGGGTTCGCCACTCAATTTAATCTTAATTAATTTCTTTTTTCATTAAATCTAAAAAACACAAAAATATTATTCTCATTTAATTTTAATTTTCAAATCCTTATTAATTTTAATTATTCGCAAAAAGGGTCCAACGCCCGTCATTAATCATTTAATTGCGCATTTATTTTATTATCGCTTACTATAATTTTGTAATTGCCCCGAAGCATTGTAATAATTTAACTTTCCGCACTTCTTTATATTGCTTTCTTTATTTTCCGCTAAATCGGGTCCTGGAAATTTTGGCGATGTGGACCCGCGCCATTTGTAATAGTCTAGCTTTATTTCCTCGCAATATTTAACTGTTAACCAAACATGCAAGAATGAATGCCTAATTAAAATCAAGCGTAGAACACGACAAACATGACAAGACAAATAACTGAAACATGACACGCAATTCGCACACACCACCCCTAGGGTACGCCTCACTGTTGCCTTTCGAAAGGTGGTCGTCGAGTAGAAAACGTCTTAGTAAGTCCTCATGATCCGGGAACCTGGCATGAGGGTAGCTTCTAAGGTGTCTTCCCATTGCTCTGGTGATCACCATGTCCCAAAACTCGAATTGACCCGAACACCTCCAACGGTGGTGCTACTTACCTCTCAATGGTGGGATGGCACTACTTTAAAGGACATTTACACAGACGAATTCCTTAGGGTAGGTAGGTTCTCAAGGATACTTGCTCTAATTTCAAACAAAACAAAATCTTTTCACACCAACACATTTTCAAAAGCTTTCAAAGCAAATTTTTCAAACACTCTGACGTACGAGTCGAACTGAAATTTTTCAAAGAAACTTTTTTAAAACCCACATTGAAAAGCAAACAAACAATTTTGAAAACACATTGAGCAAGTACCTAAGAGCCCATGGATAACCATGGATAGAAAGGGTGCTAACACCTTCCCTTTCTATAACCTACCTCCCGAACCGAGAGCAATCTCTTTAAGGAATTTTTCTGTGCTTTTGTCCTTTCCATTTGGAGAAAATAAAAGACGGTGGCGACTCTTGCTTCCGCGACATTTCGCGAACCAGCGTTAAACAGTCAGTTCCAGATCCACCGATCACAGAACTGGCGACTCTGCTGGGGACACAAACTTAAAGTGAGGTGTACCTTAGGGCTAGTTCATAACTATGTTTTCAATTGTTTTCCTTGTGTGCTTTATTATTGTGGGTTGCTTGGGAGTTCTATAGATCCTACACCCGGATCTGGGGGATACCTTCTTAGAAAGTAGCAACAAGGCTGTGAGGGAACTGTGCGGGGTATACCGACACGGTTGAAACAGTCTGCTACGTTGATGTGGCACTTTGGTGTGTACCGGTAACCCTTGAGTTCAGTCAAGGAGAGTACGGGGCCTCCGCGTGGTGTCATGAAGCATCAACAGACCTTAGGAACCTTAATTGAACTATCTTGGCCTCTTTAGGGTAGTGAGATAACTGACTTTGGTGCAGTCCGAGGTTGGTTGATACTCGATACTACGCTCAATTGAGGGTTGCTTTCCTGGAATATTTCGGTCGCCAGTTCAGTGGCTGAATCGAAACGATGAACAATGAAAGCAATCCCGTGATATTGGGAACCTTAGAACCCGGTTACTTCTAATAGGACAGGTTGAACCCACCAACTTCAAGAGGGTAGTACCCCAGACCCCATGCTGGCCTAAACCCTAAGGGCTTCTCTTGTGTGACTTGTGTGCCTTCGTACTGGACTACTTGCATACTTGTTATCTGACCCTTGATGTCTTGCAGGTGTTGTTCATAGTCCTTAATGGGGACTTATAACAGGGTGTACTAACCACTTGCAGGTCTTGTTTATAGTCCTTAACTAGGACTCATGACAGGGTTTACCAAATTTCTTGCAGGTGTTGTTTATAGTCCTCAACTGGGACGCATAACAAAGTATACTGAATTTCTTGCAGGGTTTGTTTATAGTCCTTAATTGGGACTCATAACAGGGTTTACCTACATCACCCCATGCATAGCATGACATCATATCATTGCATACCATGGCATACATCCTAACCCATTTCAAGGATCTCAAGGGCTTGTGATGCAGGTCATGATGAATCAAACATCTAGCAAGGGGCAAAGAGGATTTATTTTCCTCCAGCCAAAGTTGTCAGAGGCTATGACCCACTTGATATGGTGAGCCTTTGACCTGGAAGAAGGACTCTCAACAACATGCAGTCCCTTCAATCAAGCTACCGGATCCAAATGCTAACAAACTTTCTTGTTTACCCCGCGAGGTCCTTGAAAACATTGCATGCATATCATACACATCATTGCATAGCAGGTATCCTTGTTGCAGGTCACTTACCCTTCTCGCTGTTTATTTCAGCAATGGCTTCCCAACAAGGTAACCAGGGTCTTCATGCTCAAGAGACTCAGTTCAAGGAAATCTTCCTAGGTCTAGCCAAGGGGCAGGAAGAGTTGAGGGCACTCCTCATGGGGAATCTGATCAGAAAGAGTCCTGAAGATGACAAGGACGAACAACTGAAACGTCTACAAGCTGAGGTAGACACATTGAAAACCCAGATGCTGGGGCAAAGGGCCCTCATTCAAGGTTTAGCTCAGGAGCAAGGAGAGCTGAGGGCCATGATCAGTCAGCTTCCTCAAGATATGAAGCAACCAGCCCAAGTCAGGGACCAAGTCTTTAATCAGCCACCAAGAGGACCAAAGTCTGGTATGGTGAAGAATGAACCTCTCCAAATTGCTACTACTTCACAAGCCCAGTATCAACGGGGTAATCGACGCAAGCGATACACGCCTGGAAGACATTTCACTGAGACTGGCATACCACCATCTCTAATGCTGGAACACTTGTTGGAGGTCAATCTGATTACTTTAAAGGGTCCTCCCCAGAATCCTGACATCTCTGCTCCTACTTATAACCCTGATAAAAGATGTGCCTACCATTCTGACAGTCCTGGACATGACACCAATGACTGTTGGAGCTTGAAGGACAAGATCCAGGACTTGATCGACGGAAGGGTGCTGGAGTTCATGCCGGGTGGCCAAATGAAATGCTTCTGCTGAGAATCTCCCATCTGAAGTGACTAATTCAAACTAGAAAACTTTTGTTCATTCGAATGTTCAAGTTGCATTTTTCTTTGATTGTCTAAACATTTATTCATGTCAAACGTTGTTATTTCATTAATACATCGCTTATGTCTGTTTTGAATCAATATATTCGCATTCACTATATGCAAACTGTTTTCATATTTTTTCTGATGTCAACTCTCGATCTTTAATCCTAAGCCTCTTGAGGGAGGATGACGAAAATGATACCGTGGTCTACAGTATGCTTTTGAACAGACCCCGCTGATGAGGTACAGGCATTGTTTCAACCCCTAAACACTGGAGTTATAAGGATGATAGTCCCTCGTCAACCCATCTGAGCCAAAGAAGTAGGAGTTTTATTTTCGAAAATTGAAACCCGTAATCATAACCTGGGGCAGGGTAGGCTTCTCAGTTGATCCAAGTGCATAACGAATGGCACCGAAGAGATCTTTACAAAACGAACAAAGACAGTGATGGTTCAGAACAATCAAAAGGACAGGCAGTCATCATCAAAATTCATAAATGAAAAGCCCGAAAGGTCTAAACCTGCAAAGGGGACTTATGAAACTGGGGCATCCCGCTGACTGTAATTCCAAAAAAGGAAACAGTTCAGGCAAAAAAAGAAAGGGATAACAAAATCAAGAAAGAGGTCTTACAAACCCTCAACAAAAAAGGAATGACTGCCTAAACAAAAGAAATCATCAACATCTGAACCATTATTGGAACATCAGAGCAAAGACTCAAACAAGGTCTAACGTATGATCAACTGAGTTTAGGTTTGAAGAACATCACGAAGAGCGGGTGGGTATAAATAAAATTTGAGCCTTTATCCTTTGTTTCTTAAACCGTGAACCAGGCCACGTTATAACCCCTAAAAGTCCTAGCTGAAGCATGGGTTAGTTCGAAAGCATACTGTTACGAAGGTATCCTGACTCCTTAAGGCTACGGTAAATGCAGTGTTGACATCACGTTTTACAAACAATCACTTGTTCTATGAAAAAAGAATGCATTTTCAAAATCTTCAAGACAGACATAAGCTTTGCATTTTTAACATAACTTTGTTTGCATATGACTTTTTGTTTGAACAGCAGGGAAATTCGCATAATGAAAGTCTAATGAACGAGAGTATCTCCAATCAAGGGGCATGGCATGACTATTGTCCATCATCTGGGGCAGTTAAGTCAAGATCCAGAGAATCTCTCAAAAGGCCAAAAGCCTGGGGCAAATCTCCGCCTGAGTCACTTGGGGGCATTCCAGCAACAAATCTTGCCTGATCAAACACCCTTTGATGGCATGACAAAACACTTCTGACAGGGGCAATTCCCTACATCCTGAGGACACGGACATAGTCGAAAAAAATACTGCGCATAATCAAAGACCCGCTAGGTTGACATACCTAGGCAAAAATAAGGGCTTCCCGGCGAACCAAAAGGGTTCGGGCAAAATGAAGGGATGAAATGAAAAAATCTGTACACCCGGCAAGTCGAAAACCTGAAAAGGCGGCTTGGGCAAAAATGGGTATCCCGGTGGACTGAAAACCCGAAAGGGCGGCCCAGGCAAAAGTTAGGGATCAAAGCGTACGACTATGTCCTGTCATTCATATCACTTGCCTACCAGAAGAAGGTTTGTCCGCCAACAACTATCAGCACCTCATAGGTCTTTCTCTCCTCAGAAACAGGGGCAATAAGGAGTCACCTAAGAGCAATCTAATGGTTCTATCCCCCAAGGTGCCAAGATAGGTTCAGCTAAAGAACATAACCGGTACCTCTTAAATCCCCAGAGAGTGGTTCAGTAAAAACAATACCTTCTTCTCCAAGCTATTATCAGATTGTCAAGGAAATTGAGTATACTCCCATAGATCCCAACCTCCCCAGCAGCAGCACATATTCAACACAAACATCCCCGGCAGTCTTGATCTAAAGATTGTTCCCCGGCGGTATACCACTATTCAAAGGAATCACTTCCCTGCAATTCAAACCTCCCCCAGAAAAGTCCAATCCAGTTTCCCCAGGAAAGTTGGAATTCATATCTCCCCAAGCAGCAAGCTTATCCCCAGTAGATTCTGGAAGCTTACCCCTCGCAGAGCGAACGCGTCGTCCCGGCTTGATTTAAAGAGTTATTTCCGTAACAGGATATAACTGGGTTATCCTCAGCCAAAAGCCACGGAAAGAGCGTCCTCGGCAAAATATCTTCCTACCCCCAGCGAAGTCTATCAATACTTCCAGCACAATAAGGATATCCCCAGCATAACTCATCAACGGTATCCCCAGCGGAGTTATCTTCATCAACTCAGCAAAGCATCGCTATCCCCACAGAGTAGCACTCTCCAGCATGAACGCTAGAGTATCTTTTCTCCCGCAGAATTATTTCATTTGCCAAATTTATTCCTCAACGGAGTCATCCTCTCCTACCGGTATTCTTGCAACAATCATCCACAGCGGAAGCAAAATCTCTTCCTCAACATCAGCCCAGGATATGACTTCCCGGCACCCGTCAAGGATTTATTTTCCTAGACAAAAACATACATGAATCATCACATACATCATTATAATATGCATAACGCACTGCATCATATCATATAAATCGTATCCATGTTTGCTTGATCCATATCATGCATCGCATATAACTGACCTCTACCTTTCAGGAAGGGTGCAGTTGAAGTTCTCAAACATATTTCAAGGATTTCTCCAGTCCAGTTAAATCGACTCCAAACAGATTTTTCTGATAAAGACTCAGTAGAAGTTCTCTTATGGTCCCCTCTCCGACGGTGAGCGTGAGGTGGTAATTCCTTTTTCAAGATGTTCTCCTCTCCGACGATGAGCGTGAGGTGATAGTCTTTTATGGTCCCCTCTCCGACGGTGAGCGTGAGGTGGTAATTCCTTTTTCAAGATGTTCTCCTCTCCGACGATGAGCGTGAGGTGATAGTCTTTTGTGGTCCCCTCTCCGACGGTGAGCGTGAGGTGGTAATTCCTTTTTCGAGATGTTCTCCTCTCCGACGATGAGCGTGAGGTGATAGTCTTTTTGTGGTCCCCTCTCCGACGGTGAGCGTGAGGTGGTAATTCCTTTTTCGAGATGTTCTCCTCTCCGACGATGAGCGTGAGGTGATAGTCTTTTGTGGTCCCCTCTCCGACGGTGAGCGTGAGGTGGTAATTCCTTTTTCGAGATGTTCTCCTCTCCGACGATGAGCGTGAGGTGATAGTCTTTTGTGGTCCCCTCTCCGACGGTGAGCGTGAGGTGGTAATTCCTTTTTCAAGATGTTCTCCTCTCCGACGATGAGCGTGAGGTGATAGTCTTTTATGGTCCCCTCTCCGACGGTGAGCGTGAGGTGGTAATTCCTTTTTCAAGATGTTCTCCTCTCCGACGATGAGCGTGAGGTGATAGTCTTTTGTGGTCCCCTCTCCGACGGTGAGCGTGAGGTGGTAATTCCTTTTTCAAGATGTTCTCCTCTCCGACGATGAGCGTGAGGTGATAGTCTTTTGTGGTCCCCTCTCCGACGGTGAGCGTGAGGTGGTAATTCCTTTTTCAAGATGTTCTCCTCTCCGACGATGAGCGTGAGGTGATAGTCTTTTGTGGTCCCCTCTCCGACGGTGAGCGTGAGGTGGTAATTCCTTTTTCGAGATGTTCTCCTCTCCGACGATGAGCGTGAGGTGATAGTCTTTTGTGGTCCCCTCTCCGACGGTGAGCGTGAGGTGGTAATTCCTTTTTCGAGATGTTCTCCTCTCCGACGATGAGCGTGAGGTGATAGTCTTTTATGGTCCCCTCTCCAACGGCGCGTGAGGTGGTAATTCCTTCTTCAGATGTTTCCCTCTCCGGCATGAGCGTGAGGTGATATCTCCTTTCAGATTATAATTTCCTATAGTTCCCTCTCCAGCGGTGAGTAAGGTGACTCCCTTCGAGATTATAATGTCCTGTGGTTCTCTTCCTGACACTACAAAGATGGTAGTTCTCACCAAGATTTTTCTCAACGAGCGTTGTTGAAGTTAAAATCATCCAAGGTTCTCTTACCATTCATGCTAAGGCAGTAATCATCCCTGGTTCTTTCATCAACGTTTGAAGCTCCAGACTCAGCTCCTGTAACCCGTCAGGACACATCTATACCAAGCATCTAAAATCAGCTCCTGCAACGTGTCAGGTACTCATTTTTTCTTTTGCAGGTACGCAGGTTCTCGCTAAGGAATCTCTTACGCGATCAACATCCAGATGGCATCTATAAGCCCATCACCCTATCCAGCAATCTCCAAATGGCATCTATAAGCCCATTCCCCCATCATCACTACTACTATGTGAGCGCAAATTTCTGGGCACTCTAGTGTCCAATCATCTTTTACCCTCGGATTACGAAAGGCATGTCAGCCAATCTGCATCCTCAGGTCTAAGAAGATTGAACAGGGGCAACTGTTGTACCCCAAAATTTGCCCTCCCATATTCATCAAGAATTGTCAAAATCAAGGTCACAAAATTCCCCAAGGGTTGTGCAGCTCAACTGTCTCCTATACAGTCAAAACTAGGGTTTGAGTTCTGGTCAAGCAAATGAACTTTCCAAAGGCCCAATCAAGTCTCATGTGCCTACAAAGATGGTCAAATATCCTCATATCAAATTTCAAGGCATTCAGCTCAAAATTGCACAGTCAAAACCCTAGATTGCACTACAGTCAACTGTAGGGGCAAAATGGTCATTTGGCAGTCAAAAGTTCAAATTTTTGGTCAACATATCATTTTGAAGCCACAAATATCATTTGATCAATGCTTGATCATGGTTCTCAAAATTTGGATCAGAAATCATCAAAGATGCAAAAGTTGCTATATTTGGACAGTTGAAAAAGTCAACTGAAATTGACCAGGGCATAACTTTCACATGGATTATCAGAAAATTTCCATCCAAAGCTCATTTTGAAGAGAAAGACATTTCCTACAATTCATCTTCATGTTCCAAGTCCAAGAAATGCCCTCACAAAAAGTTATCAATTTCAACATTATAGGTCATTTTCAAAAGTCAACAAAAAGTGACTTTAAGTCAAAGGCCATAACTTGAGATTGGTGAATCAAAATGACATGGGACCAAAGGCATTGGTTAAAGGACTCAAAGACCTTTCCAAAATGTCCAAGAACATGTTAAAAGCTTAAAAATTGACCAAGTTATGCCTTGTGGAAGTTGGGAAATTTTTGGAAATTTTTGAAAGTCAACATTGATGCAAAAGGCCTAAAAATGCAAATGGGCCTATTTTCCTTCCAAATTTCTTCATGCCAAGCCTATGCACGACCACTAGGCCCAAAGGGAAGTATTCTCATATTTTTTAATTATTTATTTGAATTAATATTAATTTATATTCATTTAAATGATTTTAATATATGAAAAATATCAAACCTAATCTAAAAAATCTTTTTATACACATTATAGGCTCAATATTTCGTGTGAAGGCAAATGAGGAAAGATTTGGGGTGATTGGATGCAAATTGGTACAAAAGCCATAGAAAAAGATTCAAAAAGATTTTTAAACAAATCAAATATCTTAATCCATAATTGCAAGGGATTTGTACTAAGTTTGTTGACCTAATAGCCTCTATAGATACTCAGAATGAAGACCTAATGATCAAAGACTGCAAGCTGCGCATAACACACTTTTGGCACATTGAAATTTTTCCATAAAACACCAAGTCTGAAATCAAGGTTCCAGGCGGATTCAAGGCAAAAAGTCCATTCCAATAGCTTCCTGAGGCATCATAGAACCCATCCCAATCAAGAATAACCATCAACACGCGTGGAATCGGTATACAGAAGTCCATCTTCTTTCATGAAAAAGCATAATCGTATTTTTAATTCCAGGCATTATCATGACAATCTAACTATGGATTATTGTTCCTTGTAATGTTTCTATGCTAACCAATACATTTAATTGGATTTTTGTGCCGTGTATATGAAGCTACCATTAACGAGCATTAGGTTTTTTTAGTTTTGGAATTAGGGGTTTTCAGGTACAGCAAAATTAGACGTTCTCACCACCATGGTTGAACTCAGTGCTTCAAGACGAAGAAGAAAAGCTTATCGCGCCTAATTTATGAATGGTATAGGCCCATTCGCTATTTTCTGATAGCTGGTCTAAGGGAACGCGCGCAAAACTGTTGCCTAAAGCTTTGTGTTACAGGGGCGACGAAGGGGACGATGCGTTGTCAAAGTGTGATAGGCGAATTCAAAAATTCGCGCGCGTTGCCCATTAATGTTTTGTTTCGTTTTATAATGTTTGTTTATTATTATATAGTAAATGAAACACAAGTGCTTCAGTGGCAGGCATACTCATTGGCAAGGCACAAGACCTGGGTTCGAATCCCAGGTCTTTCACATTCTCAATATTATTTTTTCATAATTAATCATGTGCAGCGTTAACGTCCCAGTGTACCATATGCTCACGCTATCAAGCCTACACGCGTCCTGGAGATCTAATCAATGGTTCAGATTGAAAGCGTACCATGGACGCAAGTCAACGTGCCACGCACGATCCAGAAAGTCAATAAATTTCTGGCTTAGTGGGCCAAAATTCCAGGGCCTGAACCTCCACTTTGGGGACTTCCACCCCCCCCTGGTTTGCTTTTCTATATATTCTTTTGTTTATTTATTTCCAATAATTATTTTCTTTTCTTTATTATCTTAATGTAATTCATCAATTATTTTCTCCACAAAATATAAAAACATCCTAAAATTCAAAAAAGGGCAAAAAATGTAATTTATTTTATTATGATTATTTTTTCATAAATAAATTAGCATGTAAATAAATTAGTATACTTAGGTTTTAATTCTAATTCCCTTTTTTTAATAAAAATACAAAAATGTAGAATTTAGGTTTTAATTGTTAATTCTTTTTATTTCCTTTTTTTTCACAATATTAATTATTATTATTTATTTATTTTTCCATTTTAATTGTACATAAATGAATTAGGTTTAATTTAGGTCATATTTTAATTTTTTTCATAATAAATAAAAAATGTTAGAATTTAGGGTTCGCCACTCAATTTAATCTTAATTAATTTCTTTTTTCATTAAATCTAAAAAACACAAAAATATTATTCTCATTTAATTTTAATTTTCAAATCCTTATTAATTTTAATTATTCGCAAAAAGGGTCCAACGCCCGTCATTAATCATTTAATTGCGCATTTATTTTATTATCGCTTACTATAATTTTGTAATTGCCCCGAAGCATTGTAATAATTTAACTTTCCGCACTTCTTTATATTGCTTTCTTTATTTTCCGCTAAATCGGGTCCTGGAAATTTTGGCGATGTGGACCCGCGCCATTTGTAATAGTCTAGCTTTATTTCCTCGCAATATTTAACTGTTAACCAAACATGCAAGAATGAATGCCTAATTAAAATCAAGCGTAGAACACGACAAACATGACAAGACAAATAACTGAAACATGACACGCAATTCGCACACACCACCCCTAGGGTACGCCTCACTGTTGCCTTTCGAAAGGTGGTCGTCGAGTAGAAAACGTCTTAGTAAGTCCTCATGATCCGGGAACCTGGCATGAGGGTAGCTTCTAAGGTGTCTTCCCATTGCTCTGGTGATCACCATGTCCCAAAACTCGAATTGACCCGAACACCTCCAACGGTGGTGCTACTTACCTCTCAATGGTGGGATGGCACTACTTTAAAGGACATTTACACAGACGAATTCCTTAGGGTAGGTAGGTTCTCAAGGATACTTGCTCTAATTTCAAACAAAACAAAATCTTTTCACACCAACACATTTTCAAAAGCTTTCAAAGCAAATTTTTCAAACACTCTGACGTACGAGTCGAACTGAAATTTTTCAAAGAAACTTTTTTAAAACCCACATTGAAAAGCAAACAAACAATTTTGAAAACACATTGAGCAAGTACCTAAGAGCCCATGGATAACCATGGATAGAAAGGGTGCTAACACCTTCCCTTTCTATAACCTACCTCCCGAACCGAGAGCAATCTCTTTAAGGAATTTTTCTGTGCTTTTGTCCTTTCCATTTGGAGAAAATAAAAGACGGTGGCGACTCTTGCTTCCGCGACATTTCGCGAACCAGCGTTAAACAGTCAGTTCCAGATCCACCGATCACACACACCCAAGTTGCTCATCATACCAGGCGCATTCTCACTTTTTTTATTTCCTTAATATTATTTATTATATATTTATTGTTTGATTGTTTTACAAAAATCATTTTTTTTATTTAATCAGAAAATCAATAAAAATTAGATTCTAGTTTTTTTTTATAAACATTTAATTGTAATTAATTAATTAGTTTAATTAGGTTAATCTAAATTCTTTTTTTATAATTAAAATTCAATAGAAATTAGGGTTGATTCAAAAGTTTTTTTTTATTATTCAAAAGTAAATAAAAATTAGGTTAATTTATAAGATTAATTACTTTTCTCAAGGAAATCCAAAAATATTTATTTTCATTCCCGTATTAATTCTTCGTGCGCGTCTTATTTGTTTATTTTTTTGAACTATTGTAATTGTTCCGAGTATGTAATAGTTAATTAAGTTTACTGTTTCGCATTTATCATTTTTTCCCGGTTTTTGATTATGTAATCCCCTCCCCAAAGCCTTGTAATAGTTAGGTTTTTTTATTTTTCACTTTTAATTTCCGCAACTATTAAACTGTTAGATGTATGGACATTAGGATTGCATGCGAAAGATAAATCAAATTAAAATGGTAGACCACCCTAATTGTGCAAAGATAATTAACTGAAAAAGGCACACTTGCACATGCTCACTCCTAGCGTTTGTCCCCACTTGGTTGCCTCGGAAATAATGGTTGTGTCCCTCGAATATAGGGATACCTTAGTAATGACCCGCGATTCAAAATCGTCATATAGATCATAGTCCCTACTTGTCCCTCGAGTTGCCTACGAATTAATCTTATGACGATAGTCCCTTCGAAATGCTAAGGTATCTTTACTTGTTGCCTTCATAGACCATTTCGTCCCTTCGAACGTCCCTTTATAAATCCAACAACGGAGCTGCCTACTCCTTAATAGTAGGATAGCGTTGTCTAAAGGAAACAAAAATGAACTGACTTTTTTTCGAGTAGGTAGAAAACTCTTAAGTACTTGCTCAAAACAAAAACTTTCCACACAAACACTTTTCAAAAAATAGTTTTCAAAACAACTTTGTCACACTCTTGAGGACCGATACAAGGGTTATCACGAAGTAAACAAAACTTTTCAAAACAAGCACACACAAGCAATTTAAAAATGAGCAAGTACCTAAGACCCCATGGAAAACCACGGATAGAAAGGGTGCTAACACCTTCCTTTTCTAAAATCTACCCCTCGTACTCAGAAATATATCTCGAAAAAAGGTTTTTTCTGTTCTTTTTCCTTTTCCTTTGTTGGATGAAATGAAAGTCGGTGGCGACTCTTGCTTATCACAACATTTGCAAACAAAAAACACAAACCGATATAACAGTCGGTTCTGCCACCGTGTCACAACATCATTACGCAATGCATTTCATACATCATGACATTGCATACAACTCACTATTTACCTTTTCAGGAAAGAATCAGTCAATAGAAAAACATCACCAATTACTTGTATGACCAGACAGTCTTCTCAAAGGCTACATCTGACAAATGGATACTTAAGCAATTGCCTCAAAAGGTCATTCTTAAAGATAATATCTTATGGCTCAAATTAAATCGAGCGTAGATTTATTGTGATACTTCTTCTAGTTGAAGACGGTCGTGAGCATCTTCTGGCTCAGATTAAATCAAGCATAGATTTATTCTGATACTTCTTCTAGTCGAAGACGATCGTATACATTTTTTGGCTCAGTTTAAATCGAGCATAGATTTATTCTGATACTTCTTCCAGTTAAAGTCGGACATAAATATCTTCTGGCTCAGTTTAAATCGAGTGTAGATTTATTTTGATACTTCTTCCAGTTGAAGACGTTCGTGAGAATCTTCTGGCTCAGATTAGATCGAGCGTAGATCTATTCTAATACTTCTTCCAGTTGAAGACGGTCATAGACATTTTTTGGCTCAGATTAAATCAAGTATAGATTTATTCTGATACTTCTTCCAATTAAAGTCGAGCACAAACATTTTATGGCTCAGATTAAATCAAGCATAGATTTATTCTGATACTTCTTCCAGTTGAAGACGGTCGTGAGCATCTTCTGGCTCAGATTAAATCAATCATAGATTTATTCTAATACTTCTTCCAATTGAAGAAGATCATAGACATTTTCTGGCTCAGTTTAAATCGAGCGTAAATTTATTCTAGTACTTCTTCCAATTAAAGTTAGACGTAAATATCTTCTGGCTCAGATTAAATCGAGCATAAATTTATTCTGATACTTCTTCCAGTTGAAGACGTTGGTGAGAATCTTCTGGCTCAGATTAGATCGAGTGTAGATCTATTCTGATACTTCTTCCAGTTGAAGACGGTCGTAGACATTTTCTGGCTCAAATTAAATCGAGCATAAATTTATTCTGATACTTCTTCTAGTTAAAGTCGAGCACAAACATTTTCTGGCTCAGATTAAATCAAGCATAGATTTATTATGATACTTCTTCTAGTTGAAGATAGACATATACCTCTTCTAGCTCAGATTAAATTGAGTATAGATTTATTCTGATACTTCTTTCAGTTGAAGTCAATGGTTGCTTTGGATGGCATCTATAAGCCCATCATAGATAACTTACCATCACCTCTCCAAATGGCATCTATAAGCCTATTTCTGGTACAATCAACCAACGATGTTATTTTGCACACATGCGAGTGCAAATTTCTGGGCACTTAGGTGTTCAATCATCTTCCACCCTCAAGTCACGAATGGCGGACATGCCAATCTGACTCTTCAGGTTTAAGAATATTGAACAGGGGCAACTGTTGTACCCAAAAAATTTCCCTCCCATTTTCTTCAATATATGTTCATAAAGGTCTCAAGTACTCAAGGCTACTCAAGGGCTGACCAGTAAAATGCTCCTCCTAAGCAATGGGTCTAAAACTAGGGTTTTGAGTTTCTCAAGGAAGATTAAGTTTTAAGTGTCTCAAATGATTTTCAGGGTTCTCCATAGGTCTTCAAAAAATCCTCATGTCAAGTTTCAAGCCTTGCATCACAAGTTTGCTCAGTCAATGGCTCAAATGATTGAAAATCAACTATATTGGGTAAAAAGTCAACTATGGTTAACATACAGTCAAACTTCAAGATTTTTTGTAAACATAAATATTTTGAAGTGATATCCATTACCTGGTTAAGGGTTAATCATGATTCCTCAAGGAAAGCCCTCAAATCATCAAAAGTCAAGAATTGCCAAATTAGGGTTTCCTAAGGAGAAGTCAACTAAACTTTGACCAAGCATAACTTTCACATGCTTCATCAACCTTTCCCCAACCAAATCCAATTTTGAAGGAAATTCAATTCTCTACAATTTTGTATTCATGCTCAAGTCCAAAAAGTGCTTCATTTAAAAGATATGAGCTAATACATTAAAGGTCATTATCAAAAGTCAATAAAAAGACACTTTTTGTCAAGGCAACTTACATCAAGGTAAAGTCTCCAAATGAAAAAATGATCTAAAGAGAAATTGTAGAGGACGTCTTGAGCTTTTCAAAAAGTACCAGATCACCTCCAAAAGATGAAAATTGAGCAAGTTATGAGTTGCACAAGTTGGGAAATTTTGAAGAAATGCAAAATGTGCAAACTTGAAATTTTGGACTTGTGACCAAAAATTTTAGATTTCAAACATATCCCTGACCTTATGAAAGACTCCTAAGCTCACTCCTACATTGTCTCTTATTATTTTATTTACATTTATTTTGTTTTTATTCAAATAAATGCAAAATAAATAAAAAGAGGTATAAGATAAATGGGCCAAGCACATGATGAGTCATTTATAGGCCCATATAACTCATGACAGCCTAGCAAAACATGCCAAATTCGTGCAAGGGTTCAAGAAGGCAAGAATGTCTCAAAAAATGGAAAGTTTTCAATTTGCTTGATTCTTGTTTAAACATGGCTTGATGACTTGATTTCTTTCCATGTTATTGGAGTCATTCTCTTCCTCTATATAAGTGAAAGCCTCAAATCAAGAATAGACACGAAATCACTGCCTAAGAAAACCTCTAAAATTATCAAAATTTCAAAAGATTTGGGCTAGTACCAACCCTATTCATCAGTCGTTCTCAAGACAATTTAAGCCTTCCATTGTCTTCCTAGAGTTGCCATGAGTTAGTACCAATCACTATCCTTCGATAATCAACCCCAGAGGCCGCCCTTGCATCAACTCGGATTGGTAAGTTGGTAAGCTTTGTTTCTCAAGGTTCATCACGGTTTAAATCATTATGAACATGCTTGTTTAATTCACATACATTTTCTGAATTTTTCTAACGTTTTACATGCGAGTATTAATGCAAAAATAACATCACGCCATAGTTAAGGAACAAGGCTTTTTAAGCTTTGGGTTTCATGATACAGGGACTTTTAGCCCAAACAGATCCCATATTCGAATTCAGGAGGAAATTTTAAGGGAATAGGTTACCTTGCTTACTTTGACTTTGTGTTTTTGCAGGTTTTCATAAATCTTCTCATCGGAGAAGACGGTGGAAACCACCATGGATGGTGGTTTGAAATCATTAACTGGCCGCGTGGCATAATAGGGTGTTATGGTTGGTCCATTCAAATTAAAGGGCCCTACTGCATGCGCGTATTTTGTTTGACTGACATTAAGAATCATTTTAAAATATAATATTTTTGTTTGATTTATATCCCGGATGAATTGGCCTCCCCAGCGGCAAGGGCGTGTGTCTTAAGGCTTTAGAGTTCCAAGGCAGGGGTTCGATCCCTGTCCCTGGCATATTATTTTTCCATGTTTTCTTTACAGATCTAGTATAAGCAATCCAACGCGCGTATGATGTACCTCAATTTCACACCATCAGATCTCAACAAGTCTTGATCCGGTGTTCCAAATCAGCACGCCCACCATGCACCTTCAGGGAGCCTTCCTCATCAGATCCAATGCAAATGCCTGGGCTCTTTGATTTGGGCCTAGGGATTTCTGATTCTCACACCCCCTCCCCCAATTTGCTTCTATTTCCAGGCTCATCTAATTTCTCTTTTGTTTTAGTTAACTATTTCTTTTTTTAATCATTTTTATTTAAATCTGAAAAAAGTCATAAAATCATTAAAAAAAATTAGATTTAGGTTTTTTTAATTAATTAATTTAATTTTCATAAATAGAAATTAATTTATTTTAATCACACCTTGATTTTATTTTATTAATTAAATTGTAAATTAACTAGAATTAGGATTAATCACTAAAAATATTTTTTCTAAACCAAAACCAAAACACCAAAAAAAAATTCTTAAAAGGCTTAGCAATTTTTTAGAGTTTTTAACATCTTTTCCCTTTTCAATATCCGCGCGATCATTTACTTTTTCGCTTTATTTTCCAATATTGTAACTGTCAATGGCATGTAATAGATAAACTAGGGTTTCTTTACCTTTTCCCCATTTTTATGGTTTGTAATTCCCCATCCCCGAAGCATTGTAATAGCGTAGATTCAATTTCTCGCATTTTTACTTTCCGCACTTATGAGTAAATTCATGTGTATATTTAATTGTTAGTAATAACATTGTATGGCAAAGACTAAAATAAAACGTTAGATAACCATAAATCCAAGATTAAAATAACTAAAACTCAACACACTTTGCACACGTACACCTCTAGTGTGGCCCTCACTTGTTGTCTCAGATATAAACAGTCATGTCCCTCGAACGTGGGATGCTTTAGCAAAGACCCTTCAGTTAAAAAGATCATAGTCCCTCGATGCTGCCTCGATAAATGATCTTAGTCCCTTACGACAATTTCTAAAGTATCCTACGAGTTGCTTTCGTGACTGTACAATGACCCACGCATGTCCCTCAAACATCCAACGATAGGGCTTCCTACTAACTAATGGTAGGATAGTACGATCTAAAGGAAGAGGAAAATAATGTGAAATACTTTTGAGTAGCTAGATAGCTTTTAATCAATTGCTCATAAAAACATCCTTTTTCACACAAACACTTTTCTGAAACATTTTCAAAAACAAATACTTTATATGCGTTCTCAACTGATACGAGAATTATTACAAAGTTGACGAACTTAAGCATTTTAAAAATATTTTCAAACTTACACATTCACAAAGCATTTTCAAAAGTGAGCTAGCGATTAAGATCCCGTAGATAACTACAGATGAAAAGGGTGTTGTAATATGGTGGTAGAACTGACTGTTATACTGGTTTTGCGTTTGTGTTTGCAAATGTTGCGGTAAGCAAGAGTCACCACCGACTTTTCTTTTATCCAACAAAGGAAAGGGTAAAAAGAACAAAAAAAAGACCTTTCGGGAGTTTTCTGATTAAGGGGGGTAGATTATGAAAAGGGAAGGTGTTAGCATCCTTTCCATCTGTAGTTTTCTATGGGCTCTTAGATGCTTAGCTCATTTTGAAATACCTTGTGCTTTGTGTGTTTTGAAAAGTATTTTGAAAGCACCTTAGTACAGAGAACTTTGTAATGTTTCTCAGAATGGTAGAGAACGTATACAAAGTGTTTGACAATGATTTTGAAAGAGGTTTTGTATAAGTGTAAAATTTTGTTTTGTTTTCAGCAAGCATCTAACAACTATCTACTTTACTCAAAAGGTTATTCTTTTCCTCTTTTCCTTTAGACAGTTCTATCCTACTATTAGTGAGTAGGTAGCCCTAACTGTTGGATGTTTAAGGGACAATCGAAGGGACGTTTATACAGTCACAAAGGCAACTGGGAAAGAAATCTTAGTAACTACCCTAGGGTTTTAAGATCATTTTTACCGAGGCAACATCGAGAGGGTCATCGAGGGACATATGATCTTTGAGCCGGAGGGTAGCCACTAAAATTTCTCACGTTTCGAGAGTTGTGACTTTTTTTCGAAAGCAACTAAAGTGGGATACCCTAGAGGTGTATATGTGCAATTGTGTTGTATTCAGTTATTTTGACTTGTGTTAAGTTTGCTAGCATTTGTTTGTTATTCTTGTTATACAATCCTATTAGTCATGCATCTAGACAGTTAATAGTGTGCGGGAATTTAAAGTGCGGAAGTGTAAATCCTAAACTATTACAAGGTTTCGGGGAGGGGGATTATTACAAGTCCAAAAATGGGGGAAATAAAAACAGTAAATATAAAGTCCTAGTTATTCTATTACATCCAGTAGGCAGTTACAATAGTATGAAAAATAGAATGCGAAAGATAATAACTCGCGCGAATTGAAAGGATGTCTAAAAATTCCTAAGAGAAAATCTTTTATTTTTTTTTGTTTTAATTTATGAAAATGTTTTAAGTTAAAAAATAAATAATCTATATCTATATTAAAAGAAAAAAAAGGTTAATTATTAAAGAAACAGGAAATTTAAAGAAAATAAATTAATTCTATGTTTTATTGTATTTTCGTTATGAAAAGGAAAATGAATTAAAATGAAATTAAACCTAAGATCTATTAATTTTAATTTTTTAAAAAAGTTAAAGTGATTAGTTAATTAATTTACCAAAATTAAAATTTACTTAAGAAAAATCTTAAATCTATTTTTATGTGATTTAGTTTATTGATTAAAATAAAAAAGAATTAAAAGAAATAAATAAAATAAATACAACAAGAAAATAAAGATGAGCCTAGTAGTAAAAGTAAACCGGGGGTATAAGATTTGGAATAAAACATAGGCCCAAGTCAAAGGGAGCCTAGAGGTTGGGCTGGATCCAGTAAGGGGACCCTTGGAGAGTGCATGGTGAGCTGCACGTCTGCGTGTATTGGATTTGGATGCGCTGGAATCTCATGGTGAGGGTCAGAATATGTATGGTGCACGCGTGGGACGTGCCATCATTGGATCTGCAAATGAAACATTAGAAAAATAAAATGCAGACCTGGGTATCGAACCTGGGTCCTTCTCCCTTGCACACGTTCCATTTACCACTGAGCCATTTTATACACAATAATAAATATGTAAATGAAAATCAAACAAGAATAGATTTGAAATTCAAAACGCACGCGCTGGATTATTTGGCCCAATAGGAGAGAGACAAATGGATGACCGGAGTCAACTCCCCGGTTGTCTTCTCCGGTGGGCTCCAAAATGAAACCTGCAAAATAACGAACCATAAAGCTCAAAAGTTAACCTAACCCCCTAATTTGAACCCCCTGAGTCCAAATCTGAAGTTGTTTTTATCCTGAAATGCCATGAATCCTGAGATTCGAAGGAACCAATTTCAAATGCCCTAGCAATGACATTTTGGGTTTTGGGCACTGAAACTCACATGAATTACGTCAAAACATTCCTAAACAATGATAATAACATGAATATGCAATCAAAAGAGATTTAAATTAAAGATTAAACGAGTTAGAGATCCAAAAATATTTACCAAATGGAAGGGTCGAATGAGCGTATTTATGCGTGCATTTGAATTGCTTAAGACCTGGGAATCACTCCTGGGACCTTCAGGGAGTGAATAGTGAACTTGGTTTGGACTGAGTAAGCTTACACTATGCATTTTGAATTTGATAACTTTGATGTATTTTTTTGTGATTTTTGTGTGGCTCTTTGAGGTGGTTTCTCCGTGTCCTTTGCTTCTGATTTAGTCTTGTACTTATAGGGGTGTAGTGATGAACACATATGGCATGAATTAACCATTAATAATTGCTTTGAAAGCAAAATCAAAATATTTGAAAAGTTTCCATTCTGAGATATTTCATTCCATTTTGAACTTTGAGTGAACCTAGACAGGTTATGGTTGGTGTCTTGCTCGAATTTGGGCTTCGAACTAATCAGTCCAAGCCCAATAAGCTTCATACCATTAGGTTTTCGTTTCGACTTGCATCTCCATTTCACATCAATTGATTCTTTCGACAAGCTCTCAAGCTTTGTTCTTTTCGATGGCTCTGAGTTCCAATTCGAATTGCTCAAGGCTTCATCATCATGGCTTCTTCGACTTAGTCACCATCTACATTGATTGTTTTATCTAGAAACCCCTCATATCCAATCAGCCTAGTCAAACTCAGTTCTTGTTCCTTTTCGATCTTCTTTCCTTCAATTCAACCAATCGAAGTATCACCTCTTCCTTTTGACTTTCCGAAGCTTCATTCTGTTCTTTTCGACCTCCTTTCCTTCAATTCGACCAATCGAAGTATCACCTCTTCATCTTGACTTATCGAAGCTTCGTTCTATTATTTTTGATCTTCGAACAAAGTTGTGACAGTTGTGACTTTGTCGAATCTTCGTTCTGTTCATCTTCTTATCGAACTGAACTTCTACTCCAACCCCACCCTTTGCTTTCATCTATAAGACCATCTTTACTGATCACTAGTTTATCTTTGATTTGTGAATACAACTTGTATGCACCAATCGAATGATAACCTATGAGAACCAAGACTTCACTTCGATCATTCAACTCCTTCCTCACCTGTTCAGGTACATGAACACATTGATCCAAAAACTCTAAGATGACTTATATTTGGTTGATTCGACCCTAAGTCCTTCTATGAAATCATGCCACGTTCAAAGGTTGCATGTCATTCGAACCATTAGACTTCCACGTGCTTCTTTGGATAAGATCAAAGCTTTTGAATTCAAAATCTTCTTATTTTCAAAGCACCACTTCAATCATCATGACAGTCGAAATGTCTTTCCTTGTAATGCTTCGAATAGCTTATATTTCAATAGTTCGAAAACAAACCCTTCGATAATGGTTCAATGTAGTGAAGCTCTTTACTAGATCTTCATCAATAGAAGACTTCATAAAAGCCTCCTCACACTTTCTTTTTAAATATTCTTTATTTGATCATAGTGTCAATTATTCAAAACTTGTGTAATCGAAATTCCCATCTAACACTGCTTCGTTGGGCATCTAATTAGAATGCATACTGCTGTCGAAGCTGCTTCAGCCCAAAATCTCAGACATATTCTTAGCTTTCGACATACACCTTGTCATGTTCCATACACTTATTTTCTTTCTTTCAGTTGTGCCATTATGCTGAGCCGTATAGGGTGCCATGGAAATCATTTGAAGCTTTTGCAAACCAAAATTCTTTGTGAGAAATGAAGCCCTAGATGGAAATCCATTGCTTAGGAGGAGAATTTGTCTGGTCAATTCTTAGTCCACCTTGAGCAAATGGGGACCTCAATGAGCATGCCTTGAATAGAATGGGAGGGAAATTTTTGGGTACAACAGTTGCCCCTGTTCAATCTTCTTAAACTTGAAGATTTAGATTGGCTTGTTTGCCTTTCGTGATCTGAAGGTGGAAGATGATTGAACACTAGAGTGTCCAGAAATTTGCACTCGTATGAAGTAATGTCGTTGGTTGATGATATCAGAAATGGGCTTACATATGCCATTTGGAGGGGTGATAAAGAGCTATATGGGCTTATAGATGTCATCCAAAGTGACTGCTAGTAAGTATAAACCTTGATTGCGACGTATAATGAAGGAATCTTGGACGACTACTACTTCGATAGGTAATGAAGG
This sequence comes from Vicia faba, assembly GCA_948472305.1. Taxonomy (NCBI): domain Eukaryota; kingdom Viridiplantae; phylum Streptophyta; class Magnoliopsida; order Fabales; family Fabaceae; genus Vicia; species Vicia faba. The sequence continues at coordinate 623,416,164 of OX451737.1, forward strand.
AATCTTATGACTACTACTTCAACAAGTAATGAAGGATCTGATGAATACTACTTCAACAGGTAATGAAGGAATCTGACGACTATTGCTTCAACAGGTAATGAAGGAATCTGATGACTACTACTTCAACAGGTAATTAAGGAATTTTACGACTACTACTTCAACAGGTAATGAAGGAATCTGACAACTACTACTTCAACAAGTAATGAAGGAATCTGATGACTACTACTTCAACAGGTAACAAAGGAATCTCACGACTACTACTTCAATAGGTAATGAAGGAATCTTGGAAGACTACTACTTCAACAAGTAATGAAGGAATCTGACAACTACTACTTCAACAGATAATGAAGGAATCTGACGACTACTACTACAACAAGTAATAAAGGAATCTGACGACTACTAATTCAACAGGTAATGAAGGAATCTTGGACGACTACTACTTCAACAGGTAATGAAGGAATCTGACGACTACTACTTCAACAAGTAATGAAGGAATCTGACAACTACTACTTCAACAAGTAATGAAGGAATCTGACGACTACTACTTCAACAGGTAATGAAGGAATCTGACGACTACTACTTCAACAGGTAATGAAGGAATCTGATGACTACTACTTCAATAGGTAAAGAAGGAATCTTGGACGACTAATACATCAATAGGTAATGAAGGAATCTGACGACTACTACTTCAACAGGTAATGAAGGAATCTGACGACTACTACTTCAACAAGTAATGAAGGAATCTGACAACTACTACTTCAACAGATAATGAAGGAATCTTACGACTACTACTTCAATAGGTAATGAAGGAATCTGATGACTACTACTTCAACAGGTAATGAAGGAATCTTACGACTACTACTTCAACAAGTAATGAAGGAATCTGACGACTATTACTTCAACAGGTAATGAAGGAATCTGACGACTACTACTTTAACAGGTAATGAAGGAATCTGACGACTACTACTTCAACAAGTAATGAAGGAATCAGACAACTACTACTTTAACAGGTAATGAAGGAATCTTATGACTACTACTTCAATAGGTAATGAAGGAATCTGACGGCTACAACTTCAACAGGTAATGAAGGAATCTTACGACTACTACTTCAACAAGTAATGAAGGAATCTGATGACTACTACTTCAACAGGTAATGAAGGAATCTGACAACTACTACTTCAATAGGGTACCAGAAGGAATCCATGCTTGATTCCGTCTAAATGATGCACTAGAAGATATCTACACCTGACTTCATCTAGAAGAGGTATTTTTCAGAATGACTTTCTGGGAGAAGTCTTTGAGGGAAGTACTTGTCAAAATTTAGTTTTTGATGATATTTGTCTATTTATAGACTTTACTTGAAAAGATAAAGGGTTAGTTGTGTGCAATGTCATAATGTATGGAGTGCATTGCATAATGACGTTCTCAAAATAAATGAGATTGTGCTATATGCGTTTTGTATGCATATGTTATGATATTGGTAAATAATGGTGAATGTGAAATGTTATTTAAGTGTATTCGCAAATTTGAGCAGCATCTTAGTTTGGGGAAAATAAATCCCTGATTGTTGCTGGGGATGAAGGGTATGTGTATCTTCAATCTTCTGGGGATTGTTTCTGCTGGGGACTCCTACTTTCTTGTTTGAGGAAACTACGCTGGGGAACATTGATTTATTGCTTTTTGCTTGAGGAAACTCTGTTGGAGAATGTTAATTCCTGCTTGGGGAGAAGAGTTTAAGAACGTTGGTTGTTCATTGCTCTACTGGGGAGTTTATACCCTGACTAGGGACAAAAGAGATGAATATTCCTTCTGACTCGCCTGGGGAGGATAAAGCTGACTGACATCTGGTCCGGTTTCAGGTTATGTAGCAACTCCCTGGGGATAGTGACGACTTCACTGGGAAGAGCAATTTAGCCGGTGATTTTTGGTAGAAGCACACTCAACTAGGGAGAGGAATTCCCACAGACTGTAATGTTTGGGATCCTTTGGGGATAGTCTCATGGCAGTGGCTCTATGGGGATTCGTGGAGACTTGAACATATGTCAACTTCTAAAGCCTTTGGTGAATTCTGACCAGGGTGGTAAGTCTTCTACTGATAGAAAAGTGATGAGATGGAGGGACATGGTCGAACGCTTTAATCCCTAACTTTTTCCTGGACTATCCTTTCAGATTTTCAGTCCACCGGGATACCTTTTTTTGCCCAAGCCGCCTTTTCAGGTTTTCAACTTGTCGGGTGTACAGTTTTATTTATATATCCCTAATTTTTCCCGAACTCCTTTGATTCGTCAGGATGCCCTTACTTTTTCCTAGGCCAGTCAACCTAGAGGGTCTTTTTTCATGCGGAGTATTTTCCGACTATGTCCACGTTCACAGGGTGCAGAAAATTGTCATTGTCCATAGTAGTAAGTGTTGTTGCACCGCCAGAAAGATGTTTGCTTGATCTCACATGGCCCTTTGCTGGAACTCATGTTCAATTCCCCAAGTGATTCAGGCGGAGGTCTGCCCCTGGCTATTTGGCACTTTTGAGAGATTCCTCGAATCTTGACTCGACTGCCCCCAGATCAGTTAGACACCATGTCATGCCCCTTGATCATGAAATGCCTGTTAATGGAAATGTTTTTCCATCTTAGGTGATTCTATTTATTGAGAGGATTTCCATTCATTGAATATTCGTCGTGTGAATTTCTCTGTTGTTGAACAATTAGTTATATGCAAACAGTGGTATTAAAAATGCAAAGCTTATGTCTGTCTTGAAGTTTTTGAAAATGCATTTTTTACTAAAACAAAATTTGCAAGAATGTGATATCAACTCAGGATTTATAGCAAGCCTTACAGGAGTCAGGATACCTTTTTGTAGCAATATGCTTTCAAACTAACCCATGCTTCAGCTAGGACTTTTAGGGGTTCTAATGTGGCCTGGTTCACGGTTTAAGAAACAAAAGATAAAGGCTCGAAATTTATTTATACCCAACCCGTTCTTCGTGATGTTCTTTAGTCCTATACTCAGTTAATTGTGCATTTAGATCCCAATTGAGTTTTGGAATCTTGGCCTTGATATTCCAGTGATGGTTCAGATACTGAAAGTTTATTTGAGAAGGCAGTCATTTTTGTAACCTTTTCTTTTGTTGAGGGTTTGTAGCGACCTCTTTTTTTTTTTATTATCCCTACCTCTTTCCTGAACTGTTTCTTTTGTGATTACAGTAAGCGGGATGCCCCCGTTTTTTTCTTAAGTCTCCTTCATAGTTTTTCACTTAGCAGGCTTTTCTTTTGAAAAATAATGACTGCATGTTTTGAGTATTATGTGGAACCATCACCATCTTTTGTTTAGGAATGATACCTCTAACACTACTTGTCGTGTACGAGGGGAAAGCTTGCGATTGAGTGCACTATTGAATTAGCTTAAAAACTACCCTGCCCCAGGTTATGATTAAAGGTTTCAATTTGCGTGAAAAAGAAAACTCCTACTTCTTAAGCCCAAAGGGGTTGACTAGGGATTATCTTCCTTATAACTCCACTATTTAGGATTCAAAACAACGCATGTACATCGTCTGCAAGGTCTGTTCAAAAGCACACTATATGAGATTATGGTATCGTTTTCGTCATCCTCCTTCTAAAGGTTTAAGCTTTTAATCGAGAGTTGAATATCACAAAAAGGAAGTAAAAGCACAATTTCAGTATAGTGAAAACGAATGGATCGATTCAAGACAAACATATATAATGCATTAATAGAATAACAAAGTTTGACATAAAAAGTGTTCGAACAATCAAAAGAAATTACAATTTGAGAATTCAAATGAAATAAACGCTCTCAGTCTTGGCCATGATTCGGCATGGGAGTAGGGATCACATTGGGAGCCTTAGGAGGGTCAAATTCAATCTCCTTGTTATTAATCAACTCTTGAATCTTGTTTTTCAAAGACCAATAGATGTCGGTGTCATACCCAGGACTATTATAATGGTAGGAACATTTCACATTCGAATTGTACTTAGGAGAGGAGGTATCGGGGTTTTCAGGAGGATCCCTTAGTGTAATCAGTTTCGCTTTTAGCAAATGTTATAACGCTTGAGACAATGGCATATTAATCTTAGTGTACTGCCTTTCTTGAAACTTTATCCTACGCCTATTGACATGTTGTTGTTGAAAAGGTGTAGGGTTATAAATTAACACCACTCCCACCGTTGGACAGTGTTTAGTCTTACCCTGGTTTCTCTGGTCATAAGCAGCACTGACCTCTTTCTTCCCAGTGAAGGGTTTCTTCATTGTACTTGAAGATGAATCCCTTTGAATCTTACCGCTCTTGATATCGGCTTCTACTCTTTCACCATTCAATATCAACTCAGTGAACCCAACTGAAGAGCTTCCGATCAAATGGTTGAAAAACGGTCCTGACAAAGTAACCAAAAACATATCTACCAGCTCCCTATCAGACAAAGGAGGTTAGACTCTTCCTGCAAGATCTCTCCACTTTTGGGAATAATCTTTGAAATCCTTGCTGGAACCCATAGACATACTTTAAAGTTGTGTACGGGTTAAAGCGAGGAAAGCATTATATTGGTACTACCTGTAGAAAGCAGCAGCCAGATCCTCCCAGTTGCGGATGTTGGTTCCCTCCAGCTAATAGAACCATACCAATTGAGTCCCTGATAGACTTTTCTGGAAGAAATGCACCCACAAATTCCTATCAGTAGTGTGAGGTTGAATCTTCCTGACATAGGATCTTAGATGAATCTTAGGACACGAAACCTCGTCATATTTAGCAAACGCGGGAACCTTGAACTTTGGTTGGATGACCACTCCAGAAACCATCCCTAATTCTTCAAAATCCAGACCAGGTATCCTCTAGATTTTCATGGCGTTAAGGCAATCCTCCAGCTGCTTGTATTTGTCATCAACAGGAGGATACTGCTCCTCAGAGTAGTCAGCTTCATCTTCTTCACATCCCGGACTATTATCTTCTTCCTTGGTCTTCTTGTTATCTTCATCTTGAGTGTCTCCCTCATTTGATGGAGTTGTGAAGTCTAGAGCTTGCTTAGCAGGTCGTCTGGATCTTCTCCCCAGGTCAAGACACCAGCCTGCTTCTTAGTCTTCTTCTTCTTGTCTTTCAAAATGAGAGCCTTCATATCATCTTGCCCTTTAGCTAGAGTCAAGAACATCTGCTGGAACTGAGCATTATGTGCCTGAAGATCCTTAACGTTTTATTCGAGTGCCATTTCTTCTTGCTGAAATAAACAACGAAGGGATAAGAAACCTGCCTTGAAACCTGTAATGATATTTATGCCATGTTTATGCCATGTTTTCATGGATCTTGCAGGGTAAACAGAGGAAAATGTTAGAATCCAACTGCAACTTTGATTGAAGAACTTCGTATCGTTGAACGTCTTTCTACGAGAATCAAGCTTACCATGGCGAGTGGGTCATAGCCTCTGACTCAAGTTATCACGCTTTGGTCTTTTGAAGGCTTTGGCTAGAGGAAAATAAATCCCCTTGCCCCTTGCTAGACGTTTGGTTTATCATAGCCTGCATCAGAGACCCTTGAGATCCTTGAAATGGTTAAGGAAATGTTATGGCATGATGTCATGATGTGTATGTTATGCACCAAGCAAAAGCGTAAGGTGATGAAGACAAGTGAGTCTTGCAAGAAGTCCATGTTATTGGATAACGACTACAAACAAGTCCTACAAGGAACTCATATCATTAGATAATAAACAAAACTCTACAAGGAGTTCAAGTTGTTAGATAATGAAAGCAAACAAGTCACACAAGTAGCCTTAGGTTCAAAGGCTTGCATGAAGTTTAAAGGTAAGTACCCTCTTGAAGTTTCAGTTGGCTCAACCTATCCTAGTAATAGTAATCGGGTTCTAAGGAGTCTCAATATCACTGATCTTTCTTTATCAGGCATTGTTTCAGCTCAGGCGATCTTTTCTCGCGGCCGAAATATCCCAAAAGTCTGATCTCAATGAGTGTAGTATTGAGTATCAACAAATCCTCAACTTTATACCGAGGTCGGCTATCTCACTACTTTCTAATGGCCTAGTTTGTTCAACTAAGGTTCTAAGGACCGTTACTGCTTTATGACACCACACAACGGCCCTGTATTCTCCTCGATTTAACACAACGGATAATGGTACCAACAAATGTGTCATACTAACACATCCATCGCTTCAACCATATCGGTCTACGTCGTACAATCTCCGTAATTTATTATTGCTTACCTTAAAAAGGTGCCCCAGATCCGGGTGTCGGATCTCTTAGTAACAACCCAAACAAGCCCTCAAAAGTAAAGCATACAAAACACACAATGTAAAGAAGAAAAAAAACATCTAACTCTAAGGTAACCCCACTTCTTTATAATCCCCAGCAGAGTCGCTAGTTTTGTAATACGGTGGCAGAACTGACTGTTATACTGGTTTTGTGTTTGTGTTTGCAAATCCTGCGGTAAGCAAGATTCGCCACCAAATTTTCTTTTATCCAACAAAGGAAAGGGTGAAAAGAACAGAAAAAGACCTTTTGAGATTTTTCTAAGTAAGGGGGTAGATTATGAAAAGGGAAGGTGTTAGCACCCTTTCCATCCGTATTTTTCTACAGGCTCTTAGATGCTTAGCTCATTTTGAAATACCTTGTGCTTTGTGTGTTTTGAAAAGTATTTTTGAAAGCGCCTTAGTACGGCGAACTTTGTAATGTTTCTCGGAATGGTAGAGAAAGTATACAAAGTGTTTGAAAATGATTTTGAAAGAGGTTTTCTGTAAGTGTAAAAGTTTATTTTGTTTTGATCAAGCATCTAACACCTTACTCAAAAGGTTATTATTTTCCTCTTTTCCTTTAGACAGTGTTATCCTACTATTAGTGAGTAGGTAGCCCTAGTCGTTGGATGTTTGAGGGACAATCGAAGGGACGTTTATACATTCACAAAGGCAACTGGGCAAGAAATCTTAGTAACTACCCAAGGGTTTTAAGATCATTGTTATCGAGGAAACATCGAGAGGGTCATCAAGGGACATATGATCATTGAACCGGAGGGTAGCCACTAAAATCGCTCACGTTTCGAGAGTTATGACTTTTTTCCGAAGGCAACTAAAGTGGGATACCCTAGAGGTGTATATGTGCAATTGTGTTGTATTCAGTTATTTTGTCTTGTGTTAAGTTTGCTAGCATTTGTTTGTTATTCTTGCCATACAATCTTATTAGTCATGCATCTAGACAGTTAATAGTATGCGGGAATTTAAAGTATGGAAGTGTAAATCCTAAACTATTACAAGGTTTCAGGGAGGGGGATTATTACAAGTCCAAAAATGAGGGAAATAAAAGCAGTAAATGTAAAGTCCTAGTTATTCTATTACATCTAGTAGGCAGTTATAATAGTATGAAAAATAGAATGCGAAAGATAATAACACGCGTGAATTGAAAGGATGTCTAAAAAATCCTAAGAGAAAATCTTTTGTTTGTTTTTTTTGTTTTAATTTATGAAAATGTTTTAAGTTAAAAAATAATTAATCTAGATCTATATTAAAAGAAAAAAAAAGGTTAATTATTAAAGAAACATGAAGTTTAAAGAAAATAAATTAATTCTATGTTTTTTGGTATTTTCGTTATGAAAAGGAAAATTAATTAAAATGAAATTAAACATATGATCTATTAATTTTAATTTTAAAAAAAAGTTAAAGTGATTAGTTAATTAATTTACCAAAATTAAAATTTACTTAAGAAAAATCGTAAATCTATTTTTATGTGATTTTGTTTATTAATTAAAATAAAAAAGAATTAAAAGAAATAAATAAAATGAATACAACAAGAAAATAAAGATGGGCCTAGTATCAAAAGTAAACCGGGGGGTATAAGATTTGGAATAAAACATAGGCCCAAGTCAAAGGGAGCCCAGAGATTGCGCTGGATCCAGTAAGGGGACCCTTGGAGAGTGCATGATGAGCTGCATGTCTGGGTGTATTGGATCTGGATGCGTTGGGATCTCATGATGAGGATTAGAGGATGTATGGTGCACGCGTGGGACATGTTAGCATTGGATCTGCAAATGAAACATTAGAAAAATAAAATGCAGACCTAGGTATCGAATCCATGTCCTTCTCCCTTGCATATGTTCCCTTTACAATTGAGCCATTTTATCAATCGTCAATTATGACACAATAATAAATATGTAAATGAAAATATAACAGGAATATATTTGAAATTCAAAATGCACGTGCTGGATTATTTGGCCCAATAGGAGAGAGAGAGAGAGAGAGAGAGAGAGAGAGAGAGAGATAGAGAGAGAGAGAGAGAGAGAGACAAATGGATGACCGGAGTCAGCCCACCGGAGTCAACTCTCCGGTTGTCTTCTCCGGTGGGCTCCAAAATCAAACCTGCAAAATAACGAACCACAAAACTCAAAAATTAACCTAACCCCCTAATTCGAACCCCCTGAGTCCAAATTTGAAGTTGTTTTATCCTAAAACGCCATGAATCCTGAGATTCGAAGGAACCATTTTCAAGTTCCCTAGCAATGGCATTTTGGGTTTTGGGCACTGAAACTCACATGAATTACGTCAAAATATTCATAAACAATGATAATAACATGAATATGCAATCAAAAGAGATTTAAATTAAAGATTAAACGAGTTTGAGATCCAATTTTTTTTACCAAACGGAAGGATCGAATGAGCGTGTTTCTGTATGCGTTTGAATTGTTTAAGACCGGGGAATCACTCATGGGACCTTCAGAGAGTGAGTAGTGGACTTGGCTTGGACTGAGGAAGCTTACACTATGCGTTTTAAATTTGACAACTTTGATGTATTTTTTTGTGATTTTCGTGAGGCTCTTTGAGGTGGTTTCTCCGTGTCCTTTGCTTCTGATTTAGTCTTGTACTTATAGGGGTGTGGTGATGAACACATATGGCATGAATCAGCCATTAATCATGGCTTTGAAAGAAAATCGAAAGATTTGAAAAGTTGCCATTCTAAAATATTTCTTGCCATTTTGAACTTTGAGTGAACTTGGACAGGTTATGGTTGGTATCTTGCTCGAATTTGGGCTTCAAACTAATCAGTCCAAGCCCAACAAGCTTCATCCCATTAGGTTTTCGTTTCAACTTGCATCTCCATTTCACATCAATTGATTCTTTCGAAAAGCTCCCAATCTTTGTTCTTTTCGATGGCTCAAAGTTCCAATTCGAATTGCTCAAGGCTTCATCATCCTGGAATCTTCGACTTAGTCACCATCTGCATCGATTGTGTGATCTGGAAACCCCTCATATCCAATCAGCCTAGTTGACCTCAGTTCGTGTTCCTTTTTGATCTCCTTTCCTTCAATTCGACCAATCTAAGTATCACCTCTTCCTTTAGACTTGTCGAAGCTTCATTCTGTTCTTTTCGATCTCCTTTCCTTCAATTCGACCAATCGAAGTATCACCTCTTCATCTTGACTTGTCAAAGCTTCGTTTTATTCTTTTTGATCTTCGAACAAAGTTGTGACAGTTGTGACTGTGTCAAATCTTTGTTTTGTTCATCTTCTTGTCGAACTGAACTTCGACTGCAACTCCACCTTTTACTTTCGTCTACAAGACCATCTTTACTGATCACTAGTTTATCTTAGATTTGTGAATACAGCATGTACGCACCAATCGAATGATAACCTAAGAGCACAAAGACTTCACTTCGATCATCCAACTCCTTCTTCGCCTGTTTAGGTACATGCCTGAAACACATTGATCCAAAAACTCTAAGATGACTTAGATTTGGCTGATTCGACCCTAAGTCCTTCTATGAAATCATGCCACATTCGAAGGTTGCATGTCCTTCGAACCATTAGACTTCCACGTGCTTCTTTGGATAAGATCAAAGCTTTTGAATTCAAAATCTTCTTCAAGCGCCACTTCAATCAACATGACAGTCGAAATATCTTTCCTTGTAATGTTTCAAATTACTTATATTTGAATAGTTCGAAAACGAACCCTTCGATAACGGTTCAACGTAGTGAAGCTCTTTACTAGCTCTTCATCAATCGAAGACTTCTTAAAAGCCTCCTCACACTTTCTTTTGAACTATTCTTTCTTCGATCGTAGTTTCAATTATTCAAAACTTGTGTAATCAAAATTCCCAACTAACACTGCTTCGTTGGGCATCTAATTAGAATGCATACTGCTGTCGAAGCTGCTTCAGCCCAAAATCTCTTAGACATATTCTTAGCTTTCAACATACACCTCGTCATGTTTCATACACTTATTTTCTTTCTTTCAGTTGTGCCATTATGCTTAGGCTTATAGGGTTCCATGGAAATCATTTGAAGCTTTTGCAGACCAAAATTCTTTGTGAGAAATGAAGCCCTAGATGGAAATCCATTGCTTAGGAGGAGAATTTGTCTGGTCAATTCTTGTTCAACCTTGAGAAAATGGGGACCTCAATGAGAATTCCTTGAATAGAATTGGATGGAAAATTTCGGGGTACAACAGCTTCTAACACCTTCTCTTTTCATAACCTACCCTCCTTACTCATAAAATTCTCAAAATGTCTTTCCTGTTCTTTTCACCATTTCCTTTATTAGGTTAAAAGAAAAGTCGGTGGCGACTCTTGCTATCCGCAACATTTGCGATAAAATGCAAAACCTAAAAGGAAGTTCTCCCATCGTATTACAATAAGGTTACTGACAACAGTAGGGTTACCGAGAGACGTAAATCAGGTGATTGGAAAATAATGCAGATAGTAAGGTTACTGGAAACAATAAGGTTACTAGAAGAAAGCAAATTGTATGGTTTAGAAAAGGAACAATCAGTAGGGTTACTGGAATCGGTAGGGCTACCGGGAAGTGGCTGGAGACTTGTGGAGATGATATTCTCTTCGAAGATGTTATATTGTCTTGGTTGAAGATTGTATTTGGCTTATGCTTTGTATGCATGTTTTGAGTTTTTTTAGCGTAATGCTCCACCTTTGTGAAAATGCTACGCATTTTTTTGTGATGCAATGCTATGTAAAGATGATTACTATATGCAATGTTTTGAAGAAAAGATATCTTGCAGGGAACTCCAAGGATATAGTCCTGACTTCTATTGAGGAATGCCAATAATCTGGACTAAAATCTCTTATATCTGCTGAGGATGACGATCCTGACTTCTCAACATTTGCTTTGGAACCATAAGTTGTTTAGCATGTGCCTTAACCTAACCTGATCAATTCTTGAAGAGGATATGTCGTTGCCTACTGCCTTGCTCCAACTTGTAGGGATTTTGAGGAAATTTGCCTCAAGAGGAATTCCTGAGATTTGTGCCATCAAGATAAACTTCCCCAAATTGTAAACTTCGGAACATTTCCCCTGACTAAACAATATTGAAGATGGTTTCAACCACGCTTGTATGACTGTCCCAGATTATTTGGAGCTTTGAGAGATTCTTCGAATCTCGAAATAATTTCCCCATATTTACTAAACTCTTATTCAATGGAGTATTTAAATGCTTCTCAGCTCCTCGGGGTAATCAAACTTTGATACACCTCTGCCCCTGCTCGACGAAGTTCTGAAGAAAACTTGTCCCTCGGGATGATAATCTTATTCTTATGGTCATTATGGAAGCTTCCTTGATATCAAGCTATGTTTATATGCAAAGAATGATAACTTTAATACAAAGCTTATGTTTGTTTTGAAGATTTTATTGAAAAGATGTCATAAAACCCTGTGAACGAATCACTGGTTTAGGATGTGACATTGATTTTTTTAAAAAGCAATATGGTACCAACACAAATATTTAGAAAAACTCATGGGAGTCAGGAATGATATCTTGTTGAAGTGTGCTTTCGAAATAAACCCTGCTTCAATTAGGACTTTTGAGGGTTGTAACGTGGCCTAATTCATGGCTTTCAGAAAAAATATTTTAAGGCTCAAAGTTTATTGGTGTCCACCTATTCTTCGTGATGTTCTCTAGTCCTATGTTCAGTTAATTCAACATGAGTATTCAAATCTCGGGAAGGACTTCGTGATGGTTAAGGAACCAATGAGGCTTTCAAGGTAGCAGTTGTTGTACCCCAATTTTTTCCCCTAAAATTCCTCTATCATATCATATCAACTCAATCATAACAAGATCACATTAGGGTTTGGTTCTTCTCCTTATCTTTAGCTTTGCTCCTGAGAGATCACCAAGCACCTTGAATTGTGTGCCTCGTATATATGTATTTCATATTTTACTGACTTCTAACCAAAATTCGAAAATATGTTTTGTTTGTTTTGTGTTTTGAAAGACAGGGTTTGCGACCAAGAAATTCAGGTGATGACTCCCCGATTAGGGTTATGGTTTGTTCAAGTCAAAAATAGTTCCCAAAAGTCTATGGCTCAGAGTAGTGATCTATAATCTTAGGTCACGTTATCCTCAAGTTTCATTCAGCATAGTTAAGACGAGTCTGGTTGCTTAATTCTCAAGATTCTTTGAGATAGGTTCATGTGGTTATTTCCACGCCTTCTTCGACGTCTCAAGTTCATATGTGATTAATAGTATCTTGGGCTGTAAAAAAGATCAAGTTCGTGAGTTGATTTGAAGTTGTCAGACCAAAAGTCAATGTGTTTCAGTTTGAGTTCGAATGATCATAACGTCCTTATTGTTCAATATTTTTGAGTGATTCTTTGAGCATATGAATCTCCTTGACGTCATCTCCAACTTCTCTTTACAAGTCAAGAGCTTATAATGTGAGAAACAACATTTTGCTTCAGAAGGTTTCTCAAAATGACTTCAGATGTTGCACCCTAAATTTCGCCCCTAATTTTTTTAGTCGCATTATTATATCATACTTTGTCATTTGATCATAATCATTAATAAATATCTTCATTCATCACATTTGCATTATTTAGTCGTGTTTAGGTTGACCAAAAGTCAGTTTAAATAAACATTTGCATCGTTTTTTAGTTAAAAAATACATGATATTTCACTTCATGCATTTTTATCTCTTTACTCGTTCCTTGCATTGCTCCAAGTTGTTTATATGTCGATAATATTAATATTTCGATTTTACAGACAGAACATTAAAAGCGATTCGATACTGTGCAAAAAATTAGTGAGAAAAATATTTTAAGTTTTCACATTTTACTGATCACTTTATGAATCTGCGTTTCACGTAGATCATGACGGTATGCTTGATTCATTTTTTGGGTACAATTTGAAATCTCGTTTTTAACCGTAAACATTTGTTCAGCCTGATATTTTTATTCTCATTTTATTTCGATTTTGATCATTTGAGTAATTTTTCATTAATATTTGAGACATGTAGTTTATTTTAATGTGTTCATTTCATTTTTTTTAGATAGATTAATGTCCTTTTTTTTTTATCGTTTTTGGTCATTTTCGATCCCTATTTTTTATTCAAAAAAAAATTTAAAAAATTATTTTAAATTGTATTAGTTTTTATACTTTTAATTTTTAACCTCATTTTTTATCAATAGAAACTTTTGGGTCTTAAACCACTAGCTTTTTTTTGTATATAAATAAAGAAGATAGAAATTGTATCAGGGATTTTTGGAAAACGAATTTAACAATGCAGAGAACAAAATTGAACCTCTCATAACCTTCCAATTTCCTTATCATTTTTCACCTCTTCAAACTAAACTGATTTTCACAATTCTTCTTCACCAACAATCACTTTCTTCGCTCTCCTCTCTAGCTTGCTATTCACCATCAACCTCATCTTCTTATATTAACCTTCAACATTTCAATTACGCAGCTACACATTAACATAGTTTCCTTCTCCTGCTCACGGTAACTCTCCTCCGCTCACACAACAATCCAGCAACAAACCATTTCTTCTTCATTTTTAGACCCACACGTGAATCTCCACCTGCATCTGGTACACACTTACTAGCCATCACTGTAAATCTTATCTGCCATATATCATTTTGTTTTAAGTAAAAATGCTGGAAATACTAAGATGAAGGCCTTGTTTTATTTGTTGAAATAGAAATTTGGTGTTTAATGCTAAGATTTTATTCTAAAATTTTAAGTAAATATTGGTTTAGTTTAAAGGAAAATGATTGGATAGTTTTAACCGTGACCTTCTGTTTATAATTTTATTGAAGACATCCTCACTTCTTTTTTTTACTATTATTATTTAAAGGTTGAAAAGTCAACCCAATCTTGTTTTTGTTTGATTCATTTATCATTTTAATTAGGTTCACATTCATGGTGGATTTTCTTTAAGAATATTTTAGTTGATTACTTGTTTAGTTTATGTTTAAGTTCTTTGTTAGTCTTTTAGTTTTAGTTAAAAATTTCTTTTTAGTTAACTAGTCGGTGGACATGTATCAATTGATTTGTAGTTAAATTTTTTATTTTGTAATTTTGTAAATACTTTTTAGTAGTGTTGTTTATTTTGTAGTATTGCATTTGAAATTCTGATATCAGATATATGATGTCGAATGAGATGTCGCGACACAAATATCTGTTTGTAAGTAAATTACAGTAAAATCAAAAGCAGTAAAAACACAAGAGATTTTTCACCCAGTTCAGTGTACAACAACACCTACTATGGGGGCTACCAAGCCAGGGACAAGTTCACTAAATAATATCAATTCATAGATCCTCAGTAAATAACCAGTTTACGATCTAATCACTTAATCACTATCCGTGTTAAACTTCTACTTAAGACTCACCTAGGTATGAGGTCCTCCTCAAATCCCTTAAATCACTTACAGTGAAAAACTAACAGAAATAATAAGTTTAAAACACTTCAATCATTCAATGCTTAAAAGCTTATGAATGATACACAATTAACAATCCAAATAACAACATAAGTATTCAATAAATACTAGAGTGTTTGACAATTAAAAGACTTAGAATTTTTAAAACAGAAAGAAAGTATTCTTCTTCAAAAGTTGCAGTAGGAAGCAAGTCCTTATATATGCGCAGCTGTGGGCTTGGGCTTTAAAATTCAATATTCAATTCTTTTGAATATTTTCATAAAAACAGGTCAAGATAAAATCCATGCACTTTGAAAAATATTCCTCCATATTTTTCGCAGCCTGTGAGTTATAAATCTTGAATTATGGAGTGCTGGAAATCAGGAAACATAAAACTTAAACTGATGTTGGGCTGAGATCAGTTCAGGAGGCAGATGTCAAGACATCTGCTTTGACGTCATACAAAACAGTTTTGCTCCAAATGTTAAGACTTTTAGCAAAATATTATTACGTCATTGTTTTATCAAAATTGTTGCCAACAAACACTTACAAACTTCCCTTTTGGAAAATTTTGACTAAAATATCATCAGAGCATATTATCAGAGCAGCAGCATAAGCAAAGCAATCAAAACATAAACTCAGTTAGCAGTTAGATGTTAGAAAAGGAATATGTCAAAACATTTTCTGATTCATTAGGCTCCCTCTCAAGTATTGAGTTCCCCCTCAATCAATGGTTAGTGGTCAGTTAGTGGTCAGTGGTTAGTCAGTCACTCACTCACTTTCTCTCCACCTTTTTAGACATAATATGCCAAATATAAGGATGCATTTAAGAGAATATCAGAATTAGGGTACATACCATATAATTCAAATGTCAAGCACATGCAAGTGCTAAAAGGAAACAAAAGGATCATATAAAGAAACATCAATTAGTCTAATTGTCATCAGGACCAGATGACTTGTCTGAGCCAGAATTTTCTTCCTTACTAGAGTCATCACCTTCAGAGTTCACTGTATCATCAAGGTTGTTGTCCTTTTGCAGGTCCTTTATCATCTTTTCAAAGGTTAGCTTCCTTGTTGAGCTAACTTTGATCACATCATCCAATTCCTTGCAGGCTTCTCTTAATTCTTTGATCATATCATCCTTGGTGGAGGTCTTTTCAACAGGTGCAGGTGTTAAAACAATGTCTGAGACATGTTTGCCTGAAAATATCTTAAAATAAAGGGTCAAGGCAGACTCCCTCTTGCACACTACATCATTTCCACTTATGATTCCAGGATGTTTATTTAGGATAATTCTACAGAGGAGAGAAGGAAAAACAATTGGAATCTTAATGGCACAAGTTCCTGCATGTTTGATGGTTTGATCAAATATGTAAGTCCCATAATCAAAAAATTTATGGTTTCCAATAGCATAAATGAACTTTCCTAATCCAATGGATATGGTTGAAGTGTTATTAGTGGGAACCCAATTTGTAGCTCCAATCCTATGTAAAATTGCATATTTCACACTCATTTTGCTAACACGGAGTATATTTTTCATGGGCCACTCACTTACTTGATTAGCATCGATGGCTCTGCACACTTGATTATTTGTAACTTCCAGCTCACATCAGACATCTTCAGACCTATCTAGAAATCTATTTATGATGGCAGGAGAAAATTCTACACACTTTCCTCTAACAAAAACCTTTCTATACTCCTTACTTTTATGGTCAGCACAATCAACAGGAATATTAACAATAAACTCCTTAACAAAAGTTTCACAGCAATTGACAAACCTGATAACTATTTTCATCAATCCAACATAAGAGATCAGCTCCATGATTTCTTTGCATTCTAGAGCACCAACTCTCAATTCTCTCTCCAGGGCAATCCTTCTTTGATACACATACTTCCACTTTTCAGCATTCCCAACAGAATGGAAGAAGATGTTGTCAAGTGGGGCATCAGAAACCCTAACAGATATCTTCTTGCTTGCAGACTTTTTGATAGGAGAGATATCCTGGACATCTTGCTTGACATTATAGTGTTGTACCCCAAAATTTGCCCTCTCTTTTTCAAGACATTTCTCACAAGATCTTCAAATAGCTCCAGCTGGCACAAGGATTGATTAGGTCAAGCCATCTCCTCAACACTGATGCCTCAAATTAGGGTTTGAGTTTTCATAAGGACAATTGGACTTTTAATGCTTCAAAACACTTCTCAAGATCAATTGATTGATAATTGAAATTTGGTCAACTGATGAAAAAGTCAACTCTACACTGAAAAGTCAAACTTTGACTTTTTGATCAAAATCAAATTTCAAAAATCATATTTCATCAAGACATGTCAAAATATAAAGATTGTTCATCAAGAAATCAAAAAGTCAAAATCATCTTTGAAAAGTCAAAATTCTAAGACTTAATTTTTCTAAGTGTTAGAAAGTTAACTTTTTTTCATGACTTTATGCCAAATTTTCACCATGATGCAAGATGATTTAAGGAAAACTTCCAACATGAAAGTTGTATATCTAAAACATTGTAGGGCAGGACCTTTTCTAGAAATGCTTGGATTTTAAGTTATAAATTCACGAAGTCATGGCATTTTTGATTAAACACTTGGAGAAATTTTCAGCAGGTTTGATCAATTTTTTATCCCAACTTCTTGGCCAGTTTTCATTAAGTTCCAGTTTGATTTAATAAAAGTGGAAAACATGAAAGTTCTAGAGGACGTTTCAAGCTTTCCAAAACATCCAAGAGAATGAATTTATCATACTTGATCTAGGAGATCCAAGGACCTGAAGTTAGGCATTCATTCTTGATTTACAAGACAGATTATGATGAACAAGGAACCAAAATCTTAACTATGCTGCATAATCTTCACTTTACAAGCCTCAAACTTGTATATCACTCCTTAATCTAATTCTTACACAACTGGTTAAACTATGATCCAAGTGTTTGAGCCTTTGTCCAAGTGATCATTCCATTTTTGGAAGAAAGCAGCATATCCATTCTTGAAAAGTTCACTTTAATCACAAAGTCAATTTCTTAAGCCTCTAACTTGTTGTTCTAATCACACTAAACTTCTAAAAGTCAGAACAAACATGTTTAAAGTGATCAACCACTTTAGATAGCTTGGTACAAGCATTGGAAACATGTTCTTCATGCTTGCTTCAAAAACAAGCAAGATAGCCATAACATGTGATTCAAAATATGAGTTGTTTCAAGTCTCAAACCTTCTCTATAAATAGAGAGGTCAATTGCAAGAGAAAAAGTTCATAAAAAGAAGGAGAAACTAACACTCAAAATCATTTTTGCTGTCAAAAACCAGAATTGTCCATAAAACCTCTATTTTTGAGCTTTGAAGTCCAAATCTTTGAATCTCATACCTTGCAAGTTTTCTCCAAACAAACCATCTAAACACTCCACATACATCATATAGAAGTTGTTCAAACACAAGAACAACTCCTGTAACATCACTATCATCACTTCCCAAGCTTAAAAACAACCCATACAGCAGTTCAAACTCAAAGCAAATTTCAGTTTCAAGGTAAGTTTTCTTGACATTGAACTCTTCATATAAGCATCACTAATGGTTCATTTGTGAAGATTAAATGTAGATATCATTGCCTTGAAGCTAACCATATGCTGGCTTTTCATTTTCACTAACCATGTATTGAGAATTGACTTTTACATGTAGCAAAATAGTGATACAAGCAAAAAAATAGCAGTTATGTGTCGACACGAAATGCTATGAGTCGATACATATTGTAGGTGTTTAGGTATTGGCTTGCATTTTTGGTAAATCCCAAGTGTATGTGTGAATGTCATGATTGATGTCATAACATTCTAGTTCAGGTTGTACTAACTCATTAGGTACATGTGCAGAAAAATATTGTAATTCAAATACTGATGTTTATAAGTGTGTATCTGAGCATGTTTGCAAAATGATCACATTTTGCTAAATCAGTAGACAGGTTTTCTCAGATGTCATAACAGATGTTATGACATCCTGTTCTGAACTAACAGGATTGCAGGATTGGATAAGTATGAGTTTTTTCAGGAAATAACTCAGTCCTTTCTGAACAGAATCCTGCGTTTTCTGAGGAGTAACCTAGCTCAATCCTAACCTGGTTAATAAAGTCCTGTGAACTGGTCTTTAGGTCAAACGGGATCAATCCTAGGTTTTTGGAAACCCTAACTGAAGTTGCAGCTGCTATATATTCAACAGAGCTGTTGTTTTTCAAGCGACCCCGGTTGATTGTTTAGAAGATCAATTTTGTAATCTGTATAGATTTGTTTATTGTACTCCAAGCAATTATCATTGTGATAAGTGCCTTGGAATAGGTTTCGATTGTAAGGGTTGTGTAGCACTCAAAGCTTTGAAGCAAGAGTGTTTGAATGTTCCTTGACTAAAGCTGTGAAGCAGAGTCAAGTTAGTTGTGTACATCACTCAAAGCTGTGAAGCACGAGTGATTGTGTTGCTTGATTAAAAAGCTGTGAAGCTTATCAAGTGTGTGTTTTTGAAGAGTGTCTTCATCAATTCTTAAGTCAAATTGGTTTATGTATCACTGCTGTGATTGAGGGGGAGTGAGTAGGAACTCAGGTTTAAGTTGTACTTAGATTAGAATTGCATTGGGTAGGTCTTAAGTGAAGGAGATAAACTGGTTGGTTTATTCCTGAATTAACATCTCTTATAGTGGATTCTCTCCCTGGCTTGGTAGCCCCTAGAGTAGGTGTTGTTGCACACTGAACTGGGTAAACAATTGACTGTGTTCTTTACTGCTTTTGTATTTACTGTCATATAGTAAGTCAGATACGGTGTCATAACATTGGACGTGACATTGAGTATCTGCAGCCAGAATTTCAATTGGCATCAGAGCAGGCACCCTGCCTGTATTACTGGGTGAGATCTAGGGATATCACTTTCTGGCACTATGGACAAAGAAGGAGTTTTTGGAAATAGACCACCCATTCTGGATGGAACCAATTATGACTACTGGAAACCTCGTATGATTGCCTTCCTAAAATCTCTGGACAAAAAGGCTTGGAGAGCTGCTGACAAAGGATGGATTCATCCCACCATAACTGAGAGAGATGGGACAATCAGTCTGAAGCCTGAGGAAGATTGGAGTAAAGAAGAAGATGAGTTAGCTCTGGGAAACTCAAAAGCTTTAAATGCCTTGTTCAATGGAATTGATAGAAACATCTTCAGACTAGTACATCAATATGAACTGGCCAAGGAAGTTTGGGACACTCTCAAAACTACTCATGAGGGCACTTCCAAAGTAAAAATGTCAAGGCTTCAGATGTTGACCACTAAGTTTGAGAATCTAAAAATGATGGAAGATGAAACCATTCATGAGTTTCACATGAACATCTTGGATATTGCCAACACCTCAGGAGCACTGGGAGAAAAAATGTCAGAAGAAAAATTGGTGAGGAAGATTCTCAGATCCTTGCCTAAAAGATTTGCAATGAAGGTAACTGCCATAGAGGAAGCCCAGGACATTAGCAAGTTGAAAGTGGATGAACTTATTGGGTCTCTTCAGACTTTTGAGATGGGGATCACTGATAATGGAGACAAGAAGAACAAAAGCATAGCACTTGTATCCAATACTGATGTTGAATACAAGGAGGATGAAGAAGAAAACATATATGAAGCTATTGCCATGCTTGGAAGACAGTTCAACAGGCTCATCAAAAGAATGGACCCAAAGTCAAGGTCTAATGTTCATAACATTCCCTCTGACATTGACAGTTCCAGCAGAAGACCAAGGTCAGAAGATAAGGGAAACCAAGGCAGAGGTATTCAATGCCATGGATGTGAAGGATATGGACATATTCGAGCTGAATGTCCTACTTTTCTTAAGAAGCAAAAGAAAGGAATGACTGTTACTTGGTCTGACTATGATTCAGAAAGTAATTCTGAAGAAGAATCTGCTAAACTAGTTACTGCCCTAACTAGTGTTTGTACTTCTGAAAGTGATACTAGTGATGAAGAAGTAACATTTGGAGAACTGGCTGATACCTACAAGAAATTGTGTATCAGAAGTGCTGAAGTCTGTGTGCAGAATGAGAAACAATCAAAACTCATTATCAAACTGGAGGCTGAAAAAAGGGCGAATCTTGAAACTATAAGTCATCTAGAAGGAGAAGTTCAATTGCTGAACTCACAACTGAATCAAATGACCAAATCTGTCAAGATGTTGACCAATGGAACAGACAAATTGGAAGAGATCCTTCAGGCTGGACAAAATATGGGAAATAAATCTGGCCTAGGATTTGTGGAAACAAAGAAATTTGGTACTGGGAAGCAAATGTCAAAACGGATGTCTCAACATTACTCTCAACATCAGGGACAGAGACATATGAAGAAGAGGTACCAAAGATGGAGATGTCATCATTGTGGGAAATATGGTCACATAAAGCCCTTCTGCTTCAGACTACATGGATATCCTAATCAGAACTCAGATGTCAAACCTAAGCCTAAAAAGGTACCACATGCTCCTCAATGGAAGAAAAAGGCTACTGCACTAATAGCTCACACTTCCCTGAGGGTCTCTGCAAAGGAAGATTGGTACTTTGACAGTGGATGTTCCAGACACATGACTGGATTCAAAAATCTCAATAATGTTATGCCTCACACCACTAGTTTTGTGACCTTTGGAGATGGTGCTAAAGGTGAAGTCAAAGGAGTTGGTAATTTGGACTGCCCTGGAGTTCCAAGTCTGAATAAGGTACTGCTGGTAAAAGGGTTGACTACTAATCTCATTAGCATCAGTCAATTATGTGATCTAGGATTCATGGTCAACTTCTCAAGATCTGAATGTCTAGTATTTAATGAAAAACTAGATGTTGTAATGAGAGGAATCAAATCCAAAGATAACTGTTATGTGTGGCAGCCTGAGAACACTGATATCTCCACTATGAGTCAAATCATCAAAGAAGAAAAAGAGATGAAACAGTGGCAGCATAAGCTTGGAAGAATGAAAAGAGCTATTCCTATGGAAGCTGTCAGAAGAACTCCAAAACTACAGGCTGATAATATATGTGATGTGGCAAATAAACTTGAAGAAGAATGGGTTGTCAGAACCTTAAGTCATCTTGACAAGGATGTTGGAAAGAACAAGTCTCATAAATTCTGTTCTCAAAACATCTGGTCAAAACAGATGCTCCCTGAGTACAATGTTACACAAGATGTTGTGACATTGTGTTGTGATATTCTGAAAACATTCAACATTTCCTTGAACCCTATTGACTTTGAAGAGAAGAAGTCATTTAAACTGGAACATAGTTTCTCTAAGCTTCAGCTGACTGATTCTTCTACCAAGGCGCTTGTTGGAAATAAACTTGAAAATTTGAGGGGCAGGTTGGGTATTCACCAACATGAAAAATTATAGCAATTAGTTTTGCTGAAAACAAGGGTTGAAGGGATTAATTTTATTAAGTCTATACTTAGTGGGTTAATCATATTCATTCACAATTCCTTCAAAAGCCTTAAGAAGTTGAAGAGACTCCCTTTTACTCCCTACCTCTCTCATCCTTGCAACCTGTTTCCTCCTCCCAATCAAAGATTTTTCTCAAACTGCTACTATTACTCAAAGTTAAACAAAATGTCTCAGACATCGTCTTCCACCATGGCGGCTTCGTCTTCCTCATCATCGTCATCATCTGATCAAGATTCTAGGGCAATCACTACATGCATAGAATCTGAAGTTCTTGAGGTCACTCCTCTCAGGGAGATGGCAACTGACCCAGCCAGAGTCAAAAAGCTCAGAACCAGACATGCAGGAAGAGCTCAAGCTACAGTCTCTGGTAATTCTTCTCATCCTTCGTCTTCTATACCTAATAGAGAAGGATCAGTTCAAGTACACCAAGCTATTGCTAGGCTGGTTACTAGCATTCTGAGTGGCAACCAATCTGTACCGGGGATTTCTATCCCTTTGAATCAATCAGAAAGTCCAAATGTGGAAGGTTCTGAAAATGTAGATGTCACTGAGGATGTTGTGACACCAAAAGACAACATTCAGAACCCCTCTGAAAAGGCTGTTGATCCACCTATCATTGATGTGGATGAAGATTACTCAGATAATGAACTGATTGCTAATGTGAACCCTAGCATTGCTAGGAGATTAATGAAAAGAAAGAGTAGTCAGAATGTTAAACCTGATGCTAAGAAATCCAAGGCTGAAGGGATGGCTGAGAAAATTCAGACAAAAGGGAAGAAGGCACAGGTGCAGACTGCTAGACAACCAATCTCTAAGAAAAGTAAAGAACCTGAAACTTCTGATTCTGATGATGAATCAGAATTTGAGATTGATATTGAAGAAACTCCCATCAGAAGGAAGCTCCCCTCCAGCAAGATTGCTAGAGTGCTTGAAGTGCCAACAAACAACATCTCCTTTCATCATCCTGACAATGCAAACAGATGGAAGTATGTTTGCTTGAAGAGAATAGCCTTGGAGAGAGAACTCAACAATGATGCCTTGGAGTGCAAAGACATCATGGATCTGATCAGGAATGCTGGGCTAATGAAGACAGTGATGAAGTTTAACAAATGTTATGAAAATCTGGTTAAAGAGTTTGTAGTGAACTTGTCCAATGATTGTGCTGATGGGAGGTCAGCTGACTTTGAGAGTGTGTTTGTTAGAGGAAGAAGGGTCAAGTTCTCTCCATCAGAAATCAACAAGTTTCTTGGAAGAACAAATAAGGACTGTCCTGATCTAGAGGCAACTGACAATGAAGTGTGTTTAACCATCACAGCCAGGCAAGTAAAGTGCTGGCCATTGAAAGGGAAGCTGAATGCTAGTAAACTCAGCATGAAATTTGCCATCTTGCATAAAATAGGTACAGCAAACTGGGTGCCTACAAATCACAAATCAACCATCTCCACAGGATTGGGGAGATTTATCTATGCTGTAGGAACCAAGACTGCCTTTGACTATGGAAGGTACATCTTTGAACAAACTTTGAAGCATGCTGGAAGTTATGCTGTCAAAGGACCAATTGCCTTTCCCTCCCTCCTTTGTGGAATCATCCTTGCACAATACCCTGACATCCTTGTAGCAAGAGATACAGTCTGCAAAAGAGCTCCTGCCCTTGGCCTGCACTACAAACTGTTTCAGGGATCTCATGCTCCAGACATTGTCATAACATCAGCTGAGACATCGTCTGCAAAGACCCAGTCCAAGACATCAGATGTCATAGTTGTTTTAAAAGAAACTTGCAAAGATCTGGATGCTAGAAAAAGGACCCTAGAAGCTCTAATTGCCAGGCTAGAAAAGGAGGAAGCTGAAGAAAGCAGAAGGGAAGAAGGTATAGAAGCTGAAGGACAGCTCAACATTGAAGAAACTAGCTCCTCTGAGTCTGATGACAGTGCTTGAAGGTTGATTGCTGCTTGGTGGTGTTGCTGGTGGAGTTTGGAAGTGTGTTCTGATGTTGACAGCTGCTGATCTCATTATTTTGATTTGGATAACTGTATAATTTTATGAACATGTAACTTTGGCCCATTTATGGCTAAAGAGGGGGAGAATATTTTAGTACTTGCTTAATTAGTACTTAACATTCTGTGTTCTATTTTTCTGCTGTCACTTATTTCTGCTGCTATCTATCTCTGATTGTTTAGGGACTTTAGCCAAAAATCTGCCAAAGGGGGAGTTTGTAGGTGTTTAGGTATTGGCTTGCATTTTTGGTAAATCCCAAGTGTATGTGTGAATGTCATGACTGATGTCATAACATTCTAGTTCAGGTTGTACTAACTCATTAGGTACATGTGCAGAAAAATATTGTAATTCAAATACTGATGTTTATAAGTGTGTATCTGAGCATGTTTGCAAAATGATCACATTTTGCTAAATCAGTAGACAGGTTTTCTCAGATGTCATAACAGATGTTATGACATCCTGTTCTGAACTAACAGGATTGCAGGATTGGATAAGTCTGAGTTTTTTCAGGAAATAACTCAGTCCTTTCTGAACAGAATCCTGCGTTTTCTGAGGAGTAACCTAGCTCAATCCTAACCTGGTTAATAAAGTCCTGTGACCTGGTCTTTAGGTCAAACGGGATCAACCCTAGGTTTTTGGAAACCCTAACTGAAGTTGCAGCTGCTATATATTCAACAGAGCTGCTGTTTTTCAAGCGACCCCGGCTGATTGTTTAGAAGATCAATTTTGTAATCTGTATAGATTTGTTTATTGTACTCCAAGCAATTATCATTGTGATAAGTGCCTTGGAATAGGTTTCGATTGTAAGGGTTGTGTAGCACTCAAAGCTTTGAAGCAAGAGTGTTTGAATGTTCCTTGACTAAAGCTGTGAAGCAGAGTCAAGTTAGTTGTGTACATCACTCAAAGCTGTGAAGCACGAGTGATTGTGTTGCTTGATTAAAAAGCTGTGAAGCTTAATCAAGTGTGTGTTTTTGAAGAGTGTCTTCATCAATTCTTAAGTCAAATTGGTTTATGTATCACTGCTGTGATTGAGGGGGAGTGAGTAGGAACTCAGGTTTAAGTTGTACTTAGATTAGAATTGCATTGGGTAGGTCTTAAGTGAAGGAGATAAACTGGTTGGTTTATTCCTGAATTAACATCTCTTATAGTGGATTCTCTCCCTGGCTTGGTAGCCCCCAGAGTAGGTGTTGTTGCACACTGAACTGGGTAAACAATTGACTGTGTTCTTTACTGCTTTTGTATTTACTGTCATATAGTAAGTCAGATACGGTGTCATAACATTGGACGTGACATTGAGTATCTGCAGCCAGAATTTCACATATTATGTTCAAAACAGGTTATGAGTCGACACGAAACACGTATGCGTTAACACGAAATGGTTATAAGTCGATACGAAACTAGTATGAGTCGACTCATACTGAGCTAATTTTGATTTCCAGGGGAAAGGAAATGATATGAGCCATTACAAAGTAGTATGAGCCAACGCATTCGTCAATACATAAAATTTTCGTATCAATGCATAAGCTCATGTGTCAATACATAAAAAAATTTCTTAAACCATTTTTTTCTTTTTTTATTACATTATATTTATATTCCTTTATATTTTTATTGTCATTCAATATTCAATATGGTTGTAATAGTATAATTAGAATTGTATTGCTTTCATCCCCTTTCATAAACTTGTATCCCCATCCCCAAAAAATGATGTAATAGCGTAGAATCTTTACATTCCACAATTTATTGCTTTCAAATACAAGTGCTAGTAATTAGGGTGTGTATGGAAAGATTTAAAATAAACAAGTAGACAACCCTAATTCAATACAAAAATGCATGAAATCAATACACTCGCACACGCGCACCTCTAGGATAATCCACACTTGTTGCCTTGAGAAAAATAGTCATGTCCCTCGAACGTGGGATACTTTAGCAATGACCCTCGAATACAAGATCGTAGTCCCTTGATGACCCTTCAATGTTGCCTTCAGTAAAAATGGTCTTAGACCCTTATGACAAATTGCTAAGGTATCCTACAATGTTGCCTTCTATGACTATACGATGACCCACGTCCGTCCCTTCACATCCAATGATAGGGCTTCCTATCAATCAATGGTAAGATAGCAATATCTAAAGGAGGAGGAAATGAACAAAGACTTTTTGAGTAGGTAGAACGTTCTTAGTTGCTTGCTCACAATCCATCTTCAAAAACAAACATATTTACAAACACACTAACACTTTCAAAATGAAATATTTTCAAAAGTCAACACTTTGTATGCATTCTTATGGAGACGAAATTCATTACAAAGTTTGCCTAAACGAAGGCGCTTTTCAAAAATACTTTCAAAACTCACCACAAACACATTTCAAACAAAGCAATTTCAAAAGTGATCTAGCAAGCAACTAAGAGCCCATAGATAACTATGGATGAAAAGGGTGCTGTGATCGGTGGATCTGGAACTGACTGTTTTAAAGCTGGTTCGCGAAATGTCGCGGTAAGCAAGAGTCGCCACCGTCTTTTATTTTCTCCAATAGGAAAGGACAAAAGCACAGAAAAATTCCTTTTAAAGAGATTGCTCTCGGTTCGGGAGGTAGGTTATAGAAAGGGAAGGTATTAGCACCCTTTCTATCCATGGTTATCCATGGGCTCTTAGGTACTTGCTCAATGTGTTTTCAAAATGTGTGCTTGCTTTTCAATGTGGGTTTAAAAAAGTTTCTTTGACTCGTACGTCAGAGTGTTTGAAAAGTTTGTTTTGAAAGCTTTTGAAAATGTGTTGGTGTGAAAAGTATTTTTTGTTTGAAATTAGAGCAAGTATCCTTGAGAACCTACCTACCCTAAGGAATTCGTCTGTGCTTTTGTCCTTTCCTATTGGAGAAAATAAAAGACGGTGGCGACTCTTGCTTACCGCGACATTTCGCGAACCAGCTTTAAAACAGTCAGTTCCAGATCCACCGATCACAGAACTGGCGACTCTGCTGGGGATAAGACTCAGAGAGATCTTAAGGTCGATCTGACTGAACCAGAGAGGCCTTTGACTGGATAAGTCTAGGTCTTGAAATGTCTTCCACTGGATAAGCAATCAGGAAAATCTTGGGACGATTTAACTGAACCAGAGGAGGCCTTTGACTGGATAAGCGATCAGGAAAATCTTGGGACGATTTAACTGAACCGGTCTAGGTCTTGAAATGTCTTCAAAGGGATAAGCAATCAGGAAAATCTTGGGACGATTTAACTGAACCAGAGAAGGCCTTTGACTGAACCAGTCTAGGTCTTGAAATGTCTTCAAAGGGATAAGCATCAGGAAAATCTTGGGACGATCTAACTGAACCAGAGAAGGCCTTTGACTGAACCAGTCTAGGTCTTGAAATGTCTTCCACTGGATAAGCAATCAGGAAAATCTTGGGACGATTTAACTGAACCAGAGAAGGCCTTTGACCGAACCAGTCTAGGTCTTGAAATGTCTTCCACTGGATAAGCAATCAGGAAAATCTTGGGACGATTTAACTGAACCAGAGGAGGCCTTTGACTGAACCAGTCTAGGTCTTGAAATGTCTTCCACTGGATAAGCAATCAGGAAAATCTTGGGACGATTTAACTGAACCAGAGGAGGCCTTTGACTGAACCAGTCTAGGTCTTGAAATGTCTTCCACTGGATAAGCAATCAGGAAAATCTTGGGACGATTTAACCGAACCAGAGGAGGCCTTTGACTGAATAAGTCTAGGTCTTGAAATGTCTTCCACTGGATAAGCAATCAGGAAAATCTTGGGATGATTTAACTGAACCAGAGAAGGCCTTTGACTGAGCCAGTCTAGGTCTTGAAATGTAGCTTGAGAACTTAACTGAGTTTTTCCTGAAAGATAAAAGTCAGTCATGTGCAATGCATGATATGAATCAAGCAATGATGTTCTCAACATAAATGAGATTTGTATGATGCAGTGCGTTATGCATGCTATAATGCTGTATGTGATGTTTTATGTATGTTTTCGTCTAGGAAAGTAAATCCTTGACGGGTGCCAGGAAGTCCTATCCCGGGCTGATGTTGAAGAATAGATTTTGCTTCCGCTGGGGATGATAATTGCAAGGATACCGGTAGGAGAAGATGACTCCGTTGCGGAATAAACTTGGCGAATGGGAGATTCTGCGGGGAGAAAAGATACTTTAGTGATCATGCTGGGAAGCAATACTCTGTGGGGAGAGTGATGCTTTGCTGGATGTTGATAGTAACTCTGTTGGGGGATACCATTGTCGTATTGGAAGTGTGAATAGACTTCGCTGGGGATAGGAAAGAACTACGTTGACGACGACTTTCCCTTGGTTTTTGGCTGAGGATAACCCAGTTATATCCTGTTGAGGAAATAACTCTTTAAATCAAGCCAGACGATGCGTTCGTGTCCTGTGAAGGATAAGCTTCCAGAATATACTGGGGATAAGCTTACTGCTTGGAGAGATGAATTCCAATTTTCCTGGGGAAACCTGGATGGGACTCTCCTGGGGAATTTAAGATAGGCTGGGGAAGAATGCACTGACTTGCTGTCTCACTCTCTGGGGAACTTAAGATATCTGGTTAGGTTCTTTAGCTGAACCTACTTTGGTACCTTGGATAGAACAATTAGACTGCTCAAACAACTCTTTATTGCCCCTGTTTCTAGTGTCACCTGCAATCAATTCTTTGTTTCGTATGCAAATATTTATGAGCTAGCAAATTATTGTCAAATGCATATATCACAAATTGAACCTTGGACGTTCTTCGCAAAACAAAACAAAAAAAGAAAAACACTTGGCACTTTTAACTGAAAAGTATATTTGTATTGATTTTGAATAGCCTGTGAATAGGCGTTTTGTGTACAAGAGGCTGACGTCCTAGTAAGAGGTACGTCGCCGAACAAAAGAGTTTATTACAAGTTTTGTACAAAAGAAATTAAAACAGCTGTGCGAAATATGAATGATCCACTGGGTTTCAACCCCGCTATTGCCTTTATAACTCCGAGCGTCTCATCCCTTGATGACCTTGGTTGAAGGTGAAGCTGACTGATCGATGCCGTCTTGATGTAGATACCGGATTCTGGATGCAAAGTGATCCAATGAGACATAGTATTACGCTTTGATCCCTAATTTTTGCCTGGACGGCCCTTTCGGGTTTTCAGTCCACCGGGATACCCATTTTTGCCCAAGCCGCCTTTTCAGGTTTTCGACTTGCCGGGTGTACAGATTTTTTCATTTTCACCCCTTCATTTTGCCCGAACCCTTTTGGTTCGACGGGAAGCCCTAATTTTTGCCTAGACATGTCAGCCTAGCGGGTCTTTTTCATGCGTAGTATTTTTTAACTATGTCTGCATTGGCGGGGTGAGGAAGGTCGTCACCATCCATATTGGTTAATATCATTGCTCCTCCTGAGAACACATGCTTAACCACAAATGGCCCTTCGTACGTAGGGGTCCATTTGCCCCTTGGATCACTCTGAGGAAGGATGATTCGCTTGATCACCAGATCCCCGACTTGATATTCCTGTGGTCTGACCTTTTTGTTAAATGCCCTGATCATTCGCTTCTGATACGTCTGACCATGGCAGATAGCAGCAAGTCTCTTTTCGTCAATAAGGTTGAGTTGATCAAGTCGTGTCTGGATCCAATCATCTTCATTCAGATTTGCATCCTTCATTATCCGGAGAGAAGGAATTTGTACCTCAATCGGCAAGACTGCTTCCATGCCATAAACCAGAGAGAAAGGAGTTGCCCCGGTTGACGTCCTAGCTGAGGTACGATACCCATGCAGAGCGAACGGTAACATCTCGTGCCAATCTTTATACGTTACTGTCATCTTCTGCACAATCTTCTTGATGTTTTTATTAGCTGCTTCTACAGCCCCATTCATCTTCGGTCTGTAAGGAGAAGAATTGTGGTGCTGTATCTTGAACTGTTCGCAAAGCTCAGCGATCATCTTATTGTTCAGGTTGGTACCGTTATCCGTAATAATCCGCTCAGGGACGCCGTACCGACAGATCAGGTTGTGCCGAATGAACCGTGCCACAACAGTCTTGGTTACCGTAGCATAGGATGCTGCCTCAACCCACTTCGTGAAATAATCAATTGCCACTAGGATGAAGCGATGTCCATTGGATGCCGTAGGTTTTATCTCACCGATCATGTCTATGCCCCACATTGCAAATGGCCAAGGCGCAGTCAGAACATTCAGGGGAACCGGAGGAACATGCACCTTGTCTGCATAAACCTGGCATTTATGGCATGTCCTAGAATGTTGGTAGCAATCAGCTTCCATGGTGGACCAGTAATACCCTGCCCGTAGAATCTTCTTGGCCATGGTATGTCCACTGGAGTGTGTACCAAAGGTCCCGTCATGTAGCTCTTCCATGATTCTATCTGCTTCAGTCTTATCTACACAACGCAGTAGGGTTGAATCCTGGTTTCGCTTGTACAAGATGCCGTTGCTAAGAAAGAACTTGGCTGCAAACCTCCTCAGGAATTTCTTATCATTGACAGATGCTCCCTCAGGGTATTCCTGTGCTTCCAGATATCTCTTTACTTCGTGGTACCAAGGCTTCTCAGTTACCAATTCAGTTTCGAGATCACAACAGTATGCCGGTTCGTCCAGTTTCCAGATGATGATCCGGGGAGCTTCGTTGTCCCATTTAACCTTGAACATTGAAGACATTGTAGCCAACGCGTCCGCCAGCTGATTCTCTTCTCTTGGAAAGTGCTCAAATGTTATTTCTGTGAAGTGGGGGATCAGAGACAACACACATTCTCTATAAGGAATCAAGTTTGGGTGTTTCGTATCCCACTCTCCTTTGATCTGATTGATCACAAGAGCGGAATCTCCGAAGACACTCAGAAATTTGATCCTCAGGTCTATCGCAGCTTGAAGACCCATAATACACGCTTCATACTCCGCCATGTTGTTGGTACAGTTGAAACACAGCCGGGCGGTGAGTGGAGTATGAGTACCTTGTGGAGATACGATTATGGCGCCGATACCATTTCCCAAAGCATTGGAGGCTCCGTCAAAGTGCATAGACCATCGGGATCCTGGTTCAGGTCCTTCATCCGGTCCAGGTATTTCACAGTCAGTTACTATCATAATGCTTTCATCTGGAAACTCGAAGTTCATTGATTGGTAGTCATCCACAGCTTGATGTGCTAAGTGGTCTGCCAATACACTTCCCTTGATGGCTTTTTGGGTCGTATACTGAATGTCGTATTCCGTCAAGATCATCTGCCATCTTGCAATTCTCCCAGACAGAGCAGGCTTTTCGAATATGTACTTTATAGGATCCATTTTTGAGATTAATAAGGTAGTGTGAGTCAGCATATACTGTCTCAGCCGGCGAGCAGCCCATACCAAAGCGCAGCAAGTTTTCTCAAGCAGTGAGTATCGGGTCTCACAGTCGGTAAACTTTTTGCTAAGGTAATAAATGGCGTGCTCTTTTCGGCCAGACTCGTCATGCTGCCCCAGCACACACCCCATTGCGTTGTCAAGCACTGTCAGGTAAAGTATCAAAGGTCTCCCTTCAACTGGTGGCATAAGGATGGGTGATTCTTGGAGATATTCTTTGATTCTGTCAAAAGCATCATGGCATTCATCATTCCAACGTACTACCTGATCTTTCTTCAGCAGCTTGAAGATTGGTTCACAGGTAGCAGTTAAATGTGAGATGAACCGAGCAATGTAATTCAGACGTCCTAGAAAGCCTCTGACTTCCTTCTCTGTCTTGGGAACTGGCATCTCTTGAATGGCTTTGACCTTAGCTGGGTCCACTTGAATACCTTTGTCACTCACCACGAAGCCTAGCAACTTTCCAGATCTTACCCCGAAGGTGCACTTGTTCGGGTTCAATCTTAGCTTGTACAATTTCAACCGGTCAAACAATTTCTGCAGATGATCTAGATGCTCTTCTTCAGTCTGGGACCTAGCGATCATGTCGTCCACATACACTTCGATCTCATGATGGATCATATCATGAAATAAGGTAACCATGGCACGTTGGTAGGTTGCCCCAGCATTCTTTAACCCGAACGGCATGACCTTGTAACAGAAGGTGCCCCACTGAGTAACAAAGGTAGTCTTTTCCATGTCTTCAGGTGCCATCTTGATCTGATTGTAGCCTGAAAAACCATCCATGAAAGAGAACACTTTATGCTGAGCTGTATTATCAACAAGGACATCAATGTGGGGTAGAGGGAAGTCATCCTTGGGGCTGGCCCTGTTCAGATCCCTGTAATCAACACACATCCTGACCTTGCCGTCCTTCTTAGGTACCGGCACCACATTAGCAACCCACTGAGGGTAAGAAGTTACTGCAAGAAACCCGGCATCAAACTGCTTCATAACTTCGGCTTTAATCTTCTCAGACATCTCTGGACGCATACGACGGACCTTTTGCTTAACCGGAGGGAAATCTTCTTTAGTAGGTAAATGATGGACCACAATGTCGGTATCTAATCCGGGCATATCTTCGTAGGACCAGGCAAAGATTTCTTTATAATCCTGCAGCATCTGAGTCAACCGTTGCTTCACGCTGAGTTCTAGGTTGGCACCAATCTTCACCTCTTTCTTGTCTTCCTCCGTACCCAAGTTTATTATTTCCACTGGCTCTTCATGGGGTTGAATTGCCCTCTCTTCCTGTTGTAACAATCTTGCAAGCTCACCAGGCACTTCGCAATCATCTTCACCTTCGTCGGCGGCTAAGTTGATCGGATTTTCGAAGTCATAACTGGCAGTAGCAGAGTCGTTACCAGTGAGATCCAGAGTGGATTGAAACCTGTATGAGTGAGTGTGTGTGTAAATACAG
Organism: Vicia faba; assembly: GCA_948472305.1. Classification (NCBI taxonomy): domain Eukaryota; kingdom Viridiplantae; phylum Streptophyta; class Magnoliopsida; order Fabales; family Fabaceae; genus Vicia; species Vicia faba. Next base: position 623,449,026 of record OX451737.1, read on the forward strand.
CTGTTTTGCAATATGTAAAGAAAGGAAAGAAAAGGAGCGCAAAATTTGAAATGTGAAAAACGTCCAATGCTTTTATTCATGATATATGATAGTGACAAACAAAAAGCCCTCATAAATAAAACCACGGTGCCCCGGGTAAGACACCGGGCCATATAGTCTCAAATTATTGTTTATTACAAATCAAAAACAAAGAAATTCATTACTGGGGAACAAAAGTTATGGGAGTAAAATCTTTGGCAGTCCAATTGGTCAATCCACCGTCGGCCGTTGGGTAGATCCAGCTATCGAACTCTGACTCTCCCACTTCATCTTCCTCTCCAATAGCATTCACTCCATGCTGAGTGATGAGCAACGGAGGTCTTCCAATTCTTGCCTTGCGCACCGCTTTCTGAGCTTCTGTGGTGAAACCCAGCCCAAACTTGTTAGTCTTAGGAGTAAGATCAGGGAGCTTGCCCCAGTTTGCACATTCGCCTTTTTCGATCACAGCCCGGGCGTCCTTTAAGGAGGCCATCTTCATAGGAGAAACCTCTTCATCTTCTGCTGCTGCCAAGGTTGGTGGTACCTCCTCAAAATGTTGAAAGGGGGTTTCAATGAACTCCCCATCCATTTCCACGTATCTGAAAGAGTTGAGGTGGCTGACCATGTATTCCTCCTCCCCTTGCACTGTTACGATCCTCCCCCTGACCGGGTACTTGAGCTTCTGATGCAATGTAGAAGTCACAGCTCCAGCTTTGTGGATCCATGGGCGACCCAGCAAACAAGAATAGGACGGATGGATATCCATCACGTAGAACTTTGAATCGAATACCTGTGACCCAACCCTGATTGGGATGTCCACTTCACCATGCACCATTCTTTTGGACCCGTCAAAGGCCCGGACAACAATGCTACTTGGTTTGAGCTCTAGACCTTCACAATCCAGCCTATCCAGAGCCTTCTTGGGCAGCACATTTAATGAGGAACCTGTATCAACCAGCACATGAGCAAGAGTAGTGCCCCTGCATTCAATGGAGACATGCAGGGCATCATTATGGTTCTTCCCCTTTGCTGTCAGATCGGCATCAGAGAAACCCAGGCCATTATCAGCAGTTAGGTTGGCCACACAATCGGTGAACTGGTCAGCAGTCGTATCTTGGGGTACATGGGCAGTCTTTAAGAAAGCAATCAGAGCCTTTGCATGGGCCTCTGAACACAGCAGCAGTGACAACATGGAGATTTTAGAGGGGGTGTGCCCCAGCTGTTCCACAACATTGAAATCACTTTTCTTTATTATCTTGAGAATTTCTTCCATTTCCTGCTTGGAAGCCTCAACAATGGTCTTTGGTGCCTCCGTCCTGGCAGGCACATCAGCAGCAGTTCCCTTGCCCCGAGTATCAGATGACTCAGCAGCAGGGGTGGATACTTGGTCAGGAGAAACAGGCACTCTGGCAGGTGTGAAGATCAAAGGCCTATGAATTGCTGGAGGAGCAATGTCTGGTGAGAACAGTCTTCCACTACGAGTGACCTTAGCAGGCCCGGTGATGTTGGAGACACCAGTATCAATGTTGCACTCTTGTTTCACACCCAGAACATAAACATCCGCCCCATAGTGCCATGGGACAGCCTTATCAGATTTGTAGGGTATAGGCCCCGGAACAGTAATGGTGATGGGAACATTCTTGTGAACTGACAAAATTTGTATAGGCTTCTTTGAAGGAGCCTCGGAATAGTTGTTGAGGATGGTAACGATCGACACTTCCTCAACAGGAGCAGCAGGAACAACAGTCTTTTCAAACAAAATCTCTCTATTGTCCATCAGGTTTTGGATGCCTGACTTCAACAGAGAACAACCAACAGGGGAAGCAACACATAGAGGGCAACTTTCGCTACATCCCGGAAATAAACCGGCTAGCAACAGATTCCTCTTGACCATCAGCAACGGAGTAGCAACATCATCCACCGAAGCTACATACAAATTCTCCTCAACAGCGTTCACTCCATGCTGGGGCAAGGGAGCATTTACAACATTTGGCCCCTCGGGCGCCTCAAACTGTATCTCCTTTGCATCAATGAGATCTTGAACCTTATTTCTTAGGGCCCAACAGTCATCTGTGTTATGCCCCGGGCTATCAGAGTGATAAGCACAGCGAGCATTTGGATTGAACTTGGGAGATGCAGTGTTGGGAAACTTTGGAGCCTCCTTGACAGTCACTAAATTGGTGGATAGCAACTGTGGCAGGATTTGTGATAAGGTCATGCTTAACCGGGTAAACTCCCTCCGGGGTCTTTCAAACTTCTGAGGATTAGTTGGCCGAGGAGCGGCAGCAGGTTTGGCAATCATTACCGCACTGACAGATTGGCGGTGTTCAGGTCGCTCTGTTCTCCGGGAGTTATATACAGCACTAGCCTCCTTTTTGAAGGGCTTCTTCTCAGTACTGGAGGAGGCAACTTTTTGTATCTTCCCCGATTTTATACCGGCCTCAATCCTTTCACCAGTCAGGATCAGGTCAGTGAACCCAGCAGAGGAATTACCAATGAGGTGGTTGAAAAATGGACCAGATAGGGTCCCCAAGAACATATCTACCAGCTCCCGGTCCGTCAATGGTGGCTGCACCCTGCCAGCCAGGTCTCTCCATTTCTGAGCATACTCCTTAAAACCTTCACCCGACCCTAGCGACATACCCTGGAGCTGGGTACGCGTAGGAGCGAGGTCGGCATTATACTGATACTGCTTGTAAAAAGCAGTGGCCAGATCCTCCCAGTTACGAATGCTGATTCCATCTAGCTGATAGAACCAATCGAGGTGAGTCCCTGAAAGACTCTCCTGGAAGAAGTGGATCCAAAGGTTCTTGTCTGCTGTGTAAGGCTGGATCTTCCTTACATAAGAACGGAGGTGCATCTTGGGACAGGAAGCCCCATCATACTTCACGAAGGCAGGTGTTTTGAACTTGTGCGGGATCACCACTCCAGTAGATAACCCCAAGTCTCCGAAATCCAATCCAGGTACCCGTTGCACTTCCACAGCCTTTAATCTGTCTTCCAGCTGTTTGTACCGGTCTTCAGCAGGAGGGTACTGGTCATCATTGAAGTCTGTTTCAGTATCAGAGCCCACAGGAGTAGTGACCTCCCTTTCTTGGTGACTACCTTCTGTCACAGATGGAGGAGTCCTTTCAGCTTCAATTTGCAAGGTGTTCCCGAGTCTGCGCCCAGTGCTAAATAGCACAGTCCTCCTCTTCTTCTTAGTCTTTTTCAACAGCATGGTCTTTAACTCTTGTTGACCCTGAGACAAGCCCTTGATCAGCTCCTGAAATTGGGCGTTTTGCGCCTGAAACTGGACGTTCTGCGCCTGAAGAGCCTTGATAGCCGCATCGGTTGATGATTCAGGAGGGTTCATGATGCTGAAATAAACAGCGAAGAACGGTAAACAACCTGAAAAGAAAAGTACCTATGATGCACATGATGAATGATATGTGTTTATGCAATGCATTCAAGAGTTCGAAAATTCAAATTTGTTGTAGACCAAAAGGAACACACTTTATTATTAAGAAAATCATTGTTTTAATACATCAAAGCCTCATGGGCAAAAATACAAAAAGATCAAATCACATCCAAAATATGTTGCGCATCTTCTTTGGAGCTATGTAAGTGTTGAGACTCCTTTCCTCGTGCAACAGGCGGGTGAGCTCCAAGACCTTCTTTTCACTGGCATGCAAACTAGTCTCAAGAGAATTCCGCTCTTCCTTAAGCTGGATCCAACTCTTCTGCATCTCTTCCCAGGATGTGGGCATATCAGGGTGCTGAATAACATGAGACACCTCTCCTTCCAAAGCAGGCTCTTTGATTACTGGAAACATGTGAGGATAAGGCATTACCAACTTCTGAGAGCGGGCTCGTACCCATTTGAGGTAAGGCTCCAAAGGGATGGAGTTCCTGTGCCCCAGTGTCTTGCTGTCTATCCTACTAGGCATCCTCCAAGCTCTGATAAATCTCTGGCGAAGTCCTTGAGTATCGTTGTCGAAGTCAAAAACTATGTCAGGTATCAACATGTCATGAGGACCATCCCTCCGAGCATAACCAAATTGTCTCCAAGCCAGGCATGGACTATAAGTAATACCCCCTCTGATTCCAAGTAAAGGAACATTAGGATATTCCCCGCAACGATCAATGATAGTGACATCTTCTCTGGACCTAGGGCACCAATGTATATCTGCATGTGTAAGAGTCATCAACCGTTGTGACCATCTCAAACCCCGCTCGTTCTTCAGGACTGATTGTGGAAGGTGCGAAATAAACCACTTTCCCAGGAGAGGAGTGCAACACATAAGGACACCTCTTTTTCTCATGGTTCGAGTGTAACATGAGTGAAGGAGGTCCCCCAGCAACGTAGGTATAGGATTCCTGGACATAAAGATCTGGACAGCACTGACGTCAATGAGATGATCTGGGTTAGGGAACAACACCAAACCATAAACAAGGAGGGCCACAACCTCTTCAAAAGCTTGCAAGTCAAGGGAGTTCCAACAATCATTGGCCTTTTCAAACAGAAACCTGGCTAAGAACCCTTTGATACCACTTCTAACTTCCCAATGTCCCTTGAGGGCAGATGACTGTAGGTGCAAGGCTTTAGCAATCTCTTCAAGCTTAGGTTCCTTTTCTGTACCGTTGAAGGGTAGCTGATCAAGGATAGGGATCTTCAGGAGTCGGGAGAACTCCTCCAATGTAGGTACCAACTGATAATCCAAGAAGGTGAAACAGTGATGCAGAGGGTCAAAGAATTGGAACAGGACTTTTATCATATCTTCCTCAATGTTGGTGTTGACCAAGCTGATGAGGCTTCCATGCCTTTCACTGAATGAAGAGTTCTCAGGAATCCTGGATGTAAGTTCCTTAAGCTGAGGAGGGATCCTTACAAGACTGATTGGAATTGTCTTTCTACGAACAGTTTCCATGTCCTACAAAACAGGAACAAAGATGAAAATTCGAACCCCTGAAATGGTTAGTTAATGCATATGATGCTGGATGATGTCATGATGCTATGATTAAACACAGATATTTACAAAGACAAACATGTAAGGCACACAAGGCACACAAGACAGGCCCTTAAGGTTTGAGGCCAGCATGGGGTCTGGGTAGTACCCTCTTGAAGTTGGTGGGTTCATCCTGTCCTAATCAAAGTAACCGGGTTCTAAGGTTCCCAATATCACGGGATTGCTTTCATTGTTCATCGTTTCGATTTAGCCACTGAACTGGCGACCGAAATATTCCAGGAAAGCAACCCTCAATTGAGTGTAGTATCGAGTATCAACCAACCTCGGACTGCACCAAAGTCAGTTATCTCACTACCCTAAAGAGGCCAAGATGGTTCAATTAAGGTTCCTAAGGTCTGTTGATGCTTCATGACACCACATGGAGGCCCCGTACTCTCCTTGACTGACTCAAGGGTTACCGGTACACACCAAAATGCCACATCAACGTAGCAGACTGCTTCAACCATGTCGGTATACCCCGCACAGTTCCCTCACAGCCTTGTTGCTACTTTCTAAAAGGGTATCCCCCAGATCCGGGTTAGGATCTATAGAACTCCCAAGCAACCCACAATTTTAAAGCATACAAGGAAACAATTGAAAACACAGTTGTAACTAGCCCTAAGGTACACCTCACTTTAAGTTCGTCCCCAGCAGAGTCGCCAGTTCTGTGATCGGTGGATCTGGAACTGACTGTTTTAAAGCTGGTTCGCGAAATGTCGCGGTAAGCAAGAGTCGCCACCGTCTTTTATTTTCTCCAATAGGAAAGGACAAAAGAACAGAAAAATTCCTTTTAAAGAGATTGCTCTCGGTTCGGGAGGTAGGTTATAGAAAGGGAAGGTATTAGCACCCTTTCTATCCATGGTTATCCATGGGCTCTTAGGTACTTGCTCAATGTGTTTTCAAAATGTGTGCTTGCTTTTCAATGTGGGTTTAAAAAAGTTTCTTTGACTCGTACGTCAGAGTGTTTGAAAAGTTTGTTTTGAAAGCTTTTGAAAATGTGTTGGTGTGAAAAGTATTTTTTGTTTGAAATTAGAGCAAGTATCCTTGAGAACCTACCTACCCTAAGGAATTCGTCTGTGTAAATGTCCTTTAAAGTAGTGCCATCCCACCATTGAGAGGTAGGTAGCACCACCATTGGAGGGGTTCGGGTCAATTCGATTTGAGGGACATGGTGATCACCGGAGCAATGGGAAGACACCTTAGAAGCTACCCTCATGCCAGGTTCCCGGACCATGAGGACTTACTAAGACGTTTTCTACTCGACGACCACCTTTCGAAAGGCAACAGTGAGGCGTACCCTAGGGGTGGTGTGTGCGAATTGTGTGTCATTTTCAGTTCATTGTTTTGTCTTGTCATGTTTGTTGTGATCTAACGATTCAATTTTATTTTTCGGGCATTCATTCTTTCATGCATATTTATTAACAGTTATATTTGCGAGAAAATAAATCTAACTATTACAACGGGCGCGGGTCCACATCGCCAAAAAAACCGAACCCGATTTGACTGAAAATAAATAAAGCGAATAAATAAAAGTCCGAGAGTTTTCAATTACATGGCTTTGGGGCATATACAGAGGTATTTAAACAATATAAGATAAATGCGCGAAATAAAGATTAAACACATTAGGGCTTTGGACCCTTTCACAAATAATTAAAATTAATCAAGGAAATTAAATGTTAAATGAAAAATAATGTTTTTGTGTTTTTTAGGTTTAAAAGAAAAAAGAGAAAAGTTAACTAAAATTAAAATCCTAGTTCTAATGTTTTTTAAGTTTATTATGAAAAAAGATTTAATTTCTAACCTAATTAAATTCTAAACTAATTATGTACAATTTTTGATTTATAGAAAATAAATAATAAATAATAATATTGTGAGAAAAAAGGAAAAAAATTAAAAAGGATATAAAAATTAATAATTACTCTAATTTTACATTTTTTGGATTTTTTATTATGAAAAAAGAATTAAAATTAACATTAAAACCTAATTAAACTAAATGAGTTATATTTTAATTTATTAAAAAAAGGATCAAAATTAATTATATTGTTTTTTGCCTTTTCTGTATTTTTAATGTTTTTTTGCATTTTTTTAAGAATTAATTAAATAAGAAAATAAAACACAAGTAAATTAAAAATAAAATAAAATATAAAGAAAATTAGAAAAGAAAGAAAAAAAAAGATAGAACCAGGGGGTATGGATTTCAAATTTGGGGGTGCAAGCCTGGCCCATTTGATGGCAATTGGTTGACTTTTCCACTCCTGTACACGCTTGTTGACTTGATGTATGGTACACTCCTCATCTCAGCCATGGATCTGAGGCCCTGGGACACGTGGATGAGCTGATGCTGAAGTGCATGGTGAGTCTTAATGTGAGGCCTGCATGCAATCTTGAAATGAAAAATAATATTGGAAATGTGTGAGACCTGGGGCTTGAACCCAGGTCATTGTGGTCCTTAGTGCGCGCCCCTGCCAGCTGAACCACGTTGGTTTCATTTAACATATAATAGGCAATAAAAAATATAAAAGAAAAATGGTTAGTGTTATGTAAAACGCGCGCAAATTCGAATTATCCAGTCTCCGTGTGACAACTCATCGTCCCTTCCAATTTCCTGAAATACAAACAGAGAAGGCAACGGTTTTGAAACGTTGTTTTACACATGCTATGAGAAAATAGCGAATAGCCATATAGGCTACATAAATTGTTCGCGATGGCATCTTCTTCTTCGTCTGGGTGTACTGAGTTCAGCCATGGTAGTCAGGGACTCTAATTTTTCCCCTAGGCAAAATCCCTAATTTTGACTAAGCTGTAACCCTAGGATTCGAAAATGGCAATTCTTTATTCATGGCACAAAAATGAAATTAAGTACAAGGGTTAGCTCAGAAACTTCGTAGGGAATAAGAATGTACAACTGAAATGCAAAGAAAATGCTTAAAATGAAGAGTACGATTTCAAAAATTTTTCTGTACAGTTTGGATGGTAACTACCGTTTCTTTGCGTTTTGATTGAGGTTATGGATTGAAATGCGTTCAGTGATGGTCCAGGATCCTAATGGTATAAAAATTTTGGCTTGAAAAGATGTCTAGCTTTGATTTCAGATTTGCCATATATGTCCAAAATTTCAAATGTCCAAATGCCTTTTGAACGAGTTTCTTGCTGCACTAGGGTTAGGGTTTGACTCAATGATCATTATGGAATAGACTTGGCTTGCCATTTGACCTTAATCCATGCTTGAGAAAGAATTGGCATTAGGGTTTGTTCATTAACCATTTTTTCCTAATTTCTAGCCAAAACCTAGACCTAGCATGTAAATGAACCTTGGCCTGATTTTTGAGTTGGTTCATGGTGTATAGAACTTGTCCAAATTCATTTGACACCATTTCATTGATTTTTAAATTTTATTTGAATTTTCAATGAATTAAAATGAATTAAATCATCAAAAATTAAATAAAATAAAAAATTCAACATTTGGTCTTGAAATCAACCATGGGCCACGTGTGTGGCATGACAAGGATGGACAAAGTGAGAAAAATGGGGCCCTTTTGTCAAAATTGGATTTTCAAGGATAGTTGACTTTTGCCATTTCACAAAAATTTCCCAACTTCTACAAGGCATAACTTGCTCAATTTTTAAGCTTTTCACATGTTCTTGGACATTTTGGAAAGGTCTTTGAGTCCTTTAACCAATGTCTTTGGTCCCATGTCATTTTGATTTACCAATCTCAAGTTATGGCCTTTGACTTAAAGTCCCTTTTTGTTGACTTTTGAAAATGACCTATAATGTTGAAATTGATAACTTTTTGTGAGAGCATTTCTTGGACTTGAAGTATGAAGATGAGTTGTAGGAAATGTCTTTCTCTTCAAAATGAGCTTTGGATGGAATTTTTCTGATAATCCATGTGAAAGTTATGCCCTGGTCAATTTCAGTTGACTTTTTCAGCTGTCCAAATATAGCAACTTTTGCATCTTTGATGATTTCTGAGCCAAACTTTGAGAATCATGATCAAGCATTGATCAAATGATGTTTGTGGCTTCAAAATGATATGTTGACCAAAAATTTGAACTTTTGACTGCCAAATGACCATTTTGCCCCTACAGTTGACTGTAGTGCAATTTAGGGTTTTGACTGTGCAGTCTTGAACTGAATGCCTTGAAACTTGACATGGGGATGCTTGACCATGTTTGTAAGCATATGAGACTTGATTGGCCCTTTGAACACTTCCTTTTCTTGATCAGAACCCAAACCCTAATTTTGACTGTATGGGAAACTGTTGCACTGCACAACCCTTGGGGAATTTTCTAGCTTGGCTTGGCAATTTCTTGAGGAATATGGGAGGGCAAATTTTGGGGTATAACAGGTGCTAACACCTTCCCTTTTCATAACCAGCCCCCTGAACTCAAGAAAATATCTCAAAGTTCTTTCCTGTTCTTTTCACCCTTTCCTTAATTAGATAAAAGAAAAGTCGGTGGCAACTCTTGCTATCCGTAACAATTGCGATCAAACGCAAAACATCCAAGTCAGTTCTCCCACCGTATTACACATAGTTTGAGTCAACTTCTTCAACAACCACAACTTTATTCTTACTCTTGGATATTTTTACAGCATCCTCATCATCATTTGTGGAGCTAACAGGTCTAGCTTTTATTTTGCTAGAGGGAGGAACCACTTTACTTCCTGGCTTTGGGGGTCCATACATGATTTTATTCTTAGTTGTTTTGGCAGGGGTTCTTTTTCTGTAGAGAAGAATGAAGAGTTTGTGAAAGTAGAGAGAAGAAATTTCATAGCGTGTGGGGAACAATTTGAGACAGTCTTGTAATGATTGCTTTCTAAATTTTATTTGCTGGAAATACAAATAATACACTATCACTTTAATGATGTTCCCATACACTTTTAATTGCTACAAACCCTCATATAAACATATTCCTAATTTCCTCTTAAATTCTCAAACTGATTAGCATCCAAAGCCTTAGTGAAAATGTCATCCAGTTGCAATTCAGTGGCTACATGTTCTAAGGAAACAATCTTTTCTTCAACAAGCTCTCTTATGAAGTGATGACGGATATCAATATGTTTGGTCCTACTGTGTTGGATAGGATTCTTTGATATGTTAATAGCACTTAAATTGTCACATAATAATGTCATGACATCTTGTTTGACATTGTATTCTGTTAACATTTGTTTCATCCAAACTAATTGAGAACAATTGCTTCCTGCAGCAATATACTCAGCCTCAGCAGTGGACAAAGACACACAATTTTGCTTCTTGCTGAACCATGATATGAGATTATTTCCCAAAAATAAGCATCCTCCTGATGTACTCTTTCTATCATCATCACTTCTTGCCGAATCAGCATCACAAAAACCAGTTAAGGCAGAATTTCATCCATGAGAGTATAGTATACCATAGTCACTTGTCCCATTCACATATTTAAGAATCCTCTTCACATGGTCGGCAAGGCTAACTTTAGGATCATCTTGATGTCTTGCACACACTCCTACAGCAAAGGCAATGTCTGGTCTGCTAGTTGTGAGATATAGAAGACTGCCTATCATGCTTCTGTAGAGACTTTGATCTACACTTACTCCTTTTGTGACTAGCATTCTCCATCCCAAACTTCTTTACTATATTTTTTGGCATACTTGCTCTGATATAAAAATATGGAATCTTCCATTTGTTTAACTTGCAAACCAAGAAAGTAGGTTAATTCACCAACAAGACTCATCTCAAATTCAGACTGTATTTGCTTGACAAAATGCTGAACCATCTCATTTGACATCCCACCAAATAAAATATCATCAACATGAATTTGAGCAATCATAATCTTCCCTTCTTATTCTTTGACAATGAGGGTTTTGTCTATGCCACCTTTCCTATATCCATTCTCCCCAAGGAATTCTGTCAGTCTCTCATACCAAGCTCTTGGAGCTTGCTTCAATCCATACAGAGCTTTCTTCAGTTTGTAGACATGTTTAGGAAAAATTGGATCAACAAATCCCTTTGGTTGTTCCACATAAACTTCTTCATTCAGATAGCCATTTAAGAAGGCACTTTTTACATCCATTTGAAATAATTTAAATTTTAGTATGCATGCAACTCCTAATAGTAGTCTGATTGATTCAAGTCTGGCCATAGGAGCAAAGGTTTCATCAAAGTCCACTCCTTCAATTTGAGTGTATCCTTTCGCAACTAACCTTGCCTTATTTCTAGTGACCTCCCCTTTTTCATCAAATTTATTCTTGTATACCCATTTAGTGCTAATCACATTTGTCCCTTCAGGTCTTGGAACCAGATCCCAAACTTCATTCCTACTGAATTGTTCTAGCTTCTCTTGCATAGCATTAATCCAGAATTCATCAGTTAGGGCCTCTTTGACATTTTTTGGCTCAATTTTTATACAAATAAATAGTTTGAAATCCCTTCTCTTGATTTGGTAGTAACTCCTTTGTTTGGATCTCCTATGATAAGCTCCTTAGGATGATCTTTCTGAGTTCTAATTGAAGGTCCTTTATTGAGGTGACTAGGTTGGGGATCTTCTTAAGGAGGATTAGAATCAATACTTGTGCCATTTGATTCAGTTGGACTATCAGGAAAAGATGTTCCAAAATCTTCAGATACATCTTCTTCAAGATTCCATCCTCGATCATCAATAGTAAGATTTATTAATTCCATCATAACTTTGGTTCTGGAGTTAAAAACTCTGTAAGCTTTGTTGTTTGTAGAGTAACCCAGGAATATTCCACCATCACTCTTGGGATCCATCTTCCTCCTTTGTTCATGATCAGCTAAGATGTAACATTTACTTCCAAAAACATGAAAGTATTTAATAGTTGGTTTTCTTCCCTTCCATATTTCATACAAAGTAGCTGAAGTGTCTTTCCTTAGAGTGACTCTGTTATGGATATAGCATGCAGTATTCATTGCTTCAGCCCAAAAATGGTAGGGTAGCTTCTTAGCATGATTCATGGCTCTGGAAGATTCTTGGAGAGTTCTATTCTTGCGTTTTACAATCCCATTCTGTTGAGGAGTAATGGGAGAAGAGAATTCATGGTTGATTCCTTCAGAAGAGCAAAACTCAGCAAATTTGTTGTTCTCAAATTCCTTTCCATGATCACTTCTGATTCTGATGACATGGCTTTCTTTTCCCTTTGAAGTTTTTGACAAAGATCTTTGAACACTTCAAAAGTTTCTGCTTTTTCTCTAATAAAGCTTATCCATGTGTATTTGGAAAAGTCATCTACGACAACATATGCATACTTCTTACCACCAAGACTTTCAACCTGCATAGGTCCCATCAAGTCCATGTGAAGAAGTTCCAAAACTTTTGATATAGTAAGATGTTGAATCTTCTGATGTCACATTTTAATCTGCTTTCCAATTTGGCAGTCACCACATACACTTCCTTCTTCTATTTTGAGCTTAGGAATCCCTCTTACTGCTTCTTCAGATATAATTCTTTTAATACCTTTCAGATGCAAGTGTCCCAATTTTTGATGCCATAGTTTAACTTCATTCTCTTTGGCTAAAACACATGTTGAGGAGAGGTTCAACTCTTGAGGAACCCATAGATAATAATTGTTTTTAGATCTGATCCCTTTCATAATAAATTCATTCTTTTCATTGCACATAAGAAATTCTCCCTTGGTGAAGTTAACTTTGAATTCTTAATCACGTAATTGGCTTATGCTTATCAGGTTAGCTGTTAACCTTTTAACAAGTAACACATTATCAAGCTTAGGGACTCCTGAACAGTCAAGCTTCTCAACACCTTTGATTTCACCTTTTGCCACATCACCAAAAGTTACATAACTGGTGGAATGATATTTGACATCCACCAACAGATTCTTGACACTTGTCATGTGTCTAGAACAACCACTGCCAAAGTACCAGTCATCTTTAGTTGATACTCTGAGAGAGGTGTGAGAAATGATACTACCAACATTAGACTTGGGAACCCATTGTTTCTTCTTTTTGCTATTTTGGGGAATCTTATCAGTTTTGGAAAAAGAAGTATTTTTAGGATACCCATACAACTTGAAACAGAAGGGCCTTATATGTCCAAGCCTTCTACAGTGATGACATCTTCAGAGATGGGGATTCTCTCTGGAGTGATTAAGCTTTTTCTTCCCATGATGTTTTCCATGATGTCCTTTCTTCCCATGATGTTTGCCAATATGTTGAGACATTTGATTCGACATATTTGGTTTAGGCTTGGAATTGAGTGGAAACTGATGAAGGCTTTTCTGAGTTAGGTTCCTTTTTTCTCATTGAAACCTAGACCACTCTTGTCTCCTGTAACTCTTCCTGCTTTGAGAACTTCATCTAATGTGTCAGTCCCATTATTCAGCATCTTGAGAGATTTGACCATTCTATCAAGATTTGAATTCAGAGAAGACACTTCACTTTCCAGATCATAAATAGTTTTAAGATTCTCTTCCCTTTCCTCCTTCAACTAAGTTATGAGGGCTTTCTGTTTCTCCCCTTCAAGACACACTTCTGCACTTCTGAGACATAATTCTTTGTATGAAGCATCTAACTCATCAAAGGCTAGTTCCCCATCGCTAGACTCTTCATCAGAAACATTTTTGATTGTCAATGCTTTAACATATTTGGAAAATTCTTCAAGATCACTCTCTGAGTCCTCTTCAGACCAAGTAACAGATAGATTCTTCTTATCTTTCTTAAGATATGTAGGGCATTCAGCTCTAATGTGACCAAAGCCTTCACATTCATGACATTTAACTCCCTTCCCTTGAGTATATTTTTCTTCATCCCTTTTTCTTCCAAACTCATTTGACTTATGGATGTCAGATGAGATGTTCTTGACATTTGATCTTTGGTTCCTGTCCATTCTTTTTATCACTTTGTTAAATTGTCTTCCAAGCATAGCTAAGGCATTTAATATTCCTACATATGTATCCAGATCACAGTCCTCTTCTTCATCTTCAATATTTGATACAAAGGCTATGCTTTTATTTTTCTTTTCATATCTTTCATTGATGCTTAATTCAAATGTTAGAAGGGATCCAACAAGTTCATCCACTTTCATTTTGTAAATGTCTTGAGCTTCTTCTATAGTAGTCACTTTCATATCAAATCTCTTGGGAAGATACCTGAGCATCTTTCTCACCAATTTGTCTTCAGGTATTTTCTCTCCTAAAGCACTGGAGGCATTAGCAATTTCAAGAATGTTCATATGGAAGTCATTTATACTTTCATCATCCTTCATTCTCAAATTCTCAAATTTTTCGGTGAGCAACTGAAGTCTTGACATCTTAATTTTTGATGTGCCTTCATGAGTAGATTGAAGAATTACCCGTGCATCCTTAGCAACTTCACATGTATTCACTAATCTGAAAATGTTCTTGTCCATTCCATTGAATATAACACTCAAGGCTTTCGAATTTTCAAGAGCAATTTCATCTTCTTCCTTAGACCAATCTTCTTCTTGTTTTAATTCAGAAGTAGGTTCTCCATTTTCTCCCAATTTTGCAGGGTGTTTCCATCCTCTTAAAACAGCTTTCCAAGCCTTGCTGTCTAAGGACTTTAAAAAGGCAACCATACGTGGTTTCTAGTAGTCATAATTGCTTCCATCCAGAATGGGTAGTCTGTTCATAAATCCACCTTCCTTGTCCATAGTATCAGAAAGTATCTTCACTGGATCTCACCCAAATAAGAGCAGGATGCCTACTTCGATACCAATTGAAATTCTAGTATCAGATATATGATGTCGAATGAGATGTCACGACACAAATATCTATTTGCAAGTAAAGTGCAGTAAAATCAAAAGTAGTAAAAACACAAGAGATGGTTCACCTAGCTCAGTGTACAACAACACCTACTATGGGGGATACCAAGCCATGGACAAGTTCACTAAATAGTATCAATTCAGAGACCCTCGGTAAATAACCAGTTTACGATCTAATCACTTAATCACCACTCGTGCTAAACTTCTACCTAAGACTCATCTAGGTATGAGACCCTCCTCAAATCCCTTCAATCACTTACAGTGAAAAAATAATAGAAATAATAAGTTTAAAACACTTCAATCATTCAATGCTTAAAAGCATATGAATGATACACAATTAACAATCCAAATAACAACACAAGTATTCAATCAATACTAGAATGTTTGACAATTAAAAGACTTAGACTTTTTAAAACAGAAAGAAAGTATTATTCTTCAAAAGTTGCAGTAGGAAGCAAGTCATTATATATGCGCAGCTATGGGCTTGGGCTTTAAAATCCAATATTCAATTATTTCGAATATTTCCATAAAAACATGTCAAGATAAAATCCATGCACTTTGAAAAATATTCCTCCATATTTTTTGCTGCCCGTGAGTTACAAATCTTGAATTATTGAGTGCTGGAAATCAGGAAACATAAAACTTAAACTGATGTTGGGCTGAGATCAGTTCAGGAGGAAGATGTCAAGACATCTGCTTTGACGTCATACAAAACAGTTTTGCTCCAAATGTTAAGACATTTAGCAAAACATTATTACGGCATTGTTTTACCAAAATTGCTGCCAACAAACACTTACAACATTGCAATTTCAAAGTTAATTCCAACTTAGATCTTGAACACGTATACATGTTGTTGTATCCCAAAATTTGCCCTCTCAATTCTCAAGGGTTTTTCTCACAAAGATTCTTAGGATTTAAACTTGCACAAGTGCATTGGGATTTTTTCAGTACCAAAATTAAAAGGAAGCTGTCAAAAAGGGAGAAAACAGATAAAAATGACATTTTGACAAATTTGGAGGAAAATAGGTCTCCTTCAATTCAGCACCCTTCGATTGACTCTTGGCCTCCTTTGATTGCTCAAAATGGCTGCTAGCGTGCCTATTTCGCCTAGGCATATGACTTCTTGTTGCAGGCTTCATTTGTGTCTTTTGCTGCCTACATTGCTTGCTTTGAATACCAAGTTTGCTGGCCATAAGTGCCCCCTTCAAGGCAAACCCTTCGATTCACCAAGCATGCTGCCTGCATGCTTGCTTTGAAAACCAATTTTTGCTGTCACAAGTGCCCCATGTAGGGCAAGCCTTTCGATTGGACAAGTATGCTGCCTGCATGCTTGTAATCAAAGGCCATGACCTGCTGGCCACATGTACCCCCTGCAAGGCAAATTCTTTGTTTAGACATAAGTGTCTGCATGCAAGTCTTCGTTTGGGCACTCACCTTCTGCGTGCCTGCATGAAAACTTCAATTGAGCAAGGGCCTCATGCCACTTGGATTGCATCCTTCGTTTTGAGAAAGAGCCTCCTTCGAATTCAACTTGGGTATGTACTTAATTTTGAACTTAAGGCCTCCTTCGATTGCAAGTTTAGGTACATCCTTCGTTTGGATTTGAAACCTCCTTCGAAGCTACCTTCAAATCCTTTCAAGAAAACCTTCGACACACAAGTAGAAAGTAAAAATTTTGAAAGATCATTGATCAAATCCACAAATCATGCTACATGATCTTACTTTGCATACCTCAATGCTTTTGCTTCACTCCATAATTAATTGTCTACACCATGAATTAAGCTATTATCCAGATGATTAAGCTTTTGTCCAAAATATTTTTTCATGAAATGAGCTTGCTAGTACAAAAGTTATCTTAAACCCATACTTTGCTAAAATACTGATTTTACTTCACCATAAAGTCATGGAAGTCAGCCCCTTTTAACCAACCACTTTAGTACTTCACCTTGGGATCATGGAAAATCTGACATAACTCAAATTTCACATTTTTAACCAAGCCATGCTTTTGTTCAAACTCCCAAATCTTTTCTTTATAAATAGAGAAACTATCAACAAAGACAAGGACCCCCAGATTTTGGATGTATGAGAAAAATACTCTCAAACTCTCAAACTCTAAAAAATCTCAAATTCTCCAACTAAAAAAAAAACTCTCAAACTCTCAAAAAATATCTAACCCACATATATCAGCCCTTCGATTCACCTTCCTAACTCACCTGTATCAGCCTTTCGATTCACCCCCCCCCCCCAGCTTCCATACACCGGCTTTGGAATATTTCCAAAGCCCTCAAAAAACCACTCAAGGAAGTTAGTGAATCCTTTGATTCACTCCTAACCTCCATATATCAACCTTCGATTCAGTGACCTTATTCAAAGCAAAGCAGTAACTGAAATAGTTCCAAGGAGATCCCATCCAATCCTAATCCATCATCAAGCCATACACAGCTCCTTCGAATGGAACTTCAAGAGGTAAGTCTTTTCTTAACTTGAAACTTTTTCGTTCTAGCTTCATTTGTACATACATTGTAAAAGGAAAATTGTAGATATCATAGGTAGGACCATGCCTTAACCTTCGATTACTACTTCTTGTTTGATGAGAATCTTAACTTTGACTTGTTAACCTTTGGATTGTTGCCAAACAAATTTATACTAATCCCTGGCCTGATAGCTTTTGAAAATTGCATTGTTAGATTCGTTTCAAACTTTAGGCACGGGTTTTCCATGTTCTTCGATTGGATAAATAGTGGGGTCCTTCGAATCTCAATATGGGAGTCTTGGCACCCTTGTATTCGAAGGAAAATCTGGTTATTCTGAATCTTCAGAAGCAGGTTCATCTTGTATCTAATCACATTCATCTTGTGAACGGATGAAATAGACTACCCCATAGGTACAAACAGCGCGCGCGAAAGGTATCTATGTATAGGGTCATGGGTTCAAACCTTGGCAGGACTAGAATTGTTTTTATGATTTGTTTGTTTCCTTTTCCTTTTTAATAAACCTCCAACATTTTTTTAACCCATCAAAACAACTCCTTTTGAGTTGATTTTTTTGCACACTATTTATTTATAATACTTATTTTATGGACATATAAAAATATCATCAAAAATATTTTATTTTCATAATTACTTCAATTAATCAAACCTTTTCCTTAACCTAAAAATCCAAAATCCAAAACACAAAAATCATTTCTTTTCCATTTATCTTCTTACATCATTTATTCAATTCTTGTACAATATTCAATATGGTTGTAATAGATAATTAAGTTTAATTTTCTTGTAATCCACATTTGTAAATTTGTACACCCCCTCCCCTAATGATGTAATAGCTTAGTATATTTACTTTCCGCAATTTATCGCTTTATATAAATGCTAGTAAATTAGGGTTTGTATGGAAAGATTAAAATCAACAAGTTGGCAAACCCTAATTCAAGATGAACAATGCATGCAAATCAAACACATTTGCACACTTGCACCCTTAGGGTAATTCCACTTGTTGCTTTACAAAAAAATGTCCATGTTATGCATGTGGAATATCTTAGCAAAAACAAACAAAAATACAAGATCATAGTCCCTCGATGACACTACGAATGTTGCCTTACAAATGATCTTAGTCCCTCAAAGAGAAATGCTAAGATATCTTACAACATTGCTATCATGACCATACGATGACCCACGCCCGTCCATTTACATCCAAAGATAAGGCTTCTTGCAAAATCAATGGTAAGATAGCAATATCAAAAGAAAGGAAGAAATGAACTAAGACTTTTGAGTAGGTAGATTGTTCCTAGTTGCTTGCTCATTTCCAAATCAAACACTCTTGCTTATTTTTAAAACAAACACCAACACTTTCAAAAACACTTTCAAAACCTTTTCCAAACATGAAATATTTTCAAAAGCTCAACACTTTGTATACGTTCTTACAAACGAGAACTATTACAAAGTTTTCCTAAACGATGGCGCCTTTTCAAAATACTTTCAAAAACCCACACAAAGCACATTTTCAAACAAAATCCAGTGATCTAGCAAAGTAACTAAGAGCCCGTAGACAACTACGGATGAAAAGGGTGCTAATACCTTCCCTTTTCATAATCTACCCCTCGAACTCAGAAATAATCTCAAAGGTCTTTCTTATTCTTTTCAGTCTTTCCTTTTGGATAAAAGAAAAGTCGGTGGCGACTCTTGCCAACTGCAACATTTGCGATAAAACGCAAAACACCCAAGTCAGTTCTCCCACCGTATCACAGATGCATAGACTTTATTGACTGGCCTCAAAATAGGTGCGACTTCTATATAAGTCCAGTTATGATTACTTAACATAGCGCTAAATTTTATCCTGATTCGAGAAATGATCATTCGTGGCCCTAACTTATGTTTGTAAGCCCAAGTATGTTAATTTGAATCCTTTGATCCAATAACCTTGAGATTTATTGTTGGGAGGCTTTAGTCATATCAATCCTCTAATTAATCTTCATAAGCTTTGGTCAAAGTGAATCACTTAAACATCGTTGATCATTTATTGTTGCCTCGAGAATTTTAAAATGAATGATATACTTGACAAAAATCAAATGAAACTTGTTGTTGAGAGGATTTGATTTTATCAATCTTCTCATGAGTTTCAAATGCAAGTTTCAAGATGGTCATTCATCTAACCTCTAAATTCTAACAATTGACTTTATTTTGTGCTTTTATTTTATGCCTTTACTTTAAGCACATTTATTTTAGCATTTACATTTCATGCTATATTTACTTTACTCACTTGAGCATTTACTTTTGTGTCATTTTTACTTTGCTCACTTGAGCTTTTCATTTTCTTTTTGAAGATACCTAATAACCAACTTGAATAATAAAAAAACTTTAATGCTACTTAGACTACATGGTTACTATCCTTTGCATTATGGAGATTGTGGACTTCCTGGACCTATATTGAGACCTTGTGACCTCAATTGTTATCTTGTCTGGAGTTCTTCGGGTTTACCCTAAGACATTGGGTTGTTTGTTTGCTTTGTGTGCAGGTTATTGCGATTACATGTTTTGTCTATGATTGAGAATTCATCTGTATACAACCGTTACTCTACCCAATTTTTGTGAAGACTTAATGCAATTGAAGCTTGGTTTTCTTAAGAGGTTTAGTATCCTTGCTTGCTTGGTTTCAAATCTAAAGAATGGGAATTCTACATTGACTCATTGTGTCAAGTGTTGACTTCTTGTTGGTTAGACGGTTCTTTTCCCTAGCGTTTACCTTATGTTTTAGGATATTCCCTTCATCTCCTCCCATCTTCTTTAATTTCAAAATATCTTCTCCCTCCTTTTTAAAACTCTTCTTGTTTCTAAACTTCAACCACTTTCATAATAAACTTGGACTTATGTCCATGCATTTTCAAAAACATTTTCTTAATTAAAGTTTAATCAACTTAATAATACTTGGACATTTTTTGTGAGAAAACTAAAAGTCAATCAATCTCATTCAAACCATTTTGCCACTTTGGCTTTTTATTTTAAAATTTTCTCAAAAAATATTAGACTCTTGTCAATCTTTGTAGCGATGCGAGCTTTTATACTTCTATGATATATAGTGAAGTGAGATATTTTGCACTTGGGTGTTGAGTGAGGCTTTGTTGATTTTAAAATCCAAGTCATATCCTCCACTTTGAGATGACGTAAATTCTCCTTTCTCATAATCGTGGGTAGTAAGTATGTTTTCCACTCGGATAAGACGGTGATGTCTCGTCTCTAAAAAAATTAACCAACACACATGTGTTTTAAAAAAATTTAAAGGTAAACTACGAGTACCCTGATCCCCTATTGCACGGAAGGTGGTACGTAGGAACTAAAGGTTCACAACCGCGGAGGGTGCAAAAAATTATAAAAAATATACTTATTTTCTCATCTCCACCATCTATTTTTATACAACTTTTATAGCCAAAATACACAAATTTTCAAAGAGGTTCCTACGGAGTATCGTAGATGTTTAGGGTGCTAATACCTTCCCTTTGCATAACCAACCCCAAACTCAGATTTCTCTCCCCCTCTTTTTGGGTTATTCGCTATTTTCCCATTACTTTGGAAACAATAAAGTGCGATGGCGATTTTTATTTGATTTGTGCGAGTCAAGTCAATCTAATGGCTTAGTCTCAATATTTCTACCGCTACAGTAGTCGCCCTTTTGGTCTTCGTGTTTGTAGTCACACAAATTTGTTCTTTGATGAGGACTTTTCTTTGTAGTCTTTTCTTTGTAATCTATCTGCTTTATCTTTTCATTCTTTGAAATTTTATTTTCCCTAACTTTTTCCTGGATTAATTCTTTTGAATTGATAGTCCAGCGGGATCCCTAATTTTTGCCTAAGTCACTGTGACTTAGCGGGATTTTTATTTTTCTTTTTTGACTTTTGATTCAAAAAAATCGTGTGACATTGGCTTATCTTGATTTGTTGAGAGAGCGATGACTACCTCGTTCCTTGATGTATGAGGAATAACCATTGTGGTTTCACGTATCTTAGACCTTTTAATGCATGAATGATAGCCATTATGGTCTCTTCAGAAGTGCATTCCTTTTGAAATCTGAACACTTAGTCAAATTAACTGAAAACTACCCTACCCCAGGTTAAATATGAAGGTTTTTTTGTATAAAAAGAAACTCCAACTTCAAGGCTCAAAAGGGGTTAACAAGGGGTTATCTTCCTTATATCTCGAGTGTTTGGGGATTTGAAACAACGCATGTACATCATCTGTAGGATTTTATTCAAAAGCACATAACCAGAGATTTTGTGTTTTTTCAGATCATCATCCTCCCTCCAGAGTTACTTGCTTTATTTAAATATAAAAAAAGCAAAGAAAAACAAATAAGAGTAAAATAAATGGATTGCTTAGAGACAAACATATTCAATGTATTAATTATCATTAAAAAATAAACAAGGTTTTGCATACAATCAGTATTGAACAAAACAAGAAAGATTATAAATGAGCATATAGAAAAGAAACCATACATTGCCAATGTTGAGGAGACTTGACTATGAATTCACCGGGTCAAAGGAGACTTCAATTTATGCACATACCATCTGTAGTGAATGTTATTGCTCTTGAATCAATGAGGTCCTGGATTTTTCCTTTGAATGCATTGCAACCCTCAATTATGTGGCTAGGTGCCCCAGAATGGTACTCACAGTGGGCATTGGGGTCATATCCCAAAAGATAAGGGAAAGCAAGAGGCACGAGCTGTTGTAACTCCACCAGAGAATTTTGGAGTAAGTGAGAAAGCAATTGACTATGAGACATAGGGATCAGTTCATGCACTCTTCTTGGCCTCCTCGGTTTCTGCTACCTTGTTGGTGATAGTTCTTCTGACGATTTTGCTATTGTGGCGCATATTGTTGTTGAAGAGCATACTAAACTTGTTGAACCGATGATTGGCTGATAGTTGTAGCACATATTTGTGGATCATACTGACTAGGAATAGTTGTTTCCATATGATAGTAAGGAACCCGAACTTGAGGATTGGTGGAAGCTTCTTCTTCATCCTCAGAGACTATACTTGTTTCTTCGTCACCCTTCTGCTCCGGGAACTCAAAATTAGTAGTAACATCCTGAATCTTACCCATCTTGAGAGCATTCTCAATTTTTTACCCCATGATAACCAAGTCTGAAAATTCAGAGGAAACACTTCTAACCATCATATCCAGATAGGGACCTTATAGAGTATCAATGAACATGTCCACAAGCTCTCGTTCCAAAAGAAGAGGTTAAACCCTGGCAGCTAGCTCTCTCCACCTCCGTGCATATTCTTTGAAAGACTCATCAGCTTCATGAGTCAAGCCTTGGAGTTGGATTACGGTAGGAGCCATGTTACTATTATAATTATATTGCTTGATAAAGGCCTCTGCTAATTCTCTCCAGGTTTGAATGTGGGTCCTTTCGAGCTGAGTATACCATTCAAGAGATGCTCCACTAAGGCTATCCTGAAAGAAGTGCATAAGTAACTTCTCACTTTCTGCATAAGGAGACATCTTATTGATAAATGCCTTGATATGAGTCTTTGGAAAAGTGGTACCCTTGTACTTCTCAAAGCCGGGTACTTTGAATTTAGGAGGAATCCTGATACCAGGCTCTAGGCACAAATTAGAAACATCTAAACCAGAGAAGTTACGAACTTCTAAGGCCTTCATACTCTTCTCCAAGAGGTTAAACTTCTCCACATTCTCATCAATCGAGAACCTAAAGGTGTTAAATAACAAATCAGAAATTTCCTATGGATGCGAATTTTCATTGACAGGGACCTCAATAATATTTTTGACATTTTGATTCAAAAGAGCCTCTTCTGGGGTAAGATTAATACCCAGTGGATTAATAACACCTGGATCAATAGTCTGTCTCAACTCTTATTGTCCATGGGAGATGTTTTTAATAACCTCCACAAACTTACCTATCTGGGTCCCCATTTCGATTCTCATCTCAGTTATGTATGCTTGTAACTGCTCCATGATAATGACGATGTCAAGAAATCAGTCTCGTGATTCTAAATAACAGGCCAAATTGCAATGAGTCTTCAGGTTAAGATGAATGATATGAATGGAAATGCATATATTATAATTAAAATGAAATTTATGTGATGATTAAGGCAATGATATGCAACACCAAAGGTTCAAAAGAATCAACAATATATGGGATAACAAATGTACAGTCTTCTGAGTAACTGGCGAATAATCTTTGAACTGACTGAATATAAAAGTTCAGAACTCTGAATACAAGATAACCAGGTAGGATGAAGTTCAAAGTTTCCTATCAAAAGGATTTAACCCTCTCAAGTGTGAGTTCTAATTTGGATAAAGATTCCTTGAGGTATTCCTAGAGTCATGGGTCCCTTTGAAAAGTACAGTGTCATAACGTATCTACATCATAATAATTGTACCCCAAAGTAAACATAGTGTGGATGCGCTTCTCATGACACACTAGTAGGGAATCTACCCCGTAGGTGACATGACTATCTACATCTTTAAACTTATGGGTTCACTCAAGCTTGTGTATTGGGCTTATCTCTCAAGTAACACCCACCCACCAAACAAAGACCAATATCCAGAATATCCAAATTGCAATGAATGAATGCAAGAAATAAAGCAAGTAAAGAAAAATAAATAAACACCCAAAGAAAACAAACAAAAGCTAGGGCTGACTTGCTTAGGTATCCCAAGCAGAGTCGCCAACTGAAGCTACTCGAAAAAATATAACAAATAACTTTAGATGGAACAAACAGAGCCGCCACCTAACTTTATTTATCCCAAAAAATAGGGAAAGGAAAATATGGAGAAAACCTTTGATATTGGTAAAAGAACATGTTCTTGCAACCAAATCTCGGGTAAGGGAGTCGATTATGCAAGGGGAACTTATTAGTACCCCTCACGTCCATGGTACCCCACGGGATCCACTCTTATCATCTTAATCAATGAATTTGTATATTTAAAACTTACTTGGTAAAGGGAAATGTATGCATAAATTCATTAGGAAAAAGAAAAGGCTTTTATGAGTGTGTTCAACTGAGCATTGAAACTCCATGCCTACATATCCACAAGGGAATCATAACACCGTAGTTCTTCTTAAAAATGTTTTGTTTGTTGTGTATTTTTTATGGATAGTGTTAAATTCACACTCTAATAGTTAACGTTGCCACTCAACCGTTGGAGACTACACATCGTTGTTTTGTGTAGAATGGAGCTAACATATTCTTTTTGAAAAAAAATTTAAAGTGAAAAATCCCTAAGGAAAAATGATTTTGATTTGGTTTGTTTTTTTGTTAGGAAGAAGGTGGTAAGTGGACCCTCATCCAAGGAGACACCCATCATATCCATACCTTTAGTTTTGAAAAGGTTTTGAATATTGTTAAGTTTTTTTGGATTTTTGATTGAGAAAGATTTTAGTCTTAATGATTCAATGCAAAAGCAAAATAAAATTCTAATGGGGGACTTGATCTTAATATTGTCATGCAAAGATTGATCCTATAGTTGAGATTGTGCGAGAATCTAACCTAATGTTGTCATGCTTGGATTGAAATCCTAATGTCTATCTTGATTCAAGTTTCATCAAGGATTTAAGATGAACCAAGTAGGCTTAAGGGAACATGTTATTCACACAAGCAATGAACACACAAGTGGATGAGAATCAAAGATTTTTATTCGTCAAAAGATTTGTGACAAAGGAGTGAAAGTTCAAAAACATATTTTTGATGCTTTATGGTTTATGCTTTAAAGGAGTTTATGAAGGAAATATGTTTAAAAATGAGACAAGCTTATTGTTGTACCCCAAAATTTTCCCTCCTGTTTTTTTATTCAAGATACTATCCTAGGTCTTCTCGAATACTCAATTTGGCTCAGAAGTTTAATCAGACAGATTCTCTTCCTAGGCAGTAAGTCAACAATTAGGGTTTGACGTTCCTCAAAGAAAATTGATTCTTCAAGGTTTCAAATGGTCTTCATAGATATTCATGTCTCCTCAAGGGTTTTCATGCTGAGTTTCAAACCTCACATTGCAAGTTTGGTCAGTCAATGGTTCAGACGACTGAAAATGACTCCATTGACCTAAAAATCGACCTTTTTGCGAGAGCAAACTCAAGTGATTGTAACTTCTTCATTATTTGATATTTTTGAGCGGTTCTTCTTACGTATGACTCTCCTCGATGTCATCTCCAATTTCTCTTCATAAATCAAGAGTTGATTACGTGTAGAAGATCACCAAAATTCGAATGCGTTAGAAGTCACTTCATGGATTTTGACCTAATCTTAAGTAATTGTCGCCTGATTTCTAAGAATTGTGATTTCCTCAAATTACGAGATCTTGAGATGATTATTTATACGTATGGTCATAAGTGATATCGCTCACGAGTTTATCTTCAAAGATCGAAAGAAAATTGTGTTTGGAAGACTTTGAAAGTTATCGAATCGTCGCAAGTCATTTGTTTGATTTCAAGTGTTCTTAATCACCATTGTTTTTGAAATTTGTTAATTCTATAAGGTCGATGATTGTTCTCAAAGCATGTTTTGTTTGGCAATGAATTTCCATTTTAATCGAGTATGGTGCGCGAGTTCATTTTGAAAGCAAATTTGGTTTGGACAAGAGTTGAAGATTAAGACTGTCTTTTAGATGACCATGGCTTTGGGTTTGAGTTAACCAAGTTAGAATGGAATTCTTAAACATTTATTTTGTTTAGAAATTTGATTAGAGTACAAGGCACATTGGTTTATTTTATCATTTTGTGATTTCTTGAAGTTCAAGTTACAAAACCAAGATGTTTTATTCAAAGCATTCAATTGAGAATTGCAAAGTTTAAATAAATTCAAGATTGGTATGATAAATTTTATCATTTACAAATTTATTCAAGGCCTTGTGTTCATTACATCACAAATGAAATAAATTACACATTTTGGTTTTGTTTACAAAGAATTAGAATGTTTGCTTTGTCTACAAAGAGAGAAATTTTATTTTGTTTCTTCAAGTCTCCATTGCTTCATCTTCAAGCAATCCTCGCTTGCCATCCACGCCTCATGTTCATGAAACCAAAAAAGGAAGTTAGCAAGCATGTAAAAATTCAAGAATTAATTGCTAAAACAAGTTTGAATACTCATCATTAGGGTTTGTATGTGGAATCAAATTTAAAGGTTGTTTGTTTTAATCATAGTCCATCTTCTCCTATTTTGCAAATCACAAGGTTTGGGCCTTGGTTCACAAAAAGGGAAAAGAAATTTTGCAAACATTTTCTACTACAAAAGCAAAGTCAAACTGCAAACAATGCAAACAGTCACAGCAGCCCAGGATTACTATACTGCAACACAGCAAGCCGAAAGCAGCTAACAGTAGCAGCTGCAAGCTAGAAACAAACATACAAAAATAGCAAGCATCAAATATATGGGCAAGCAAGCTGCTGGCAGTACAAAACGGAAAAGCTGCCAAACCAAGCAAGCAAGGTCAAATAGCAAGGGCAGGCTGCAATGCAGCAGAGCTGGTTGTCCAAAATATGCAACAAATATAGCAGCAGGCAGCAAAGACAACAAAATATGCAAACAAATAAAACAATTCAAGCAAACAAGGGCAGGCTTCAATGCAGTAGAGTAAGCCATAGCATAACCTACAACAAAATGTTACAGCAGTACAAAGAAGGCAGCAGCATGTAAAAAAAATTAGAACAAGGCAAAGTAGCAAGCTAGCTTGCCCAACACACCATCTTACATCATCATGTTCCTTAAAACATACAAACCCTTCATATACTTTTGAATAAAAGCAAGTTTGCTTTACATCATTGAAAGATGAGAGAGGAAAAGATATCACCTGCATTGTTGCCCATAGCAGACTAAAAAATCTGCTCCAATTGCAAAAATAGCCCCACAAACTAATACATGCCAAAACCTGTGCCAAGCCTGTTGCAAGCCTACAAAACAGTTACACCAAATAGGCAAATACAAAACCTGCTACTCAAATGATCAAAGTCATCATTCTAAAACAGTTCAAAACTCAACAAAATTTCCCCCACTTTTTCACCCTATTTTCAAATATAATAACACTCACTGTTTCACAAAGGGAAGGGGGCAGGCAAAAAAAATAGGATACAAAAACAAACCAAGAGCCAAACGAGAAAGGGGACAAGAGATTTCAAACAAAAAGCAAAACCAAGCCAACATACCTAAAAAACCAGCAATAAAACCTCATTCACTATACTCTACTGCAAGATCCTCCAAATTTCCATCCTTAACCTTCACACTTTTTTCAACAATTTTGCTCAAAGCTTCAGCAATACCAGCAGAATACAGAAACAACATTCAAAATCGTAAACACCAAAAACCTTCATAAACCTCTGCTTAATCTACTCTCAATATTTTCTAAAACCTCTCATTCTCACTAAACTGCTAACAAACTTGTTCCATACAACTTAACCTCACCACTTCTGCCATTCTACAATCATAAAAAACAACACAGCATTGCAGACACACAAATTCGAAAGACAGAGTCGAACTTACCAGGGCACTTGCAATCGTTCGTCGGCGTCGAAATTTTCAGGCTAGCTTCAAGCTTGTAAGTTTTATTTCTATTTTTTTTTTCAAATTACTGCTATCTTTCCATTTATTGAAACTGCATCTGAGAAAACTTGAGCCGCTTCATTTTTTACTGATATTAAATCGTAAAAAAATTTGGAACCTAGCCGTAATCACGAAAGAGCGGCGAATCTCACGTTCCTCCTTGTTTGGTCTTGACCGTGGGTGAGAGTTTGCATCGACGGAGGGAGTTACATTCATTTGTTTGGATTTAAGAGTAGGATTAGTTGTCGTTGTTGTTCATAGAAAAATCAAGGTTGAGAAGGAAAGATGAAAGGCTTTGTTGAAATTGGGAATAGGGTTTCGTTGAACAGCGCAGGGATTCTTTGATTTCCACAGATGAAAAGGTGCTGCATGTTTAGTAGGGTCTTCGACCCGTTTTGCTTTAAGGGCTTCTGGGTCCGGACCCCTCTAACACGGTACGGCCCAGCTTTTTTTTTTTAGTTTCTTTTTAAATCTTTTATTATACACACTTGGGCCTTCCCCACCAACAAGCTAAACCCAACGAAATTCAAACAGCATCACCGCCATTTCAGTTTAACACGACCCTTCCTTTTTGTTTTGTTTGTTATATTTAATTTTGATTTTATTTGTGTTTACTAATTTAATAATTCATAATTTTGTTAGATAACTTTCTCATTTAGCTTGGTTTTAAAATTTAAGTTAAGAAATCTTTGTAAACATTTTACTAATTAATTTTTTGTGCTTAAGTCTTAATTTGTTTATTTAATTTATTAGTAATAAAAAATAACCTAAAAGACAAAATATACATTTATTTAGTTTAGGATTTGTGAATAATTAACCTTTAGTTAACATTTTTGAAATTATTTTATTTTCTTCATAATAAACTAAAATTCAAAAAAATATAGAATAGGATTTTATTTTTCTTTTTTATATTTTCTCACAAACATAAAATACCAAAAATATTACTGTGTTATTTATTTTGCTAATTAATTTTACTTTAATACGTTTGTTTTAGTTTAATTAATTATTTATTTTTAATTCTCTTTCAAACTTTTCAAACAAAATACTTAGAATTTTATACTTTGTTAATTAATTTTTACTTCATAAATCTGTTATAATTTCGATTAATTTCTCGATTCAATTTAGTTGTATTGTTTGCCTATTTGGACATTTAATTGTACTAATCCATCCCCATTTATAAATTTGTACCCCTATTCCCGAAAGCTCTGTAATAGCGTAGAATTTTAATTTCCGCAATTTACTGTTTTCCATATGTTGTATAGTAAATAGGCGTGCATGGCAAGATTCAAAATCAATCGCTAGATAAACTAATCAAAGAGCAACTTAACTTGAATCAAACACACTTTTTCACACGCGCACCTCTAGGGTAACCTCGCATGTTGCCTCGGAAACACAGTCGTGTCCCTTGAATATGGTATACAATAGCAAAGCCCTTTTGATCAAAAAAGAAATCGTAGTCCCTCGATGTCCCTCGATGTTGGCTTCAATAAAACGATCTTGTCCCTTATGAGAAATTGCTAAAACGTCTCACAAGTTGCCTTCTATGACTGTACAAAACGACCCGCGCATGTCCCTTCACATCCAACGATGGGGCTCCTTACCAAATCAATTGTAAGATAGTAACATCTAAAGGAAGAGGAAAATAATACTAGACCTTTTGAGTAGGTAGGATGCTCCTAGTTGCTCACTTGCTCACAACAAAAACATTTTACACACTAACACTTTCATTTGAAACATTTTCAAAAGGTAAAACACTTTGTACGCATTCTTATAGAAACGAGAATCATTACAAAGACACTTTTCAAAATCACTTTCAAAAACACATTCCACAAACACCTATTTGAACTATTTTCAAAAACCAACACTTTGTACGCGTTCTTATAGAAACGAGAACCATTAAAAAGAAGTTTTCAAAATATTTTCAAATCCCACATCACAAGCATATTTTCAAACAAAAGCAAGTGATCTAGAAAGAAACAAAGAGCCCATGGAAAACCATGGATGAAAAGGGTGCTAATACCTTCCCTTTTCATAATCTACCCCCCGAACTTAAGAAAACATCACTAAAGGTCTTTCCTATTCTTTTCATCCTTTCCTGTTGGATAAAAGAAAAGTCGGTGTTGACTCTTGCTATCCGCACAATTGTGATCAAACTAAAAACAACCAAGTCAGTTCTCCCACCATATCACACTTATGAAAACATGGATGAGTTTAATGTTTAATTTTGATTTTGAACATGTTTCATGGTTTACTTTAGATTTGAGTGAGAAAAGCCTAAAATAAATTCAAGCTATCATGAAATGATTACTCAAGAGTCAAGACTTCAAATTATAATCAAGATCTATCATGGTAAGATCAAGCTTTGTGAGAAAAGTTGGGAAATCAATCAAAAGATCATGAAAAGGCCTTTAAAAACCCAAAAAGTGCCTATTTTGATTTAATTAGAAAATGGTGAAATAAAAAATATTTTTGTGAATTTTTTTTATATTCATAAAATAGAAGTGGTGAAATAGTAGTGTGCAAAACATTAGCACAAAAAAGATTAATTTAATTGGTGAAATAGATAAATGAAAATTGAGAAAAAAGGATGAAAAAATATTGAATAAACCAAGTTGTAAAAATTTAGGTAGGCACCAGTAGGTTCGAACCCACTCCCTATAGGTGATATGCGCACGCTCTTACCACTGGGATGGCTGTTAGATTCAGTTATTAAACAGAAACCATTAAATATATTATCAACTCAATTTTTGAATTTGAACATGTGGCTTCTTCTTCTTCCCCGCATGGACAACAATAACAACTCCATTTTTAAAATTGTAAAAGCCTCATTTCTCAACAATTTCAAAAACTTTAAAGACCAAACTTGTCTGAAATTTCACAAGGAATGCAATGGTGTAATTTTCAGAAGTTATAGATCAAATATGAACACTAATTTTATCAGTACCAAATAAACCCTAAGAATCAGAGTCACGATTCTACTCCCACAAGCAAAATTAATGAAAACTAATTACATGGTTAGCTTCAGGGACATGATATCTACATTTTATCTTTAGAAACTAAACGCAAATGATGCATGTATGAGGATATCACAATTCGAGTTTTTTACCAAATTGGAGAAAGTGTAATGCTTCTTATATGGCTTTTCAGTGCAAAGTGATAATATTGTTAACATACTGGGACCTCAAGGAAACTATTATAATCCTTACTTTGCTTTGAAAGTTGTTGAAATGCTCTGACCAAGTCAAGTTGCAAGTGACCAAAAGTGAAATAGAGGATAATGATTATGGCGTTACAGAAGTGTAACAGGGGTTTGGATCACTTCTATATGATGTATATGAGGTGTGTGAATGGTTGGTTTGCACAAAAGTTATAAGGTTGATGAGTTTCGTAGATAAGGACTTCAAAGTTCAAAAAATGGAGTTTTGTGGCCAATTCTAGTTTGGGAGAGTTTGAGAGGTTTTGAGGGCTTGTGAATTGGAGTTTTGGACTATAAATAACCTCTTTATTTGTAGGTAAAGTTTATAGGTAACTGAGATGGTTGCAATTTGAAGATGCCAAGTTATGGTTTGGTTGAAAGTGAAAAATCAAGTTTGATGAATGTCCATGGTTTCAATGTTGAAGTACAAGTGTGCTATGGATTTGTTGGGTGCAGAGATCTTGCTTAATGCTTTTGATCTTGCTTGTGCTTAGAGAAAACAAGTTAGAAGCTAAAGAAGTTGACTTTTGCGCAAAAGCTTCACTTTATGAAAATGGCAATGGTGCCTTTGTGCCATTAATAGTATGATTCTTTGAACAGTGCCTTAATCACTTGGGTAATGAGTTGGGGAGTTGTGTAATCTTCAGATTAGAGCAAGATTTGGAGATTATAGGACCTGAAAAGTGAGCTTTCTAGGCGTAGCATAAAGATTTGGTCTTATGTCTATCATAAAAAGGACCTCTAATTCAAATGAAAATAGCCAACTTTATCTCTTTGAATATCCTTGCTCAAGCATGATAAAATTGTGATCTTGGACAATTTGGAAAGCTTGAAGCATCCTCTTCAACTTCATGTTGACCACTTTGGCTGAATCAATTTGGAACTCGGTGAAAAATGACCATAAAGTGAGTAACTTTTGAAGTTAATACACACATGAAAAATTTCTCCAAGTGTTGGATTTTGAGGTCATGACTTTTTTGGCTCATATCTCTTAATCCATGCATCTTTTGAGGATCATCCCACATTTACAAAGTTTATAACTCATAATTATCTTCAAGTTTAGCATTGGAGCATGAAAAATGATGGCTTGATAAAGAAGTTATGACTTTGCAAAGTGTGACATTTTACACGTGGAATTTCACTACACTTAGTGAAATTTTCAAATCCAATTCATGAATTTGAATCTTTTTCTTGATTTCTTGATTAAATGATCAAATGATGATATAAATCATTTTCCCATGATTCTTGACTTGATGCACCCTTGTTTGACCAAAAAGTCAAAGTTTGACTTCACAGTTGACTTTTTCTTCAGATAAATTCCACTCTTATATGACCAATGAAATCTTGTGATTATGAAACTAATGAGATGATGTGATGACCATGATATAGTATTTTTCATGATGCCTTAAAGTAATGAACCTTGAATTTCAAGCCACAAAACCCTAATTCCTGATTTTCCACTAATGAAATCCAAAAACCCTAATTTTCTTTAAATCAACTAATGAACCCTAACACTTGAAGATGGTGACCATGATGATACAATATCTTGAGAGATGTGCCTGTGATCTCATGTTATAAGAACGCATGCTATGAATGGTTGTGATGCAGATGAAAATGTATGTGGAGATGCAAATGAATATGAAGTATAAGTTACACACGGTTAAAACTCATGGGGCAAATTTTGGGGTGCAACATCGGTTTTCCAAGTGCATTCAAACTGTTGATGAGATGGGTGAACCTATTTTGCATTTCATTAATGGTTTTACCATGCTTCATGCGAAATATTGTAAACTCTTGATTTAATGTATTGACTCTAGCTTGTTTGCCTTCATTAGTTCCCTCATGGGAAACTTGTAACATGTCTCACATAGCTTTTTTGGTTTCACAATGGGAAACACGATAATATTCATCAACAATAATAGCGGATATGATAATATTTTGCGCTTTCCAATCATGAGCCCACAATTTCTTATCATTATCATCCCATTATGCTTATGGTTTAGGTTTGTCAACACCATTAACATCGGTCACAGTAATTTGATTGTGACTATTGACAATAGCGTCCCACATTACCTTATTATACAAGTTGAATGGATACGCATAAAAGCTTTCTAATAACCATAGTTTTCACCACTGAAAATATGTGCTCTACTGTATGCCTATTTAGGTTCAGAAGTCATTATATATTAAGCATTGTTGAAGCATGAAATAAACTGGAGCTCGTGATACCACTTGTTAGACGACAATAATTTTTCTTAAGGGGGTGAATAAATCCCCAATTTAAAAGTTACATTTGAAAATTTTGTTTTAAAACGTATAAAAACTATGGCAAGCAGAAGAGTAATCCTAGATCAAACAAAAGTTATCTAATCTGAATCGATTATTGAAAACTCGGGTATGTGTGAAACCAAATGGGATACAAGGAAAATGATAAGATAATGAGACAATACATTTTCTCATTTAATTCGTTAAAATAAAATCACAATGGTAATTTATTTCCAATGAAATTAATGACAAACCAAAACCAAAGAAAATTATCGAACACTTTGTGTGCAATCGATTTTTCAAATTTTTCTTTTTGGTTTTGTTGATATGAAACACCAATTAAAATCTTATGGATTGTAATCTAGCTAATCAACAAAATACTTTCAAGTTTAAAGATAAAATGATATGTCTATATGTATCAATTACACAACCAATGAATTTAACAATTTGCTATTGAAAGTAAATGAGAGATAGATAGATAGATAGATAGATAGATAGATAGATAGATAGATAGATAGATAGATAGATAGATAGATAGATAGATAGATAGATAGATAAATAGATAGATACATAGATAGATAGATAGATAGATAGATAGATAGATAGATAGATAGATAGATAGATAGATAGATAGATAGATAGATAGATAGATAGATAGATAGATAGATAGATAGATAGATAGAGAGGGAGAGAGGACACATGGATTTGTTTAGGCAGGTCACCAATCATCCTCGCTATGGCTACGTCTGACCCTAATTCCGTTCAGAATTGAGATAACCAATCTTACTTTGCAAAAAATCATTTACAAGAGAAATGTAGCAATCCAACCCTACAAACCCTTAATTTGATGTTGATCCTAACACTTTTTCTTCCCTAGATCCGAGCTTGATCAAGTCACCCAAAAATACCAATTTGATCCACTGTCTCGCGTTACTCCTTCGACCGAACCCACCGTTCTTTGAAGCTTTCACTCGGGTGAATCCAAATTGTGAATTATTGTTTCCTAAGATTTCCAATTGATTCATCATCTCACGCTACTCCTTTGCAAGAACCCTTGTTCTTCAAAGCTTTCACTTGATCGAATATGAAATGCAAAATCTTATCAAAACCCAACAAATTAACACTTTGATCTTGGGGGAAAACCATCACAATTTTTCATGATGAATACCCCCAAAGATTCTCAACCCAATTTACAGTTAAACAACCTAAATTGGACGTTATCAACTCTAAATCTAGATGGCACCCAAATAAAAAAAAAAGATTATGTGTAGTTTGTTTGTGTGTATGCATAGATGTGAAGTTGAAGATGATGAGAAATCTTTGTACGTTTATGGTTTCATCACTTTTCAAATGATGCATGTATGAAGTATTTATATGTATGAAAGTTAGAGGCAAAAAGAGAACCTAGAAAATTTGAAAAGAATGCAATTTTCAAGAAATTCGCAACATGTGTCGACACATATAAGTCATGTGTTGAATAATGTTGATGCATGTGACGACCTATTCAAGGTCATGTGTCGACACATAGAAACATAAGATACATGCTTTAAAACTGGGTAGTATGTGTTTACTCATTCATCGTGTGTATCGGCATATAGAAAAAGTTTTTCTACTATGTGTCGACCTGAAAGGTTGTATATGTCAATATAGTAACATAGGCTACATGCTTTAAAATGCAAGCACATGTGTTGACTGATAACATGTATGTGTTGACACATAGACCCGTTTTTTAGAAAAATTCTTATTTTTTATGCATGCAAATGCATATGCAAAGATGCACATGAAGACTTAGAGATATCATCCAATATATATAAATGTTAAAATTATCATAGTTTTAACATCATACAAAACATCTATCGAGAAAATGCACTTACAAAAACTACCCTTATCGAGACTAGAGCTCGATCCAAAATCCTTTCATACATATAGTGGTAGATAGGGTATATTGCATACATTAGTAAATGTGTTAGAAAATATTTTCATTTGAGTTGTGTGTTTTTTGACACGATATATTTTGGTTTTTCATCTCATCAGTATTTTTGGATATAACGTGGGTGGGTCCTGGGAAGAGAAAAAGAGAGAGGTTGTCTTTCATAATTGAAAAATTAAAGGGTAGAATAGATTAAATCACAAATGAGTTCCCATAACTTTGGAGAAGAAAGGTTTCATCGCAGGAATTCCTTTAAAATTGTACTCCCTCAGACCTTATTTATAGGCAAAAGTCTTTTAAAAATTTTAATCTTTTTTTTGACAAAAAATCTTTTAACCTTAAATATAAGCAAATGTTAACTAATCTAAGTGTGTTTAATGCTTTTATTCGAAATTCATCCCTGCATTAATTATTCAATATTGTTAGTGGATGACAATTTAATGAAAGATATACTAGTAATTGTGTTATCTCTCTTACATGAAATCAAAAAAATTAAATACACTTAACTACCTTGCTTAATAAGCATGAAAGTTATATTTTTTGCTTATAAATCAGGTCGGAGTAGTACTTCAAAGAGGTGTGAGAGGTAATAAAAAAAGAAAGAAAAGAGATAAAAAATTAGAGAAAAGATAAATAGTAAAGTGATAAAAGAGAAATCCATAAAAGTAAATTTCTTTTTTACCAGTGATATTAAATTTGATGGAAGGGGTTAAATTTTTGCAACCTGACTATTATTGAAATTTTGACTAAAGATGTACTAATATTTATTGCTCAATACGCTTCGAATATGAATATTCCAGCCAATAAAGACTATAGAAAAAATATACGAACTCTATAGTATAATAATTATCACATCAAAAAACTTAATTTTTCGAATTATTTTAGCAATAACCATGTATTAAAAAAATACAAAAATGACCATATTTCGAAGAAAACTACGTAAATAATCATGTCTCAGAATATACAACAATGGAGGCGTCATCTCACTTGACGCATGCACTCACCTTTTTGTCTTAGGCGCCATCTTACTTGGTGCATGCACTTTCTTTTAGCCATGTGAGATGGCACATGCACTATAATATGGGGAGAAGGCGCCATCTGATATGGCTACTATAGGAAATTGTGTTTCCTATAAATAAAATACTCATTTCTCCATCATTCTTTACACTTTATCACATTCTCTTCTCATTTCTCTCTGTTTTTTGCGTCACAACATCTCCCATGATTTTCACCAGATATGGGTAAGTTATTTTCTCGGCCATCAAATCTCCGATTAAAATGAAATTTTGGCAGATTCATTCCATGGAGCGTCTGAAGAGAGAGTTGATGTGATGGATAGAGGGAGACATTGAAGCTAGGGAACAAATTAGAAGGATCCAAAGAAGAAGAAGAACCACCTCACTTGCAACTGGAAGACCTCATCTTGGTTGGAGGAAGTCAAAATAGACAGAGACGTAATGGTGATGATGCATGGCTCAGATGAAATTATTTTGACAGTTGTAATTTCTTAGATGTTTTATCGTGTTGTTTATGTTATATTTACATGTTGTATTTTATCTTAATGGTGGTGATGTGTTTTTATTTGTTGTTTGTGTATGGTTTGTTGTAACAAATGCTCTTAATGAAAAAAAAGTTACGTTTACATCTTAAAAAAGTGAATATAGTTTGCATAAAATTTTTATGTTGTCGAGCTTGTATCACGAGTGGGACAATTTTTTCAATTGTGTCCGACCTGAAGGCATAAACCACAATTTCTTTCTAGCTTGTTAAGGGAGTCCATTTTAGTTGTGATACGCTTGCTTTTGGGACGACCCTTTTTATTGCTTCGCATTTGATCATTGTGCCATACTATTTCCCCTTCGTATGAGGCTAGTAATCAGGTTTCACTACCATTGGAAAGCCATTGTTGTATACGTTGAGCAACGTTTCAGACTTGTAAATGAGAGATAGAAGTAGTAATGCATCTTGATGAGTATGCATACATGCCGCAATGACATGAGAGCAAGGCATACGAAAGGCTTGAAACTTTCAACAATCGCACCAATGAGATGGTAGTATAACCCTATACTCTTGTCTTGGCAGACCCTTGTTGTGGTCGATTGTCTCTTTGAAAATGAAGTCGTGGCTATGTCAGTCGAACCTTATAAAAGGTGGGTGTTAGCTTTAGCACTGTATGCCTTAATATATTTCATGCAGCTTTCACTTCATAGTTGTCCCGATTGTAAGACCGTGTTCCACATTTCAACTCTTTTTGAAAACAACGAATCCATCTTAAAATATGTTGATTTCACCAAAGTGGTTACTGGGAGGTTTCGTATGCCTTTGAATACACCGTTCATTGATTCAATAAGATTTGTTGTCATGTGGCCCCATTGTTGTCCATTTTTGTATGACCTTGTCCATTACTCCACTAGAATATTATCAATCCACCTACCTGCATCCGGATTTGAGAATCTGATCTCATTGCGATAATGTTTGAATGAAGGTTGTGTTAATGCATACTATGATACGGTGGGAGAATTGACTTGGGTGTTTTGCATTTGATTGAAAATGTTGCGGTTAGCAAGAGTCGCCACCGACTTTTCTTTTATCCAAAAGGAAAGGTGAAAAAGCACAGGAAAGACCTTTGAGATTATTTATTGAGTTCGGGGGGTAGATTATGAAAAGGGAAGGTATTAGCACCCTTTTCATCCATGGTTTTCCAAGGGCTCTTAGTTACTTGCTAGATCACTTGCTTTTGTTTGAAATTGTGCTTTGTGTGGTTTTTTTAAAGTATTTCGTAAAGAGGCCATTGTTTAGGAAAACTTTGTAATGATTCTCGTTCATAAGAATGTATACAAAGTGTTTGATCTTTTGAAAATGTTTTCAAGTTTGTAAGATGTTTGAAAGTGTAGGTGTTTGTTTTGAAAATAGAAAGGATGTTTTGTTTGAAATTGAGCAAGTAATTAGGAGCATTCTACCTACTCAAAAGTCTTTTTTGTTCATTTTATTTTCCTTTGACATTGTTATCTTACCATTGATTTGGTAAGTAACCCTATCTTTGAATGTAAACGGGATGGGCGTGGGTCATCGTATAACCATGATTAGCAATGTTGCAAGGTATCTTAGCATTCTCTTTTAGGGACTAAGATCATTTGGAAGGCAACATAGATAGCGTCATCGAGGGACTATGATCTTGTATTTGCTTGTTTTGCTAAGATACCTCACATGCGTAATATAGTCATTTTGTAAAGGCAACCAAGTGGATTTTTCCCTTTGGGTGTTTGTGTGCAAGTGTATTTTTCCATGCTTGATTTTTGTCTTTGTTTAGGGTTTTCTAATTAATTGGTTTTAGTCTTTCCAACAAACCCTAATTACTAGCATTTGTATATAAAGCGATAAATTGCGGAATTTAAAGTCACTACGCTATTACAATACTTGTGGGAGGGGGTGTACAAATTATAAATAAGGATTGCAAGAAAATAAACCTTATTAATCTATTACAACCATATTGAATTGATATAAATGTACAAGAAATTAAATGAATATAATGTACAAAAATGAATAAATGTACAAGAATATAAATGTAAAGTAAATAAATGTTTGTTTGGATTTTTTAGGAAAATGGATTTTGTTTTAACCTAATTAAATAAAAGAAAATAATTAATTAAAAGTAAAACTTATATTTACTAGGAAAAGAAAATAAATAAAACCATAATCTATTAATTGATTAAAAGAAACTAATTTTATAAAAGGAATATTTTTGGTATTTTTGTCTTAAAAATAATTTATAGTATTATAAAATATTTTTGGTCATTTTATGTTTTAAAATAATACATTTAAATGGTGGTAAGAGAAACTAAATAAAACCCTAGTTTTTAATTGATTTACAAATTAAATATCAAAGATAAAATAAAATATGATTAAAATAAATTTATTTTTATGTAAAAAATTAATTTAATTAAATAAAAGCCTAAACCTATTTTTCATGATTTTTTATATTAAGTAAAATATATTTAAGAAAATAAATAAATAAAAATAAAAATAAAAGAAAATAAATGGGCCAGGGTGCGTAAATGAAACATGGGGGTTAGCAGTAAGAAAAAAGTAAAAAGCCCAAAGGAGGCCCAAGCGCCTTGTCCAAAATAAAGTCAGAATCCAAAAAATATATTAAAAAAACAAAAGGGTACCACTGGGGCTCGAACCCAGGTCTCTCAAGTCACAGGCGCGCGCTTCTACCATTGGGGTGGCTATACACCTGTTTATATAAATCAAACCATAAATATATATATGGTAAACACGTTCCTGAGGCCAACTTTATCTTCAACCTCACGCCCATCCAGAAGCTCTGTAACTTAATCAATCCTCAACAAAAATGAAAAATATAAACTTGAAACTTGTAGCAAATTTCCTCACGATTTCAGAAATGCAAAGCAATATAATTATAGATCAAAGATAAGCATGAATTTTAATGGCCCTAATTTGAATCCTAAAAATCTCAGAAATTTCAATCTTAAAATTCTCTAAGCTCAAGAAAAACTAATGAAAACTATGAACATGGTTAGCTTTAGGGCAATGATATCTATATGTTTCATTCACAAATAAATCATTGATGATGCATGTATGAAAAGTTCCAAAGTTAGAAAACTTACCTTGTAAGATGGTATCGGGTTTGAAGTTTGAGCAGCTTTCAGTGAGTTCCAATGATTGGGTTAGCTTCCTCAAGTTCCCAGGAAGCTAATGGGATGCTTAGCTTGAGTTGAAAGTGCCTGAGGAGTTCTGGAGAAGTCCAAGTGCAAATCTCTGTTTTTGAAAATGGTGGATAATGATGGAGGTGTTATAGTGGTGCTGCAAGTGTTGGGATTGTTTGTGTATGTTGTTTAGAAGCTTTTGAAAGTAAAAGGCCAAGAAACGCACAGGTAGATTTGAAAATTGGCTTCAAAACTCAGAAATGACAAGTTTTGAAGTGTTTTTGGTGATTCTGTGTTCTATGTGTTTTCAGGGCTTAAGCATGCGTGTGTTTTATGGAAAATGGTTTGTGTATCTATAAGAAAAGAGTCTTGAGTAGTTTGGCAAGTCAGAAGTACAAGTCTTAAGCTAATTGCTAGGTTACTTGATTTTCAAGAAAAATGGGAAAACAAGTTTCAATGTGAGGTACAAGCATGGGCTGGGTGATTGTAAGTGTCTAAACCATTTCTCTTGTGTTATGAGACATGTATGATCAGAAGAGAACAAGTGCAAGGCTCAAGAACAAGTTTTGTGTAAAAAGTTACTTTATCAAAATGGCAATGTGCACTTTCTTCCCAAAATGGATATAAAGCATGGCCTTGCATTGAATGCTTGAAATGAGACCTCTAACAGCTGTGCAAGCAATTAATTATGGAGTTCATAACAAGTTTGAGGCCTGCAAAGTAGGGGTTATGCAGCATATCTTTGAATTTTGAATTCGTTCATCACAAAATGACTTGTAATTCAAGTGGTAAAATCCTAACTTCATATCTTCGATTCTCCCTACTCAAGTATGATCTCAAGGAGTTCTTGGACATTTTGGAAAGCTTGTAATGTGATCTACAACCCATATTTTAATTACTTTTGAAAATTCCCCCTTTGAACTGTATGAAAAAGTTCCATGAAGTTGGGTCAAAATCCTGACCAAATTATGGCAAAAATTTCACTAAGTGTTTTGTTTCATGACCATTCTTAAAATTATAACTTGAGATCCAAGCACTTTTGGAAGGAGTTGTGTAAAGCAAAGTAGTAGATTTCATGAATATCTAAAACTTTCATGTTGGAAGTTTCTTCTAAATCATCTTGCATCATGGTAAAAATGTTTCTCAAAGTTATGAAAAAATAAGAAATTTCTAACACTTAAAAAAATTTCTAAGTTTAGAAATTTTAACTTTTCAAAATGAAATCTTGAATTTTGGATTTCTTGATGAATAAGTTTCATATTTTGACATGTTTTGATAAATTGTGATCTTTGACATTTGATTTTGACCAAAAAGTCAAAGTTTGACTTTTCAGTATACAGTTGACTTTTGATTAGTTGATTGAAAATTCATTTGTCAATCCGTTGACTTGAGCAATGCTTTGAGATATGTTATTAGGTAAAAATGATGCAATTGGACTCTTGAGATCATTCCTTAAACCAATTGAGCATTTTCTAGGTCAAAAATCAGAAATTGCCTTTTCCCAGTCAAAACCCTAATTTTGACCATTTTGCCCTTTTGAGGTTTTGATCAAATTTCTTGAGGAATTGTGGTCCGAGATTGATCAAATGATAAATATGAGTTTAAAATGTTGATGTGGATCAAAAATTATGAAGTTTGACTGTAATTTGGCCACGGTTGACTTTTTCCCCAATACAGTTGATTTTTAGGTCAATTGCTCAATTGACTGAGCAAAAGTGTGATCCAAGGCTTGAAACTTGACATGAGTGATCTTGGGGGTACATAATGATCCATGAAAGTCATATGGGGAATTGGAAGTTCAAATATCCTTGTGCAATCTAAAACCCTAATTTTGGTCATTAGTGCTTAAGGAGGTGTCTTGAGCTGATCAACCCTAGTGCAGTCTTGAACCAAAGGAGATTTTGTGAGAAAATTCTTGATAAATGAGAGGGAAAATTTTGGGGTACAACAGCTTCCCCTGTTCAATCTTCTTAAGCCTGAAGAGTTAGATTGGCGAGTTTTGCCATTCGTGACTCGAAGGTGGAAAATGATTGGACACTAGAGTGCCCAGAAATTTGCACTGGGTGATGTGATGG
The DNA here is from genome assembly GCA_948472305.1 of Vicia faba. Lineage (NCBI taxonomy): Eukaryota > Viridiplantae > Streptophyta > Magnoliopsida > Fabales > Fabaceae > Vicia > Vicia faba. The sequence continues at coordinate 623,490,956 of OX451737.1, forward strand.
TTAATGGTATAGTGAATGGGCTTAAAGATGTCATTTGGATAGGTAATAGAAAGTATTTTGGAGATAGGCTTGTAGATGCCATCCAGAAATGATTGTTGAACAATATTTGTAAGCTGAAACTGAATGTGTGTCAGAATGGCGTTCGTGTATGGAGCGTATCTGAACTGTATCTGAAAGTTGAATATGAATGAGTATCAGAATGGCACCCGTATCTGGAGCATATCTGAACTGTATCTGAAAGGTGAATTTGAATGAGTATCAGAATGGCATCCGTGTCTGGAGCGTATCTGAACTGTATCTGAGAGCTGAATCTGAATGAGTATCAGAATGGCGTCTGTGTCTGGAGTGTATTTGAACTGTATCTGAGAGATGGATCTGAATGAGTATCAGAATGAAGTCCGTGTCTGGAGCGTATCTGAACTGTATCTGAAAGCTGAATCTGAATGAGTATCAGGATGGCATCCGTGTCTGGAGAGTATCTGAACTATATCAAAAGTTAAGTCTGAAGAACCCGTGCTGGATTGCTTCAGTTGGTCGTGTAGATAATTGTCCTGGCTCATCTTAGGTATCAATTTCTGACCTTTGTAATTTGCTGATGATAGCCATTGATTAATCTTATCCTGAAAATGGTAAAACATTAGTTGTATGCAATGTTATGATGTATGAAATGCATGGTACAATGAGATTGTGATATATGCATTCGTGTTATCGATGTTTATGATATATGGATGTGATGTATGCATATGTGAGCTAATTTGTTGCACTATTGTTGGATTGGGGAAAATAAATCCATGGCTGCTGTTGAGGATATGGAGTGTAAGTCTTCACGTTGTGAAGTTTAAGTGGTGATGAATTTCCTTTTAGAGAGATAAACTTTGTTGTAAGGGAAACGCCGTGTAATGCTTGAAAAATCCTGTTGGGGAATCCTGAGAAATTGGACGACTTCTACTGGGGATTGATAACTGGAAGCTTTGTTCTGCTGAGGATTAAACTGCACACTGCGGGGATTTTATGGAAACAGCTTGGAGAGATTTCCCTATCTCTTAAAGCCATCAATGATTGTCTTTTTATTTTGTTCATTTGTAAACAGTAATTATGTTCAAATGCATATGTTCAAAAATAAATCATTGGACATTTTTGCAAACAAAACACAAGAGTAAAGAAAAACAGATAGTTTTGCACTTTCAAATGAATATCTTTGTATTGACTTTGAGTAAGTATTTTTGTACAATGAGACAAACATTCTAGCAAGAGAATTCCGTCATAAAAAATGAAAGTTTGATACAAAGAAAAGATAGATATGTGAAATAATCCCATGGGGTTCCCATTCTGCTATAGCCTTCGTGTCTCTGAGCATCTTATATATTTGTTGCCTTATCTGAAGCTGATTGAATTGATCAAAACCGTCAAGTTTGCAGGTTGTCCGTAAGGTGATCCCAACAGGACATAGTCATATGCTTTAATTCCCTAACTTTTGCCTGGACCGTCCTTTTGGGTTTTCAGTCCACCGGGATACCCTTTTTTGCCCAAGTCGCCCTTTCGGGTTTTCAACTTGCCAGGTGTACAGATTTTTTGTTTTATCCCTAATTTTTTCCCGAACCTTTTTGGTTCGCCGGGATGCCCTTGTTTTGCCTAGGTGTGTCAATCTAGCGGGTCTCTTATGCGTAGTATCTTTTGATTATGTCTGTGTTCACAGGGTGTGGCAGTTCGTCGCCATCCATGGTGGCCTAGATCATTGCTCCACCAGAGAATATGCTTTTGATTACAAATGGTCCTTTGTATGTAGGAATCCATTTTCCCCTGGGATCACCTTGCGGTAGTATGATACGTTTGATAACTAGATCCCCAACTTGATACACTTGGCGCCTGATCCGTTTGTTGAAAGCCTTGATCATCCGTTTTTGATACACTTGACCATGACAGACAGCAGTAATCCTTTTCTCATCAATTAAGTCCAGTTGATCAAGTCGAGTTTGGATCCAATCGTCTTTATTCAGCCATGCATACTTCATAATTCTCAGAGAGGGGATCTGGACCTCAATAGGCAAGACAGCTTCCATGTTGTATACCAGAGAATAGGGTGTTTCCCCGGTTGATGTGTGTGTTATGGTACGATACCCATGAGAGCGAATGATAGCATCTCATGCCAGTCTTTGCATGTGACTGTCATTTTCTGTATGATCTTTTTGATGTTCTTATTTGCGGCTTCAACAACACCATTCATCTTTGGCCGGTAAGGGGAAGAATTGTGATGCTGGATCTTGAATTGCTCGCACAGGGCAGTGATCATAGTATTGTTTAAATTCGTACCATTGTCCGTGATGATCCCCTCCGGGATACCATAATGACATATGAGATTATGTTTAATGAACCGGGCTACAACATTTTTGGTAACGGAAGCGAAATAGGCTGCCTCAACCCACTTTATAAAATAGTCAATGGCCACTAAGATGAAACGGTGTCCATTAGAGACAGTTGGTTTAATTTTCCCAATCATATCGATGCCCCACATAGCAAAGGTCCAAGGAGCCATCAAGACATTCAGAGGAACCAGAGGTACGTGCACCTTGTTAGTATAAATCTGACACTTGTGGCAGGTTCGAGAGTGTTGATAGCAATCTGCTTCCATGGTAGACCAATAATAGCCTGCCCGTAGAATCTTCTTTGACATCGTATGCCCACTGGAATGGGTGCCAAAAGTTCCCTCATGTAGATCGACCATGATCTTTTCCGCCTCAACTTTGACTATGCAACGGAGCAAAACAGAGTCAAGGTTGCGTTTGTAGAGAACGCCATTACTAAGGAAGAATTTAGCAGAGAATCTCCTTAAGAACTTCTTATCATTGACTGAAGCTCCTTCTGGATATTCTTGAGCCTCGAGATACCTCTTGACTTCGTGAAACCAAGGTTGGTCCACTACTTCTTCAGTATTAATCTCGTGACAGTGATCTGGTTCATCCATTCGTTCAATGGTGATCTAGTGTGCCTCGTTATCCCATTTAAGTTTAAACATGGATGACATTGTGGCTAGTGTGTCTGCTAGCTGATTTTCTTCTCGCGGGAAATGCTCAAAGGTAATCTTCTCAAAATGTGGGATCAATATCAACACATGTTCTTTGTAGGGGATAAGTTAGGGTGTTTGGTGTCCCATTCTCCTTTGATGACCAAAGCTGAATCTCCAAATACATTTAAGGATTTGATCCCCAAGTGTATGGCAGCTTTGAGACCAAAAATGCACACTTCGTATTCTGCCATGTTGTTTGTATAGTTGAAGCAGAGTCTTGCAGTAAAGGGAGTAAGACACCCTTCAGGAGATATGAGTACAACACCTATCCCATTGCCGAGTGCGTTGGATGCCCCATCAAAAACCAGGGTCCACCAGGATCCTTGCTCAGGTCCGTCATATGGTCTGAATTCTTCACAGTTGTTTACCATAATGATGTCTTCATCTGGGAATTCGAACTTCATGGACTAGTAGTCTTCCACTGCTTGGTGAGCAATGTGATCAGCTAGTACACTTCCCTTTATTGCTTTCTGGGTAGTATATTATATGTCATATTCTGTCAGGATCATCTGTCATCTCGCTAGTCTCCCAGAGAGAGCATGTTTCTTGAAGATGTATTTTATTGGATCCATTTTAGATATCAACAAGGTAGTATGGGTCAGCATATAATGTCTTAGCCGGCGAGCAGCCCATGCCAGAGCGCAGCAAGTTTTCTCGAGCAGTGAATATCTTGTTTCACAGTCGGTAAACTTTTTGCTCAGGTAATAAATAGCGTGCTCTTTTCGGCCAGCCTCGTTATGCTTCCCCAGCACACACCCCATTGAATTTTCCAAAACAGTCAGATACATGATCAACGGTCTTCCCTCAACTGGTGGCATCAAAATAGGAGGCTCTTGCAGGTACTCTTTGATCTTGTCGAAGGCAGTTTGGCACTCATCATTCCATTTGACTACTTGATCTTTCTCCAGTAATTTGAAGATTGGTTCACAAGTAGCTATCAGGTGAGAAATGAATCTGGCAATGTAGTTTAAACGTCCCAAGAATCCTCTGACTTCCTTCTCAGTACGAGGAGCTGGAATATCTTGTATTGCTTTCACCTTGGTGGGATATACTTAAATACCTTTATTGTTGACGACAAAGCCTAGGAGTTTACCAGACCTCACCCCAAATGTGCATTTATTTGGGTTTACCCTCAGCTTGTATTTCTTTAGTCTTACAAACAGTTTTTGTAAATAATCAAGATGCTCTTCTTCTGTTTGAGATCTAGCTATCATGTCGTCCACATAGACCTCTATTTCGTGATGTATCATGTCGTGAAACAGAGCTACCATGGCACGTTGATAGGTATCCCCAGCATTCTTCAATCTGAATGGCATAACCTTGTAGCAGAATGTGCCCCACTGTGTGACAAAGGTTGTTTTCTCCATGTCCTCAGGCGCCATGTTGATTTGGTTGTAACTTGAGAAACCTTCCATGAAGGAAAACACTTTGTGTTGTGTCGTATTGTTAACTAGAACATCAATGTGGGGAAGTGGGAAATCATCCTTAGGGCTTGCCCTATTCAAATCTCTATAGTCCACGCACATTTGTACCTTGCCGTCCTTTTTGGGCACGGGAACCACATTGGCAACCCATTATGGATAGGAAGTGGCAGCCAAGAATCTGACATTGAATTGTTTCATGACTTCTGCTTTGATCTTCTCTGACATGTCTGGTCGCATTCGACGGACCTTTTGTTTATCGGAGGACAATCCTCTTTTGTAGTTAGACGATGTACTATGATATATGCATCAAGTTCTGGCATGTCTTCATACGACCAGGAAAATAGCTCAACATAATCATGTAGTAACTGAATCAGACGCTCTTTGACACTGGGTTTCAGATTGGCACCCACCTTGACTTCTCTTTTGTCTTCTTTGGTACCTAGGTTAATTATGTCTACTAGTTCTTCGTGGGGCTGAATGGTCCTCTCTTCTTGTTATAGTAACCTGGCGAGTTCCCCTATTACTTCACAATCTTCCTCACCTTCGTCTTCGGCTTGGTAGATTAGTGTTTTAGAATCACAGAAGTTCATAGCAGAACCGTTACCCATGGGATCCCGAGTGGATGTTGACCTGCATTGTGAGCGTGAGTGTGTGTAAGAGTATAGCTATCTTTGAAAGAAATGAAAATGTAAAAAGAAAAACAATGAGCACAAAGTTTGTATGCAAAAAACGTCAATGATTCATTGATGTCATATGGAAATGAGATAATAACCCTTACAAATGGACCATCGTGCCTCGGATAAGACACAAGGTTTTAAGAGTCTGAATTGTTTTAATATTACATATCCGACAAAATGTAAAGACAAATTACTGTTGGATAAACGTGATCGGGACAAAATCTATAGCCTCCCAGTTGTTGAGCCCTCCACTGACAGTTGGGAAAATCCAATCCTCCAGTTTATAGTTGTCTTCATCGTCCTCCACGGCACTGACTTGGTGGTTGCTGATCTTCAAGGGTGGTCCTCCGGCACGAGCACAGTGTACAGCTTTCTGAGCTCCTGAAGTGAAACCCAAACCAAAGTTGTCATATTTGTATGGGATATCTGGGAGTTGGCCCCAAATAGTGCACCCACCTTCTTCTATCACTGCCTTGGCATCCTTCAAAGATGACATCTTGAGCGGAGGCCTTGTAATCTTGGGGACTTGAGACACACTCTTGGTTACTGCCACAGTCTGCGGAACTTCTTCAAAGTGCTGGAATGGAGTTTCAATAAATTCACCATCTAATTCCACATATATGAAGGAATTAAGATGGATGACTATATACTCTTCTTCTCCATGAACAGTGATGATTTTCCCTTGAATTGGATATTTCAGCATTTGATGCAACATAGAAGTAACGGGCACCAGCATTGTGGATCCATGGTCGGTCTAACAAGCAGGAATATCAAGGGTGAATATCCATTACATAAAAAAGTTGAATCAAATGTTTGGGTTCCAACCTTTATGGGGATGTCCACTTCCCCATGCGCCATCCTTTTCGAGCCGTCAAAGGCCATCACTACTATGTTGCTAGGTTTTAGGGTTAATCCTTCACAATCAAGCCTATCAAGAGCTTTTTTAGGCAACACATTCAGAGACGAACTAGTGTCAACCAAGACATGAGCCAATGTCGTGCCCCTGCATTCGACTGAGACATACAATGCCTCGTTATGCTTCCTCCCCTTTGGCGTTAAATCAGCATCCGAAAAACCTAAACCATTATCTGTGGTCAAGCTGGCTACGCAGTCTTGGAACTGATCGACATATGTTTCTTGGGGTACATGAGCAATTTTAAGTAACTTTATCAAGGCCTTTGCATGAGCCTCGGAACACAGTAATAAAACCAACATAGAAATTTTTGATGGAGTTTGCCCTAGTTGCTCGACTACGTTGTAGTCGCTTCTTTTTATGATCTTTAGAATTTCCTCTATCTCTTTTCGGGAGGTCTCAGGGATAGCTATTGATTATGCCTTCGTCCGGAAAGGCTCAACCAGAATACTTTTACCTCAAGTCTCGATTGACTCGGCAGCAGGAACGTCAGTAGGGGTGATAACAGGGATTGTAACAGTTTTGTCAACAGGAGTATTAGCAGAGATAATTGCAGGACTAGGAATATCCTTCAGAGGAGAAACAACAACAGGAATGATTACGGGTCCATAAATGGCTTTTAGGGGAGCAATTTCTGGAGAGAAACCCTTTCCACTTCGGGTTATCTTACTAGTCCCTACGATATTACTGATATCAGAGTCAACTTTCTCATAACTTGAATCTTCAGCAGCTGGCCAATCTTGCTTGATACCGTGGTAGTATACATCACCCCCATAATTCCATGGGACAGTTTTGTCTGACGAATACGGGATTGGTCCAGGCATTGTAATTATCAAGGAAGCTACTTTAGGAACTGGTATAATTCTAACGGGTCTTTTGGTGGAGACCCTGGAAGAATTGTTGGAAATGGTCACGATGGAAACATCATTATAAGAAACAGTTGGAATTGAAGCCTTCTCGAACAAAATCTCCTTGTTATCTATTAGGAATTGAATGCCTGCTTTTAACAAAGGACAGCTGGTTTGTGAGGATAAACAGAAATGACAGTTGTTGTAACCCAAAATTTTCCCTCTCACTTATCAAGAATTTTCTCATAAGATCTCCTTAGGCTCAAGACTGCACTATGGTTTGATCAGCTCAAGACACCTCCTTATGCACTGATGACCAAAATTAGGGTTTGAGTTTGCAAAAGGATTTTTGTACTATCAATGCTTCATATGACTTTCATGGACCATTATGGACCCCCAAGATCACTCATGTCAAGTTTCAAGCCTTGGATCACACTTTTGATCAGTCAATTGAATAGTTGACCTAAAAATCAGCTGTATTAGGGAAAAAGTCAACCATAGCCAATGTACAGTCAAACCTCATAATTTTTTATCCACATCAACATTTTAGACTCATATGTATCATTTGATCAAGTTTGGACCATAATTCCTCAATAAATTTGATCAAATCTTCAAAAGGGCAAAATGGTTAAAAGTAGGGTTTTGACTGAGAAAGGGCAATTTCTGATTTTTTGACCTAGAAAATGATCAATTGGTTTAAGGCATGATTTCAAGAGTCCAAGTGCAACATTTTGACCTAATGACATGATTCAAAACATTACAAGTCCATTGGATTGACAGATGAATATCTTGACAGCTCCTTGGCCCTTTGCTTTGTGGAGAATAGATATGATTGGGGAAATCAAGCCGACAGCCTCTAATGGACACCGCTTAATATTAGTGGCCATTGATTATTTTACAAAGTGGGTGGAGGCAGCTTCCTTCGCTTTCGTTACCAAGAATGTTGTTGCCCGTTTCATCAATCAAAATCTCATTTGCCGGTACGGTATCCCAGAAAGGATCATCACTGACAATGGCACAAATCTCAACAACACTATGATCACCGCCTTGTGCAAGCAATTCAAGATCCAACATCATAATTCTTCCCCTTACTGGCCAAAGATAAATGGTGCTGTCAAAGCTGCAAATAAAAACATTAAAAAGATCATACATAAAATGACAGTCACATACAAAGACTGGCATGAGATGTTACCATTTGCTCTCCACGGGAATCGTACCACAGCTTGCACATCAACCGGGGAAACACCCTATTCCTTGGTTTATAGCATGGAAGTTGTCTTACCTATCGAGGTCCAGATCCCCTCTCTGAGGATTATGAAGGATGCAGGGCTGAACACAGACGATTGGATCAAGACTCGACTTGATCAACTGAACTTGATTGATGAGAAGAGACTTACTGCTGTTTTCCATGGTCAAATGTATCAAAAACTGATGATCAAGGCTTTCAACAAGAAGGTCAGACGCCAGGTATATCAAGTTAGGGATCTAGTGATCAAACGCATCATACTGCCACAAGGTGATCCTAGGGGAAAATGGGCTCCTACCTATGATGGACCATTTATAATCAAAAACATTTTCTCTGGTGGGGCAATGATCTTAACCACCATGGATGGTGACGACCTGCCGCATTTTGCGAACGCGGACATAGTCAAAAGATACTACGCATAAGAGACCCGCTAGGTTGACATACCTAGGCAAAACAAGGGCATCCCAGCGAACCAAAATGTTTGGGCCAAAGCTAGGGATAAAACAAAAAAATATGTACACCCGGAAAGTTGAAAACCCGAAAGGGCGACTTGGGCAAAAAAGGGTTTCCCGTTGGACTAAAATCCCGAAAGGGCGGTACAGGAAAAAGATAGGGAATTAAAGCGTATGGTTATTTCCCGTTAGATCACCTTACGGACAACCTGCAAACTCAGAGGTTCCGATCAATTCAATCATCTTCGGACGAGGCAACAAATAGACAAGATACTCAGAGATACAAAGGCTATAACAGAATGGGAACCCCATAGGATTATTACACATAGCTATCTTTTCTTTGTATTAAAATTTTCATTTTTACGACGATATTCTCTTACTAGAATGTTTGTCTCCTTGTACAAAAATACTTACTCAAATTCAATACAAACATACCTCTTTGAAAGAGAAAAAACTATTTGTTTTCTTTACGCTTGTGTTTTCTTACAAAAACGTCCAATGATTCATTGTTGAACATATGCATTTGAACATAATTACTGTTTACAAATAAACAAACTAAAAGACAATCATTGTTGGCTTTAAGAGATAGGGAAATCTCTCTAAGTCATTTTCCATAAAAGTTCCCCGCAGTGTACAGCTTAATCCCCAGCGGAACAAAACTCCTAATTATCACTCCCCAGTAGAAGTCACCAAATTTCTCAGAATTCCCCGGCCAGGATTTTTCAAATAGTACACGACATTCCCCTTACAACAGAGTTTATTCCTCTAAGCGGAAATTCATCGAACGCTTCAAACTTCAAGACATGAAGACTCCATATCCTCAGCAGCAGTCAGGGATTTATTTTCCCCAATCCGACAGCAGTGCAACAAACTAGCTCACATATGCATACATTGCATCCATATATCATAAACATTGATAACACGAATGCATTATACTATGCATTTCATACAACATAAACATTGCATTTTAGCTAACATTTTACCCTTTTCAGGATAAGGTTAACAGCTGCCATTAACAATATTCAAAGTTTTCAGATACGCTCCAGACACGGATTCTATCTTGATACTCATTCAGATTCAGTTTTCAAATACAGTTCAGATATGCTCCAGACACGGATGTCATCCTGATACTCATTCAGATTCAGTTTTCAGATACAGTTCAGATACACTCCAGACACGGATGCCATCTTGATACTCATTCAGATTCAGTTTTCAGATACAGTTCATATACGCTCCAGACACAGATGCCATCCTGATACTCATTCAGATTTATTTTTCAGATACAATTCAGATACGCTCTAGACACGGATGCCATCCTGATACTCATTCAGATTCAGTTTTCAGATACGCTCTAGACACGGATGCCATCCTGATACTCGTTCAGATTCAGTTTTCAGATACGCTCCAGACACAGATGCCATCCTGATACTCGTTCAGATTTACTTTCAGATACAGTTCAGATACGCTCCAGACACGGGTGCCATCCTGATACTCATTCAGATTCAGTTTTTCAAATACGCTCCAGACACGGATGCCATCCTGATACTCATTTAGATTCACTTTCATATACAGTTCAGATACGCTCTAGATACAGATGCCATCCTGATACTCATTCAGATTCAGTTTTCAGATACGCTCCAAATACGGATGCCATTCTGATACTCATTCAAATTCAACTTTCAGATACAGTTCGGATACGCCTCAGACATGGATGCCATTCTGACACTCGTTCAAAATTAGCTCCCAGATATAGTTCAGATACTCTCCAAACACGGACGCCATTCTGATACTCATTCTTTCAACTTACAAATTCAATACCAACAATCACTTTTGGATGGCATCTTTAAGCCCATCTTCTACAACTTTCTATCACCTCTCCAAATGGCATCTTTAAGCCCATTCCCTCAACCTTCACATCGTCAAGTGCAAATTTCTGAGCACTCTAGTGTCCAGTCATCTTCCACCTTCGAGTCACGAATGGAAAAACTCGTCAATCTAACTCTTCGGGTTTAAGAAGATTGAACAAGGGCAGCTGTTGTACCCCAAAATTTGCCCTCTCCTTAGGCTCAAGACTGCATGGCAATTTTTCACATAGTTCCAAGGGGAGTCTTCAAAAGCAATTAAAATATGAGTTGAAGAGCACATTTCAAGCTTTCCAAAATGTCAAGGAACTCCTTGAGATCATTCCTGAGCAAAGAGAATCGAAGGCAAGAAGTTGGTGTTTTGTCACTTGGATTAAAAGCCATTTTGTGAAGAACACTTGATCCAATCTTCAAGCATGTTGTACAAATCTTGATTTGCAGGCTTCAAACTTGCTAATCACTCAATAATTTAATGCTTACACAAATGATAGAGCCATTTTCCAAGCATTTGAGCCATTATCCAAGTTGCATTTCCATTTTTGGAAGAAAGTCACCACTTCCATTTTGGAAAAGTGACTTTAATCACAATGTCAACTCTTCTTGAGCCCATACATTGTTGTTTCTGACTCAAAAGCATTCAAAAGAAAGAAGAAACATGGATACAACCTGCTAACCACCCTGCAAACCCTTGTACTCCACATTGAAACCATGTTTGTCAACTTTGCTTCAAAAACAAGTAACCAAGCAATAACATGTGTGATACGGTGGGAGAACTGACTTGAGGTTTTGCGTTTGTTTTCGCAAATGTTTCGGTTGAGCAAGAGTCGCCACCGACTTTTTATTTTATCCTAAGGAAAGGTTAAAAAGCACAGCAAAAACCTTTTGAGATGTTTTCTTGGGTTCGGGGAGTAGATTATAGAAAGGGAAGGTATTAGCACCCTTTCTATCCATGGTTATCCATGGGCTCTTAGTTACTTGCTTAGATCACTTGCCTTTTGTTTTCAATTGTTTGAAATGGTGCTTGAGTGTGAGTGGGTTTGAAAATATTTTGAAAAGAGGCCAATGTGGTGGCAACCTTTGTAATGATCCATGTGGGGATGTATACAAAGATGTACGTCTTTTGAAAAGGTTTTCATTTGTTTTTGAAAGTTGTTTTGAAAGTGTTGTGAGGTGTGTTTTAGAAAATAGGCAAGTGTTTTGTTTTGCAAGTTTGATTCAAATAACTAAGAGGTTATCTACTCCTAAATTTCTCAAAAGATTATGGCTATGTTTTAACCCTTTTAACAAGTTTGTTCCACCATTGTATTTGGTGGACAATCTTGTGTTAGGATGTGAAAGGGACAGGCGCGGGTCATCGTTTAGACCATAATTGCAACGGCGTTAAAGGTCTTTGGGCAATTTTCTTTAAGGGACTTGATCATTTGTTTTTTGTTTGTTTTGAAAAGTTTTGTCGAGGGACTATGATCATTCAAATTGTCTGCTTTGCCCAAAGAAGTTCAACATACAATATGGCCCATTTATTTGAAGGCAACAGGTGGAATACCCTAGGGGTGCAAGTGTGATTTGTGTGTCCATTTTCATGCTTGTTTACCTTGTATTAGGTCAAATTATTTTTTATCGTTTTTTCGCATACAAACCCTAATTCTAACATGTTATCATTAGAAAGCAATAAAGTGCAAAATTAAATTTACTAAGCTATTACAAAACCAAATATGGGAAGGGGGGTACAAATGTTCAAATGGGGATATTGACAAGAATTTAAATCTAAATTATTACATCATTTTGAATATTTGCAATTAATCAATGTACAAAAATTAAATAACAATGCAAGATGCAAAAGAAAGTGTTTTGTATATGTATGAGAAAAATATTATTTATGTAAAAGAGAAAAGAAAATAAAAAATATTATTTTTTGGAGTATTTTGATTTTAGGGCAAAAAAACCCTAATTTTAAAAGAAAATGCCTTATTATCTAATTTAATACAACTATTTATTTATTATTTATAAAAATAAAATAAAATGAAGTATATTATGGAAAAAGTATTTTTGTATCAAATATTAATAAAAATAAAATTCAAGTATTTTCTTATATTTTTAACTTAAATATATTGATAAACATATATATATATATATATATATATATATATATATATATATATATATATATATATATATATATATATATATATATATATATATATATATATATATATATATATATATATATATATATATATATATATATATATATATATATATATATATATATATATATATATATATATATATATATATATATATATATATATATATATATATATATTAAATCTTAAATATGTATTATACACAAAATAAATATATATTTAATATTTTAATAAAATAAATAAAAAAAAGTATTTTTTATGTGAAATATTTTCAGAAGGTAAAAATAATAAAAATGCATTTACACTATTTATATTTATTCTAATAATAATATATATATAATGTTTATGTATAAACAAAGGTAATAAACAAATAAATATGCAATAAATACAAAAAATGATGGAAAAAATATTTTCAAAATTTTAATGTGCTGGGAAAAAATAAACAAGTCAAACAAAAAAAGAAAAAGTCAAAAATGTTAAAAAATGAACAAATGGGCTCAGGGGGGTGAAAAAATGGAAATATGGTGCAAAAAGAAGAAACCACACAGGCCCAGCCCATGTAGCTTCATCTTCAACCTCAGAACACTTCCTTGTTCAAAAAACACGCGTTTTCTAACTCCTCATTCCTTGATCTTTTGCCAAATCTTCCAACATGAAACCTGTAGAGCTTGAAACCACGGTTCTAGACATATAAAGAAGTCAAGCTAACTCTCAGAAATGAGAGAGAATTTCTTCTCTCCCAAATCCTGACCTAATTTTTTAACCATGTTCAGACATAAAATTCTCTAAGCACACGAAATATAAATGAAATCTAAACATATGAGCATGTTCAGGGCTATGATTGTGACATATTTTCTTCACAAACCTAAAGCTAACAATGCCTAACAAGAGAGGTAGAACTCCATGAATGTACCTGTTCAGTTGGAATCGTGCTTTGCAATGGAGGATGTTTCAGAGTAAAATGATGATTGGTATAGCTTCCTTGAAGTGTAAGGATGCTTTTCCAAGTCCTACTTTGTCTTGAAACTCCCTGAATCGAGCTAGTGAACTCCAACTGCAAAACAGAAAATTAAAAATGGTGAAGTGGCTTGGAGGTGTTACAGGTCAGGTTTCAGGACATGGTTAGCTTGCATATGTTGCAAGGAAGGTAGAGGAACAGGTTTGGACAAGAATGCTCGAAGGGATTGAGAGATAGCACTCAATCTGCAGGGGTTCCCCTGTTTGTGCAGTTTCAAGATGATTAGGGCAATGGGAGTGTTTTAGATGGCAAGGGCTCGTGTGTTAGCTTGGATATGTTATGTGGAATGTGTTTGATAACTTCTCCCTTGTGTTTGTAAGCTGAGATGAGATATGGCACAAGTTATGCAATGTTACTTGAAAATGAAGCAAGCAAAGGTCACTTTGTGTTTTAGGTAAGTAGGGGCCTCTAATCCTGCTGCATAAGCCTCTCTTGATCAGAGCAATTTGCCCATAATCTTGTGCCAAAGGGATTTTGCTTGTACCTTCTTGGATTTCAATTTGACATAAAGTTAATCTTTTTCAAAAATAGAAAGTTCACTTTATCTAGTTTAGGATTAATCCACTATGCAATGTTAGAACACAAAGAACATGGTCTTAACACATTGAATATGCATTAAATTATTGAGTATGGAATGGTTCAAGGACCTGTAATCAAGCATAAAGCAAGCTAAGTTCAGATTTGCAAAGTTATGAACATGTTCATGGACCATTCAAAAGTGGATTTTTGCCAACTTGTGAAATTCGAATCTCTCAAGTTATGAGGTTGTTTGATGAGTTCTTGGACATTTTGGAAAGCTTGGAATGTGTACTACAATCCATCTTTGAAACGCAAATTGAAATTCTAAGTGGAAGGGTATGAAAAGTGGCCTTGAAGTGGGGTAGAAAACCTTGTCAAAATAGGTTAAAATTTCACTAAGTTAAAAATGGTTTAGTGCCCTTATTCAAAAAATTGTAACTTGAGATACAAGCTTCAAATGAGAAAACTTTGTGAATCAAAGTTGTAGATTATGCAACAAGCTACGACTTTCATGTTTTGACTTTTGTTTGAATCCAAATGGATCTTGGTGAAAAGATGGGGCAAAGTTGGGGAAAAATTAGGGTTTTTTATAACTTAGAAAAATTCTAAGTTATGAAAAATTCCATTTTCAAACCCTAATTTGCATTTTGTGATTTCTTGGTGAACAAGTTTCATGATTTGGCATGTTTTGATGAAAAATGAATCTTGACTCTTGATTTTGACCAAAAAGTCAAAGTTTGACTTTTCAGTATACAGTCAAAATTGATCAATTGACTGGGAAATTCAACTGTCAACCTTGTGTACTTGGGATCTTTTGAGCTTGATGAATGTGTCAAGACCATTTCATTGGGTCCTTGAGTCCCTATGTGAACTTGGTTTGCCATTGGCTAGGTCAAACAGTCAAAAATTGCCTTTGTGCAGTCAAAACCCTAAAAATGACCATTTTGCCCTTTTGGTGATCTGATCAAATTTCTTGTGGAATTGTGATCCAAACTTGATCAAATGGTTCATGTGAGTTCATAATGTTGATGTGGGTCAAATTTCATGAGGTTTGACTGTCAATTGGCCACAGTTGACTTTTCCCCCAATACAGCTGATTTCTAGGTCAACTGTCCAATTGACTGGGCAAAACTTGGAATCAAGACTTGAAACTTGGTATGGGTAAACTTGGGAGTCCAATATGAAGCATGAAAGTCATCTTAGGCATTTTAGGTCAAAACATCCTAGGGAAAACACAAACCCTAATTTGAGTCCACAGTGCAAGGAGAAGTCTTGAGCAGAGGAAACCCTAACTGGATCTTGATCTTCAAAGGTCTTGTGATGAGAAAATGTTGAGGAAATGGGAGGGTAAATTTTGGGGTACAACAGTTGCCCCTGTTCAATCTTCTTGGACCTGAAGAGTTAGATTGGCAAGTTTGCCTTTCGTGACTCGAGGGTAAAAGGAGATTGGACACTAGAGTGCCCGGAAATTTGCACTCGCATGTTGAGGTATCAGCAATGTGATGTCAGGAATGGGCTTACGGATGCCATTTAGAGAGGTAGTAGATAGGGAGATGGGCTTATAGATGCCATCTGGAAGTGTTGATCGCATAAGAGATTCCTTAGCGAGAACTTGTGTATTTGAGAAAGACGGATGTTTTCCTGGCTTGTTACAGGTGTTTGATCCTCAGTCTCCTTATGCAGATATGTCCTGGCTGGATACAGGTATTGAATCTACAATTGGTTGCTCACAGATATGCCCTGGCTGGATACAGGAATCGAATCTTCGAACTCTTCAGACGTGCCCTGGCTAGATACAGGAATCGAGTCTGGAAACGTGGTCAACAGATATGCCCTGGCTGGATACAGGAATCGAATCTTTGAACTTTTCAGACGTGCCCTAGCTAGATACAGGAATCGAGTCTGGAAACGTGGTCAACAGATATGCCCTGGCTGGATACAGGAATCGAATCTAGAGGTGTTGTAGTTGATAGATGTGCCCTGGCTGGATACAGGAATCGAATCTTTGAACTTTTTCAGACGTGCCCTGGCTAGATACAGGAATCGAGTCTGGAAACTGATCACTCTCAGATGTGCCCTGGCTAGATACAGGTATCGAATCTGGAACTGCGACAGTTGACGGTAATTGTTTTTTTTTTTTTTTTTTTTTGGATTGTCTTTTTCCTGAAAAGGCAAAAAACGTAAGTTGTATGTAATGTCATGATGTATGATATGCATGATGTCATGAGATAGTGTTGTATGCACTTTATCATGTATGTAAGCAAGATGTATGATAATGTGAAATGTTTATGAATGTATTTTCGTCTTAGGAAAATAAATCCTTGACGATCGGCCGGAGAATTGCTTTGTGGAAGAGATACTTTGCTGAAGTTTTGATGAGAGGCCTGCTGAGGACTTCAATGATGGATTCCGCTGGGGATAATGATGATAAACTCCGCTGGGGAACACCAAAGATAAACTCTGCTTGGGAATACCAAAGATAGACTCCGCTGGGGAATACCAAAGATAGACTCCGCCGGGGATTGAAGGAACTTTGCCGAGGGCGGTCTTCCGTGGTTTTTAGCTGAGGATAACCCAGTTATAAGTCCTTATGAGGAAATAACTCTAAATAAAACTCGGGAGAGACGTTCGTGCTCCGCAGGGGATAAGCTTCCAGAATCTACTGGGGATGAGCTTTAAGACCTGCCGGGGAATGTTGTGTCCTTTCAGGATCAACGGGGAACCAACTCTGTTTGGGGAAAGTACTACTGAACCTTGTTTTACTCTGCGGGGCGTTGAGATGATTTGGCCACACTCTTCAGTTGAACCTACCTTGGTGCCTTGGCGGACAAAACAACCAGACATGCATTAGACAACTTCAAATTGCCCCTGTCTCTGATGTCACCTGTAATCAATCTCTTGTTTCATATGCAAATATTCATGAATCAGCAATTTAATGTCAAATGCATATATCAAAAACGAACATTGGACGTTCTTCGCAAGACAAAACAGAAAAAAGGAAAACAATGATAATTTGTATGGACAAGTGAATTTGTATTGATTTAAACTTTGCCTGTGAATAGGCGTTTTTTTTGTACAAGAGGCTGACATCCTAGTAAGAGGATGCTGCCGAATAACATAGAATTTACAATTTGAAAAAGGAAACAAAACAGCTATGTGAACAATCCCACTGGGTTCCAATTCTGCTATCGCCCTTATGTCTTCGAACGTCTCATCGCTTTGCTACCTAGTTGAGGATGAAGCTGATTGGTCGATGCCGAAACCTGAGCCAGATAGTTGATGCCGAATTCCGGATGCGAAGTGATCCAATGAGACATAGTGTTACGCTTTTATCCCTAACTTTTGCCTGGACCGCCCTTTCGGGTTTTCAGTCCACCGGGATACCCATTTTTGCCCAAGCCGCCCTTTCAGGTTTTCGACTTGCCGGGTGTACAGATTTTTTTATTCATTTCATCCCTTATTTTTGCCCGAACCCTTTTGGTTCGCCGGGAAGCCCTTATTTTTGCCTAGGTATGTCAACCTAGCGGGTCTTTTATCTATGCGTAGTATTTTTTCACTATGTCTGCATTGGCGGGGTGAGGAAGGTCGTCACCATCCATGGTGGTTAGGATCATGGCTCCTCCTGAGAACACACGTTTAACCACAAACGGCCCTTCGTAAGTAGGGGTCCATTTTCCCCGGGGATCACTTTGAGGAAGGATGATGCGTTTGATTACCAGGTCCCCAACTTGATACTCTTGCGGTCTGACTTTCTTGTTAAATGCCCTGATCATCCGTTTCTGATACGTTTGACCATGACAGATAGCAGTGAGCCTCTTTTCGTCAATCAGATTTAATTGATCAAGTCGAGTTTGGATTCAATCGTCTTCATTCAAGTCTGCATCCTTCATTATCCGGAGAGAGGGTATCTGGACTTCAATTGGCAAGACTGCCTCCATGCCATAGACCAAGGAGAAGGGAGTTGCCCCGGTTGACGTTCTGGCTGAGGTGCGGTACCCATGAAGAGCGAACGGTAACATCTCGTGCCAATCTTTATAGGTCACTGTCATCTTCTGCACAATTTTCTTGATATTTTTATTGGCTGCCTCTACAGCCCCATTCATCTTCGGCCGGTAGGGAGAAGAATTGTGGTGCTGTATCTTGAATTGTTCACAGAGTTCAGTGATCATTTTGTTATTGAGATTGGTACCATTGTCCGTAATGATTCTTTCTGGGACGCCGTACCGACAGATCAGATTATGCCGGATGAAACGTGCCACGACACTCTTGGTTACCGTGGCGTAGGAAGCTGCCTCAACCCACTTCGTGAAGTAATCGATCGCCACCAAGATGAAGCGATGCCCATTGGATGCCGTCGGTCGGATCTCACCGATCATATCGATGCCCCACATTGCAAACGGCCAAGGCGCAGTCAGAACATTCAAAGGAACCGGAGGGATATGCACCTTGTCAGCATAGATCTGGCATTTATGACAAGCTCGGGAGTGTTGGTAACAATCGGCTTCCATTGTGGACCAGAAATATCCTGCCCGAAGGATTTTCTTAGCCATGGTGTGTCCACTGGAATGTGTTCCAAATGTCCCTTCATGCAGTTCCATCATGATTTTCTCTGCTTCTGCCTTATCCACACAACGTAGCAGAGTTGAATCATGATTCCGTTTGTAGAGAATGTCGTTGCTGAGGAAGAATTTTGCAGCAAACCTCCTCATGAACTTCTTATCATTGACAGATGCACCTTCAGGGTATTCCTGAGCTTCCAAGTACCTCTTCACCTCATGATACCAGGGTTTTTCAATAACCTTCTTAGCCTCGAGTTCGCAGCAGTATGCCGGTTCATCCAACTTCCAGATAATGATTCGGGGAGCCTCATTGTCCCATTTAACTTTGAACATTGAAGACATCGTAGCTAGTGCGTCCGCTAGCCGATTCTCCTCTCTAGGGAAATGCTCAAAAGTTATCTCTTCAAAGTGGGGAAGCAGGGTCGACACATACTCCTTGTAAGGAATAAGATTCAGGTGTTTCGTATCCCACTCGCCTTTGATCTGATTGATCACGAGAGCGGAATCTCCGAAGACACTTAGAAATTTTATCCTTAAGTCGATTGCAGCTTGTAAACCCATGATACATGCCTCATATCCTGCCACATTGTTGGTGCAGCTGAAACATAATCGGGCGGTGAGGGGAGTATGAGTCCCTTTGGGAGATATGATTACAGCGCCGACACCGTTACCCAAAGCATTGGAGGCTCCATCAAAATGCATAGACCATCGGGATCCTTCCTCAGGTCCTTCATCCGGTCCAGGTACTTCACAGTCAGTTACCACCATGATGTCTTCATCCGGAAAATCAAAGTTCAATGATTGGTAATCATCTATAGGTTGGTGTGCCAAATGATCTGCCAGTACACTTCCCTTAATTGCTTTCTGAGTTGTATACTGGATGTCATATTCTGTCAAGATCATTTTCCATCTTGCTATTCTTCCAGACAGAGCGGGCTTTTCAAATATGTACTTGATGGGATCCATCTTTGAAATCAATAAAGTAGTGTGAGTCAGCATATACTGTCTCAGCCGGCGAGCAGCCCATACAAGAGTGCAACAAGTTTTCTCAAGCAGTGAGTAACGAGACTCACAGTCGGTAAACTTTTTGCTCAAGTAATAAATGGCGTGCTCTTTTCGGCCAGACTCGTCATGCTGCCCCAGCACACACCCCATTGAATTGTCAAGTACTGTCAAGTATAGTATCAGAGGTCTTCCTTCCACCGGGGGCATAAGAATGGGTGGCTCTTGGAGGTATTCCTTTATCTTTTCAAAGTCAGCCTGACATTCATCATTCCAGCGTACTACTTGATCTTTCTTCAGTAATTTGAAGATTGGCTCACAAGTAGCAGTCAGATGTGAGATGAATCGGGCAATGTAATTCAGTCGTCCCAGGAAGCCTCTGACTTCTTTCTCTGTTTTTGGAGTCGGCATCTCTTGTATGGCTTTTACCTTGGCAGGGTCCACCTGAATACCCTTATCACTCACAATGAAACCTAGCAATTTTCCGGGTCTTACCCCAAAGGTGCATTTGTTGGGATTCAACCTCAGCTTGTATAACTTGAGTCGGTCAAACAACTTCCTCAGATGGTCAAGGTGCTCCTCCTCAGTTTGAGACCTTGCAATCATGTCATCAACGTATACCTCAATCTCATGATGGATCATATCATGGAATAAGGCAACCATGGCACGTTGATAGGTTGCCCCAACATTTTTCAATCCGAATGGCATGACCTTATAACAGAAGGTGCCCCACTGAGTCACAAATGTAGTCTTCTCCATATCCTCTGGAGCCATCTTGATCTGATTATACCCTGAAAAACCATCCATGAAGGAGAACACCTTGTGTTGAGCTGTATTGTCAACCAGGACATCAATGTGAGGTAGGGGAAGTCATCCTTGGGGCTGGCCCTGTTCAGATCCCTGTAGTCAACACACATTCTGACTTTACCGTCCTTCTTCGGTACTGGCACCACATTGGCAACCCACTGAGGGTAAGAAGTCACTGCGAGGAACCCGGCATCAAACTGCTTCATAACTTCGGCCTTGATCTTTTCAGACATCTCTGGACGCATCCGTCGGACTTTTTGCTTTACCGGAGGGCAATCTTCCTTGGTTGGCAGGTGGTGAACTACAATGTCGGCATCCAAACCAGGCATATCTTCATAGGACCAAGCAAAAATCTCCATGTAATCTTGTAGCATTTGGATCAATCGTTGCTTCACGCTGAGCTCTAGATTGGCACCAATCTTGACCTCTTTCCTATCCGTCTCAGTACCCAGGTTAATTGTTTCCACAGGCTCTTCATGTGGCTGAATAGCTCTCTCTTCCTGGAGTAGCAATCTCGCAAGTTCACCAGGCACTTCGCAATCATCTTCACCTTCGTCTTCGGCCAAGTTGATCGGATTTTCGAAGTCATAACTGGCGGTAGCAGAGCTGTTACCAGTGAGATCCAGAGTGGATTGAAACCTGTATAAGTGAGTGTGTGTAAATATAGCTGTTTTGCAATATATAACACAGAAAGGAAAAGAGCACAAGATTTGAAATGCAGCAAACGTCCAATGTTTTGATTGATGATATATGAAAATGTCATACAAAAAGCCCTCACAAATGGAGCTACGATGCCCCGGGTAGGACACCGAGCCAACAAAGTTTTAACATATTGTTTGTTACAAATTGGAAATCAAAAGAAATTAATTACTGCGTGACAAATGTGATAGGGGTAAAATCCTTTGTCGTCCAGTTGCTTGGTCCGTTGCTGGTAGTCGTGTAGATCCAACTGTCAAACTCTGCTTCCTCCACATCCTCCTCGATAGCATTCACCCTTGAGCTGGAAATAAACACCGGAGCCTTTCCGATCTTCTCTTTGTGCACAGCCCTCTGAGCCTCTGCAGTAAAGCCCAGCCCAAACTTGTCGTTCTTCTGAGTGAAGTCAGGAAGCTGACCCCAGTTCGCACAATTGCCTTTCTGAACCACAGCCCGGGCATCCCTTAGGGAAGCCATCTTCAAGGAAACATTCTCTTCGACTGTTGTTTCTGCTGCTGCTGAAATTGGATGCACCTCCTCGAAATGCTGAAAGGGGGTTTCAATAAACTCTCCATCCATCTCAATGTATCTGAAGGAATTCAAATGGCTCACCATATACTCCTCTTCTCCTTGCACAGTGACGATCTTCCCTCTGACAGGGTACTTCAGCTTCTGGTGCAAGGTGGAGGTCACTTCCCCAGCTTTATGGATCCAAGGTCGACCCAGTAGACAAGAGTACGATGGACGTATATCCATCACATAAAAAGTAGAGTCAAACACTTGAGAGCCCACACGAATAGGGATGTTAACCTCTCCATGAACCATTCTTTTAGAACCGTCAAAGGCCCTGACGATGATATTGCTGGGATTCAATTCCAGGCCTTCATAATCCAGACGGTCTAAAGCCTTTTCCGGTAGAACATTCAAAGAAGAACCAGTATCCACCAATACATGCGCCAGAGTAGTGCCCCTGAATTCGATAGAGACATGCAGGGCATCATTGTGGTCTCTTCCCTTCGCAGTCAGGTCAGCATCTGAGAAACCCAAGCCATTGTCTGCTGTTAGATTTGCTATGCAATCGGTGAACTGGACTGCAGACGTCTCTTGCGGCACATGGGCCGTCTTGAGAAATGAGATCAAAGCCTTAGCATGGGCCTCGGAGCATAGCAATAAGGAGAGCAGGGAGATCTTGGAGGGCGTATGCCCCAGCTGCTCGACAACATTGAAATCACTTTTCTTTATTATTTTTAGAATCTCCTCCATTTCTTGTCGGGAGGCCTCAGCATTTATGGGTATTGGTGCCTCCATCCGGGCAGGCTCTTCTTCAATCCCTTTGCCCCGAGCATTTGATGACTCGGCAGCAGGGGAAACAACTTGATCAGCAACAGGAACAGGTGAACTTGTAGGTTTTATAAGGAGGGGTTTTCGAATAGCGGGCGGTGCAATGTCAGGCGAGAAGAGCCTGCCACTGCGGGTGACCTTGGCTGGACCAGTGATATCGCAGATACTGGCGCCAGTGTCGAATTCTTGTTTGATTCCATTTACATACACGTCTGCTCCATAATGCCAGGGGACAACTTTATCAGACATGTAGGGGAGAGGCCCCGGGACAGTAATAATCACAGGTGCAACAGTCATGATTTGAACAGGCTTCTTCGGGGGAGCCTTGATTGGATTTTTGAAGATGGTAACCACAGAAATTTCTTTTATCGGGACCATCTGAACAGCAGACTTCTTAAACAGAATCTCCTTGCTATCCATTAGGCTTTGGATGCCTAACCTCAGCAAGGGACAATCAGACAGGGAAACAGCACAGAACAGGCAACCTTCACCGCAACCCGGAAATAAACCGGCCCGCAGTAGGTTCTTCTTAACGGTTTTCAGAGGGGTAACAACTTCATCTACCGAAACAGCGTACATTTCTTCCTCAACGGCATTTACTCTATGCTGGGGCATAGGAGCAGTTACGACATTTGGTCTCTCCGGCGCTTCGAACTGAATTTCCTTTGCGTTGATCAGATCTTGCACTTTGTTTCTCAAGGCCCAGCAATCATCAGTAGTGTGCCCGGGACTATCAGAATGATAAGCACACCGGGCATTTGGGTTATACTTAGGTGACGCAGTGTTGACGACCTTAGGATCTTCTTTGAGGGTCACCAGGTTGGTGGACAACAGTTGGGGTAAAATTTGAGATAAGGTCATACTCAGCCGAGTATACTGTCTCTTGGGCCTTTCGCTTCTTTGTTGATTGTACTGCTGAGGAGCGGCAACAGGTTTTGAGATGACCAAAGCATTGACAGCTTGGCGACTTTCGGGCTTGACTTGTCTTCTAGGACCATAGACGGCACTTGCTTCTTTCTTAAACGGCCTCTTCTCAGCACTGGTGGAGGCAGCCTTTTGTATCTTGCCTGACCTGATGCCAGCTTCAATTCTTTCTCCCGTCAATATCAAATCTGTAAACCCAGCGGAGGAGTTACCAACCAAATGATTGAAAAATGGACCAGACAACGTCCCTAAAAACATATCAACCAGCTCTCTATCAGTTAACGGAGGCTGCACCCTGCCAGCCAAATCTCTCCATTTTTGAGCGTACTCTTTGAACCCTTCACCCGTTCCTAGAGACATACCCTGAAGTTGGGTACGCGTAGGAGCGAGATCAGAATTGTATTGGTATTGTCTGTAAAATGCGGTTGCCAAATCTTCCCAGTGTCGGATGCTAGCTCCATCTAATTGGTAAAACCATTCAAGCTGTGACCCCGAGAGGCTATCTTGGAAGAAGTGAATCCAGAGGTTCTTATCTGCCGTGTAAGGTTGGATTTTCCTTACGTACGACCTTAGATGTAGCTTTGGACAGGAGACCCCATCATACTTGGCGAAGGCAGGCGCCTTAAACTTGTGTGGAATTACTACTCCAGAAGATAACCCCAAATCTCCGAAATCCAGTCCCGGCACATTCTGAATTTCCATGGCGCTTAAGCGGTCCTCCAATTGCTTGTATCTGTCAGCAGCAAGTGGGTATTGTTCGTCGTTATAGTCCGTCTCGTTGTCGGAGACTGCGGGACTAGGAGCTCCTCCCCCTTGGGGACTGTTTTTCTCAGCAGAAGAAGTGGTTGGATCGGCTTCATTATGGAGTGTGTTCCCAAATCTGCGTCCGGTGTTGAACAATGCAGTCCTCTTTTTCTTCTTTTTCTTCAGGAGTAGAGTCTTCAACTCTTGCTGACCTTGGGCTAGGCTTAGGACCATCTCTTGAAACTGTGCACTTTGGGCCTGAAGGGCCTTGATTGCTTGCTCACTGGAGGAGTCTGGATTCATGATGACTGTTCACACAAACAGCGAAGAAAATTAAGCAACCTGTGAAATAGAGTACCTGCTATGCATATGGTGCAATGGAATGCGTATGTTTTATGTTTTCAAAGACAAACAAGATTCAACTTTGTAGACAAAAAGGGAAACACACTTCATTAAAATTTTCAATTGTTCAACAACTTGCCCTTTGGCATTACAGGAATGAAAAATACTGGAAAGGAAATAAACTACAAAAGCAAACAATCAAAGCTCATCAATGCTCCCATGGCCTCCTCTTTTCAGTGCTGATGTAATTGTTCAGGACCCGTTCTTCTTCCAATTGCTTAGTCAGCCTCTGAATCTTTCGTTCCTGCTCGTCGAACTTCTCTCGATAGAAATCCCGTTCTTCTTTTAGCTGCGACCAAGATCTCTTCATGGTGTCAAAATCAGTAGGTATCTGAGGAGGGAGGACAGTTGGAGGAACCCCATCTTCATCAGGAGATTCCAGAATGAGAGGTCTAACAGCTTCGTAGGGCATACCTAACTTCTGAGCACGGATGCGGACCCATTTGCAATAGGGCTTCAATGGCAGGGAAGTCTTTGGTCCCAACTCATGTGGGTCAGCTTTGTGGATTCTGTCCCAAGCTCTAATGAATCCCTGGCGTAGTTTGTCACTGTCTGCCTGAAACTCAAAATGGAAGTGAGGAACCAGCATTTCATGAGGCCCATCTCCTCTGGCTCTTCCAAACTGACGGAGAGCTAAACACGGATTGTAAGAGATTCCTCCTTGGATACCAATCAACGGGACATTAGGGTATTCTCCGCAACGGTCGATAACAGCTACCTCATCCAAACCTCTGAGAGTCCAGGTGATGTCATTATCAGTGAGAGACATTAACCTCCGAGCCCAACCTTTTCCTTCTTCATTCTTCAGCACGAACTTAGGAAGGTGCGAAATAAACCACCTTACTAGCAAAGGAGCACAGCACCATGGAGTCCCCCGTTTTCGAGCAGTACGAGCATAGAGTTGTTGCAGAATATCACCCAAAAGAGTGGGTACCGGATTCCGAGACATGAAGATCCTTATGACATGGATATTGATAAAGGTGTCAGGGTTGGGAAACAGCACCAGACCATAGATCAAAAGAGCTAGAATATCCTCATATGCCTTGAAGTCCAAGTCATTCCAGAAATCATTAGCCTTGCCAACCAGAAATTTGACCAAAAAGCCCTTGATCCCATTTCTAGTTTCCCAGTTGGACAATACCTCTTCTTTGGTCAAGGGGATAATTGCAGCAATCTCTTCAGGCCTAGGAGTCTTTTCCAAACCAGTGAATGGAGTTTGTTCTAAGACAGGGATCCCAAGCAAATAAGAAAATTCTTCCAGGGTGGGAACCAGCTGGAAGTCTTGAAAGGTGAAGCAATGATACAGAGGGTCATAAAATTGGGTCAGAACACTTATCAGTTGTTGGTCCCATTTTGCAGTGATCAAACCAAGGAGAGAACCATGTCTGTTGATGAAGGAAGAAGTGTTTGGAATCCTTCCAACCAAATCCTTGAGTAAGACTGGTGGTTGAACAAAGTTGAGCCGGACAGTATTTCTACGCACGGGCATCATGATGTCCTACAAAACAGAGCAAAGATGAAACCTTTTTGTCTTTGAAATGGGTTAGCCTTTTATACAGGATGCATGCAATGGTATGATGGCATGATGCTATGATGAAGCACACCACAAGTATTCACATAGGCAAATAAGGCACACAAGTCACACAAGACACCCTTAGGTTTCAGGCCAGCATGAGTTTCAGGTACTACCCTCTTTCAGTTTGCTGGTTAAAACCTGTCCTATCAAAAGTAACCGGGTTCTAGAGGATCTCATATCATTGGCTACCCTCAATCGGTCATAACTCCAGCATCGCAATCTTTTCTCGCGGCCAGAACCATCTCGAGAGTTTAGCCTCAATGAGTGTAGCATACTGCTACTGTCCTAATAGCCAAGTTGGTCAATTTAGGGTTCTAAGGTCGATTGGTGTTTAATGACCCCTTAGAAGACCTATATTCTCCCCGTTGCAACACAAGGGATATAGGTACAGACTAAGATGCCACACCAACGTAGCCACTGCTTCACCCATGTCGGTCTACGCCGGACAGGTCCCTCACAGATTATGCTACCTAAAAATGGTATATCCCAGATCCGGGTTAGGATCTATGAACTCCGATGCAAAGCCCACAAATATAAAAGCAAACAAAGCAAACAATTGAAAACAAAAGTGATCTAAGCCCTAAGGTTACTCCACTTTTAAAAGTTCTCCCCAGCAGAGTCGCCAGTTCTGTGATACGGTGGGAGAACTGACTTGAGGTTTTGCGTTTGTTTTCGCAAATGTTTCGGTTGAGCAAGAGTCGCCACCGACTTTTTATTTTATCCTAAGGAAAGGTTAAAAAGCACAGCAAAAACCTTTTGAGATGTTTTCTTGGGTTCGGGGAGTAGATTATAGAAAGGGAAGGTATTAGCACCCTTTCTATCCATGGTTATCCATGGGCTCTTAGTTACTTGCTTAGATCACTTGCCTTTTGTTTTCAATTGTTTGAAATGGTGCTTGAGTGTGAGTGGGTTTGAAAATATTTTGAAAAGAGGCCAATGTGGTGGCAACCTTTGTAATGATCCATGTGGGGATGTATACAAAGATGTACGTCTTTTGAAAAGGTTTTCATTTGTTTTTGAAAGTTGTTTTGAAAGTGTTGTGAGGTGTGTTTTAGAAAATAGGCAAGTGTTTTGTTTTGCAAGTTTGATTCAAATAACTAAGAGGTTATCTACTCCTAAATTTCTCAAAAGATTATGGCTATGTTTTAACCCTTTTAACAAGTTTGTTCCACCATTGTATTTGGTGGACAATCTTGTGTTAGGATGTGAAAGGGACAGGCGCGGGTCATCGTTTAGACCATAATTGCAACGGCGTTAAAGGTCTTTGGGCAATTTTCTTTAAGGGACTTGATCATTTGTTTTTTGTTTGTTTTGAAAAGTTTTGTCGAGGGACTATGATCATTCAAATTGTCTGCTTTGCCCAAAGAAGTTCAACATACAATATGGCCCATTTATTTGAAGGCAACAGGTGGAATACCC
The DNA here is from genome assembly GCA_948472305.1 of Vicia faba. Taxonomy (NCBI): domain Eukaryota; kingdom Viridiplantae; phylum Streptophyta; class Magnoliopsida; order Fabales; family Fabaceae; genus Vicia; species Vicia faba. The sequence continues at coordinate 623,518,593 of OX451737.1, forward strand.
TAGGGGTGCAAGTGTGATTTGTGTGTCCATTTTCATGCTTGTTTACCTTGTATTAGGTCAAATTATTTTTTATCGTTTTTTCGCATACAAACCCTAATTCTAACATGTTATCATTAGAAAGCAATAAAGTGCAAAATTAAATTTACTAAGCTATTACAAAACCAAATATGGGAAGGGGGGTACAAATGTTCAAATGGGGATATTGACAAGAATTTAAATCTAAATTATTACATCATTTTGAATATTTGCAATTAATCAATGTACAAAAATTAAATAACAATGCAAGATGCAAAAGAAAGTGTTTTGTATATGTATGAGAAAAATATTATTTATGTAAAAGAGAAAAGAAAATAAAAAATATTATTTTTTGGAGTATTTTGATTTTAGGGCAAAAAAACCCTAATTTTAAAAGAAAATGCCTTATTATCTAATTTAATACAACTATTTATTTATTATTTATAAAAATAAAATAAAATGAAGTATATTATGGAAAAAGTATTTTTGTATCAAATATTAATAAAAATAAAATTCAAGTATTTTCTTATATTTTTAACTTAAATATATTGATAAACATATATATATATATATATATATATATATATATATATATATATATATATATATATATATATATATATATATATATATATATATATATATATATATATATATATATATATATATATATATATTAAATCTTAAATATGTATTATACACAAAATAAATATATATTTAATATTTTAATAAAATAAATAAAAAAAAGTATTTTTTATGTGAAATATTTTCAGAAGGTAAAAATAATAAAAATGCATTTACACTATTTATATTTATTCTAATAATAATATATATATAATGTTTATGTATAAACAAAGGTAATAAACAAATAAATATGCAATAAATACAAAAAATGATGGAAAAAATATTTTCAAAATTTTAATGTGCTGGGAAAAAATAAACAAGTCAAACAAAAAAAGAAAAAGTCAAAAATGTTAAAAAATGAACAAATGGGCTCAGGGGGGTGAAAAAATGGAAATATGGTGCAAAAAGAAGAAACCACACAGGCCCAGCCCATGTAGCTTCATCTTCAACCTCAGAACACTTCCTTGTTCAAAAAACACGCGTTTTCTAACTCCTCATTCCTTGATCTTTTGCCAAATCTTCCAACATGAAACCTGTAGAGCTTGAAACCACGGTTCTAGACATATAAAGAAGTCAAGCTAACTCTCAGAAATGAGAGAGAATTTCTTCTCTCCCAAATCCTGACCTAATTTTTTAACCATGTTCAGACATAAAATTCTCTAAGCACACGAAATATAAATGAAATCTAAACATATGAGCATGTTCAGGGCTATGATTGTGACATATTTTCTTCACAAACCTAAAGCTAACAATGCCTAACAAGAGAGGTAGAACTCCATGAATGTACCTGTTCAGTTGGAATCGTGCTTTGCAATGGAGGATGTTTCAGAGTAAAATGATGATTGGTATAGCTTCCTTGAAGTGTAAGGATGCTTTTCCAAGTCCTACTTTGTCTTGAAACTCCCTGAATCGAGCTAGTGAACTCCAACTGCAAAACAGAAAATTAAAAATGGTGAAGTGGCTTGGAGGTGTTACAGGTCAGGTTTCAGGACATGGTTAGCTTGCATATGTTGCAAGGAAGGTAGAGGAACAGGTTTGGACAAGAATGCTCGAAGGGATTGAGAGATAGCACTCAATCTGCAGGGGTTCCCCTGTTTGTGCAGTTTCAAGATGATTAGGGCAATGGGAGTGTTTTAGATGGCAAGGGCTCGTGTGTTAGCTTGGATATGTTATGTGGAATGTGTTTGATAACTTCTCCCTTGTGTTTGTAAGCTGAGATGAGATATGGCACAAGTTATGCAATGTTACTTGAAAATGAAGCAAACAAAGGTCACTTTGTGTTTTAGGTCAGTAGGGGCCTCTAATCCTGCTGCATAAGCCTCTCTTGATCAGAGCAATTTGCCCATAATCTTGTGCCAAAGGGATTTTGCTTGTACCTTCTTGGATTTCAATTTGACATAAAGTTAATCTTTTTCAAAAATAGAAAGTTCACTTTATCTAGTTTAGGATTAATCCACTATGCAATATTAGAACACAAAGAACATGGTCTTAAAACATTGAATATGCATTAAATTATTGAGTATGGAATGGTTCAAGGACCTGTAATCAAGCATAAAGCAAGCTAAGTTCAGATTTGCAAAGTTATGAACATGTTCATGGACCATTCAAAAGTGGATTTTTGCCAACTTGTGAAATTCGAATCTCTCAAGTTATGAGGTTGTTTGATGAGTTCTTGGACATTTTGGAAATCTTGGAATGTGTACTACAATCCATCTTTGAAATGCAAATTGAAAATCTAAGTGGAAGGGTATGAAAAGTGGCCTTGAAGTGGGGTAGAAAACCTTGTCAAAATAGGTTAAAATTTCACTAAGTTAAAAATGGTTTAGTGCCCTTATTCAAAAAATTGTAACTTGAGATACAAGCTTCAAATGAGAAAACTTTGTGAATCAAAGTTGTAGATTATGCAACAAGCTACGACTTTCATGTTTTGACTTTTGTTTGAATCCAAATGGATCTTGGTGAAAAGATGGGGCAAAGTTGGGGAAAAATTAGGGTTTTTTATAACTTAGAAAAATTCTAAGTTATGAAAAATTCCATTTTCAAACCCTAATTTGCATTTTGTGATTTCTTGGTGAACAAGTTTCATGATTTGGCATGTTTTGATGAAAAATGAATCTTGACTCTTGATTTTGACCAAAAAGTCAAAGTTTGACTTTTCAGTATACAGTCAAAATTGATCAATTGACTGGGAAATTCAACTGTCAACCTTGTGTACTTGGGATCTTTTGAGCTTGATGAATGTGTCAAGACCATTTCATTGGGTCCTTGAGTCCCTATGTGAACTTGGTTTGCCATTGGCTAGGTCAAACAGTCAAAAATTGCCTTTGTGCAGTCAAAACCCTAAAAATGACCATTTTGCCCTTTTGGTGATCTGATCAAATTTCTTGTGGAATTGTGATCCAAACTTGATCAAATGGTTCATGTGAGTTCATAATGTTGATGTGGGTCAAATTTCATGAGGTTTGACTGTCAATTGGCCACAGTTGACTTTTCCCCCAATACAGCTGATTTCTAGGTCAACTGTCCAATTGACTAGGCAAAACTTGGAATCAAGACTTGAAACTTGGTATGGGTAAACTTGGGAGTCCAATATGAAGCATGAAAGTCATCTTAGGCATTTTAGGTCAAAACATCCTAGGGCAAACACAAACCCTAATTTGAGTCCACAGTGCAAGGAGAAGTCTTGAGCAGAGGAAACCCTAACTGGATCTTGATCTTCAAAGGTCTTGTGATGAGAAAATGTTGAGGAAATGGGAGGGTAAATTTTGGGGTACAACAACATGTGATTTCAATTTCTGAGTTGTTTCAAGCCTCAAAACCTCTTGACTATAAATACACACACTATTTGCAAGATGACACACGAATACTAGTTCCCTGAAACTATCTCAAACACTCAAAAACCATAAATCTGCTCAAGAACACCATTGATACACAGTTTTGAACCAAAACTCATCATCTTCATTTCCACTCGTGTGTTTTGAAAACTAATCATTCAAACACCTTCTATACATCATACCAAAGCAATCCAGGCCCCTGTTTCAAGACTTTAACTCCTCCATCACTATCCACCATTTTCAAATATCAAGCTTGCAGATTGACTTGAGTAGAGAGATTCAGGGACTTTCAAGGTAAAGTAGAAGTTGGAACACACTCAAGGAGGTCCAGGCAAGCTAAACAGATCCTCAGGCCATCTCAAAAGTTGCTCAAACTCCATTCACGACTCCAGCTGCAAGAGGTAAATTTTCAAACTTCTATCTCTTTATACAAGCATCATTTGATCCTGATTTGTGAAGACAAAATGTTGATATCTTTTCTCTAGAGCTGACCATGTTCATAGTTCCCATTTATATTGACTGTGTATAGAGAATTTTGGATTTGAAATTTCTGAGAAAATTAGGTTTCAATTTAAGGCCAGCAAAATTAGTTTTTATCTTTGACTTTTAGCTTAAATAAGTTATATGGTTGGATTCGTGGGAAGAAACACCACAACTTTCATATTTGAACTTTCTATTTTTGTGGAGAGATGAGGAAGATACAGGTGGTCCAGCTAGGCGTGAGGTTGGAGACGAAGTTGCCTTCAGAAAGCAGTTTCTAATATATATTTATGGTTTGGTTTTATGATCGGATGAAACAGCCACCCCAGTGGCAAGCGCGCGCGTACTAAGTCACTTCTTACCTAAAGGGCAAGGGTTCGAACCAATGTGAACCCCCCTTTTGCATTTTTCATATTTTCTGTTTCCCTAACATTTTTTTGCAGGCGCTGGGCCCTTTGGGCCTGGCAGTGTTTTTTTTTTGCTAGCTCACCCCCTGCCTACATTTGGCACCCCCTGGCCCATTTATTTTTATTTACTTATTTATTTCACTTTTCCTTTTAAATATATTTTCTAAAATATCAAAAAAATCATAAAAAATATTTAAAAAATAATAGATTTATGTTTTGACATAATTTAAATGTTTTTCCCACACAAAAATTATTTTTATTCATTATACTTTATTTAACTTTACTAGTTTCCTTGTAAGTTAAATTAAAACTAGATTATTATTTATTTAAATATATTTATTTTAATATAGAAAAGGCCAAAAATATTTCACAACACCATATATTACTTTCAAGACAAAAATACAAAAAAAAAATACTTTTTCTTTAAACTTATTTTCTTTTAATCAATTAAATAGAATTAGGGTTTTATTCAAAAATCTTTTCTTAATTAATTTCTTTTCTTAGTTCATTTAAGTTAATTTAATTTAATTTTTTTTTCTCTAATTAGGGTTAGGTTAAAACCTCTTTCATATAAAAATCCAAACACAAAAATCATTTCTTACAATTTGCATTTATACTTTATACACTTTATATATTTATTCAATTATTTGTACATATTCAATTTGGTTGTAATAGATTAATTAGGTTTATATTATCGCAATCCCCATTCATAAATTGTATACCCCCTCCCACAAATGTTGTAATAGTGTAGTAACTTTAAATTTCGCAATTTTCCGTTTTTACATAACATGCTAGTAATTAGGGTTTGTATGGAAAGAATAAAATCAATCAAGTAGAAAATCCTAATTCAAGACAAAATCAAGCATGAAAACAACATACTTGCACACAAGCACCCCTAGGGTAAAATCCACTTGGTAGCCTTACAAAATGGCCATATTACACATGTGAGGTATCTTAGCAAAAACAAACAAAAACAAGATCATAGTCCCTCGATGACGCTATATAAGTTTCCTTACAGATGATCTTAGTCCCTCGAAAAGAATGCTAAGATACCTTGCAACATTTCTAAACATAGCTATACGATGACCCATGTCCGTCCCATTTACATCCAAAGATAGGGTTGCTTACCAAATCAATGGTAAGACAACAATGTCAAAGGAAAATAAAAATGAACAAGAAAGACATTTGAGTAGGTAGATTGCTCCTAATTACTTGCTCCATTTCAAAACAAACCTCCTTGCTATTTTCAAAAACAAACACACACATTTTCAAACATCTTACAAACATTGAAAACATTTTCAAAAGATCAAACATCTTTATATACATTCTTACGAACGAGAATCATTACAAAGATTGCCTAAACAAATGGCCTCTTTACAAAATACTTTCAAAAACCACACAGAGCATAATTTCAAACAAAAGCAAGTGATCTAGCAAGTAACTAAGAGCCCATGGATAACCATGGATGAAAAGGGTGCTAATACCTTCCTTTTTCATAATCTACCCCCCCCCCCCCCCCCGAACTGAAGAAACAATCTCAAAGGTCTTTCCTGTGCTTTTTCACCTTTCCTTTTGGATAAAAGAAAAGCCGGTGGCGACTCTTGCTAACCGCAACATTTGCGATCACAGAACTGGCGACTCTGTCGGGGATATTCTTAAAAGTGGGGTTACCTTATGGATTAGATCACATTTGTTTGCTTACATTGTTTGACTTATATGCTTTACATTATGGTTCTTTGTTTGGGTTTGAATCCTCTACCCGGATTTGGGATACATTATAGGTAAGTAGCAATACATTGTGGAAAGTGTGCGGGTTATACCGACATGGTCTAAGCAATAACTACGTTAGTGCGACATATTTATGGGTACTGGTAGCCTTTGAGTTAATAAAAGAGAATACGAGGTTGTTGAGTGATGTCAAGAAGCACTAATAAACTTTTAGAACCCTTACTTGACCAACTTGGCCTTTAGGATGTAGTGAGATGACCGACTTTGGTGCAGTCCGAGGTTGGTAGATACTCGATACTACACTCATTGAGGTTTGGTTTCTTGGGATATTTCGGTCTCCATTAAAGAGGCTTGTGCTGAAATAATGACCAAGGAAACAAACCAGTGATATTGAGCTCCTTAGAACCCGGTTACTATTACTAGGATAGGGTTAAGCCAACTAAACTTCAAGAGGGTACTTACCTATAAAACTCCATGCAAGCCTAAACCTAAGGACTTGTTTTCTTTGTTTGTATATGCATACTTGTACGTAACATCATGAACATCATGAACATCATATACATCTACTAACCATTTCAAGGATTTTTGGATTCATCTTTGTTCTTGTTTTGTAGGATATGGATTCACTTTGCAGGAAAACTATTCAGGTCAACCTTGTAAGGATCCCTCCACAACTCAAGGAGCTAGCTTCAAGGATTCCTGAAAACTCTCCATTTACCGAGAGACATGGTCGCCTACTCAATTTGGTCACCTCCAACACATATGAGGATATGATGAAGGTGCTTTTTCAGTTCTTTGATCCTTTACACCATTACTTCACATTTCCCGACTATCAACTTGTGCCTACTTTGGAAGAATTCTCCCAACTCTTGAGGATTCCCATTCTCAACCAACTACCTTTCAATGGTACGGAAAGAAACCCAAAGCCAGAAGAGATTGCTCAAGCACTACACTTGCACTCATCTGATATCAAAACTCATTGGGAAACAAGGAGTGGCGTCAAAGGTTTCCTAGCAAAGTTCCTGTTTGAGAAAGCCCAAAGCTGTTGGAATTCCTTGGACTTGCAAGCATTTGAGGAAATTGTGGCTCTACTCATCTATGGGATGGTTTTGTTTCCAAATCCTGGCCAACTCATAGATGTCAACGCCGTCAAAATCTTCATATCTCGCAATCTGGTGCCTACATTGCTAGGAGATATCCTACACTCTTTTCACACTCGCACAATGAGGAAAAGAGGTGTCCTTATGTGTTGAACTTCTCTCTTGGCAAGATGGTTTATTTCACATCTTCCCCAATTTGTATTAAAAAATGAGCAAGGTTCAATGTGGTCACAAAGGTTGATAACACTCAAACATTCGGACATTCATTGGTGCTCCCGATCCAAATAGAATGTTATCATTGTCGACCGTTGTGGAGAGTTCCCTAATATCCATTTACTTGGCATTAGGGGAGGTATCACCTACAACCCATGTTTAGCCTTAAGACAGTTTGGTTACGCCCGAAGGGATGGCCTGCATGAGATGCTGATTCAATGTTTGGTATTTTACTACGACAACAACGATCAAGGTCTTTGCCAGAGATTTATCCGAGCTTGGAGGATGTTGAATAAGGTGGATAGCAAGACTTTGGGGCATAAAAATTCCATCCCTCTCTAGCCTTACCTCAAATGGGTACGAACTCGTGCTCAGAGTCTTATGATGGCTTACCCCTCCATTATCCCGGTAATTATTGAGCCTGTTAAGGAGGGAGATGTTCCATACACTATCTTACATCCTGACATGCCCACATCTGTTGAAGACCTACAAAGAGATTAGATACAACTCAAGGGGGGGGGGGGGGCGAGATACTTTCAAAGCCTAATTCTACACAAGCGAGAAGAAGGTTTTGGAACTCACTAGGCTACTTCATGAGGAGCAGACTCTCAACGCTTACATTGCACCAAAGAGGATGCGCACTACCTTTTTATCTTAGAGCTTTTGTATTTCCTTATAAGCCCAAGAGGCATTGATGTACTCAAGCTTTAACCTATTAATATAACGTGTGTTTCCTTTTTGTCTAAAACAAATTTGAATCTTAAAATCCTTGAAATCATTGCATATGCATATACCATTCATCATAACATAAGCAGGCTTTTACAACAAGTCTCCTCATCTCTCTACTGTTTATTTCAGTAAGATAGATCTCGAGCAAACAGTGAAAGACCTCCAAGCTCAGAATACACAATTTCAACAGTTGCTTTTGACCTTAGCCAAGGGAGAAGAAGAATTGAAGACTGTGATACGGTGGGAGAACTGACTTGAGGTTTTGCGTTTGTGTTCGCAAATGTTTTGGTTTAGCAAGAGTCGCCACCGACTTTTTATTTATCCTAAGGAAAGGTTAAAAAGCACAGGAAAAACCTTTAAGATGTTTTCGTGGGTTCGGGGGGTAGATTATGAAAAGGGAAGGTGCTAGCACCCTTTTCATCCATGGTTATCCATGGGCTCTTAGTTACTTGTTTTAGATCACTTGCCTTGATTTTCAATTGTTTGAAATGGTGCTTTGTGTGTGTGTTTTTGAAAATGTTTTGAAAAAGATGCCTTGCCTAGGCAACCCTTGTAACAATTCTTTACTCGAATGTTTTAGAAAAGGTGTTTGTCTTTTTGAAAAGATGTTTCAATGTTTTTGAAAGTTGTTTTGGAAGTTGTGTTTGTGAAGTGTGTTTTGAAAAGTAGGAAAGCGTGTTTTGCAAGTTTGATCTAAGAGTTGTCTACCCCTAAATTTACTCAAAGATTTTTCTCATGTTTTAACCCTTTTAACAGTGTTGTTTCACCATTGTATTTGATGAACAACCTTGTGTTAGGATGTTAACGGGACGGGTGCGGGTCATCGTTTAGACCATGAATGCAATAGTGCCAAGTGTCTTTGGCAATTTTCCTTTAAGGGACTATGATCATTTTGTTTAGGCAACTTCGAAAGCGTCATCGAGGGACTATGATCATTTGATTTGTTTTTGTTTTGCCAAAGACACTCAACATGCAACATGGCCCATTTTTGGAAGGCAACAAGTGGAGTAACCCTAAGGGTACAAGTGTGATTGGGGTTGTCCATTTTCATGCTTTTTTGTCTTTGTATTAGTCAAGCTATTTGTTGGTTGATTTGCATACAAACCCTAAGTCTATCATGGCATAATTTGAAAGCTTTTAAATGCGGAAATTTAAAGTCCTAAATTATTACAACATAATTATGAGGATGAGGGTACAAATGTTTGAATGGGGGGATATTTAGTAAGAAATTAATTCTAAAACTATTACATCCATATCGAATATACAAATTATTAAATTGTACAATATTTAAACAAATATAATAAATATGCAAAAAATGTATTATGCACAAAAAGGATTTTTTATGTATGAGAAAGTATTTTTCAATGTGAAATATAAACAAGAATAAAAAAGTCAATTTTTGAATATTTTTATGGTTTAGGGCAAAACCCTAATTTTTGAATAAATAGCAATTATTTACTAATTATATACAATATTTATATATTTATTTATACCAAAAAATAAATAAAAGAGAAGTATATTGTAAAAAGGTATTTTTGATGTCAAATATTAATAAAAATAAAAATATATTATTTTTATATTTTTGTCCTAAATATCTAATAAAATATACAAGTATTTATATATTATATATTAAATATATACAAGAATAAAATATTAATTAGTTACAAAAATGAGTATATTTTAGAAAATGTTTTCAAAATGTAAACAAAAAATAATAACTAAAAAAAATATATTTTTGTATTATTTTCTAGGGTTTTAAATAAAAAGTATATATATTTATTTACATACATATATTAAATAAAACAAATAATGCCAAATAAATTCAAAAAAGGGTGGAAAAATATTTTTGATATTTTTTTATATTTGAGCAAAAAATAATAAGTCAGAATCAAAAAGAAAAAATCAAAAATGATCAATATATCACACAATGGGCCAAGGGGGTGTAACTTGGAAAAGAGGGTGCAAAAAGCAGGAACAACTCAGGCCCAGCCCAAGTCAACCTTCTTAAACCTCCAGCAATGTTTGAACAACCAAAACGCGTGCTTCTTGTACAACAGCTAACTCCTGATTCTTTGACTTTTAACAAAAACTCATAACACAAACATTATAGAGCATGAAGAGACGAATTCATACATATAAAAATCTTGACCTAACTCTTAGAAACGAGAGAGAATTTCTTCATCCCCAATTTCTGACCTAAATTTTCTTCAATGTTCATGGCCAAAATTTTCACAGCACACTCAATATAAATGAAAAGTAAATACATTGATGGCTTCAGGGCTATGAGTAGAACATGTTTTCTTCACAAACCTAAGCTTAATCATGCCTGGATAGAGAGATAGAAGTTCATATTTTTACCTGTTTCAGCTTGAGTCGTGTACAGCAATGGAGGTATCTTCAATGGAGTTTGAGCTTTGGTACAGCTTGCCTGAAGTCCAAGGATGCTTCTACTATGCTTGGCTTTCTCTGAAACTGCCTGTATCGTGCTATGGAAGTCCACCTGCACAGCTTGAAAGCAAAAATGGAAAACAATGTTAAGGATGTTACAGCTTGGATTTAATGCTTGGGATAGCTTCAGTGGATGATATGGAACATGTTTGAACTCTTTTTGGCCAAAGTGCACGAGTGGAAATGTTTGTGGAAGTCAAGTTGCAGAACTTGCTCTGTTTCTGCAGCAAGAGGGTATTTTTGTGTATGGGGAGGTATTGAGGATGAAGGACTCGTGTTTTAGGTCAGTTAGGGCATATGTAAGATGAGAACAAAGTTTGCTTAGGTTGGTGTTTACAGGAATGAGAGATTGGAGTTGTTTTGCAATCTTTCTTGTTTTTGAATTAAGTAGGCTCAAGTCCTTATGCAGGCCTGTATGTCCTCTCTATCTATTCTGCACCTCTTGTTCTTGATCAGAGTGATTTGTGTACAAATGCTAGCCTCAAAGATCTGGCCCATGCCTCTAGGATTTTGAATTTGACATAAAGCACTACTTTACAAAAATGGCAAAGTTGCTTTTTCTAATTATGGATTAGTTCTTTGTGTAATGACTAAATGCACAAAACAAAGCTTGAACACAAAGGTTAGGCATTTAATTATGGAGTGCAAACTTGGTTTAGAGGCATGCAAACAAGTTCCAAGCATGCTGATTTGAAAATGAGACTTGTATGAACATGCCTTTGGTTATGAACAAAAGTGAATTTTACCCAACTTTGCAAAATCGATTCTCCCTAACCACAAGGGTGTTTGAGAAGTTCTTGGACAATTTGGAAAGCTTGGAATGTGTACTACAATCCATCTTTGTAATGCAAATTGAAACTCCAAGTGGAAGTATGTGAAAAATGGCCAAGAAGTTGGACAAAAATCCTGCCTATAATAGGTCAAAAATTTTCTAAGTTAAAAATGTTTTGCACCCTTGTTCCAAAAATCATAACTTGAGCTGCAAGCTTCTTTTGAGGAAACTTTGTGAATCAAAGTTGTAGATTTTGCAATGGACTACAACTTTCATGTTTTGAGTTTTGTTTGAATCCATTTTCATCTTGGTGAAAAAATGGGGCAAAGTTAGGAAAAAATAAGGAAGTTTCATAACTTAGAAAAATTCTAAGTTATGAAATTTTCTCATCTTAAACCCTAATTTGCAAATTTGGATTTCTTGATGAACAAGTTTCATAATTTGACATGTCTTGATGAAAAATGAATCTTGGCACTTGATTTTGACCAAAAAGTCAAAGTTTGACTTTTCAATATACAGTCAAATTTTGATCAGTTGACTGGAAAATTCATCTGTCAATCCTGTGCATTTGAGATCTTTTGAACTTGTTGAATGTGTCAAGACAATACCATTGAGTTCTTGAGTCCATATGTGAGCTTGGTTTGCCATTGGTTAAGTCAAACAGTCAAAAATTGCCTTTGTGCAGTCAAAACCCTAAAAATGACCATTTTGCCCTTTTGGTGATCTGATCAAATTTCTTGTGGAATTGTGATCCAAACTTGATCCCATGGTTCATATGAGTTCATTATGTTGATTTGGGTCAAATTTCATGAGGTTTGACTGTCAATTGGCCACAGTTGACTTTTTCCCCAATACAGCTGATTTCTAGGTCAACTGTCCAATTGACTGGGCAAAGATTGGAATCAAGGCTTGAAACTTGATATGGATAAACTTGTGAGTCCAACATGAATCATGAAAGTCACTTTGGGAATTTTAGGTTAAAACATCTTTGTGCAAACTCAAACCCTAATTTAGGTCAACAGTGCAAGGAGGAGTCTTGAGCAGAGTAAACCCTAACTTGACCTTGAGCTCCAAGGGTCTTGTGGTGAGAAAATGTTGATGAAATGAGAGGGAAAATTTTGGGGTACAACAGTTGCCCCTTTTCAATCTTCTTGCACCTGAAGAGTTAGATTGGCAAGTTTGCCTTTCGCGTCTCGAAGGTAAAAGGAGATTGGACACTAGAGTGCCCTTAAATTTGCACTCGTCAAGACATGGATATGGGAATGGGCTTAAAGATTCCATTTGGAGATGGGCTTAAATATGCCATCGGGAAAGTGACAGAACCTTGTCGGGGGATGGGCTTAAAGATGCCATCTAGAATGTATGAGTATCAGAAAGGTGTCCATGTTTTGGAACATCTCTGAACTGGGGGGTTCTGAACAAGCAATAGATCGACATCCATGTTTGGAGAATCCGTAAACTGTTTTCAGAAGTTGAAGAATATGAACAAGAGATAGGTTAACATCCGTGTCTGGAGAACCCGCAAACTATTTTCAGAAGTCTTGAAGTTTAATAAGTAATAGAGTAGCATCCATGTTGGGAAGCGTCCGTAAACTATTTCCAAAAATTAAGTCTGAACAAGCGATAGATTAACATCCGTGTTTGGAGAATCTGTAAACTGTTTTCAGAAGTCTGAGCTTATACATCTTATCCTGAAAAGGGTAAAATATTAGCTGAAACACAAAGTTATGTTGCATGAAATGTATGATGCAATGTATGTTATATCAATGTTTATGATATGGATGTAATGAATGCGCATGTAAGCTGATGAGCTGTCTTGCTGAGGTTAGATAAATCCTGGATAGCCAGAGATAATAGAATCTTGACTTTTGTCGGGGAAAGTGAATCCTTGACTGCTGCAAGGGATTAGAAATCCTTTGATTGTTGAAAATGAGAAGTCTTGGGACCGCTGTTGGGGAATCAGGAGGTTGGGTTATATGCCAATCTACTGGGGATTCCTGTCTTGAGGAGATCTTTACTGGGGAATATTTGAATACTCTATGAGGAACTGAGAATGAGAGTCTTCATTTTGCTTGGGGATTGATAGTTGGAGGTTTTAGCTCCGCTGGGGATTGTAAGAATCTTTTGATTGCTGCAGGTATTGATCTGGGATCTTGAAAAGGTTAGTCGGTGAGATAGTTATCCTAGCTGGTTTCAGGTATTGATCTCTGACCTGAGAAAGAAAGATAGTTCTCCTGGCTTGTTACAGGTATTAATCTTCAATCTCTTCATGTAGATAGTTTTCCTGGCTTGTTTCAGGTATTAATCTACAATCAGTCATCCACAGATAGTTTTCCTGGCTTGTTACAGGTATTAATCTGGAACTTGGTTTACACGCCACTTTGAGAATGAGAATCTTCAATCTGTTGGGGGTCAGAAATTGGGAGTATACCAATCTTCAGAGGTGATGAGAATCTTCATTCTGGTAACGGTCAGAAACTGGGAGTATACCAATCTTCTGAGGTTTTAAGGATGAGAGTCTTCATTCTTTGAGAGAAATAGATTTTTAGGAGCTTCAGTTGTCCGTTATCTTGTCGGTGGTTGTAACTTCCAGCAGGTGATGAAGGAAATTTTGCGCGCTCTTGAACTCCAACAGGTAATGAAGGAAATTTTGATGATTACTACTCCAAAAGATGAAGGAATCTTTGACTACTACTCCAAAAGATGAAGGAATCTTTGACTACTACTCCAAAAGATGAAGGAATCTTTGACGATTACTACTCCAAAAGATGAAGGAATCTTTGACTACTACTCCAAAAGATGAAGGAATCTTTGATGATTACTACTCCAAAAGATGAAGGAATCTTTGACGATTACTACTCCAAAAGATGAAGGAATCTTTGACTACTACTCCAAAAGATGAAGGAATCTTTGACGATTACTACTGAAAAAGATGAAGGAATCTTTGACTACTACTCCAAAAGATGAAGGAATCTTTGACTACTACTCCAAAAGATGAAGGAAATTTTGACGATTACTACTCCAAAAGATGAAGGAATCTTTGACTACTACTCCAAAAGATGAAGGAATCTTTGACTACTACTCCAAAAGATGAAGGAATCCTTGATGATTACTACTCCAAAAGATGAAGGAATCTTTGATTACTACTCCAAAAGATGAAGGAATCTTTGATGATTACTACTCCAAAAGATGAAGGAATCTTTGACTACTACTCCAAAAGATGAAGGAATCTGTCGATCAATCTGCATATGTTAAGAAGGTTGTTGAAATGTAATTTTGTCTTGGAGAATAAATCCTTGACAGATGTTGGGGAAATAAACCCATGACTGCAGGTCTGCTTAGAGAGGTGATGAACTTCTCGAGGACACTTGAATTTCTTTTCAGAATGATTTCAGAGAGGTTTCATCACTGCCCATAGTATCAGATGCTTGTGATATTGTCAGGTCACTTGGACTGCGCGTAACCCTTTGAGATTGACATTTGAATGCCCCACGTGATGGTGAGGGAGACTTGCCCCAGGTTAATCTGTAATTGAGAGATTTGTTGAAATCTTGACTGGACTGCCCAAGGTTAACTGAACTTTGAAAGATCTTTTGAAACCTTGACTGGACTGCCCCAGGTTAATTGAGCTTTGAAAGATTTTGTTGAAATCTTGACTGGACTGCCCCAGGTGAACTGGATAGTGACATGTCATGCCCCCTTGTTGATAGGAGATTTGTCGTTGGAAGTGTCATCCTTTTCGAAGTGATTTTACTCACTGAGAGGGCTTTCGTTCCTCCGAACATTCGCTGTATGAATTTCTTTGTTGTCAAACAAATAACCATGTGAAAACAGCGATATTCAAATAATGCAAAGTTTATGCTTGTCTCGAAGTTTTGAAAAATGCGTTTTTTAGCAGAAAACTTTTCATAAAACAAATTCAACACAAGATTTAGGGCAAAGCCTTACAGGAGTCAGGATACCTTTTGTAACAGTATGCTTTCGAACTAACCCATGCTTCAATTAGGACTTTTGAAGGGTTGTAACGTGGCTTGGTTCATGGTTTAAGAAACAAGGGATAAAGGCTCAAAGTATATTTGTACCCACCCGCTCTTCGTGATGTTCTTCAACCCTAAACTCAGTTAATTGTGCGTCGCACTCTATTCGAGTTTGGAACGACTTTTGGGTGATGGTTCACCAATTGAATTTATTGGGAAGGCAGTCATCATCATTTTTTTTGTAACACTTTTCATGTTGTTTGAGGATTTGTAATGACCTCGTTCTTTTGATTTGTTATCCCTAACTTTTTCCTGACTGTTCCTGTTTTCGAGATTACAGTCAGCGGGATGCCCCGGCTTTCTTAAGCCTCCTTTATAGGTTTTGGCTCAGTGGGATTTTCTCTTTTGAGAGATAATGTCTGCCTATGAGATAAGGAACCATCACTGTCTTTTGATTCCAAAGGAATGTCTTTCTTTCTTCTTTTTTTTCGATGTCGTTCGTTGTATTACGAACTGAGAGTTTGCGACTTCAATGCGCATCTTTTTTTAATTAACTGAGAGACTACCCTGCCCCAGGTTTAATCAAAGGTTTCAAATTGTTTAGAACAGAAAACTCCTACTTCTTTGGCTCGAAGGGGTTGACTAGGGATTATCTTCCTTATAACTCCAGTGTTTGGGAATCGAAAGAAATGCCTGTACTTCATCAGCAAGGTCTGTTCAAAAGCATACTGTATGAGATTATGGTATTGTTTCGTCATCCTCCCTCTAAAGGCTTGCAGCTTTTTATCAAGAGTTAAATATCATAAAGAAAGCATAAGAGTAGTGAAAACGAATGGATGAATTCAAGACAAACATATGCAATGCATTAATGAAACAAAGTTTGACATCAACAGTTAATTGTTTGAATAACAAAGAAATTACAACTTGAAAGTTCAAATGAAACAAAGATGTTCTCAATGATTCGTCAAAGGAGCAGTGATCATGCTAGAGTCCCCGGAGGGTCGAACTCGATCTCTTTGGCATCAATCAAGTCTTGAATCTTGTTCTTTAAAGTCCAACAACTGTCAGTGTCGTGTCCAGGACTGTTAGAATGGTAGGCACATCTCACCCTCGGGTTATACTTGGAAGAGTTAGTATCAAGATTTTGAGGAGGATCCTTTAGCGTGATTAGCTTCAACTTCAGGAAATGTTGTAATGCTTGAGACAAAGGCATGTTGATGTCAGTATACTGCCTTTCTTGATATCTTACCCTACGCCTCTTGCCCTGTCTTTGTTGAACAGGCGTGGGATCAGAGATCAAGATTGCTCCTACATGTTGGTCATGATGACTCTTTTGACTGTTCGCAGCATTAGACTCTTTCTTTCCATTGTAGGGAATTATCTGAGTATCCGAGGGTGTAGTTCCTTGGATCTTTCCATTTTTGATGCCAGCTTCGACCCTTTCACCGGTCAGTATTAGCTCGGTGAATCCGGCGGAGGAGCTTCCAATTAAGTGATTGAAGAAAGGCCCTGTCAAAGTTCCCATGAAGATGTCAATCAGATCTCTGTTAGTTAAAGGGGGTTGCACCCTACCAGCCAGATCACTCCACTTTTGAGCGTATCCTTTGAAGCTCTCGTCGGAACCCATGGTCATGTTCTGCAATTGCACACGAGTTGGTGCGAGATCAGCATTGTATTGATCATGTTTGTAAAAAGCCATAGCTAAATCTTCCCAGGTGTGGATGCGATAACTCTCCAATTGATAGAACCACTCGAGTTGAGCCCCTACCAGGCTTTCTTGGAAGAAATGGATCCAAAGCTTTGGATCAGTTGTGCATGGTTGAATCTTGCGGACATAAGACTTTAGATGCATCTTAGGGCAAGAGACTCCATCATACAGGGCCAAGGTAGGGACTTTGAACTTTGGCGGGATGACCAGTCCAGAAACCAGACCCATGTCTCCTAAATCCAAGCCAGGTATTTGTTGAACCTCCATAGCATTGAGGCGATCCTCCAACTGTTTGTACTTGTCATCAGCGGGAGGATATTGTTCTTTGGAGTAGTTAGCTTCATCAATCTCCAAATTATGGTCTTCTTCAAGACTGACCCCCTTGTCTTTGAGAAGGAGAGCTTTCAGATCCTCTTGCCCTTTACCCATAGCCAGAAGCATTAGCTGGAATTGAGCGTTTTGAGCTTGGAGATCTTTCACCGTTTGTTCCATATCCATCTTAATGAAATAAACAGTAGGAAGATAAGGAGACATGTATGGGAGAAACCTGTTATGCAATGATATGTATGATATATGTATGCAATGTTTTCAAGCATATCTTGGGGTAAAAACAAGAGAATGTTAGAGGTTGAACTTCGATCTTTGATTGGAGAACTTTGCACCGGTGGATGTCTTTCCACGAGAATCAAGCTCACCATGTCAAGTGGGTCATAGCCCCTGATTCAAGTTGTTGCACTTGATCTTTGATGGCATTTGTTTAGAGGAGAACCCTCTTGCCCCTTGGTATACGTCTGGTTCAACGTGACCCTGCATCAACAGACCCTCGAGATCCTTGAAATGGTTATTGAAAATGCTATGGTATGATGTTATGATGTTATGTACATGTATGCAAAAGCAAGTAAGTGTATATACAGGTAATCACATTCACACAAAGCAAACAAGTCCTTAGGTTTAGGCTTGCATGGGGTTCTTAGGTAAGTACCCTCTTGAAGTTAGTTGGCTCATCCTGTCCTAAAATAGAAACCGGGTTCTAAGGAGCTCAATATCATTGGATTGTTTTCTGTGTTCATTGTTTTTGTTTAGCCACTTAACTGGAGACCAAAATATTCCAAGAAAACAACCCTCAATGAGTGTAGTAACGAGTATCTACCAACTTTGGACTGCACCAAAGTCGGTCATCTCACTACCCCTAAAAAGGCTAAGATGGTCAATTAAGGTTCTAAGAGTTCGTTAGTGCTTCATGACATCACGCAGCGGACCCTACTCTCCTTGATTGAACTCAAAGGTTATCGGTACTCACAAATATGTCACACTAACATAGCTTACTGCTTCAACCATGTCGGTATACCCCGCACAGTTTTATTGCTATTTACCTAAAAAGGTGCCCCCAAATCCGGGTGTAGGATTTACAAAAAACCCAAATAAGGACCCAAAAAGTAAAGCAACCAAAGCAATCAAAGCAAGTATGTATGGGTGATCTAAAACCGTAAGTTAACCCCACTTTTAAATTTATCCCCAGCAGAGTCGCCAGTTCTGTGATACGGTGGGAAAACTGACTTGAGGTTTTGCGTTTGTGTTTGCAAATGTTTCGGTTTAGCAAGAGTCGCCACCGACTTTTTATTTATCCTAAGGAAAGGTTAAAAAGCACAGGAAAAACCTTTGAGTTGTTTTCATGGGTTCGGGGGGTAGATTATGAAAATGGAAGGTGCTAGCACCCTTTTCATCCATGGTTATCCATGGGCTCTTAGTTACTTGTTTTAGATCACTTGCCTTGATTTTCAATTGTTTGAAATGGTGCTTTGTGTGTGTGTTTTTGAAAATGTTTTGAAAAAGATGCCTTGCCTAGGCAACCCTTGTAACAATTCTTTACTCGAATGTTTTACAAAAGGTGTTTGTCTTTTTGAAAAGATGTTTCAACGTTTTTGAAAGTTGTTTTGGAAGTTGTGTTTGTGAAGTGTATTTTGAAAAGTAGGCAAGCGTGTTTTGCAAGTTTGATCAAGTAACTAAGAGTTGTCTACCCCTAAATTTACTCAAAGATTTTTCTCATGTTTTAACCCTTTTAACAGTGTTGTTTCACTATTGTATTTGATGAACAACCTTGTGTTAGGATGTTAACGGGACGGGCGCGGGTCATCGTTTAGACCATGAATGCAATAGTGCCAAGTGTCTTTGGCAATTTTCCTTTAAGGGACTATGATCATTTTGTTTAGGCAACTTCGAAAGCGTCATCGAGGGACTATGATCATTTGATATGTTTTTGTTTTGCCAAAGACACTCAACATGCAACATGGCCCATTTTTGGAAGGCAACAAGTGGAGTAACCCTAAGGGTGCAAGTGTGATTGGTGTTGTCCATTTTCATGCTTTTTTGTCTTTGTATTAGTCAAGCTATTTGTTGGTTGATTTGCATACAAACCCTAAGTCTATCATGGCATAATTTGAAAGCTTTTAAATGCGGAAATTTAAAGTCCTAAATTATTACAACATAATTATGGGGATGGGGGTACAAATGTTTGAATGGGGGGATATTTAGCAAGAAATTAGATCTAAAACTATTACATCCATATCGAATATACAAATTATTAAATTGTACAATATTTAAACAAATATAATAAATATGCAAAAAAATGTATTATGCACAAAAAGGATTTTATATGTATGAGAAAGTATTTTTCAATGTGAAATATAAACAAGAATAAAAAAGTCATTTTTTGAATATTTTTATGGTTTAGGGCAAAACCCTAATTTTTGAATAAATAGCAATTATTTATTAATTATATATAATATTTATATATTTATTTATACCAAAAAATAAATAAAAGATAAGTATATTGTAAAAAAGTATTTTTGATGTCAAATATTAATAAAAATAAAAATGTATTATTTTTATATTTTTGTCCTAAATATCTAATAAAATATACAAGTATTTATATATTATATATTAAATATATACAAGAATAAAATATTAATTATTTACAAAAATGAGTATATTTTAGAAAATGTTTTCAAAATGTAAACAAAAAATAATAACTAAAAAAAATATATTTTTGTATTATTTTCTAGGGTTTTAAATAAAAAGTATATATATTTATTTACATACATATATTAAATAAAACAAATAAATGCCAAATAAATTCAAAAAAGAGTGGAAAAATATTTTTGATATTTTTTTATATTTGAGCAAAAAATAATAAGTCAGAATCAAAAAGAAAAAATCAAAAATGATCAATATATCACACAATGGGCCAAGGGGGTGTAAGTTGGAAAAGAGGGTGCAAAAAGCAGGAACAACTCAGGCCCAGCCCAAGTCAACCTTCTTCAACCTCCAGCAATGTTTGAACAACCAAAACGCGCGCTTCTTGTACAACAGCTAACTCCTGATTCTTTGACTTTTAACAAAAACTCATAACACAAACATTATAGAGCATGAAGAGACGAATTCATACATATAAAAATCTTGACCTAACTCTCAGAAACGAGGGAGAATTTCTTCATCCCCAATTTCTGACCTAAATTTTCTTCAATGTTCATGGCCAAAATTCTCACAGCACACTCAATATAAATGAAAAGTAAATACATGGATGGCTTCAGGGCTATGAGTAGAACATGTTTTCTTCACAAACCTAAGCTTAATCATGCCTGGATAGAGAGATAGAAGTTCATATTTTTACCTGTTTCAGCTTGAGTCGTGTACAGCAATGGAGGTATCTTCAATGGAGTTTGAGCTTTGGTACAGCTTGCCTGAAGTCCAAGGATGCTTATCCTATGCTTGGATTGCTCTGAAACTGCCTGTATCGTGCTATGGAAGTCCACCTGCACAGCTTGAAAGCAAAAATGGCAAATGATGTTAAGGATGTTACAGCTTGGATTTAATGCTTGGGATAGCTTCGGTGGATGATATGGAACATGTTTGAACTCTTTTTGGCCAAAGTGCACGAGTGGAAATGTTTGTGGAAGTCAAGTTGCAGAACTTGCTCTGTTTCTGCAGCAAGAGGGTATTTTTGTGTATGGGGAGGTATTGAGGATGAAGGACTCGTGTTTTAGGTCAGTTAGGGCATATGTAATATGAGAACAAAGTTTTCTTAGGTTGGTGTTTACAGGAATGAGAGATTGGAGTTGTTTTGCAATCTTTCTTGTTTTTGAAGTAAGTAGGCTCAAGTCCTTATGCAGGCTTGTATGTCCTCTCTATCTATTATGCAGCTCTTGTTCTTGATCAGAGTGATTTGTGTACAAATGCTAGCCTCAAAGATCTGGCCCATGCCTCTAGGATTTTGAATTTGACATAAAGCACTACTTTACGAAAATGGCAAAGTTGCTTTTTCTAATTATGGATTAGTTCTTTGTGTAATGACCGAATGCACAAAACAAAGCTTGAACACAAAGGTTAGGCATTTAATTATGGAGTGTAAACTTGGTTTAGAGGCCTGCAAACAAGTTCCAAGCATGCTGATTTGAAAATGAGACTTGTATGAACATGCCTTTGGTTATGAACAAAAGTGAATTTTACCCAACTTTGCAAATTCGATTCTCCCTAACCACAAGGGTGTTTGAGAAGTTCTTGGACAATTTGGAAAGCTTGGAATGTGTACTACAATCCATCTTTGTAATGCAAATTGAAAATTCAAGTGGAAGTATGTGAAAAATGGCCAAGAAGTTGGACAAAAATCCTGCCTAGAATAGGTCAAAAAATTTCTAAGTTAAAAATGTTTTGCACCCTTGTTCCAAAAATCATAACTTGAGCTGCAAGCTTCTTTTGAGGAAACTTTGTGAATCAAAGTTGTAGATTTTGCAATGGACTACAACTTTCATGTTTTGAGTTTTGTTTGAATCCATTTTCATCTTGGTGAAAAAATGGGGCAAAGTTAGGAAAAAATAAGGAAGTTTCATAACTTAGAAAAATTCTAAGTTATGAAATTTTCTCATCTTAAACGCTAATTTGCAAATTTGGATTTCTTGATGAACAAGTTTCATAATTTAACATGTCTTGATGAAAAATGAATCTTGGCACTTGATTTTGACCAAAAAGTCAAAGTTTGACTTTTCAGTATACAGTCAAATTTTGATCAGTTGACTGGAAAATTCATCTGTCAATCCTGTGCATTTGAGATCTTTTGAACTTGTTGAATGTGTCAAGACAATTCCATTGAGTTCTTGAGTCCATATGTGAGCTTGGTTTGCCATTGGTTAAGTCAAACAGTCAAAAATTGCCTTTGTGCAGTCAAAACCCTAAAAATGACCATTTTGCCCTTTTGGTGATCTGATCAAATTTCTTGTGGAATTGTGATCCAAACTTGATCCCATGGTTCATATGAGTTCATTATGTTGATTTGGGTCAAATTTCATGAGGTTTCACTGTCAATTGGCCACAGTTGACTTTTTCCCCAATACAGCTGATTTCTAGGTCAACTGTCCAATTGACTGGGCAAAGATTGGAATCAAGGCTTGAAACTTGATATGGATAAACTTGTGAGTCCAACATGAAGCATGAAAGTCACTTTGGGAATTTTAGGTTAAAACATCTTTGTGCAAACTCAAACCCTAATTTGGGTCAACAGTGCAAGGAGGAGTCTTGAGCAGAGTAAACCCTAACTTGACCTTGAGCTCCAAGGGTCTTATGGTGAGAAAATGTTGATGAAATGAAAGGGCAAATTTTGGGGTACAACAGTTGCCCCTGTTCAATCTTCTTGCATCTGAAGAGTTAGATTGGCAAGTTTGCCTTTCGCGTCTCGAAGGTAAAAGGAGATTGGACACTAGAGTGCCCTTAAATTTGCACTCGTCAAGACATGGATATGGGAATGGGCTTAAAGATTCCATTTGGAGATGGGCTTAAAGATGCCATCAGGAAAGTGACAGA